>JAJGRX010001076.1:0-652621 GCA_025461125.1 Carex kokanica | reverse complement strand
CCCAAAAAAGGCAAAAGATAGTTCGCTATTTCCGATTTTTTTACTAACTTAGAATTCAGTCGGTAGGCTGTCCGGGCCACTAGCCTTTCCTCGTGCAGTGTCATTTATTTAAAAATTTAGAGGAATATTCGGATCGGTATTTGTATTTTTTTGTGACTGAAAAATAAAATATGAATGCTTGTTTGTCAACATTTCTCTAATATCTATATACAAAGAGAGGGCCATCATGTTTTGGGAAGTAAAAAAGTGTTTTATTTTCCGCTCATATCTCCATTTTCAAAGTTCAAACAGTCGTGCAAACTTCTCAGCATGATCTTCATATTGATGTGCTTGGAGACCAAATTTTACACTTTTTTGAAAAAATTTACTAGTTTTTTTAGAATTTTTGAATCATAGTTTTCATCAAAAAAAAATAATAAAAAATTAACAAAACACTGATTTTCAAAAATTCTAAAAAAATAGTAAAACTTTCCAAAACATGTAAAATTTGGTCTCCATGCACATATCAATATAAAAATCTGTTGAGAAATTCGGATCGACTGTTGAACTTTGAAAATGGAGATATGAGTGGAAGTAAATATTTATTTACTTCCCAAAGCATCGTAATATCATCACTAATAAAGATTTTGAAAAGTAAATAGGGTGTTTTTTTCCCGCTCATATCTCCATTTTCAAAGTTCAAACAGTCATCTAATATCAACATAATATTTATATGGAGATGTGCTTGGAGACCAATTTTTACTATTTTTTTAATTTTTGAAAATCAGTGTTTTTATGAATTTTTTATGAATATTTGATTTAATGAAAAGCTGTGATTTTCCAAATTCTAACAAAATACTAAAAAATTTCCAAAAAAATGTAAAATTTGGTCTCCAAGCACATATCAATGAAGATCATGTGGAGAACTTTGGATCGACTATTTGAAGTTTAAAAATGGAGATATGAGCGGGAAGTAAAACACTCTCTTTACTTCCCAAAGCATGATAGCCTATATATATATATATATGGGATCGATGCATGCATGATGAACATGGCGAACTTAATACGGCGTGGGGTTGAACCTGGGCCAAGTCCCCAAGTCTTGGTCTTTGCCGTGAGGACTTAGCCGCTAATTAATTAATTAGCCTATTAACTATATTATTATAATAAGATTATGAAGATTTCCTATAGTCAGAATCCATTGGAAAAAGTTCCTCGCATTATCAGGTGGTGTATCCACACACGACATATATATTCCAACTGATAGCAACATATATATTCCAACTGATATTCTAAATAATTGACTCATTAATTTTATCAATTATCAACGTGCATGTTTTATATATAAAGAGCGTCGAAGGGCAGTATGGAACATCGATCCATTGATAGAAACTAGATATATGAATATCATGAGCGAAACTAAAAAGGAACTCGTTTCAAGTAGTACGTACTTATCCACTGTGTTGCCAATCGATATTAATCCAACTTCTTTTCCCTCCTCCTGCAGTTGATAAGCACTGAATCTGCAAAGAACACCATCGCTCTGCCCGGATGCAGCAGAGAGTTGCGGTGGAATTCCCATCCCTTACCCATTTGGCATTGGCCCAAATTGCTCCCTGTCTAAGAAATTCCATGTCACTTGTGAAATATCTGATGATAACCCAAATCCATTCCTTGCGACAATTTCTGAGGTTAAGATTCTGAATATAAGCCTGTCATTGGCCAGGCACGTACAAGCAACATTATATCTGCCACAGTGCTACGTGCATGACCCGAAATCATAATTCTTCCTATGGGGCACTTAGACCTAATAAACCAGCAATACCAGGAGGCGAATCTAAACCATGGGCACCTTACACGCGGCGTGTACTCCTTCTACGTTGTAGTCATCTTGCAATTATGGGGACACACCATTCCAGCTCAACACCGAGAAGAACAAATTTACAGTCATTGGGTGTAATGCACTTTGCCTTTCTCCGCCTTGACGCCACCACTAATTACTCAATAGGGTGCCTTTCTATTGTGATAGCCTAGAAACCCTGATTAACTCCGATCCTGCTCTGGAATTGGCTGTTGCCAGACAGCTATCCCCAAAGACGCACACCAGTTTTATGGTGAGTTTGGCCCATCATACACCGACTTGGAGGTATATAATTTCAGTCCTTGTAGCTATGCTATGGTGGGGGAGGAGGCTGAGTTCAAGTTTCGTACCACTTATGTCACCACGGATGAGCTAGAAAATGTTCTATGCCGATGGTGTTCGACTGGTCCATAGGAAACACGACATGTGACATCGCACAGAAAAACAAATCCGCCTATGCATGCATTAGCAGTAACAGTATGTGCGGGAACAGAGTCAGTGGTCGTGGTTAATCTCTGCAACTGCTCCCATGGTTATGAAGGCAATCCTTACCTTCATGGAGGCTGCCAAGGTCTTTCTATCTCTAACTCCCTCCTGCTCTTCATCTCTTTTTCAATTTTTATTTTTTTCATTTTTTACTATCTTTGTGGTTGCTGCCACGTCGACTGTCCAGATATACAAAAAAATTAAAAAAATAAACCGAGAGAATTCATAAATATGTAGGCTTATAAATGTTGTGTCATATCCATGCAGACATCAACGAATGTGCCAACCAAAGTACATGCGCCAAGCCAGGAAAGTGTCACAATTATCAAGGAGGATATCACTGCTCTTGTCCTTTTGGTTGGCGTACAAATCGTAACAATCCCAGAGAATGCAATCTCAGCATTGCACTGGTAATAGGTATGTTAATACTTTTTCAGGATAAATAACTTTCATGATTCATCAAGTTTTGAATGTTGTTGCAAGTATATATAGAAACAGAGAGCAAGAATTGCTTTTCGGGATAAATGAAAAATTAATACAGCTTGCTGAAACTAAATATTGCCTAGTTACCTTGAGACGGCAAAATCTGATCACAGTTACCGTCCAACAAACTTAGCAGAACCAAGCATTTGGAGACTGATAGTCACTCACCGAAAGTCTGAATTACAAAATTTGGCATCAAATTAAGTTTCCAAGTATCAAATAGCAATGTCCTAGACAAAATTAGCAACACCAAGTTTCTAAGGATGATCTCACCCGGTGCCTGTTTACAGTTATTTGGCAAGTGTTCTAATATTTAGATATTAGAACACTGATTCTTACCATTTAATTCCAAAATCTAATGATTCAAAACTACATATATATATCGTTATCAATATCACCGAAAAATATATATAATGACTTCAACCCAAAATTTTTACATTGACAACAGATCATTAATATGATAAGATAGTCATTTATTTATCTTTTTTGGATTGAGTGAGCTAATTAGAATAAAATAAAAGTTCAGTTTCTTGTACGATCATGTTGTGTAACTCTTCTCGATGTAGCATACTAGTTTAGTCCTCCTACAAAGTAGTATACCATGGACAAATATTTGTCTTCGTAGGTCATGCAAGGTTGAACTAAACACAAATCAATCCACAAATAGGCAGAATTTTCATTTGTTAATAAAAAATGATGGAAAATAATTTTCTTTCTTTCTTTCATTTTTCTAACTTGCTTTATTTATGTACGCAGGTATGACGATCCTGCTGGGATTTGTAATTGCCTTTAGCATCATTTTATTATATGTTGTTATAGCCAAGCGTATCAAACTGTTTGAAAAGAGAAAACAGGAAAAGTTAAAACAGAAGTTCTTTGTTCAAAATCGGGGGTTACTTCTGCAACAACTAATTGCTTCCAATGAAGATACAACACAAAAAATGAGAAATTTTAGATTACATGAGCTGGAGAAAGCAACAAACAATTTCGATAATGCACTCATTATTGGTCGGGGAGGTCATGGAGAAGTTTATAAAGGTATTTTGTCGGATCAACGTGTTGTGGCCATAAAACGGTCCAAAATTGTTGATCAGGCTGAAATCGATCAGTTCATAAATGAAGTGGTTATTCTCTCACAAATCAACCATAGGAACATTGTGAAACTTTATGGGTGTTGCCTAGAGACCGAAGTCCCGTTGCTCGTTTATGAGTTCATCTCGAACGGAACACTTTTTAATCATCTCCATGTAGAGGAACAATGTTCCTTGACATGGAAGAATCGGTTAAGAATTGCCGTTGAGGCTGCAGGAGCAATTTCCTATCTTCACTCATCCGCCTCTATATCGGTTTTTCACAGAGACATAAAATCACCGAACATTCTATTGGATGATTATTTCACAGCAAAAGTGTCTGATTTTGGGGCCTCAAGATCTGTACAAATAGATCAGACGGGTGTGACTACAGCTATCCAAGGTACATACGGGTATTTAGACCCCGAGTACTATAGCACTGGCCGGTTAACCCAGAAAAGTGATGTCTACAGCTTTGGTGTCATTCTAGCTGAATTGCTAACAAGACAAAAACCACTAATCTCCTCTAGGGTGTTTGAAGGTGGTAGTCTGATTGCATATTTTAATTCTGCTATGAAAGAGAAACGTCTCTTTGAGATTTTAGATCCCCAAGTTGTGAATGAGGGGCACCGAGCAGAACTTGAAGCCGTTGCCAACCTTGCAGAATTGTGCCTGAGATTGAAAGGAGAAGAAAGGCCAACAATGAAGGAAGTGGAGGTACAGCTCGAGGTCTTGTGGCGGCCCAACCAACATCCAAAACATCCATCAAGGTCCCAAAGTTTGGCGGATAGGGAGCTTATGCTACTTGACGACAACACAGGGATTGATTCAACATCCATCCAATGTAGTTTTGAACAAGAGCTACGGTCATCATCAGATTTTTCTCTTAGTAAATGATCTCTTTTCGATATAATAATGTGAGTAATTATCAAATTTTTGTTGTAATATGAGTTGCTCTTTACTTGATAATTGTAGTTCTGTATCTTTTCTTATATTCCTGAATAAATTATGTATGATTCTAAATTTTTTTCTTTCTTTGATACTATCGGTGTACTTATTTAGCTGATGTAATTTGAATATTGAGTTTGAGTAATTTTCAAGCTTCTTTATTCTGCAGTGTATCTATTCCTAGTTATTCATCAATTATGAATTTTTTTTAAAGCATCACAGAGGATACGAAGTGGTAAGCGGGGCTCGAACTCTCGACATTTGGATATCCAACAGTCCTAGGACTATTTCCTAGCCAACTGTTCTACCACCCCATTCTCATCAATTATGAATTATAATAATATTAATGCTACAATCTAGTGGTGGATATGTAAAATTCAGGCTTGGAGCTTAACCCCACACTCCAATTTAAAGTACTAAGGCTTGCTTTTACTATTCAATCACAATAATATGGGTGTTGAGACTAACTATACTATTGGCAGGTCTAATACTTTTTTTTTTTAAAAGTGGGCCAAACCCACCGATTTCATTTAACAAATGAAACCTACAAAGTTATACAGGTACTGGTACCAAACCACTTACTGATACCGAACCTGACAGAACATATCTAGAAACATCAAAAGTACATAACATCATAATATCACCATCGTTACCTACTCCAGCATTTACTTAGCTAATCAAAGTTTACAAACCAAAAACACTACACAAAAATTGCAATGCCAGATATAGTTACAAACATAACCATCAACAAACACTTACAAAAACCTGCCCCCCCCCCCCCCCCCCCCCTGTACCAGTCCATCCACTGTCCCTGCAAAGGTAATATATAAGAGATAATTTCAATGTAGATCCATCACCTTTAGCCTCAACCCAAAAATTGGCAAAAGATATAATTAATATGAGCACCTTAGGAATAGATTGTATCCCTTGAAAACAAAGTTTATTTCTTGCCAACCAAACTCCATAAGACAGCTCCCCTAATTAATTCAACTAGCAACCTATCCTTAAGAGGAATCAAAGCATCAATAACCACAAAGTTCATCAATAGTATTATACTGAAAAGTAAATGGATTAAACTCAGCTATCCAGTTCAAAATAGACCTAACATTGGTAAATACCATCTGATTGATTGGAGTATACCATGGTGACTGTCCCGGTAACATTGGTATAGTTTTAGTGATTAATTGACAGAGGTCAAAATTATTGGACTGCTCACTAGAATTTCAGCTTTTCTGATTTCTGACCTCTGTCAATTAATCGCTAAAACTATACCAATCTGTAATATTTTTGTATAGAGAAATTATATTATCTGAAAACTAGACTTTGATACATTTACTTTTATATAAAGAACACAAAAATCCATGTAGCCATGTTCTCTAAATTGAATTTTGAATCTGGTCAAAATTATAGGACTGCTCACTGGAATTTCAGCTTTTCTGATTTCTGACCTCTGTCAATTAATCGCTAAAACTGTTCAAATATGTAACATTTTTGTATAGAGAAATTATATTATCTGAAAACTATACTTGCATACCTTTATTTTGATATAAAAAACACAAAAATCCATGTAGCTATTTTCTCTAAATTGAATTTTGAATCTGATCAAAATTATTGGACTGCTCATTGAACATAGCATAAAAAAAATTGAATTTTTTTCTGGGCTGGTATGGGCCATGGCGTCCCGTTTAATATTTTTTTTTCTTCCGTTTTTCTGATGGATTGGAGTATACCATGGTGTCCCGCTGGAACGCCATGGCGCATACCTGCATTTTCATTTTTCAAATTCCGTTCCACCATTTCTCATTTTTAATATTTTATTTATTTATTTCTTATATATAAAAATCTCGGTCAAAATATTGTCATGTGTGGAGTGGCTGAACATGATCAAACTCTTAATTAATTTGTTTTGTTTTTTTGAGGCGAAAATCATTTGTTACGGTGCCGCTTAAATTTTGCTTCTGGCAATTTCATTTGTTACGGTGTCGCTTCCGTCTTCGTCATTCTCTTTCTGCGCCTTGAGCAGGTGCTTCTGATTCGTATCTGGTTGCTGTCTGAGCTTGTGTTTTTTATTTCAGATATTATCGATTCTCTGGTGACTCTCCATCTTACTATTCTAGAGGCTCTTATCCTCCAAAACTGGCTGAGTGGTGTGTTTATTTTTATCTTTTTCTTAGCTCTTTTTTCTCTCTATGAAAAGGGAAGAGTTGGTAGAATGAGTTATACATATAGTATCATATATTATGAGACTGACTAAGCTCAAAACGTTTGCACCAAGCCCTTGGTGCAAACGTTTTGGTTCTCCTATTTGCAAAGTCCAAACGGTCGATCCAAACCGTTAGATATTTAATCCATATTAAAATGTGCTTGGAGACCAAATTTCACATTTTTTGGAATTTTTTTGCTATTTATTAAGCCACTTTGAAAGTTGCTGATTCGGGTGAACAATAAAAACAGTGCAATAAAATTCGGGACCGTGTGATCAGCAACTTTCAAAGTGGCTTAATAAATAGTAAAAAAATTCCAAAAAATGTAAAATTTGGTCTCCAAGCACATTTCAATATGGAGAACAACTTGAACGGTTTGGATCGACCGTTTGAACTTTGGAAATCTGAAAACAATTCGTTTGCACCAAGGGCTTGGTGCAAACGTTTTGAGCTTAGCCACTCACCATATATTATATATATTATATGTTTGTACGTTATTTGTTGTTGTGCTTGATTTTCTCCTCCTCATCTCCCTCCCTTTACTCCTTTTTTTTTCTGATCTCATGTTTCCCAGCTCTCACATTGGTGGCTCTTTATTGGGATATCTACATGGTGACTGTCCCGGTCAGTTGATTCAGTTTCCGATCCGGTTTGATTAAGTGTCTCTATTGGGACTTCTAAATGATGACTGTTCTAGTCTGGTAGATTTAGTTTATTGTCCGGTTTGATTCAGTGCATTTTCTACTGCCCAAGTCTGTCAGAAGGAACAAGATCAAATATGCACACAGATGAAACAATCATTAAGCACCTATCATTACAATCAAGCAAGGATAATCAAATATGTGTCCACATGATGCACATGTCTCCTGTGTGTTTTTTGTTTTTTATTTAGCTGAATGCTTTCAAAGACACTTGTTAGGGGCGAAGCCAGACTTTCAAACTATGGGGGGTCAACTGTGAATGGGAGTCAATCATATAACAATTTTATATTTGGAATGGGGGTCAATGTTACAGTAGCCATGATATTTTGCTCTAAATTATACCGAAAATCATACACAAATTTAAAAAAATTTAAAAATTGATGATCAATTGACCCCATACAACCTATATGCATCCGCCACTGCTTGTTGTATCATATTATGTGCTATAACCCGTAATTTCAAATGTAATTAATTAGTCCAAACAATTAAAATTTACAACTAATTAAAATTTTATTAGTAGATTCTTTAAATTGTAGAATTAATGAATCGATAAATAAAATATAAAAATTGATAAATAAAACAAGAAATGAAGAGATTGTAGAAAATGGGTATGTACTGAAATTTGATGACAATAATGAATTAACCGCCAAATCCAAACTTGAAAAGCAATATAACTTTTTCGTAATAAATTATATACTTAATTTGGTTGATGAATCAGCTAATTTATTAATTGATGATATAAGAAGTGCCCGCGATATGTGAGAGGATCTAATAAATTGTTATGAAGTAAATACTCAGATTAAAAGGATTGATGGCAAATTGTAATGAAAGTCCGATGATGGTGGATGTTGACTCAATCAGCACAAACAAGAATATCACCAACAAGATACAATTGAGGTTTTAACAAACATTGCCACATCTAAAAACAACAACATGGATTTGGATGATACAAGTGAAGCTTCAACAACTTTCTCTAAAGAGGTAATACTAGAACTAGAGAGTAATAATTATGAGTCAAAAATTGAAATGACAGATGAAGAAGAAGGAGGTGAAGAATGTGATTGGATAATCGATACAAGCACTGTCTTAAATAAGGGTCAAACACATAATGAGGAAACTAGATTAAGGACCCTTGTTGATGAATCCAATAAGACATTGCTTAGGAAAGAGGGTATCATTCAAGATTTAAGATCTAAAATTATTGAGCTTGTGTCCAAAGTGAACAAATTTGAGTCAATTAATCTTGAGTCACATGATTGTCAATCACATATGGATAAAATAAGGACACAAACAGTAAGAATTGATATTCTAGAATCTCAAAATAGGAATTTAAAAGCTTCAAATATTATAAATAAAATACTAGATCTTAAAGTTAAAGACTTCCAAAGTTGTGGAGTTACAAAAATTAAATGGGACTAACTCATATCAATCACATGTAGGTGAAATAGAAATTCTAAAAGTGAAAATACAAAATTTGAAAACCGAAAATTTGGCTCTAAGGTCCCCAAATGAATTCACTAATCATATTAGTTTAGATCTTGATGAAGTGGATAGAATATTTGTGAAACGACGATATCCAAATGATAAGTCGGGCTTTGGATACAAGAAAGATCATTCCTCATTTGAGTCCAAAAGTTCTGCAAACCTAAAATCAAACAAATTAAAAGATAAAAATAACCAAAGTAGAGTTAGGTATGGGTTCAATTGCAAAAACTTCATGGATAAATATAATATTCAATACAATGGCAATCGCACATTAATTCCACAAGGGAAACAAATTCAAACCTCAAATGCTAAAATTATTCAAAATAGTAATACGAACACATTCAATCCAAAAGGGTCAAACAAAGCTTATTTCAAAGGATCGGATGGATGGTTTTATGAACTTAAAAACAAAAATGATTTACAAAATGTAACTCAAAGAAATGGTTCTATAAGAGATGTTCCCCAACATCACACTAAATTTGATTTTAACAAAAATAAAAATCTTTCATCTAGAGTTTCAAATCGATCAATCGATAATCATAGAATTAAAATTCAAGAAGTGAAAGATGAATTTAATGTCACTTTCAAACACGGTTCATGCGATATCAAGTAATCAGTTACATTTTGTAATTATTGTTGTAAGATTGGACATACTTCATTGGATTGTAGGTTTAGGCAGGGAAACAACATGTCGAATGTTGTTTGGGTTCCTAAATCTAGGTTAGAGTAAAGCACTAGCTAGTATCTCCCCAAATTATTCAAATTCAAAAATATTAAGGGGGAGATAAAATAAGGGTATAAATTAGTCATTATCCATTCTTTTATAACTATTATATACTCTTGTAATGTGTTTGATCATTACTCACCAAAGCACTTTATGGACTTAAACAAGCTCCTATAATATGGTACGGTCGACTTAGTTCCTTTCTAATTGACAATGAATTCAAAAGGGGTAAAAATGATACAACTATATTCACTAAGAAAAGAGATGAATTCATTTTAATAGTACAAATCTATGTTGATGACATTATTTTTGGTTCAACTAATGCGGCACTTGCCGAGGAGTTTTCATCTCTTATGAGTAGTGAATTTGAAATGAGCATGATGGGTGAGTTGAATTTCTTCTTGGGACTCCAAATCAAGCAACTTTAGGACGGTACTCTAGTGAGTCAAACCGAGTATGCGAAGGAGTTGATCAAGAAATTCAGAATGACCGAGAGCAAGACGAGTCCCACACCTATGACTATCAATGCGAATCTTGACTCGAATCCGAGCGGCACGCCTGTGGACATTACTCAATACCGAGCTATGATAGGTAGTCTACTCTACTCTATTTAACCGCTAGTAGGCCCGATATTATGTTTGCAGTATGTCTATGTGTTAGATATCAAGCTCATCCCAAAGAATTGCACTTGAAAGCCGTTAAAAGAATTCTTAAATATATCAAAGGCACTTTAAATTTGGGACTATGATATGGCAAACAATCGGAATTAGATTTGATAGGATTTGATAGGATATACTGATGCCGATTTTCCCGGAGACCGAATGGATCGAAAAAGTACAAGTGTTACGTGCCAATTTCTTGGCAGATCACTTGTTTCTTGGTCAAGCTGTAAACAAACCTCGGTTGCGCTTTCCACCGCGGAAGCCGAGTATGTTGCGGCCGGTAGTTGTTATACACAATTGTTATAGATGATCCAAACTCTACATGATTATGAAATACGCTTCCGCAACATACAAATTATGTGTGACAATACTAGTGCCATAACGATTTCCAAAAATTTGGTTCTCCATTCTAGAACCAAGCACATGGAGATATGGTACCATTTTATTAGGAATCATGTTGAGAAAGATGAGATACAATTTATACATATTGATACTAAAAACCAAATTGCTGATATTTCACCAAGCCCCTAAATACCCTAAAACACAATGAACTAAGGTTTACATTAGGTATGCTTGAACTTCAGGACTAAATCTTACCCCAAATTCGTGCATATGCATCTTAGATAGGAAGCATAGCAACCATTTAATCAAACTCACGCTTAGAATACATTCAGAAAATGCTAAGATGACATAATCATTCACAACGATTAGGTAATCGTTATAACGATTAGTGATAGAATTCTCGATTTCAGAAGTCCAAAATTCTACGAATTTCTCCTGAGCATAATCATTGGTAACGATTAATAAAGCTCCAAAATCTGAATTTTCAATTTCAAAATTTTAAAGTTTTACGAATTTCTTCAGAGGACAATCGTTGGTAACGATTAACTATAGAATTCAAAAGGTCGGGTCCGCTTCTAATTTTTCTTTTCTCTTCTTCCTATTCGCACCTTTCCCTCTCATCTCTACTCCTATTCTCCTCTCCGCCGCCTCACACTTCTCTCCACTGTTTTGGCCACCACGAACCACCAAATCATTAGTCCATTCTCCTCTCCTCTCTCCCCTCTATCTGATTCCCCTGCAAGAATCAACCATCTCTCTCTCTCTCTTCTCTCCTCTCTACCGTAACCATAACCTTACCCTCTCTTCAACTCCGGCGATCCAACCACTAAATCGACGATCCATCTTCGCCATTGTGTTCCTCTCGCTCTTCTCCTCACGGACTGATACTTCATTCTTCAATCGGTAAACTTTCACTTTCTCACCATTTTCGATGCCTCCAAAAACTACTACTAAGCACGTGCCTCAAAAGAAAAGGCGCACTGAAACGGGTCAATCTTATAACCCCATATTACTAGACTTGAGAATTGCTCGAGATAATTGGTACCTATTTAGGGATTCAAATTCCCACTCAAACTATATTGTCCAATTTGATACCCGTGACTTGACCAACTGCTACTATTTTGACAAGAATTCCGCCGAGTTCAGTTCATATGAGAGTACCAAAATCAACCATTGGATCATTGGGATTGGGAACCCTTAATCAATTGCAACGGGTTATTCACCGCGCTATTTACCCGGGTTTTCTATGCAAATTTCGTCATGACCGTATCTCCGTTCCGAGCCACCTCTTATGTTTGCGATACAGAAATTGATTTATCTCTTGCAAACCTTACGGAGTGGTTAGAACTACCAAATGAGGGTGAGGAAACCTATCCTCTCAGAAGTTGGCCCGAGTTTGTCGTAGATACAACCTATAATTACAAGATGGTTTGACCGTACCAATAGAGGTGGAGCTCCTCTTTATGCTTCTCATCTTCCATCTATTCACTGTTTGCTCTATCTCTTCATCAAAAACATCCTTACTCCAAAATCCAAGATCCAAACCAACATGGAATGAAATGCCATCTTCTACATGCGCCATCTCATTTCATTGGATGAAAAGACCTTCAACAATCCATATATCATTCTACGCCACATGAGAAATGCATTCAATAGCAAGGTGTACAATTTACCGTATGCTCACTTCATTCACAAAATCATGCGCAAAAACGGTATCCACCTTCCACATGATATTCCCTTCCTAGGCATGGTACATTTGATCTCTGAGTTACCCAATATTGGTTAGCTTTTATTAGCATCCGACAGCGGCTTACCCCGTTACAGACCCAACAACCGTCCCGTAAACCAATGGATTAAAGCCCCCAATGCACTTTGTTCGCACGAAAGCGCAACGCAAGTTTCGGTACGCTTGAGGGCGTACCTTTTAAAACCGCGCTTACACTTCACGAGTAAGGATTGCAAGTGCACAACCCCTATCGAGTAATATAATCGGGTATCGATCCACAGGGACGACTCAAATTCTAAATTTTGACTCAACCTAGTTAGGTACTAGAAGTTGAAAAGGGTGTTTGGATTTGTTTAAAGTTCCTAATTTCAATCAACAATCGTAATAACAGAAAATGAAAACAATTAAACGTTTGATTTTAGACTATCTGTAAAATAAAAGCGTTTCGAGGGTTTCAGACTTCATCCTCAACTTTGCTGCTCTGGACTTGTCACGCGACCCGCATACTTTCGTATGCGACCCTTGTGACACGACCCGCGTGCTCTCACACGCGACCCGCGTAGCCCTCAAGCCACTCTGGACCTCTCACTCGACCCGCACACTTTCGCATTCGACCTTGTGACGCGACCCGCGTGATTTCTCATGCGACCCGCGTGGTCCTGGAGCTGACACTGAATGTTTCTGATTCTGGTTGTTTAATTCGTGTAAGGCTCGATTGACCGTACCTAATGTCACTGAACCTCAACTCTCGTGTATTGGCTTAATAGACCTGGTACGGAATTGCAATTTTACCTTCCTAGATTCAATTCAAACCTAAGTTCTTGATCCCGTTTACTAAAGGCATCCACTATTCTTTCGACTAATGGAAATTTCACATTTCGGCTACTATTGATCTCACCTCTCGGATCTTAGACCTACCTCAAATACTTAACCTAATTCACAAGATACATCAAGGCCAAGTTACAAAAAGAAATGCCATAAGCAATCAATAGTAGACAATCAAGAATCAATCAAGCAATTTAGGTCAAGCAATTTCAATTAATACAAAAATCAAGAAACACGAATAACAATTCAGATTCAATCAACATTCATTATCAAGCAAAGCTTTGGATTACATCTAAATCCCTCAAAACTGAAAATCTACTCAAACATGATCAAAGAGAAAAGAAAAGAGATTGAGATAGAGCAAATCATGATGGAGGAGAAGAGAATCGAAGAGGATCGAGCTTCAATCGAGATCTTGGCCGAATTCACCCTTGCTCCAGCTCTCCTCTGCTCCTGCGCGCCAAGCCAGGGGCTTCAAATCCCGATCTCCTCTGTCTCTGTCTGTGGAAAATGATTTCTGGATGCTTTAAATCGCGCAAGCCCAGCTCTATATATATACATCTTACTGGGCTTCAATTGGGCCTGGCGCAGTTAATTCGACGGGACCCGCATGGCTTCGGATGCGACCCGCATCGGGTTGGGTCTGGTGCGCGCTGTGAGGGTCGCGTCTGAGGTCGCGCTGGGCTGTGATGCAACCCGCGTCAGGTGGGACGCGGCCCCGCATGGAGGATATCAGAACTCTGCTCTTTTGCTTGTTTTCGCCCATTTCCTGCAAAGTCATAACCAAATTGCAGCAGTACCATATTCTATTGATATTTCAATGTAAACAGTGCAATTTAGTGATTCAAAACATCATTTCTGATTTGGAAACGGGTCGAAATAATAGATCTAATAGTGAGACATCACACTTCCGAATCAATATTCGGATCCAAACCTCAAAGGGGTTTATGTTAGTCACTTTAGTGAGTATTCTAATTAGGATATATGCTGCATTCCATAAGATTTCATATCATAGAAAAAGTATTTTAAGGCACAAAGCCACATTTATCTATGAATTGTGCATAAGGCCTTTGACATTGTTCAATTCTTGTGGCCGTTGGAAACAGACCACAGATATCCGTATGTATCAATTCTAAGACTTACGAACACTTTCTGGGTTGATATTTCCTTAAGTTGATTTGTTTCACTTTTATGCAATTAACATAATCATTAAGATTTGAAAATTAAAAGGGTTTGAGAATATCATTACACACAAGACGTTCAATTCTTCAATTAGAGTTACTTAATGTCTTGTGCTATAATGTATCTGAATTCTCATTGGTTAATTTTCTCTTAATACTTCTTTTTATCTATATGCAAGGCTTCTAAATATGAGCTATTGACATCAAAAGAATATAGATTATCATAATCCGAAAGAAAACTAGAATCAACTTATTTTGAATTATGAAACAAATCAAATTTTCTATTTCCAAAAATACAAGTAAATCCATACTAGTTCAATACGGAAAATATAAATTATAAAAAAAATACCATAAATGTCTCATATTAAATTCAAATAAAATCTAGTTTTAAAAAATAATCTATATAAATCTCAATAACTTCCACTTTAACTTTATTACATTTGCCCACAAATATGAGTCTTTCATTATCACTTAACTTTGGTAATTTATGCAGTCTTATAAGATACACTTGTATCAATTCAGACTCATCAATTTTTAGGTTTTGATCTGCTGGAGGAGAGGAGGAAGAAGACAGAGCTTGCGCAGATGCGACAACAGCGGGCAGCAATTTTGCACCCAAAGATAGAAGGTTGGAAATCACTCCGCCTAGACTCATCGATCTAAAATTGCAAAGTCTCTTCTCTTCTCTTGTGTTGATATGAAGCGATCCAAAGAGATAAGGTAGGAAAGATGAATTATTGGAAATTAGGAGAAGACTGGGAAGTCAACAATTCATAAATATGTGGTTGTAGTATCATTGTCATCTTTGTGTTGCTAATATTATTTTTATTTTTATTTTTCGTTTAGTAGTTCCATTTGTTGGGATGAACAAAGAGTGAAGACGAGGGTGTGACACGTGTCGGATAAGATGGATAACAGACATGATAAAGAATTTCGTCCTTTCTATTTTTCAAATGTAACTGTTATATATTGCATCTCATTCTAAAAGGCTTGGGCAAGGAAAATATGGCTATAATACAAGTAATGTATATTGGAAATTTCTTAACCGCAAATAGGGGATTAGCTTGAAAATAAATATCCATTTGCTAGTTCGCTATATTTTTTAAAGCAAGAATTAAGCTTCCAATTAATTTTGTGTACTGTCATTTTGAATTTTCCTTTTTCTAATATTTCGGATAAATCTTTTGTCCGAATTATAATTCTTCAGGTATGTGGGAATTCTTAGGCTTAAAAATTATTGGGAATTTCTACCTGTACGTCATATTCTATTTGTGAATGGATGTTGGAAATGGTAATATAGATACGTGCTGGGCTTAGCCAAGCCATGGTGTAAAACGACTTGGTGCTCCACGCCTCATTATTTTCATTTTGAAAATCCAAACGACCGATCCAAACCGCTCAAGTTGTTCTCCATATTGATATGTGCTTGGAGACCAAATTTTACATTTTTTGGAATTTTTTTACTATTTATTAAACCACTTTGAAAATCACTGATCCGGCGGTCCAGAAATTTTTACTGTTTTTTACTGTTCATAAGGATTTTCATGATTTTCAAAGTGGCTTAATAAATAGTAAAAAAATTCCAAAAAATGTAAAATTTGGTCTCCAAGCACATCTCAATATGGAGAACATGTTGGAAGGTTCGAATCGACTATTTGAACTTTGAAAATGAAGATATGACGTGGAGTACCAAGTCGTTTTACTCCATGGAGTAGCCTAGTCGGACTCATATAGATACAATGATACAGCAATTAAGGGTAACTGGAAATAAATCATATCTGGTAATTAAGCATAGTTCTCCCATCGGAAATGAATTTATATAATTGCGGACCTATTTTTATTTTTTGTTTATTGGTTCCATCTGTAGAGATGAGCAAAGCGTGAAGACGAGGGAGGGTGCCAGGGGCGAAACTATAAATTTAGTTAGAGGGGGCTGAAACTTAAAATGCACAAATATTAATTTGTAGTTAGTAGAATTTGAACTCAAAACCACCCAAGAACAAAATAAAGTCTTAACCACTAGACTACAAGTACACATCTAATATTTTATGAGAGGGCTAAACTATATACAAACTTCAAAGAAATAAAAAATCAATTAAATTCTAACATACGTGATTAAAAATTTCAAAATCATTGGGTGGCTTAGCACCCCCTAGGCATAGTGTAGATCCGCCCCTGGAGGGTGCACGTCTTCTGCATTTTTTTGACCTTTTATGAGTCTGGTCCGATAAAGTTGATAAGAGACATGATAACTGTTATTTTTTTACAGAATTAATTGTGAATTTCATTTTAATTAATGAAAAAAAATAATATAAGTAATAGTATAATGTAAAATTACATATCATTCCAAATAAAAGACATGGGCAAGGAAAATATCATGTGAGGCGCCAAGGAAATTTCTTACCCTCATATATTGTGCGGGCCAAAAGGAAAATACCATGTGAGGCGCCAAGAAAATATCATCTTAATCGTGATAAAGGACCTAAGAGTGTGTGGACCAAAGATTACTTTTTTTTTTGAGAAAAAATAAGGGTCATGACCTCATTTGATTATATTAAATGATGAGTTACATGGAATTTGTAACTACAGTATGCAAAATCAAAATGCTCAAAACATTTGAGCTATAAAAATAAAATTAAAAGAAATCATGAAAAAAAGAAAAAGAAAAAGAAAAACATGCAAGAAATAAAAATTAATTTATGAACTCCTTGGTGCATGCATTGAGCTATATCTCCACTGTGTAAGCACTTGGTCCGCCAGTTCTTCAATTTCCTTCGTAATTTCTTTGAAGGTTCTGCAACACCTTTCTCTCCATATCACAAACTGTGTGATCAATAGGATTGCCCTCGCTTCTTTCTCATATGTGGGACTAGTTAGCACGGCAACTGCATCTTGAAGAGATTGAAAAGGAATATCCAATCCTGTCCATACCTTTTCTTATCTTGAAGAGATTGGTCATGTTTTTGTTGGTCTTCATAATTGAAACGGGATTCATAGATATCACTTTAATTTATTTAAAAACGGGATTCATAGATAGCAGATTTTATTTGGCTAATGTTGGAAGATATGACTCAGGAGGTGCTTTCGGTCCGCGGCTGTAACATTCAGCCGGGATGTCAACTTTGTACGTCAATTATAATGGAGACTCGTGATCATCTCTTGTGGGACTGCATGTATGCGCAAAGGTATTGGAGAGGACTACTTGCGTATCATAATGTGATAGTAATTAAGAAGGTGGGATGGCATAATACAACTATGGATCACAGGGCTGTTGACACTGCCAACGCTTGAGAGGGCACGCTAGAGTATTATATGGGCAGCAAGTGCATGGGCACTGTGGCAAGAGAGAAACAAAAGAGTGTTTTCCAGAAAGCACAAAATAATGCATTTCCTGATAAATGAAACGGCAATATATTGAGATTGCCTAGTAGGTGGAATTTGTTTGAGAAAATTTGAGTAAATAATATGTATTAATCTTAGAAACCTTGTGTAAATAAAAAAAAAATTTACCAATATATTTGTTGGCATTCCGCCAACCATCAAAAAAAAAGAATTATCAGAAAATACTCTTCCGTTACAGTTCTCCCAAATTACCAGAAAACAATTATTGTCCTTGCATTTTCCTTTTTTCTTGGAAATTTCCCTGTCAATTGTCTATGTATCATTGCCCATTACAAGTCATCTGTGGACTTAGATGACTTTGAATATGTCACTGTTCTTTTGAAATGGTCATTTTCATTCTTATTTTCCTCTTATATATTATCTCTAACTCTCCATCTATAAAATGCATGTGTGGTACAAAGGCATTGAATGATTGAATCCTTCACTACCTGTTCCTTTTCTTTTTAATTGAAGACGAATTTGCGCACACAATATGCCTAACTCAAATGTGTGGTACAAAGATATTTCGCACCATTATCTATATATGGATGATTAATTTGTATATATTTAGCCTTTTGTGTATATGAAAAATCACATATAACTGAATGGCATATATGTGGATATTTTGTCCGAGATGGTGTCAAGACATGCTTTATCAACATAGATACTTTGGACCACGTGCATGTTCAAATTAGATCTTAGAGCATTTACATCCCAGCAACTCAAATGAGTTTCTAAATAACTGTTAACCACTTTTTAGAAATTAAGGTCTCTAAAGTTTCTAACTCTCATAGTCCTGAAATTAATTTTAAAGTTTCTATTAAGCCACATCAGCAATTATTTAAAAAGGAGAAATAATTTGAGTCAATCATTTGGCCAATATGGAGTTTATAAACAGTTTCTTAATAAGAAACTTTACTGCATAGTTTCTAAATAAGAAACTCTCTCACATCTCTAAAACTGAATTATAAACTCTAATAATACCAGGAATGTAGATGCTCTTAAAATCACTTTGAGGGTAGTCGACACGAATCCGGAACCTACTGACTCAAATTTGAACAAGTATAACTCTTTTCTTTAATAATTAGATCCCACAACAACTAATACGCGTGAATTAGGTTCTAGCTACTTTTGAATAATTTGGTGGAGATTCCCTCTAATAATGTAAAATTAATTCGAGTTGTAGTTTTGAGTCCATCGATCATGTCTTCATTAAGAACTTCAATAACCCAAAATTTAAAAGTCAAAATAAAACTATTTGATTTGATTTACATCATTTTATCTATGCAGGTGTAAAAAATTGTGACATTTCAACTTTGTTTTGATTGTCATCAAGAGCTTGTAAAAACGTATTAATGTGGATAATTTCTAGACGTTGATTTTTTAAATGATTGATTCACATAAAATCAAAATTGAATTTTGATTTATTAACGTTTTTAAAAATAGAGGCATGGTGGAGACACAAAAAATGGAGGCATTTGAACCCTCCTCTTAAATACTCTGAATCACTAATTAGCTGTTGAGCCGTTCAATATTAATCTCAACTACTTTTTTCTATTCTCAAAACACAATAAAAGATGGTAGTACTAGATTCATTAAAAAATAAAAATTAGTGAGTGTAATGAAAAAAAGAAGGTGAATAATAAATTAAGAGATGAAGACAAAGATTTATTTAAAAATTTAGAGGAGAATATTCAGATCGGTATTTTGTAATTTTTTTAATTAAAAAATATAATCTGAATGCTTGTTTGCCAACTTTCTCAATCTATTAGTAGATCTACGTGTGTGTGTTTATATATATATATGAGGAGGGGTCGGATTACACTCTCTTTTTTTGACACACTTGACACCTACCATTTTCAAAGTCCAAATAGTCGATCCAAACCATTCAGACCATTGAAAAACAACGATTTTGTAACTATCTTAATAAATAGTAAAAAAATTCAAAAAAATGTAAAATTTGATCTCCAAGCACATTTTAATATGGTGATCATGTTGAACGGTTCGGATCAACTGTTTGGATTTTGAAATCGCAAAATTGACCTATAAAAAGAACGGTATCAAAATGTGTCAAAAAAAAGAGTGTAATTGGATCCCTCCTCTATATATATATATAGAGAGAGAGATAGGTTAATATGCTTTTAGTAGCATATGGGCCGATATGCTTCCAACTCAAAATCGGATTTTCAAAGTCCAAACGGTCGATCCGAACCGTTCAAGTTGATCTACAAAATATTGAAATCTGTTTGGAGACCAAATTTTACATTTTTTGGAATTTTTTTACTATTTATTAAGCCACTTTGAAAACTGCTTATCCGGATGAACAGTAAAAACAGTGCAACCAAATTCTGGACCTTGTGAGCAGCAATTTTCAAAGTGGCGGCTTAATAAATAGTAAAAAAAATCCAAAAAATGGAAAATTTGGTCTCCAAACAGATTTCAATATGTAGATCAACTTGAACGGTTCGGATCGACCGTTTGGACTTTGAAAATCCAAAAAGAAGGCCGAAGTAAAACGTTGTTTTACTTTGCAAAGCACAATAGCCCATCTCTATAAATATATATATATATATATATATATATATATATATATATATATATATATATATATATATATAGTGCTGGGCTTAGCTACTTCATGGAGTAAAAGGACTTGGTGCTCCACGCCTCATTATTTCTATTTTGAAAATCCAAACGACCGATCCGAACCGCTCAAGTTGTTCTCCATATTGATATGTGCTTGGAGACCAAATTTTACATTTTTTGAAATTTTTTTACTATTTATTAAGCCACTTTGAAAATCACTGATCCGGCGGTCCAGAAATTTTTACTGTTTTTTACTGTTCATAATGATTTTCAGATTTTCAAAGTGGCTTAATAAATAGTAAAAAAATTCCAAAAAATGTAAAATTTGGTCTCCAAGTACATTTCAATATGAAGAACATGTTGGAAGGTTCGAATCGACTATTTGAACTTTGAAAATGAAGATATGGCGTGAAGTACAAAGTCGTTTTACTCCATGAAGTAGCTAAGTCCATCTATATATATATATATATATATATATATAGAGTAGGGCTATTGTACTTCGCGAAGTAAAACTTCGTTTTACTTCACGCTCATACACCCATTTCCAAAATCCAAATCGTCGATCCGACCGTTCAAGTTGTTCTCCATATTGAAATGTGCTTGGAGACCAAATTTTACATTTTTTGGAATTTTTTTACTATTTATTAAGCCACTTTGAAAATCGCTGATCCATTGTGAATAGTAAAAAACAGTAAAAAATTCTGGACCAATGGATCAGCGACTTTCAAAGTGGCTTAATAAATAGTAAAAAAATTCCAAAAAATGTAAAATTTGGTCTCCAAGCACATTTCAATATGGAGAACAACTTGAACGGTCGGATCGACGATTTGGATTTTGAAAATGGGTGTATGAGCGTGAAGTAAAATATTGGGTTTACTTCATGAAGCACAATAGCAAAATTCTATATATATATATTTATATATATATATTTATATAGAGAATGGCTAAGCTCAAAACGTTTGTTCCTGGGCTCAGGAACAAACGAGTCGGTTCTCCAATTTCCAAAGTTCAAACAACAAATCCAAACCGTTAGATGTTCAATCTATATTAAAATGTGCTTGGAGACCAAATTTTACATTTTTTGGAATTTTTTTACTATTTATTAAGCTGGTTTGAAAATCGCTGTTTTTATTAAAATTCTGCACCATTGGAAAACAGCGATTTTCAAACCAGCTTAATAAATAGTAAAAAAATTCCAAAAAATGTAAAATTTGGTCTCCAAGCACATTTTAATATAGATTGAACATCTAACGGTTTGGATTTGTTGTTTGAACTTTAGAAATTGGAGAACCGACTCGTTTGTTCCTGAGCCCAGGAACAAACGTTTTGAGCTTAGCCATTCTCTATTTATATATATATATTTATATATATATATATATATAGTTGGGCTACGGTACTTTCGCGAAATAAAGCGAGTATTTTACTTCACGTCTATATCTTCAATTTCAAAGTTCAAACGTCGATCCGAACCATTCAATTTGATCTCCATATTAAATTGTAAAATTTGGTCTCCAAGCACAATTTGATATGAAGATCAACTTGAATGGTTCGGATCGACGTTTTGAACTTTAAATTGAAGATATAGATGTAAAGTAAAACACTCGCTTTACTTCGTGAAGTATCGAAGCCCAACTCTATATATATATATATTATTAAGAAAACAAGATAATTTAACTTTTTTATTAAACATGGGATCGATGCATGCATGTGTATGAACACGGCGTGGGGTTGAACCCGGGCCAACTCCCCAAGTCTTGGTCTTTGCTGGGAGCACTTAGCCTGTCAACTATAATATTATAATAAGATTATGAAGATTTGCCTAGTTAGAATTCATTGGAAAAAGTTTCTCGCATTATGAGGTGGTGTAACCACACACGACATATATATTCCAACTGATAGCAACATATATATATATTCCAACTGATATTATAAATAATTGACTCATTAAGTTAATCAATTATCAACGTGCATATGTTTATATATAAAGAGCGTCGAAGGGCAGTAATGGAACATCGATCCATTGAAAGAAACTAGATATGAATATCATGAGCGAAACAAAAAGGAACTCGTTTCAAGTAGTACGCACCTTATCCACTGTGTTGCCAATGATATTAATCCAACTTCTTTTCCTCCTCCTGCAGTTGATAAGCACTGAATCTGCAAACAACACCATCGCTCTGCCCGGATGCGCAGAGAGCTGCAGTGGAATTCCGATCCCTTACCCTTTTGGCATTGGCCCAAATTGCTCCCTGTCTAGAGAATTCAATGTCACTTGTGAAATATCTGATCATCCTTCCCTTGCGACAAATTCTGAGGTTAAGATTCTGAATATAAGCCTGTCATTGGGCCAGACACGTACAAGCAACATTATATCTCCACAGTGCTACGGCCACCATCATATTTCCTATAGGCCAATTACACCTGGTAAATCACTTGCCAATTATGGTGACACACCATTCCAGCTCAACACCGAGAAGAACAAATTTACAGTCGTTGGGTGTAATGCACTTGCCTTTCTCCGCCTTGGCGCCAATACTAATTACTCAATAGGGTGCCTTTCTATGTGCGATAGCCTAGAAACCCTGATTAACTCTGGAACCTGCTCTGGAATTGGCTGTTGCCAGACAGCTATCCCCAAAGATGCACACCGTTTTTATGGCGACTTTGACCCATCGTACAACAACTCGGAGGTATATAAGTTTAGTCCTTGCAGCTATATTATGGTGGTGGAGGCAGCTGAGTTCAAGTTTCGTACCACCTACGTCACCACTGACGAGCTGAGTAATGCTGCTCTGCCGATGGTGTTAGACTGGGCCATAGGAAACACGACATGCGACATCGCACAGAAAAACAAATCCTCCTATGCATGCATTAGCAGTAACAGTATGTGCTGGAACAGAGTCAGTGGTCGTGGTTATCTCTGCAACTGCTCCCATGGTTATGAAGGCAATCCTTACCTTCATGGAGGCTGCCAAGGTCTTTCTATCTCTAACTCCCTCCTGCTCTTCATCTCTTTTTCAATTTTTATTTTTTTTCATTTTTTGCTATCTTTGTGGTGGCTGCCATGTCGACTGTCTAGCATATACAAAAAAATTAAAAAAATAAACCGAGAGAATTCATAAATATGTAGGCTTATAAATGTTGTGTCATATCCATGCAGACATCAACGAATGTGCCAACCAAAATACATGCGCCAAGCCAGGAAAGTGTCACAATTATCAAGGAGGATATCACTGCTCTTGTCCTTTTGGTTGGCGTACAAATCGTAACAATCCCAGAGAATGCAATCTCAGCATCGCACTAGTAATAGGTATGTTAATACTTTTTCAGGATAAAAAACTTTCATCAAGTTTTGAATATTGTAGCAAGTATATATAGAAACAGAGAGCAAGAATTGCTTTTCAGGATAAATGAAAAATTAATACAGCTTGCTGAAACTAAATATTGCCAAGTTACCTTGAGACGGCAAAATCTGATCACAGTAACCGTCCGACAAACTTAGCAGCACCAAGCATTTGGAGACTGATAGTCACTCACCGAAAGTCTGAATTACAAAATTTGACATCAAATTAAGTTTCCAAGTATCAAATAGCAATGTCCTAGACAAAATTAGCAACACCAAGTTTCTAAGGATGATCTCTCCCGGTGCCTGTTTACAGTTATTTGGCATAGTGTAGCATTTGGAGACTGATGGTAACTCAATGGGCAGCTTGAGCCTAATATTTAGATATTAGAAAACTGATTCTTACCATTTAATTCCAAAATCTAATGATTCAAAACGACATATATATGGTTATCAATATCACCAAAAAAAATATAATGACTTCAACCCAAAATTTTTACATTGACAACAGATCATTAATATGATAAGATAGTCATTTCTTTTTCTTTTTTGGATTGAGTGAGCTAATTAGAATAAAATAAAAGTTCAGTTTCTTGTACGATCGTGTTGTGTAGCTCTTCTCGATGTAGTTTAATAGTTTAGTCTCCTACAAAGTAATATACCATGGACAAATATTTGTCTTCGTAGGTCATGCAAGGTTGAACTAAACACAAAACAATCCACAAATAGGCAGAATTTTGATTTGTTAATAAAAAATGATGGAAAATAACTTTCTTTCTTTCTTTCATTTTTCTAATTCGCTTTATTTATGTACGCAGGTATGACGATCCTGCTGGGATTTGTAATTGCCTTTAGCATCATTTTATTATATGTTGTTATAGCCAAGCGTATCAAACTGTTTGAAAAGAGAAAACAGGAAAAGTTAAAACATAAGTTCTTTGTTCAAAATCGGGGGTTACTTCTACAACAACTAATTGCTTCCAATGAAGATACAACACAAAAAATGAGAAATTTTAGATTACATGAGCTAGAGAAAGCAACAAACAATTTCGATAATGCACTCATTATTGGTCGGGGAGGTCATGGAGAAGTTTATAAAGGTATTTTGTCGGATCAACGTGTTGTGGCCATAAAACGGTCCAAAATTGTTGATCAGGCCGAAATCGATCAGTTCATAAATGAAGTGGTTATTCTCTCACAAATCAACCATAGGAACATTGTGAAACTTTATGGGTGTTGCCTAGAGACCGAAGTCCCGTTGCTCGTTTATGAGTTCATCTCGAACGGCACACTTTTTAATCATCTCCATGTAGAGGAACACTGTTCCTTGACATGGAAGCATCGGTTAAGAATTGCTGTTGAGGCTGCAGGAGCAATTTCCTATCTTCACTCATCCGCCTCTATATCGGTTTTTCACAGAGACATAAAATCATCGAACATTCTATTGGATGATTATTTCACAGCAAAAGTGTCAGATTTTGGGGCCTCAAAATCTGTACAAATAGATCAGACGGGTGTGACTACAGCTATCCAAGGTACATACGGGTATTTAGATCCCGAGTATTATAGCACTGGTCGGTTAACCCAGAAAAGTGATGTCTACAACTTTGGTGTCATTCTAGCTGAATTGCTAACAAAACAAAAACCACTAATCTCCTCTAGGGTGTTTGATGGGGGTAGTCTAATTGCATATTTTGATTCTGCTATGAAAGAGAAACGTCTCTTTGAGATTTTAGATCCCCAAGTTGTGAATGAGGGGCACCGAGCAGAACTTGAAGCCGTTGCCAACCTTGCAGAATTGTGCCTGAGATTGAAAGGAGAAGAAAGGCCAACAATGAAGGAAGTGGAGGTACAGCTCGAGGTCTTGTGGCGGCCCAACCAACATCCAAAACATCCATCAAGGTCTCAAAGTTTGGAGGATAGGGAGCTTATGCTAGTTGACGACAACACAGGGATTGATGCAACGTCCATCCAATGTAGTTTTGAACAAGAGCTATAGTCATCATCATATTTTTCTCTCAGTAAATGAACTCTTTTCGATATAATAATGTGAGTAATTATCAAATTTTTGTTGTAATATGAGTTGCTCTTTACTTGATAATTGTAGTTCTGTATTTTTTCTTATATTCCTGAATAAATTATGTATTATTCTAAATTTTTTTTCTATCGATGTACTTATTTAGTTGATGTAATTTGAATATTGAGTTTGAGTAATTTTGAAGCTTCTTTATTCTGCAGTGTATCTATTCCTAGTTATTCATCAATTATGAATTTTTTGTAAGCATCGGAGAGGATGCGAAGTGGTAAGCGGGGCTCAAACTCTCGACCTTTAGGTATCCAACAATCCTAGGACTTTTTCCTAGCCAACTGTGCAACTGCTCCATTCTCATCAATTATGAATTATAAGTATTATTAATGCTACAATCTAGTGGTGGATCTGAAAAATTCAGGCTTGGAGCTTAACCCTACAAACTCCAATTTAGAGTACTAAGGCTTGCTTTTACTGTTCAATCACAATAATATGGATGTTGAGACTAACTACTTTTTGCAGGTCAAATGCAAAATTTGGTAATACCATCTTTTTATATAAAAGTGGGGAAAACCCTCCGATTTCACTCAACAAACGAAACCTACAGAGTTATAAAGGTACCGGTACAAACCACTGGTACTGAACCTGACAGAACATATCCAGAAACATCAAAAGTACATAAGATCATCATCGTTACCTACTACAGCATTTACTTAGCTAATCAAAGTTTTCAAACTAAAAACACTACGCAAAAATTGCAATACCAGATTTAGTTATAAATATAACCATGTACTTACAAAAACCAAAAACCTGGTACTGCCCAACCCTAAACCAGTACCCCCTGTACCAGTCAGGCTTCATTGTTTACAGCATCAATAACCCAAAGTTCACAATAGTATTATAAGGAAAAGTAAATGGATTGAACTCAGCTATCCAGTTCGAAAGAGACCTAACATTGGTAATACCATCTGATTGTACAACCTGAAAACCTGGAAGGGAGAACCATAATCAGGTGTCCCATTGTCTCCCCAGATGCATTTATAAGGTAAATTCTTAGATCTTAAAACCTCGCATCTCTTAGTACTGTCAATTCAAACAATTACATAAATTATTCAAATTTCTTATATTTAAGCGTCCCCGGAGTATGTTCATAGTACGAATTGATGATTGGTGCCTAATTCATTCATCATAAATTATGATGTGTGTGCTGTGATTTAACTTTAGGTTATTTGAATTTTCTCATTCATGTATTGTGCCCTTTCTTTTGATTTATTGCAGTGCTTTAATTGAATCCTGCCCAAGCATGCTGCCTTTTTCTTTCTTATTGGGTTTAAATCCAACTGCCATGGGCTACTGTCAATTCTCCTTAATTACTGGTATTAATTCGAATTTGCAATTTGTTTACTTAATTATGGAAAGGTGTATTTGATTCCTTAACTTGAAACTAGAGTTTCTAATTCTCTGTGACTGAATATTAATCAACACCATATTCTGAGTTGATATTTGATGGGCTGGGCTGGGCTGGGCTTGGGTGGGCTTTATTAGTGTTAAAATGAAAGTAATATTATTATTGGATCAATTTGGGCTGTGTCAAAAGGAGGCCAGCTGGAATGATATTTCAACAAAATTAGGCCGAATGAAACAAAAATCAAAATTTAAGATGTCTATATGTTTCTGCAACTTTGACCAATAATATATTGCAACAGAAATTGATTGCAATAATATGCTTTGTTTGCTGCAACTATAGACATAATTGTAAAGTTTTTATTACAATTGACTACGTACGTTTGGAAATAAATTTATTCATTATTTATGTTTAGTTATTTTACGGTCTGTTGTTGTGTTTTTAAAAAAAAAAAATTAACTGTACTCTTATATGTGTCATCAGTTTTTTTACTATTTTATATTATATTTGTTGATACATAATCGTCCATCAATTATAGAAGATATCAGTCTTTTGCCTCAATTTGATAAACTATTTACATTTAGAAATTTTAGAAATTTTAGTATACTCGATTTATCTTTCCTCACCCACGTGACTATGCTATATCAAAATATTGTCATGTGTTTAGTGGCTGAACATGATCAAACTCTTAATTAATTTGTTTTGTTTTTTTGGAGGCGAAAATCATTTGTTACGGTGCTGCTTCCGTCTTCGTCATTCTCTTTCTGCGCCTTGAGCAGGTGCTTCTGATTTCGTATCTGGTTGCTGTCTGAGCTTGTGTTTTTTATTTCAGATATTATCGCTTCTCTCGTGACTCTCTATCTTACTATTCTAGAGGCTCTTATCTTCCAAGACAAGTGGTGTGTTTATTTTTATCTTTTTCTAAGCTCTTGTTTTTCTCTTTGAAAATGGAAGAGTTGGTAGAACGAGTTGTACATATAGTATCATATATTATATGTTTGTACGTTATTTGTTGTTGTGCTTGATTTTCTCCTCCTCTTCTCCCTCCCTTTCCTTTTTTTTTTGATCTCATGTTTCCCAGCTCTCACATTGGTGGCTCTCCATTGGGACATCTACATGGTGACTGTCCAAGTCAGTTGATTTAGTTCCAGTCTGGTTTGATTAAGTATCTCTATTGGGACTTCTAAATGATGACTCTTCCGTTCCAGTTGATTTAGTTTCTTTTCCGATTTGATTCAGTGCCTTTTCTGCTGCCCAAGTCTGTTTGAAGGAACAAGATCAAATATGCGCACAGATGAAACAATCACTAGGCACCTATCATTACAATCAAGGATAATCAAATTTGTGTCCACATGATGCACATGCCTCCTGTGTGTTTTTAGTTTTTTTGTTTAGCTGAATGCTTTCAAAGACACTTGTTAGAGGCGGAGCCAGACTTTCAAACTATGGGGGGTCAACTGTGAATGGGGGTCAATCATATAACAATTTTATATTTAGAATGGGGGTCAATGTTACAGTAACCATGATATTTTGCTCTAAATTACATAGAAAATCATATATAAATATAAAAAAATTTAAAAAATGATGGTCAATTGACCCCATACAACCTATATGCATCTGCCACTGCTTCTTGTATCATATTATGTTTCAACTTAGTGCTATAATAGTACATGTTGTATGCGTTAAGATGTCACTTTTCTGATTTACTACTCTTATGTGCTTAATAAAATACTAGTATCGTGCACGTGTGTTGCAACGGGTCATATTATAAGAGGGGGGGAAATCTCATACAAAATTACATGTTTTCATAAAATAATGTAGACTAAATGACAAATAACATTTCTGACATATTAAATGTCATATATTTTTTTTTATCTTTTTGACATATTTTCATAAAAAATCTCATACAAAATGACATGTTAAATGAAAAATAATATTTCTTAAATGATATTAGAAAAATAGAAAGAAATATAAAGTCACAACCACTCAATTATCAATATCAATTCAAAAATTCTATAAATAACATTTAAAAAATAGAAAGAAATCAAAACCAATAAAAAAGATAATAAAATTTGAATAGGCGAGTATGTGTGGCGATTATGTATCTAAATAAATTTATATTTCTACATATAAAACAACATAAAAAAGATGAGGAGGGTTCAAATGCCTCCATTTTTTGTGCCTCCACCATGCCTCTATTTTTTAAAACTTTAATAACTCAAAATTTAAAACTTAAAAGTCCAAAATAAAACCGTTGGATATGATCTACATCATTTTATCTATGTACTCATAAAAAATTATCACATTTTGATTTTGTTTTTATGTTAATCAATAAGTTGAAAAATCAACGTTTAGAAATTATCCACATTTGTACGTTTTTTACAAGCTCTTGATAACAACCAAAACAAAATTGAAATGTCATAATTGTTTACACGTGCATAGATAGAATGATGTAGATCATATCCAACGGCTTTATTTTCACTTTTAAGTTTTAAATTTTGAGTTATTAAAGTTTTTAAAAATGGAGGCATAGTGGATGCATGAAAAATGGAGGCATTTGAACTCTCCTCAAAAAAGATATATAAAATCATAATATTTGATCAGAGAGCTAATATTTAATCTGAAATTTCATCTTTTAGTGAGAATCGTTAATGGAGATCAGAACATCGAATGCTTAATATAAAAATGGAGATGTCTAGAAACGGCTTGACCAAAAAAAATCAATTGTTACCGTTACTTTTTAATTTTCCAGAAGAGCGCTTTGTAATTGAATTTGAATGTCATGTATATGGATATTTTGTCCAAGATGGTGACAAGACATCTTTTGTCAATTTAATACTTTGGCCCACGTGCATGTTCAAATTGGATCTAAAATGTCACTGTTAAAGGGTCGGAATATAGTGCGGTTACAATTACTTGAATTATGTTGCATGTAAATGAAAAGGCTGCAAGTAAGTTACATGGACGGGTTTCCTGTGAACAACTTCAAATTAGAATCCGACCCGACCCGGTAATTCACCGCATCCGCAGTAATTCGTTTGCACCTCCAAAAAGCCTCCGTTCTGTTTCTCTCCAATTGGTATTTATTCGATTTAAACTATCTGAAACGCGAATGGTAATACAAATAATGAATTTTGGCAATTCTAGAGGAATTATTGTAGAGAAGTATGATCCGATCAGAGATACCTCGCTTTTATCGATAAACAACAGCTTTCACGTGACGCTAAGCTGCCCTCTTGGCTCTTTTTATGATCCTCTGTGGCACATCAGACCGTAACAAATTATGGAACTAGTAGAAGATATAATAATTACCTTTGACCTCATGGGAAGATAGGTTGGTATTAGTCACAGAAGATCAGAAATTCTGAAAGAGAGGTCCAGCTATAGTTTAACCTGCTTCCTCCTTTGTTTGTCCTCTTGCGCCTCCTTTTTACTTTGCTTCCTCTCCATTACAAATTTTACCAACATTATCCAGTCTTAATTTCAAAATAACAATATTTTTAAAAGTCCCGTCTTATTAATTTTACAAACGAAATACTAAATATAATAATAAACACATGAATACATGATTGATTATAAAGATTGTTGATATTCGTTTATTTTCTTTTTCTCTCTCTTAATTTTTTTTTTTTTTTGAGAACTTGTCAGAGACTGACCTCTCTTAATTTTATTAGTGCATAGGTACTTTGAGCGATATATATTGTCTCATTTCCTTCTATTTCTTTTTTTTTTGCCAAATTTATGCATGCAATTTAACGTGGGTTACTAAATAAAGTCGATATTATATGGACTTGGTTCATGTTTTTTAATCTCAAATCTACAATTTTTCCTTTAAATTATTCTTCAAGTTTATAATTTTAATACAAGAAAATTTTAAAAGTAGGACCTCTTTGAGAAATCATAGTTTTATTGTGTGATGATATTTTTTCAAAAATAATTTTACAAATGAAATTATAGGAAGAAAATAAATCTTACTTGAATTGTTGGCTTTATGCATTTAAAATTTAAATTAAAACTAATTTGATTTATATTTATAAACTAAATGTCATTAAGTTACTCCTTACATCACTAAATTAAATTTAGTAGATTAATCTACACATCAAAAGTGTTACATTTGATATAAATTTAAATATCTTTTAACAATATAATATATTACAAAAATATTGATACATATCATACAAAGATACAAATATTTTAATTCATCACATAATATATTTTAAAATAAAAATATTTTATTGTACTAATAAAGAGATGAAAAAATAATTCCACAATACTAGCATACATCCTGTGCATTTGAAATGGAGAGAAGGACAAATGCTCTAATTGTTACTGTGCTCCCACTCAGGCTAAATATTTTAACACAGTAGTTTTTACTTCATACAGCGCAAAAACTATAGAACCAAAACAGCGCTGTATATAATTCTTGCGCTGCATGAAGTTAAAACTACTCTGTTAAACTCCTCACCTCCCACTCCCCCACTCTTCTCCAGCTTCATCTCTCTCTATACTGAGAGAAGTCAAATTTGAAACCTTAAACCCAATCTCTCCTTCTAGATGCCACAATGCACAACCCATTACTACTACTACTTCTCCTCTCCATTACCACCCCTATCCATTCCCTCTCCAGTTCCTCCGACGCCTCTGCTCTCCTCTCCTTCAAATCCTCAGCCGACCCAACCAACCACCTCCTCTTCTCTCCAGTCACTTCCACCACCCCTTGCAAATGGACTGGAGTCTCCTGTTCACCTTCCAACAGGGTAACCCGGTTAGTTCTAGAATCCCTCAGCTTAAATGGCACATTTGCCGATTCTACCCTCGGCCGACTCGACCAGTTAAGGATTCTCAGTCTAAAGTTCAATTCTTTTACTGGTACTGTACCTGATTTATCCAACCTCACCAATCTTAAAGCACTGTATCTTGACCATAACCAGTTCTCGGGCCAGTTTCCTGTTTCTCTTCTCTCCCTTCACCGGTTGAGAACTCTTGATCTTTCTCACAATTTGTTTACTGGGTCGGTACCGGTCGGTCTTACCAGGCTTGAACGGTTGGTTATGTTACAGCTTGAATCGAACCGGTTTACTGGTACCGTGCCGGCATTCAACCAATCCTCTTTGAAATCACTCAACATGTCGAGTAATAATCTTACCGGCCCGGTACCGGTGACTGTTGTGTTATCTACCTTTGGTTCACCGGCTTTTGTGGGTAATCCCGGTTTGTGTGGAGAGGTTGTTAGGAGAGAATGTAGGTCCCACATTGCTTTCTTTCCTCATACTGGTACCAAGGCACCTTCTCCGGCTGTACCACCTACTGTTAATGAGTCGAGACAAGGGTTTCTTCTCTCTGAATCTGCTGCCCCACCTTCTAGAACCCCACACAAGCATGCAATTCTAGCAATCGGATTCATGTCTGGTGCAATATTTTTTATTGCATTTTTAACTATTATCTTAGCATTCCGAAAGATAAAGAGAGCGAAAATAACGGGTCACGGGAAAATCCACACACCTGAAAAAAGCGCCGACACCAGCGAACAGACCACCACAGAAGATCCTGAGGAACCAACAGCAGCAATGATAATGGAAATACCAGAAGAAAAGGAGAAAGAAAAGGAAAAGGAAAGGGCAAAAAATTTGGGGAAAAGCGGGTGCTTGATTTTTTGTGCAGGGGAGGCACCTGGGTACAACTTGGAGCAGCTAATGAAAGCCTCGGCAGAGATGTTGGGAAGAGGCAGTGTAGGTGCAACATACAAGGCAGTATTGGATAACAGGTTGATTGTGTGCGTGAAGAGGCTTGATGCGGGTCGGATCGGGTTAGCGGGTAAGGAGGATTTTGAAAGGCATATGGAGGCGGTTGGGAGGCTTCGGCACCCGAATCTGGTACCGCTCCGTGCATATTTTCATGCTAAGGAGGAGAGGTTGCTCGTTTATGATTATCAACCCAATGGGAGCTTGTTTTCCCTTATACATGGTACGTTGTTATATCAATTTTTGGTGGAACAATGTTTACTGGTATGGTACTAGAGTTCCCAGAAATTTGTTATTTACTGGCATTCTAATTAAGCAGTGTTGCAGTTATGCACCTAAATAATGGTAATTTATATCAGACCATTCAAGTTTTGTATTGGTATGGTACCAGAGTGAGGATATGGTACTATGCATAGCGCAGATCATCCGTACTATGGACCAATATTTTTGTTTTCAAAGTTTAAATAATCAATCTGAACTGTTCAACATGCTTTTCATATGAAAATGTACTTGCAAATTAAATTTGACATTTTTTAGAATTTGTTTACTATTTTTTTAGATAGGTAGAATATCACTACTTTTGAATGGTCTAGAATCTCTAGATCAACTGATTTTCTACCTATGTAAAAAATTAGTAAAAAAAATTCTAAAATATGTAAAATTTGATATACAAGTACATTTTGACATGGAGATCATGTTGAACGGTTCAAATCGATTGTTTGGTCTTTGAAAATAAAGATATTGATCCATAGTATGGACCAATATGCGCTATGCATAGTACCGTAGCCTCACTCATGGTACTATATGATATGAGAGGTGCATGTATTTGGGGTCAATTATATTTCCATTTAGTGGATAAAACATATTGCAATTTTGGAAAATATAGATTTTATCTTATGAGTGTGCATTAAATGAACTTAATTGCATTAATATAGTCCCAGACATGCTATGATTTTGTCTCAACCACCAAAATTATTGCTTACATAGTAAGTGTAATAGTTGACAAATTGGAACATATGTCAATGATGACGACACCTCAACATATTTTTTACCCTATAAGAATACTTTGTAGTAGTACTACTTTAACTTTCCTGGTAAATGCTCTAACATTCTATTGGTATGGTATTACTTTCCTGGTACATACTGTTTAATACCAGTAACTTATTTGGTAAAATCTGTAGCACCAGTACATGTAACATATTTGTTAAAATCAGTAACTGATATTCTACTTTATTGGTTATTTTTGAAGTAAACGCTGAGCTCAGGCATGCCAAATAAACAGTATATAACCTTAATATATGAAAAGTTACTAAGCGGCTAATTTTGAATTCTTTATATATATTAAACGAATCTTATACATATCAAAATAGGATATCCTAAACGGTATTTTACACTCCGAATTCATATCATTGTACATATCAATTGCTTTTCTTCCCATTCTTAGTATAAATTCCCCCAAAAATAAATTGATATCTAATAAGAAATATATACCATGTGAGTGAGAACAAAGCTAAAAGATGCCAAAAAGGTTTTAATCTTATAGCATTTTGATTTGCTAGGTTCGAAATCGACACGTGCAAAGCCTCTGCATTGGACCTCGTGTCTAAAAATAGCAGAAGACATAGCTCAAGGTCTCTCATACATCCACCAGGCATCACGTCTGGTGCACGGAAACATCAAGTCATCTAATGTAATTCTCGGCCCCGATTTCGAGGCGTGCCTTGCCGATTGCTGCCTCGCTTTTCTCCTCGATGAACAATTTTTTGAAACAGATGATGAGTCAAGGTACTATCGGGCACCGGAAGCCACCGACTCGAACAGGACGCTCACACCCAGGTTGCAAACAGCTTTGCATAATTTTTTATTTTTTTGTTTAATATTTGCTATGGCTTCATGAGCAGGGTTAGTTCTCTTTCATTCCTCAATCATGCCTCACATCCTTATCTCCGATTCTTGGAGACCAAATTTTATATAATTTGATTTTTTTTTTTACTTTTTTTCTAGATAGGTACAAAATCACTATTTTTCGGAAGATTCTCGACCATCCAAAAACAGTGATTTTGTACCTTTTTAAAAAAAATAGTAAAAAGTTCTCATAAAATAGAAAATTTGGTCTCCAAGCACATTATATAGAGATAATGTTAAGCGGTTCAGATCGACTATGTAGACTTTGAAAAGGCATTTGAACCCTAGATTTGATGTTGTCTTGTAGGGTTTGAATTTTTTTTTTTAAAAACATGGTAAAGAAGGTTGCAATGCTTGGTTACAAACAGCTTCACAAAATTACACTACAAATTTGTACATTTTTTGCTTAAATGTGAAAACTATTTGATATCTTACAGATCGGATATATACGCCTATGGTGTTCTCCTTCTGGAACTACTAACCGGGAAATCGCCACTAGACCACCAAAACTTAATCTCAAAAGACCTACCGATGTGGGTCCGGTCCGTCAGAGAGGAAGGAGAAAGCGTAGATGACGAAAGACTAACAATGATTGTTGACATTGCTACAACATGCATTCGATCGTCTCCGGAGAGTCGGCCAACAGCATGGCAAGTGCTAAAGATGATCCAAGAAGTCAAAGAAGCCGAGACCGGAGATGCCGATGAAGACAGTAATTTGAGTGCTAGTAGTTCTTAGTTTCTCTTTTTGTGCTTTGTTCTTGTTTTCCTTTGTTTATGTTATTTATTTATTTTGTTTTGGTTGGGTCTATATCTAATGGGCTGTTAGTTATCATCACTATTAACAGGTAGTTTCACATGCAATGAGCATATTGAATAATTTTGTCTAATTTCTCAACAAATAATTATATTCAAATGATGCTTGAGGCATTCAAATGATTTTTGATACTATGAAGCAAAGGAACTTGCCTTTGAACCAACAAATTGAAATCAGCAAATTTTATAATGAAATCCCAAGAACATTTAGAACTTTTTTATTATGCCAGAACGAATTTCAACTATTATTTTTCTTAATATGAACTTGCTCTGGATATATAAAGTTATTAGTCTTAGAATAATTATTTCAGTACCTACGCTACAGTACTCGCACTGTACGCGCTACAGTACTCGCACTGTACGCGCTACAGTACTCGCATTGTTATTTTAGAAAAATTCATATATCATATGTAGTTCATTATATAGGTATAAATACTTACCCTGTTTGAGCTATATACTTTACAGTGTTACTATTAAAATTTGTAAAACAAAATTACAGTTTTGGAACAGTTGCGGTCTCCATATGCCGTTTGAGTGGTCCCCTAATGCGGGTACAACACGAGAATTTTTCAAGAAAAGGTGCGGGTACAGTTATTTTAGGAAAATTCATATATCATATGTAGTTCATTGTATAGGTATAAATACTTGTCCTGTTTGAGCTATATACTTCACAGTGTTACTATTACAATTTGTAAAACAAAATTACAGTTTTGGAATAGTTGCGGTCCCCACAAGCAGTTATGGCAGTTTAGATGTGGGTACAGTGCGGGTACTGTAGCGCGGGTACTCATATCAGCTTCCATTAGTCTTAATCCCATTTTTATTAAAAAAATATATTCCATTTTCAACAAGTTTGGTTTATCATAATTTTACTCTCATCATTTAGAGTTTAGGATTTACGATTTAAAATATGATTTCTTTACTCTAAGTCAGACTGTTTCTATATTTTCTCCTTTCTCGCCTCATCTAAAATAAAATTTGTTTGATGTACTTAAAGTGCAAACATTTTTGTAAGAAATCCAGTGTAACTTGCATGTTCTTTTTAATGGTACACGTAACACATAAAAAAAGATTTTTATTTATTTATAAATTTTGCTAAATTCAAAATTTCTATCAAAATTAATTTATTTTAAAATTTTAAGTATTTTCAATATATATTTCAGAAATATGAAAAATAACTCTAATTTAGTAAATTTTACAAATGATTTAGCATGATTTAGGTTCCATTCATTCCATACAACTGGAATTCAATCCAGTACAATACTACCATCGTCTCCTCAGCGGAACCGGAGGTGGCGTCCAATGGCCATCGGACCAAATTCGATCCGGTGTCGTGTCGGAGCCGTTCGATCCTCTTCATAATTCATGAACAAAGCTTTAACACTCGTGCTGATCCAGTGCGCGCGAATCTTTGATCCAATCCAACGGCTCCTGTCGAGCATCGGACCGAATTTTGTCCAAATTCCCAATCAAACCATCCCTTTTTTCCTTCTCAGGTACGAACCCAGTCAGTGCTAGATCTCTCCGATGGCGCTTAAGCTTACCACAAGGCGCCGCAATCTCACCGTCCCTCTTTCTCTTTTCTTCCTCTTGTTCCTCCTATACTCACTCTCCTTTAACTTCACCTCCCGGTCACCGGATCCATCACCACCACTCGTGCGTCACACCGCTCAGTGCAACTATTCCGAGGGCAAATGGGTTCTCGACCCGGATCCGATTAAGCCGAGGTATGACCAGAGCTGTAAGGAGATATACAAAGGGTGGAATTGCATTGCCAATGCGAAATCCAACGGCCAGGATCTGCTCCGTTGGCGGTGGCAACCGTCTGGATGTGATCTCCCTCTTGCCGACCCGGTTTCCTTCCTGGAGCGCTATCGAAATACAAATATTGGTAAGGTTTTATTTGTAAAATTTAGAAGCATTTGTGTTAAAATTTGATGTTATTAGGTTTCATCAACTTATGTAGTTGCTTCAAAATCTGGATAGCAGATTTCAAAAAGAATTAAACTTTATCATGATACTTTAATTTTGTAATGTCAATTTCACTGATATTTGATGTGTATTATGTTGAAAAACTTGTAACAGTTCTTCAATTTTGCATTAAATGTATTACTTTTTTTGCAACAATAAGCAATTTGGAAAGAGCGGGTCTTTTTAAATATATTCGCGGGAACAAATGAACTTAAAATTTAAAACCCATCAAATCTTTTAGTTCAGGAATTGGGTTTATTTAGTGTAAGGTATAATTGGGAAATGTGAGTGCTGTGAATTGTTGATTATAAAGGTGAAATGATGTGATTGGTGTTATAGAAGCATCAGGGTGAAAATTTGATGTTATTAGGTTTCATCAACTTATTTAATTGCTTCAAAATCTGGATAGCCAGTAAACTCGGTCGAGATTTTAAAAAGAATTAAACTTTATCATGATACTTCAATTTTTTAATGTCAATTTCACTGATATTTGATGTGTATTATGTTGAAAAACTTTAGAAAGTTCTTCAATTCTGCATTAAATTTATTACTTTTTTTGCAACAATGAACTATTTGGAAAGAGCGGATCTTTTGAAATATATTTGCGGGAATGAACGAACTTAAAATTTGAAAACCCATCAAATCTTTTAGTCCAGGGATTGCATTTAAACCTCTTTCTTACATTTTGTTGTAGGTTTTGTGGGTGATTCGTTGAATAGAAACATGTATCTCTCTCTGGTTTGCATGCTTAAAAGAGCAAGTAGTGAGGTGAGAAAATGTCGGCCAGCAGGTGCTGACAGGGGCCTCACTTTTGTGCGATACAATCTCACTCTGGCATACCACCGCACCTATCTGTTGGTACGTTATGGTAGGTAAGTAGACCCATGTTAGAAATTGAAAGATATTTAAAGGATTTGGATATAGGGGGGCTAATACGGAAACTGAGTGATTTGAGGGAAACTGAAGCGGCAATTGTAATTATGGTATTTTATATTAGAGCACTTTTAAAATTATATTATTATATATAGGGGGGCTAGTATATATTCCTCATTAAATTGCTTATGCTTTTCCAAATTGGCTTCCTTTTTATGACATGCTCTCTACTGTGTATATTTTCTCCAAAAGGGGCTAAATATTTCACGAGTGATGATATTTAGAGCAAATACACTTAAGCATTTGATGTAATTGCAAAGGCCACCCCAGATTTGTTATAATGTGAACCCAACATTTTTGCAGTTATTTGCAAATGACACCCAACTGTTACGTAACAAACTAAAAGCAAAGTAAATTGTATTGACTAAATTGAACCTGACTTCCATCTTCTCTTTTAATTATTTCTAATTCCATCTGAAGTAGAGTATATTAAAGTTAATGGAAACATATTCCTTCCATCATATCAATATAATTATTTTCATGCATTTTGATATTACAGTTGGTCGGCTACTTCAGATAGTGGTGCATTAGAATCTCTAGGATATAAACAAGGCTACAGAATAGATGTTGACGTGCCAGATCAGAAATGGGCCGAGGCACCGAAATTTCATCATATTCTTGTCTTTAATACTGGACACTGGTAAGAGACTCATCTCTTAGAAATTACTGTTTTGCCCAATTCCAAAGGCGGTAGAATATCTTTAATTCTACCCAATCATTATTGTAGAATAAGATTTTCCACCCCCCATCATGGAATAAAATATTCAATCCTAGCGGAATAGTGAGGGGTTTGCAAGATTAGAAGGGTCTAATTGCAAATTTTCAACTCTATTCCACCTCATTTTATTCCGTCATTTTTACACTATTCCATCCAATTTGAATTATGTTCGGCAACTATTCCACCTTTTCCGGTCAATTCTATTAATTCCATCATATTCTTGTCTTCAGTACTGGACATTAGTGAGAGACTCATCTCTTAGAATTTACTTTTTTCACCCTTCTCTTTAGGGTTATGTGTCTTGTAAGTGTGTGGCATAGTGAAATAGGCTCAATTCCAAAGGCGGTAGAATATCTCTTATTCTACCCAATCTGTTCTGTAGAATAAATATTCCACCCCGCATCATGGGAAAAAAATATTCCATCGTAGTGGAATAAAGAGGGGCTTTTAAGATTCAATGGGTCTAATTGCAAACTTTCAACTCTATTCTACCTCTTTTTATTTGTCATCTTTACACTATTCCATCCAATTCCAATCATATTCAACAATTCCACCTTTTTTTCATCCAATTCCACCAATTCCACCAATTCATGTTTTTAGTACAGTCACATTGGATTTTTCAGTCCCCTGTATTCACTTTTCTATTTTCATAAAAATAACAGGTGGTGGGCTCCATCAAAATTTGACCCGGTACAGTCTCCAATGCTCTTCTTTCAAAATGGAACTCCTGTGATACCTCCTTTGACTCAGCCTCTTGGAATGGAACTTGCTCTCAAGCACATGGTGTGTACCATTCTATAATCAAACTGATGTCAATATGTTGAATCATGAATTTTTATGATTTATGAAAGTTTTGTTTTGGTACAGTTGATGTACATAGAGAATTTGGTGGGCCCTGAGAAATTATTGTTGTTTCGTACGCAATCACCGAGGCATTTTGAAGGCGGAGATTGGAATGCTGGTGGTTCATGCCGGCGTGATCAACCTCTCTCAATTGATGAGGTTTGTTTATTTATTTTTCTGTTATATTTTCTATTAATATGCTGACAGGTATACTGATTTTTTTAGGCACCGTGTACCAGCAGCATCAAATTGAAATGGTACAGTAAAGTTGGTATATCATATAGATCACAAAACCCTACTGGGACAGTACGTCTAATTTCATGTCTACCAGTCAAAACCTCAAATTTACGTATTTCCCTTTCTAAAATTTATAATATCATTTTTACCCTTCTAAATTTCAAAAACTCACAATTTATTGACTTATCAATAAAAACTCATTATAAATTTATTAAGTACCTATTTTACCCTTTATTAAAAAAATATGTAGTATGTGTAAGAAAAATATATACCCCATTTTTACCCTTTATTAAAGTACTCATTTTAAATGTAGCATGTGTAAAAAAATGTGTAACAAAAAAAAATCTGATATTATAAATTTTAGAGGAGGGAATACGTAATTTTGAGGTTTTTGAGGGGTACAAATGAAATTCCCCATTATTTGATCAACACTGATTGATTGCTATATTTAGGTGGGAGAACTTTTCTCGGTGGAGAGAAACGGTACGAATGTTGAGTCCCATTTGGTAAACCAGCATTTGTTCGAGGCGCTCAAGGGATCGAGATTTCATATATTAGATATAACAAGCATGAGCGTGTTCAGAGCTGATGCGCATCCTTCAACAACAGGTGGTAAGAAGCATGAGGATTGCATGCATTGGTGCCTCCCGGGTTTACCCGACATATGGAATGATCTCTTTGTAGCAACACTTGAAACATTGCAAATAAAATGATTGATTGTTAGCATTTTAATGTTAAGTTAAAGTTAATTACTCGATGATTTTCGGGTGATGAAGATGATCTCGAAGTCGTATTGAGAAATGAAATTCATCAATCTGATTGCCTTGAACATAATGCAAGTATGATCATATGGCTCAATTTTCTCTCTCGCGCTCTCTCTCTCTATAGAAAGTACTTAGATGTACCATAATATTAGAATCAGATGATAAGATAAAAAAAAAATTAGAACTTTCATCTTTAGTAACACATGTCTAGGCAAGGGGGCAATATTAACACTACTTCTCTTTTTAATAACACAACATTATCTAAAAATTTCAATATATAGACCACTTTACCTTTCATTAATTATTTTCTTTATAAACTGTTTCTCTCATATATTATTATAGAATATGTTACTTTGTTTAAAATATATTTCTTTCATACAGTGGTGTCTTCCAGGTTTACCAGACACAAGAAAATGTTTCTCATTGTTTTTAGTTAAAACAAACAAAGAACCTTTGATCTGCTTCAAGTTCTCTTCTTCCATCTCCTCAGATAATAACCTTATTGGCATCTCTAGGCTGCGTAATTAAGTTGACCCAAAGTCATAATGTAAATGCCGGCGAAATAGTTGGCTGACACGTATGTGTGTGGTATCCCCTCGGCTTCTATGGCGCATCGGATCGATGCCTTCACCGCAAATATCGACTTGGCCGGCTCTACTGCGTGGTATGGTACAGGAGCTTTTATTAGACTGATCCATCTCAACCCACAGTTTTCATCAGAGTTCTATCCATATAAACTCAGTTTAGCCCACTATATCTATTTATTAACAACTACATTATAGCAAACAACCAGCCAATATCTCAGAACACAGCAAAAACATGCAAACTTTTAACAAAAATAAATCACTCATTGGGACCTTATTATAACAAAAGTTCTCTTCATAAACTTGTGTTGGGGACGGTCATGGAAGCATTGAAGTAATTTCATCAAACACCTTGCGGACATACACCAATACCCGACCAAATGAATAAATATGGAAGGCACACAAGAAGCCAACACAACAAACAATCAAACACAAGAAAATAAAAGAGAGACACAGAATTTTACGTGGAAACCCTTACGGGAAAAAACCACGGGAGCACAGCACAAAAATTACTATAACAAGGAGTCTTTACAATACAAGAAAATTAACGAGCCATTAACACTCTTTCTCACACACTCTTACAATTTCATACACTAATTAATCAAGCCAATACATTAAATTCTTCTCTCACACTCTCTGACAACTTGTCTTCTATTCAACTCTCTTCTTAGGTGATTGCATTACTCTCTGTCAGACCCCACACTTGCAAAGGAATACTGTCCAAATCATCAGGCAGCCATTTCAACCTTGATTGTTTCATTGACATTTCCTAACCAGTAATTAAAACAAAGACAATATTAGTAAAATTACAGATCTATTAGATTTAAGTGGTACTGCTGAAAAACAGATTTTGTTTCTATGTTTTCAAATGCACCAGCATACTGCACTAGACATCATCAAGAAGGCATCTCTTTGTGCATTTGGGCAGGTCAGCAGAAAATTGAAATATATCATTAAACGAGGACCAATTTGAAAATAAATTTTGACAGTAACCCATCCAAAACCAAATAATTTTTGTGTAAGGACATGTAATCAGCACATGATCCACATCCTCATTCTGGCCACAGAAGTGTCAATCTAACTCACAATCACTTGATAGATACCTGTATGTGATATTAAAAACAATTGCATTGGCTTTACCTAATTATTATCTTCAAGTTTAAATTAATTCTATTCAGGGAGATTTATGGAAGAACTCATATGACTGAGAATTGCTTCAGAAAAAGTTCAATTGAAGAAAAAAAATGTTTAATCTAATATAAATGAGATAATATTGTATCAAAAAAAAGTTGTAAATATTATGTATTGAAGTGGTTAAACTAGATTGGTGATAATTCTATTTCGTTCTTCTAATTATCTCCTAGCATTTATTTTATGATTATTTTGTCAACTAAAACAGGAATATATCATGAATTAATAATAGTATATCAATTTTACAATTTGAAAGCCAGATATCTCCTAGTGCCGCTTTGGCATCTTGGTTTTTGCCATTGAATACTAAAATAAAATTCAATTTGTCGTATTAATAAAACATTCTACCGAAAGCATCATAAAAACGGAGAGCCGAATAGATTATATTAAATAGTTTTGAGTTAAATTTGTTTTTGCAATTAGGACCCAAACCAAAACTTCATGCAATTATAGTTATTCTAATATGACATGCATATATAAGAATGCCTCGCAAATTTAGTCATAAGAAGTAAACAAAAGCATGCTCAAATTATGGGTAGAATACGAAATTTAGCAGTAAAAGACTCTGAGTACCTACCTAATTTTAATGCTATATATTGCTCAAAAAGTTCTGTAACTCCAACGATTCTTAGTCAAATATCATGCAAAGAATAGAGAAAAATAAAAACAAATAAAAGAAAGAATGAAAAAGAAAAAACTAGAAAGAAAGAAAGAAACAAAACATAGAGAAAAGAGAGAGGAATTATCTATTACCTGTTGCAAGAAGGGCCTGGGACAAAGGTTGGAGTCCGTACATCTGGGATCATTCAATCGACTTATATTCTATGTGTTGAATCTTGTGCCAGTCTAGACCTTTTGGTTGACATCTTTTGCTTAACACTGGACAACCCCTTATTTCAATGTATTTCACTGAACTTGGCAGTTCTGGCAACCCTGATATGTTTTGGCAATCTATAAAATATATAGCCTCGAGGGTAGAGAAGTCACTCAAAGTTTCTGGCAACCTCGATGTTTTGCATCCTTTAAATACAAGTGTCTTGATAGATTGAAGGCGGTCAGATTTCTCAAACGATATCACTTCTTCTTGGCAAAATTTTATAACCAAAATTTTTGGAGGAACAAAATCTTGGGATAATAAAAACTTGTTCAACATCACCAAGCTACTGATATGCAGTTCTTGGTAACCTTGCCAAGACTCCAATACGGATTCTACAACAAGATTTGGAAGTTCAATTAGTTGAAGACCAGTAATGAAAGGACGCGATTCTAAGCCCTGAATGGAGAAAAGACCAGAGCACTTCCGAAGCACCAATGATTTAAGTAAGGTTAGCTGACGAAATGATAGGCACCGTGGGGTACGGCAATTTTCAATTACAACATTCTGAAGGCATGGAAGATCACTGTTAAAAATAGCCTGAGAAACTATGCAAGATGTAATGGACAAGGACTGCAGAGTGGGGGGCAGCCTTCTGGAGGTATAACCACTTTCCATCTCTAAACACCAACAGCCATGTAGCAGAAAGCTCTCGAGATGAGGGAGTGCATGCAAACCACCGAGTGATCTTAGATACCAGCAATCTTTAATCTCTAGAACTCGGATGCTCTGGAGAGGCTCAAGGACTTGTGTCGGTGGAAGTGTGGTTATTGTCATGATGCCCTCTAGGTATAGTTTCTCAAGAGTGGTCATTCCACTTAGGCATTCCGATAACGCTCCATCAGATACACAACAATAGCCAAGAGAAAGAATGCAAAGTCTGGAGGGTAATTTCAATATATTTGCTCGAGTGTTGCATCTGAAAATAAAGTTCATCCGTTGTTGATGACAACACCACCAAGCTCTATTTACATTTAAATTTCTCGGGAAAATTGGTGCATCATCTCGTGCAGCGTTTTCCATAATTTGAAGCTGCTTTGCACAGTTTTCCTTTGAGCCTGTTTGCTCAAAGCTTTTGAGTTCATGATGAAGTATATCTTTGCAACTTTGAATATTATATCTCAAAAATTCTCTTTCCATTATGCTCTGGTTTTCATCAATTTGCAGCTCATTCTCACATACAAAAATCAAACACGGGCATTTAATGATTGATAAGCTAGTTAGGCTTTCTGGAAAGTAGACAATTCTCTCAAAGAATCTAAATGGAGAAGAAAGAGTATGGAGCAATGACGGAATTGTTGAACATTTGAGGGAATAATTGTCAGAGCATTACAATAGAGAAGCTTGAAAGTTTTGATATTCTCTGTAAAGCAATCTTCTTGCAACCAAGCTGGATATGTTGAGCCCTTATATTGAACAATTGAAAGCATTTCCAGATTTCCTGGGGGTCACAATGCCTCAATAACCTCTAATTCTGAGCCATTTTCAGCTGACTCATCCCACACCAACTCAATTCTTTTAAGTTTGGGTTTATCAATGAGCATTGCCTCAACAGCTTCATCTTTATTTCTGACATTGTCTAGATTTACAATTCTCAGAAAGACACCAATCTCTTTCAAAGGTCCCAGTTGATGCAACTCATATCCTTCCTCTTTTCTCACATGGAATTCATTCAAATATTGGAGTGAAGCTAATTTGCCTAGGAAAGGTACTGGAGGTAATTTGTTGATGAAGGCACCATAGCTGTTACACATTTGAATGCGTCGCAGCTTGATCAAGTTACTCAGCTTTGTTGGAAGAGTCTTTACAGACGAGGGTAAATATAAAAATTGAAGATGGTAGAGCTGCAATACTGAATCTGGTAACTCCTCAATTGAACTACTCCCAATATCTAGCAATCGGAGGTTCCTAAAATCTCCTACAACTTTTGGCAGTGTTTTATAGCCCCTAGATCTTACATCTAATACCCTTAAGTTTCTAAAATTTGTAGATATCTTGGAAACAATTTCACTAATATCATCAATAAATGGGTTTCCCAAGATGAGGGTGCGTAAGGTACTTAAATGAGATATACTAGATAGACTCCTTTTCAGATTTTCATTGTTAACATCAAGAAATACATGTTGCACAGTTGAAGGGATTTCTCTCTCAGCATTTGTTACCCTAAAACAATCTTCGGCAGAGATACTTTCTGCAAGATCATGAAAGAGATCGTGCATTATGTATCTTTTATCCACCAACTGAAAGATAGAGTTTGCCACCATTATTTGAAAGTATTCCAAACCTATATCTTCAACATTTCTATTATCATCTGAGGGCTGAATAAAATCAAGTGCCACCCAAAAACGAATAAAAGCCCCTGAAGTGAATATTATCCCTTTGGGAAAAACACTACAAAATAAGAAACACCGCTGTAATTGCACATCAAAGCGGTGAAAGCTCCATAACAAAATCTCTCTAGTGTTGCTCAAGTTGACATTTGAGAGTGTAGCTTGCCAGAACCTGATATTTGGTTGTTCACGTAGCTGGTTACCAACAACCTTAGCAGCCAAAGGTGATTTACTCATTTTTTCAGCAATCTGGTCCACAATTTTACTCAAATCTTTCTTCAATTGTTCATCGGGAATTTGCAAACCAGCGATTGCACGGTAACTTAGAAGTGATTTGAATTCATCAAGTGAAAGATCGCGCAACTCAATAACCTTCTCTGGTTTTAATGCATTAGGAAACAACCTTGATGAGCGACTAGTTACAATAATTTTACATGTTCCTCCTTGAGAAACAAATTTAATAAATGGTTTTAAGAGGTTCTCCCATTGATTCTCTTCTGCTACTCTAGCATTATTATGATACCAAACATCATCAAGCACAACTATGATGCTGCCAGATTGAGGTAATATTTCTATGAGCTTGTTTTGTAGAACACCTAAATTGCGAAGATTGGGGCATTCCTTTCCCGAGACACACTCAATCATCTCCTTTGTGCGCTCGATGATATCTAAGTTTCGAGATAAGCAAAGCCACATTCTGACACCAAAGTATTTCTCTATCCTTTCATTGTTATAAACATACTGTGCAAGCATAGTCTTACCAATACCTCCCATGCCAGTTACCGCAACAACCGAGTAACGATCTCCATCATCCAACAGAAAGTTAATTATTTCATCACGATATCCATCGCGACCAAAAACTTTGTCAGTAAGGAGCCAGGAGGTGTCAGAACGACTGTTACCGGCTATGCCATCTTTGCATTCGGTTTTGGCTTCAGCTGCTGCAACTTTCTTGAGGTCCTTCAGTAAATCACGGAAGTTCTTAGCTTCCGCTGCGACTTCCTTGAGTTTGTTCAACCGTTGCAACAACTCTCTCTTTCGAGAAGACAAGAGAGACACCTTTTTTACCACCGGACCGATAAACTTTGTAAGAGGTTTGATAATAAGTTTAGAGGATAAACGCACCGAAAGCTTACTGTCCTCTCCTTTGGCCTTGCATTTGAGGCGCTCGTACTCGAGGTCGTGGAGGATACCCTCGGCATCATAGTAAGCATTCTTCACACGGGCCAACCACTTGGCGATCTGAACCTTTTGGTTGGGGGGGGCTGTGTTGAGCTGCTTCCATGGTGAGCTGGATCTGCGGTAGGAGAGTCGTCTCCAAATCTTCAAGATCTTTGGCTATGTCGTTCCCCAGGTAGGAGATGCTCTTGGCGACGAGATCTTTCACGACAGGAGACGCCACCCACCCAAGTCCGGCCAGTGCTACTGCTTCTGCCATGGTTAATTAAGCAACTGATTGTTCTGATTTTAGAAATTGGAGTGTGGAGAGAGAGAGAGAGAGAGAGACAGAGACAGAGAGAGTGGTAGCCAATACCCAAGGATTTTTCAAAAGAAGACAACAAAATACAATTAATTATTCGTACCACACGTCCACATGGGTCTTTCATGGTTAGCTGTCATACTGTACAACATTAAAAAAGAAAAACCATTCGTACATGTGGGTCTTTCATGGTTGAATTTTTTTTATAAACCATAGTTAACATTTCTTTTTTTACGAAACCAACTGTCTTATATGGATCTTTCTCGCCACATGTGTGATTTTTTGTTAAAAGCCCAGCGTGGCAGCATCACAGGGGCGGACCCAGGTGATTTCTGGAGCAGCTGTTCTTGAATTTTGAGTTTGGAGATTTATTAGTTCTAACTAATTTTGTTCTCTTCTGAAATTTTTCTTGAATTTCTCTAAACGTTTGATTTATAATTCGGGTTAAATTTAGGATTAAAATTGAAATAAATTTGTTAAATTTTGATTGGTATTTAGAATTATAAGTCAAAACATCAGAAATTATAAGTCAAATTATTGAAAAATATAAGTTAATAAAACATTATTTTTTATCGAGTATCCAATTGGTTAATGAATTTAAACCCGATTAGATATTGAAACCCAATTCGATATTTTTTTGCCCTCCCTGACGAAAATCATGAATCAGCCCCTGAGCATCCATAACCAACATAACAATATAATCCATTTTATTTTGTTGTTACTTCTGTTAAGTGTTAACCATACATGATACAGGGCCAGTCTTAGTTCTCCAAAATTCTTGAGTAGCAGTAGGTGAATCTGGTTGGAAAAAATGGCGATTTGGCCTTCCCATTCGAGGAAATTTCACCTCCCCACCTCCACTCTAGCTCCCCATTAACTGCTCCACTTCTTCTCTCCATACAAGTAGTGTATTGAATAAACCCGCCCGGGTCGAATCCGGACCGGTCCGCCCGGGACCTGTACCCATCCAGCCCGTGCCCGTGTACGAGTTTGACACGGGTTCACGGGTAACCCGGGTACGGGTTGAAAAGGGCCGGACCCGGTTTTTTTCAATTAAACCCGTGATACCCGTACCCGCCCGATCCGGCCCGTGTACCTAGGTTACCCGTACCTGTACCCATACCAGTAAAAATTCAAATTTTCCCTCCAAAAACAGAAAAAAAAATTACAGAAAAAAAAAAAAAAAAACCCGATCCGGACTAGACCGGACCCGTGCTACCCGGACCCAAACCGTGCAACCCGCCTACTCGTCCCGTGTCGCCTGTAACCCGTGTTGCCCATGACCCGTGTTGCCCGGGGGGTTTGAGAGGGGCCAGGTAGGATTTTTGAAAAAAAAATCCCGTGCTAACCTGTCCCGTATCGCCCGTGACCCGCGTTGCCCGTGACCCGTATTGCCCATTGCCCGCTCCGGATTTTACCTGGCCCGGTCCGACCGGACCGTTTGCAAAACACTCCATACAAGCTTCTTTATTACCACTCTCTTTATACGTCAAACCTCCACGGATCTCAACAGATGGATTGCCATCATTCCCTGCAACGCCCTACAAACTACTGCATTTACTATGTGCATTTACTGACCTTGAACCCTGGAATTTAATGACCTTTGTTCTTTCTTATACTAAAATCTTCTACTCTTTACTCTTCTTTCCCAAACTAAAAACACCCCACCCTGCTTATCTATCTTTGCTCCAAAACCATCAGGAAAGCCCAATCCGACCACCGTCACCCTCATACTTTACTGAAACATACCGGTTGCACGAGGAGCAAGACAGACACCAGCCGGTTGTGGCCACAAAAAATCGCGAAAGTGCAGAGTGGCCAGCTATGGAGACACACGATGGCCACACTACCGACTGCCACTGTCCATCAGAGGATCAAGACAAAGTTGGCAGGCATCTCAGAAGCTACAGCTCAATACAACACAGAAGGAGGATGGGAAGGCTGCGGTTAGGCAATCCCGCTCTTTTCTCAACCGTGGTTTCCGGGTTGGCAAAATTTCAAAGCTGAAATGGTACAACAAAGAAGGGAGCGGGTCTCATCGCTTTTATCTCCTAACTCGCGCACTTGGGACTTCTTAGCGCTACAGCTACGTCTGGCGTTCTCTCTAGCTTTGACTTTAGCAATTGACGAGTCATCAAGCCCGGCCCCTGCCCCTGACACACTTCTCTTATATATATAATTATATATATACGTTGCGTAAAACTTTATTAATAATTTCTTATCAATTCACGTCCCGTTTCAAGTAATACAATTAATCATGAAACTGGCAAAATTTTCCAAGCACTATTAAATACTAGCAATAAATTTATTTTTCTAATTTGAAAACGTCATTTATTTGCATATAATTAAATTTGTATGTACTAATTATGAAAGATGCACCAATATATTGTAGATAATTCTTGGAAAATGTATTTACATACCGTTGCAGGCGTTTGTTTTAAATTGAAGTTTTGAATTTTATTTGGAATTTTCAAATAATGCTAATTTCTTATTTAGAAACAACTGAGGTGAAATGTATTTTTGAATTGTATTTAATAACTGAGGTCATTTTACCAAAATGAGTATTATTTTTTAAAATATTTTACCCCCAGGCTTCTATAATTATTTAAAACAAAAAACCAAAAAAGAATAACCTTGATTAGCCAGGGGTGGCTCCACCCCTATAATTTCATAATTTTAATTCTATATATTGAATTTTAGTTGAATTTTAGTTGAATTTTTTTTTAAAATTTTATATAGAATTTTGACTTGTAATCTAGTGTGGTTAGAGCTCTATTTTGTAGGTGTTGAGAATAGAGTTCAATCTCATCGCCTACTACATATTGTACATATTGTGTATTTTAAATTTTAATCCTCTAAGTAAGATTTTCTAGTTCTTTCCCTGCTTGTGATATGAGAAATCAGAGTTCTCATTTGCAAATCATGTAAAATTTTGATAAGATAGCATTTTAGAAACAAAAAAAAAAGTAGAGTGCAAATGTTTTCATTTTGTATTTCTTGTATACCTTCATTTTTGAACTTTAACAGTTTTAAATTTTAATGTTAAATATTAAAATAAACTCGTTGAGATATAATCTATATCATATTTTCTATGTACATATAAAAAAATATGACATTTTAATTTTATTTGATTGTTATTAGAAGTTTACAAAAGTACACTGATATAGGTAATTTTTTTAAAATTGATTTTTCAACTTATTAGTTTATATAAACATAAAGCCAAAAAAGTGATAATTTTTATGTTCATATAGAGCAAATAATATAGACCACCCCTAACAAATTTATTTTAACATATAAATTTCAAACTTTTCTGATTAAAAAATTAAAGAGCTTTGTATTTCCTTTTTGTAAACCTGCTTACATGTAGGTACACTTGCATGAGTGATTAATTTATTGTGGTTTCATCTGTTGGATAAATAGCTTAAAACTTTCACTAAATGCCATCTTCTGGGTAAAGATTTTAACATAGCAGTTTTGGCCTCGTGCAGCGCACTAATGATATGCAGTGTTGTTTTGATTACATAGTCTGTGCACTACATGAATCCAAAGCTGCTCTTCTGGTTTTGCCTGTTATATATAAATTCCCCCTGGCCCCTGTATTTTTCAAAAATAAATAAAACAGTGGATATATTGATAAGTTATATTAGAACATGAACAGAAAATCAACTTGGTAGACAAATGGTTAACCTAACATTTGAATTATATTGGTGAATTTTTTTTCTTTCTTGGCATCCAAAATTTTATCTATTCAATGAGGCACCTTTACGAGCATTAAATTCTGTGAGCTTCCGGATAAAGAATAGATGAATTAATTAGATAATTTTTATGATAATTTTTTTCTCAAATCAACCGAAGAAACTTCAAAAATTTAAAAAGAGTTACTAAGGTTTTTGTCGACCACATAAATTTCTTATACATTGAATATGTAATTGAGTGTTCATTTGATATTTTATTAAGAACAATTTATGTAGCATGAACACTCATTTCGTAATACAGGTTAAATTTAAAAAATTACGCATTGTATTGTATCATGTCACACAATTGATTAGGTGTTGATATTTTTTTAAGATAATTTAATCATTATTATTTTCAAAACACTCAACAAATAATCAAACGGTTTTCAAATTGCATTAATTTGATATGCAATATATATCTAATTTATAGATAACATATATGTAGTTTACATTTTATTTTGGAAGTAACTTCATAAATAGACAACAGTTTGGTTTTCACAAAAGACTTGAGATTTTTCTAAAAAATAACAAAAGATAAAACTTAAAAAGGTTCATGAAAAGAATTTTTACATCCGTATCTATTGAAGCAGTAAAAATATACTTAGATTACTGTTTGGCTTACAAAATTCTCTCTCAATTACATATTTTTATAATGGTAAAAGGAAGTAAAAAAAAGAGTATTAACCTAAAATTTAACAGGTACCCCCTCAAAAAATAAAATAATAATAACAAAACAATAGAAAAAAAAGGCATGTCCAAAAATGAAATTTTTAGAACAGCACCTTATTGACCTGTTATTGTATTTCTTGCCAAAAGAAGAGATAAAAAAAATATATATTTTGTGTGACTGGAGACACTCTAACTAACATTACTGGTATTCTCTCTCTAATTCTCAGGCCTCTTAAGCTTGGTTTCTAGTTTTTTCACAGCCCAAGTGAGAGATCTCACATCCTTCGCTTCTGACAGGTCGTCCCAGGAATCAGACTGGAAAAAGAAAATAATGCCAGAAAGGAGATCTCAGATAACCACTGATACAATACAATACATTCATCTCTTTTATTTATTTAATTTATTCTATATATACACAGATTAGTACGTCCGTATCCTCTGAGATATCTCAAATTTTCAGTTTATCTGAAGTCGGGCCAATTTTTTTCAGTGCCTATTCGGAATGTAGGGGCCCAGTATTATTGTGCTTTGAGATTCGTGCATAAAGGATTTTGAACGGTCCAGATTTTCCACAGATCAACTCTTAAGTTCGAGATATCTCAGTGTATGTGAATTCCTAAGCATATGCATGTACCAGATATTTCTATTTTTTTTTTTAAGGTTCATATTTCTATTTCTGAAGTTCAAACATCCAATCCAAACAGTTAAACATGATCTCCATTTGAAAATGTACTCGGAGACCAAATTTTATATTTTTTAGAATTTTTTTACTAATTTTCTAGATACGCAGAAACTCACTTGATATAAAAATTCTGGACCATCCGAAAGTAGTAATTTTCTACCTACCTAAAAAATAGTAAAAAAATTCTAAAAATGTAAAATTTGGTTTGTAAATAAAGATATGGATCAATAATAGCACGGGTCAATCCATAATATGCAAGAGAGAAATGCTAACCTCTTTCAACATATTCCTACGTGTCTCCAACTCATCCTCGCTAAGTGTCTCCTGCTTGTGCACCACTCTAAGAACATACAACACGTGAGAACTTAAAACATCCCGGCAATGCTTAGCAAGTTCACTCTGCCCAAAGGCTGACTCACACCCGATCTGATAAAACGGGCAGTTAACCATCCGCATCTTGCACACAGTAATGCAGTGGCGATCCATATCCCTCCTCAAAAGTCTATCTCCACAACTCTGCTCACATTCCACAATTTTGAATTCACAAGCCGCTTCATGCTCATATTTACTAAATGCCGAGAATTTCGCTCTGCATCCTTCATACGTGCAATCGACTTTTTGGTACGTGCACGCACTCATGTGCTCACGTAACTTCTCTGCAGATGCGTATTTTTCGCCACAATGATATTTTCTCTTCATATCCACGTTCTTGATGAGAATTGCAGAAATGCCCTCCCGGCGATCAATTGGCCAGAAATTGTCGGTCTCCATGTCTTGGGCAAAATCGTCAATTTTATCCTCACGGTTTTCACTCAGTAACCAGCCTGAGACTCGGCCAAACAAGTTCCTCTTGATTTCGGCAAAATCGTCCATGAAATCAGAGATAATTTCAGCTGGGTCGTCAGAGAATTCAACCTGTTGATTCGGTACCGCTTCAACTGTACCAACAATTGACTCTGTGATAAAATTTTGGGATCTCTCTGTCAGATAGTCAACCATCTCTTTTCTAAGTGTGACAGCAACTGATGCATGAGACCGAAACGGGTCACCGGCTGTATTGTCAATGCAGGCTGTGGCAAGGCCGGTGAGGACCAGTTGCGCCACCTTGTGTACCAGTTCAGTGTCACAGTTGGGACAGTCGTATTGGAGCAGGGTTGAATTCCTAATAGGTTGTAAATCAGTCATTGGGAGATCCATAATTCAGTTCACTATTGATTCCTGCAGTAGAATAAAACACTGCAACTTGATTATTGATTTAATTTTATAGAAATACTTTATGCCATTTTTCCAGTAGAAGGGCTGTTACTGGTAATAGATACACACACAACCATTACTCACAAATATATTGCTAATTGTAAACAAGGAAATCAATCATCTCTTATAGATTCTTCTTTTTTGTTTTTCCAATAGTGACGAAACTACCCCTCTCCTTGAGAAATTACAATTACTCAAAAACACATAGAAAAGCCTGTGTATATAAAATAGAAACCAATGCAAATTCAAGAAAGTATGAAATGTGAACAATATATTGTTAATGTATATTTGATGTTTTTGACATGCTCCATGCAAACATGATAAAAATCTAATTAGCCAGAATTATTATAGGTTAAGATATGCACTAACTAATCATCCCAATTTGAGTACAGCTCAATCTCATCAGCATAATATCAATTTAGAAATTTGGATAATATTCTTGTCTTCAGTACTGGACATTAGTGAGAGACTCATCTCTTAGAATTTACTTTTTCACCCTTCTCTTTAGGGTTATGCGTCTTGTAAGTGTGTGGCATAGTGAAATAGGCTCAATTCCAAAGGCGGTAGAATATCTCTAATTCTACCCAATCTGTTCTGTAGAATAAATATTCCACCCCGCATCATGGGAAAAAAATATTCCATCGTAGTGGAATAAAGAGGGGCTTTTAAGATTCAAAGGGTCTAATTGCAAACTTTCAACTCTATTCTACCTCTTTTTATTTGTCATCTTTACACTATTCCATCCAATTCCAATCATATTCAACTATTCCACCATTTTTTCATCCAATTCCACCAATTCACCTTTTTTTCATCCAATTCAACTATACTTGTTTTTAGTACGGTCACATTGGATTTTTCAGTCCCCTGTATTCACTTTTCTACTTTCATAAAAACAACAGGTGGTGGGCTCCATCAAAATTTGACCCGGTACAGTCTCCAATGCTCTTCTTTCAAAATGGAACTCCTGTGATACCTCCTTTGACTCAGCCTCTTGGAATGGAACTTGCTCTCAAGCACATGGTGTGTACCACTTCTATAATCAAACTGATGTCAATATGTTGAATCATGAATTTTTATGATTTATGAAAGTTTTGTTTTGGTACAGTTGATGTACATAGAGAATTTGGTGGGCCCTGAGAAATTATTGTTGTTTCGTACGCAATCACCGAGGCATTTTGAAGGCGGAGATTGGAATGCTGGTGGTTCATGCCGGCGTGATCAACCTCTCTCAATTGATGAGGTTTGTTTATTTATTTTTCTGTTATATTTTCTATTAATATGCTGACAGGTATACTGGGTTTTTTAGACACCATGTACCAGCAGCACCAAATTGAAATGGTACAGTAAAGTTGGTATATCATATAGATCACAAAACCCTACTGGGACAGTACGTCTAATTTCATGTCTACCAGTCAAAACCTCAAATTTACGTATTTCCCTTTCTAAAATTTATAATATCATTTTTACCCTTCTAAATTTCAAAAACTCACAATTTATTGACTTTTCTATAAAAACTCATTATAAATTTATAAAGTACCTATTTTACCCTTTATTAACAAAATATGTAGTATGTGTAAGAAAAATATATACCCCATTTTTACCCTTTATTAAAGTACTCATTTTAAATGTAGCATGTGTAACAAAATAAATTCTGATATTATAAATTTTAGAGGGAATACGTAATTTTGAGGTTTTTGAGGGGTACAAATGAAATTCCCCATTATTTGATCAACACTGATTGATTGCTATATTTAGGTGGGAGAACTTTTCTCAATGGAGAGAAACGGTACGAATGTTGAGTCTCATTTGGTAAACCAGCATTTGTTCGAGGCGCTCAAGGGATCGAGATTTCATATATTGGATATAACAAGCATGAGCGTGTTCAGAGCTGATGCGCATCCTTCAACAACAGGTGGTAAGAAGCATGAGGATTGCATGCATTGGTGCCTCCCGGGTTTACCCGACATATGGAATGATCTCTTTGTAGCAACACTTGAAACATTGCAAATAAAATGATTGATTGTTAGCATTTTAATGTTAAGTTATGTTAATTACTCGGTGATTTTCGGGTGATGAAGATGATCTCGAAGTCGTATTGAGAAATGAAATTCATCAATTTGATTGCCTTGAACATAATTCAAGTATGATCATATGGCTCAATTTTCTCTCTCGTGCGCGCTCTCTCTCTCTATAGAAAGTATTTAGATTACCATAATATTAGAATCAGATGATAAGATAAAAAAATTAGAACTTTCATCTTTAGTAACACATGTCTAGGCAAGGGGGCAATATTAACACTACTTCTCTTTTTATTAACACAACATTATCTAAAAATTTCAATATATAGACCACTTTACCTTTCATTAATTATTTTCTTTATAAACTGCTTCTCTCATATATTATTATAGAATATGTTACTTTGTTTAAAATATATTTCTTTCATACATTGGTGTCTTCCAGGTTTACCTGACACAAGAAAATGTTTCTCATTGTTTTTAGTTAAAACAAACAAAGAACCTTTGATCTGCTTCAAGGTCTCTTCTTCCATCTCCTAAGATAATAACCTTATCAGCATCTCTAGGCGGCATAATTAAGTTGACCCAAAGTCATAATGTAAACGCCGGCGAAATAGTTGGCTGACACGTACGTGTTTGGTATCCCCTCGGCTTCTACGGAGCGTCGGATCGATGCCTTCACTGCAAATATCGACTTGGCCAGCTCCACTGCGTGGTATGGTACAGGAGCTTTTATTAGACTGATCCATCTCAACCCACAGTTTTCATCAGAGTTCTATCCATATAAACTCAGTTTAGCCCACTATATCTATTTATTAACAACTACATTATAGCAAACAACCAGCCAACATCTCAAAAGTTTGTGTTACCCAGAACACAGCAAAAACTTGCAATCTTTTAACAAACTTAAATAAATCACTCATTGGGAGCTTATTATAACAAAAGTTCTCTTCATAAACTTGTGTTGGGGACGGTCATGGAAGCATTAATTGAAGAAGTAATTTCATCAAACACCTTGCGGGCATACACCAATACCCGACCAAATGAATAAATATGGAAGACACACAAGAAGCCAACACAACAAACAATCAAACACAAGAAAATAAAAGAGAGACACAGAATTTTACGTGGAAACCCTTACGGGAAAAAACCACGGGAGCACAGCACAAAAATTACTATAACAAGGAGTCTTTACAATACAAGAAAATTAACGAGCCATTAACACTCTTTCTCACACACTCTTACAATTTCATACACTAATTAATCAAGCCAATACATTAATTCTTCTCTCACACTCTCTGACAACTTGTCTTCTATTCAACTCTCTTCTTAGGTGATTGCATTACTCTCTGTCAGACCCCACACTTGCAAAGGAATACTGTCCAAATCATCAGGCAGCCATTTCAACCTTGATTGTTTCATTGACATTTCCTAACCAGTAATTAAACAAAGACAATATTAGTAAAATTACAGATCTATTAGATTTAACTGGTACTGCTGAAAAACAGATTTTGTTTCTATGTTTTCAAATTGCACCAGCATACTGCACTAGACATCATCAAGGAGGCATCTCTTTGTGCATTTGGCAGGTCAGCAGCAAATTGAAATATATCATTAACCGAGGACCAATTTGAAAATAAATTTTGACAGTGACCCATCCAAAACCAAATAATTTTAGTGTAAGGACATGTAATCAGCACATGATCCACATCCTCATTCTGGCCACAGAAGTGTCAATCTAACTCACAATCACTTGATAGATACCTGTATGTGATATTAAAAACAATTGCATTGGCTTTACCTAATTATTATCTTCAAGTTTAAATTAATTCTATTCAGGGAGATTTATGGAAGAATTCATATGACTGAGAATTGCTTCAGAAAAAGTTCAATTGGAGAAAAACAATGTTTAATCTATTAATGTAAATGAAATAATATTGTATCAGCAAAAAGGTGTAAATATTATGTATTGAAGTGGCTTAAGCTAGATTGGTGATAATTCTATTTCGTTCTTCTAATTATCTCCTAGCATTTATTTTATGATTATTTTGTCAACTAAAACAGGAATATATCATGAATTTATAATAGTATATCAATTTTACAATTTGAAAGCCAGATATCTCCTAGTGCCGCTTTGGCATCTTGGTTTTTGCCATTGAATACTAAAATAAAATTCAATTTGTCGTATTAATGAAACATTCTACCGAAAGCATCATAAAAACGGAGAGCCGAATAGATTATATTAAATAGTTTTGAGTTAAATTTGTTTTTGCAATTAGGACCCAAACCAAAACTTCATGCATGCGCGTTGAATTATTCTTTACGTTTTACTTTAATTATGCAATTATAGTTATTCTAATATGACATGCATATATAAGAATGCCTCGCAAATTAAGGATACATGCTAATTTAGTCATAACAAGTAAACAAAATCATGCTCAAATTATGGGTAGAATACGAAATTTAGCAGTAAAAGACTCTGAGTACCTACCTAATTTTAATGCTATATATTGCTCAAAAAGTTCTGTAACTCCAACGATTCTTAGTCAAATATCATGCAAAGAATAGAGAAAACTAAAAACAAATAAAAGAAAGAATGCAAAAGGAAAAACCCAGAAAGAAACAAACAAAACATAGAGAAAAGAGAGAGGAATTATCTATTACCTGTTGCAAGAAGGGCCAAGGACAAAGGTTGGAGTCCGTACATCTGGGATCATTCAATCGACTTATATTCTATGTGTTGAATCTTGTTGCAGTCTAGACCTTTTGGTTGACATCTTTTGCTTAACACTGGACAAGCACTTATTTCAATGCCTGTCACTGAACTTGGCAGTTCTGGCAACCCTGATATGTTTTGGCAATCTTTAAAACCTATAGACTCGAGGGTAGAGAAGTCACTCAAAGTTTCTGGCAACCTCGATGTTTTACAATTTTCAAATACAAGTTTCTTGATAGATTGAAGGCGGCCAGATTTCTCAAATGATATCACTTCTTCTTGGCAAAATTTTATAACCAAAATTTTTGGAGGGACAAAATCTTGGGACAATAAAAACTTGTTCAACATCACCGAGCTACTGATAATCATCAGTTCTCGGCAACCTTGCCAAGACTCCAATACGGATTCTACAACAAGATTTGGAAGTTCAATTAGTTGAAGATCAGTAATGAAAGGACGCGATTCTAAGCCCTGAATGGAGAGAAGACCATGGCACTGGCTAAGCACCAATGATTTAAGTAAGGTTAGCTGACGAAATGATAGGCACCGTGGGGTATAGCAATCGTCAATTAGAACATCCTGAAGGGATGGAAGATCACTATTAAAAATAGCCTGAGAGACTACGCAAGCTGTAATGGACAAGGACTGCAGAGTGGGGGGCAGCCTTCTGGAGGTATAACCACTTTCCATCTCTAAACAGAAACAGCCATGTAGCAGAAAGCTCTCGAGATGAGGGAGTGCATGCAAACCACCGAGTGATCTTAGATACCAGCAATGTTTTATCTCTAGAACTCGGAGGCTCTGGAGAGGCTTAAGGACTTGTGTCGGTGGAAGTGTGGTTATTGTCATGATGCCCTCTAGGTATAGTTTCTCAAGAGCGGTCATTCCACTTAGGCATTCCGATAACGCTCCATCAGATACACAACAATAGCCAAGAGAAAGAATGCAAAGTCTGGAGGGTAATTTCAATATATTTGCTCGAGTGTTGCATCTGAAAATAAAGTTCATCCGTTGTTGATGACAACACCACCAAGCTCTATTTACATTTAAATTTATCGGGAAAATTGGTGCATCATCTCGTGCAGCGTTTTCCATAATTTGAAGCTGCTTTGCACAGTTTTCCTTTGAGCCTGTTTGCTCAAAGCTTTTGAGTTCATGATGAAGTACATCTTTGCAACTTTGAATAGAATATCTCAAAAATTCTCTTTCCATTATGCTCTGGTTTTCATCAATTTGCAGCTCATTCTCACATACAAAAATCAAACACGGGCATTTAATGATTGATAAGCTAGTTAGGCTTTCTGGAAAGTAGACAATTCTCTCAAAGAATCTAAATGGAGAAGAACGAGTCTGGAGCAATGACGGAATTGTTGAACATTTGAGGGAATAATTGTCAGAGCATTACAATAGAGAAGCTTGAAAGTTTTGATATTCTCTGTAAAGCAATCTTCTTGCAACCAAGCTGGATATGTTGAGCCCTTATATTGAACAATTGAAAGCCTTTCAAGATTTGGTGGGGGTCGCAATGCCTCAATAACCTCTAATTCTGAGCCATTTTCAGCTGACTCATCCCACACCAATTCTATTCTTTTAAGTTTGGGTTTATCAATGAGCATTGCCCCAACAGCTTCATCTTTATTTCTGACATTGTCTAGATTTACAATTCTTAGAGAGCCACCAATCTCCTTCAAAGGTCCCAGTTGATGCAACTCATATCCTTCCTCTTTTCTCACATGAAATTGATCCAGATATTGGAGTGAAGCTAATTTGCCTAGGAAAGGTACTGGAGGTAATTTGTTGACGAAGGCACTATATCTGCTGTTACGACACATTTGAATGTGTCGCAGCTTGATCAAGTTACTCAGCTTTGTTGGAAGAGTCTTTACAGACGAGGGTAAATATAAAAATTGAAGATGGTAGAGCTGCACTACTGAATCGGGTAACTCCTCAATTGAACTACTCCCAATATCTAGCAATCGGAGGTTCCTAAAATCTCCTACAACTTTAGGCAGTGTTTTATAGCCCCTAGATCTTACATCTAATACCCTTAAGTTTCTAAAATTTGTAGATATCTTGAAAAAAATTTCACTAATATCATCAATAAACTGATTTCCCAAGATGAGGGTACGCAAGTTACTTAAATTAAGTATACTTGATAAATTCTCTTTCAAATTTTCATTGTTAAAACCAAGAAATACATGCTGCACAGTTGAAGGGATTTCTCTCTCAGCATTTGGTATCGTAAAACAATCTTCAGTAGAAATATTTTCTGCAAGATCGTGAAAGAGATCGTGCATGATATATGTTTTATCCACCAAGTTAAAAATAGAGTTTGCAACCATTATTTGAAGGTATTCCAAACATATATCTTCAACATTTCTATTATCGTTTGAGGACTGGATAAAATCAAGTGCCACCCAACGACACACCAATGTTTCTGAACGAAATCTTGTACCTTTGGGAAAAATGCTACAAAATGAGAAGCACCGTTGTAATTGCACATCAAAGCAGTGAAAGCTCCATAGCAAAATCTCTGTAATGTCGCTCAAGTTGACATTTTCTAGTGTAGCTTGCCAGAACATGGTATTGTGCCGTTCACGTAGCTGGTTACCAACAACCTTAGCAGCCAAAGGTGATTTACTCATTTTTTCAGCAATCTGGTCCACAATTTTACTCAAATCTTTCTTCAATTGTTCATCGGCAATTTGCAAACCATCGATTGCACGGTAACTTAGAAGTGATTTGAATTCATCAAGTTCAAGATCGCGCAACTCAATAACCTTCTCTGGTTTTAATGCTTTAGGAATCAACATTGATGAGCGACTAGTTACAATAATTTTACATGTTCCTCCTTGAGAAACAAATTTACTAAATGGTTTTAAGAGGTTCTCCCATTGATTCTCTTCAGCTACTTGAGCATTATTATGATACCAAACATCATCAAGCACAACTATGATGCTGCCAGATTGAGGTAATATTTCTATGAGCTTGTTTTGTAGAACACCTAAATTGCGAAGATTGGGGCATTCCTTTCCCGAGACACACTCAATCATCTCTTTTGTGCGCTCGTTGATATCCAAGTTTCGGGATAAGCAAAGCCACATTTTGACACCAAAGTATCTCTCTATCCTTTCATTGTTATAAACATACTGTGCAAGCGTAGTCTTACCAATACCTCCCATGCCAGTTACCGCAACAACCGAGTAACGATCTCCATCACCCAACAGAAAGTTAATTATTTCATCGCGATATCTATCGCGACCAAAAACTTTGTCAGTAAGGAGCGAGGAGGTGTCAGAACGACTGTTACCGGCTATGCCATCTTTGCTTTCGGTTTTGCCTTCTGCTGCAATTTGCTTGAGGTCCTTCAGTAAATCACGGAAGTTCTTAGCTTCCGCTGCAACTTCCTTGAGCTTGTTCAACCGTTGCAACAACTCTCTCTTTCGAGGAGACAAGAGAGAAACCTTTTTTACCACCGGACCGATAATCTTTGTAAGAGGTTTGATAATAAGTTTAGAGGATAAACGCACCGAAAGCTTATTGTCCTCTCCTTTGACCTTGCGTTTGAGACGCTCGTACTCGAGCTCGTGGAGGATACCCTCGGCATCATAGTAAGCATTCTTCATACGGGCCAACCACTTGGCGATCTGAACCTTTTGGTTGGGGGGGCTGTGTTGAGCTGCTTCCATGGTGAGCTGGATCTGCGGTAGGAGAGTCGTCTCCAAATCTTCAAGGTCTTTGGCTATGTCGTTCCCCAGGTAGGAGATGCTCTTGGCGACGAGATCTTTCACGACAGGAGACGCCACCCACCCAAGTCCGGCCAGTGCTACTGCTTCTGCCATTGTTAACTAAGCAACTGATTGTTCTGATTTCAAAAATTGTAGTATGGAGAGAGTGAGAGTGAGAGAGAGAGAGAGTTTAACTTTTAGAATTATCAAAGATTAGTTAGCTGTCATAGTGGACATCAAAATACAATTAATTATTCATCGATTAAAGTAATCTTTTATGTAGTCAAATTAATGGATATATTTTTTAATGTAGAAAGTACATTGGCACCAACGGCTTTTCAAATAATGTGAAGCATCTTTTGTGTAATCGAGTAGCCATATTTTAATTAGTGGATTTTCATGTGACTGATTCACACCTAGTGACTACTTTTGCATAAAACATCCTGATAACTTTTTAATCACCAATTATTATCTTTCAAATATGATTGTAATCTTTAAATGTACTCTGTATATTCTCTTAGCACAAAATAAGTTCATAGTGTTTAAATCACAGATAATTTTTTTTTTCATAATGTCCGTATCATCGTGAACAGGATTAATATTTCGGATATATATATTTTATGACGGCTCCTTGTTTAATGTTAATATGTCTTAAAATTTTTGTAAATTTTGGAAAACTAAGTGTTGTGCATTTTCGATGTGAACAGGATTGAATTTTACAAAAGAAAATCTATATAAATATTATTTTTCCTCTTGTACTGCGATATAATTATTGTTATTTTAATCAATAGAATTCTGATCCGTTACAAAATGTATGTAAAATGTTTTTGCAATATTTGGAGTACAACATTTAAAATTATATGTATTTTCTCTTTCCAAAATAATAATTTTTTTACATGAGATGTTGTTATCTTGTTTAAAATTTCTCTTCAAAAGGTTGCTTATTCCAAAACTAGTTTTTAATCTAGTAACAAAAGCCAATGCTCTATATATATATATGTAGGATATCATAAGTTTGAAATTCGGATGGGGGATTTTTTGGATATTAAACCAGTTACGTGGCTTGACTTCTAACTTGACTAAAAAAAAAGTTGCTTATTCGAAAGTTGGTACTTCGAAGGTAAATTTGCTGATGCTAAAAATAGAAATAAATTTAGTTTTTTTATTTTTATTTCTGAATTCTAAAAAAATTTAGTTACACAGTATCTTGCTTTTTTTGGTATCGAAATGTATTGTTAATTATGTTAAGAAATAATAGCAAATTATGCCAAATCTTGTAAACCACCTTGTAGATTATTTAACTCTTCTTCTAACCACTTGAGCTCACATCTTGATTCCATGGCCTTGGCATAATCAGACCTTGTAGACCCCATCTACAACACATCTACTGATATACCAACATGACTCCTTGCTTCAACTAGTATCAGACATTGGCAAAACCAGCAAAATACCAAATTAAATGGTAAAAATAGCTCCATGTTAAATCTAATCCTAATATTGCACAGGCAGATAGAGCATGAGTCACTGAGCATCCCCATATATAAAATTTCCATATTAATTTGGATAATCTGGTGATTTTTAATTGATTTTATAATCTCATCTGTTAAAAATGGGAATTAGATCAAGAAACTGTCTGCTGGCATATGAACTGCCCCTCACAAATTCATACTTTAAAAGTTCCAAGATTTATTGAGCATGTAGAACAGGAGTTGGCAAGCATTTCCACATAAAGAATTCAAAGATTGACAGTCAGAAGAAGAGTAAACAGTCAACACCAGTCAAACTTCATGGACATGACTCTGTGCTTTAAACACCCTGCCACAAACAAAAATCTGAGAATTGGGATGAAATTCAAAGAAGGCAAAGTTGTAGCACAAGGTATATGTGTACTATGCGCTGAAAACCAACTTCAAAGCTTGACAGAGACAAAATTTGGTACTCTAATGGCTTGAACATGATGCAAATGTGCTGATTATAAACTTGATTGAGAAAGGGACCTGTGAAAAGTCAAAGAAAAGGCATCAAGCTCTCTGGCACTTTAAAAATTTGTAACCTATGTACTTTATGTGAAATTTAAATTAAACATATTAGCATGTTTTACAATTTGAATTGGAGTTGTTATGGTATCCATTCAAGTACAATTTTATGTTAGGGTACAGTACCAGTTCAATACAGGGATGTCAGAACAAAATGCACAAAAAACTGCAGTTAAGTCCCTACACTTTCCAATATTGTATTTTCTTTTAGCAAAGATTGCTGTTAGATAATAATGAGCACTCAGAAATCATAGAATATTTCTGAAGTTTAAACTTAGAGGTCAGTAAAGAGGGTCATGGAGGCGCTGGTCGGGGAGGAGAGGGCAGGATCACGGTGGATTTTAACATAGCAGTTTTGGCCTCATGCAGCGCACTAATGATATGCAGTGTTGTTTTGATTATATAGTCTGTGCACTACATGAATCCAAAACTGCTCTGTTAAAATCTTTACCCCATCTTCTGGTTTTGCCTGCTATATATAAATTCCCCCTGTATTTTTTTCAAAATTAATAAAACAGTGGATATATTGATAAGTTTTATTAGAACATGAACAGAAAATCAACTTGGTAGACAAATGGTTAACCTAACATTTGAATTATATTGGTGAATTTTTTTCTTTCTTGGCATCCAAAATTTTATCTATTCAATGAGGCACCTTTACCAAAAATAACGAGTACGAGCATTAAATTCTGTGAGCTTCCGGATAAAGAATAGATGAACTAATTAGATAATTTTTTTCTCAAATCAACCGAAAAAACTTCAAAAATTTTAAAAGAGTTACTAAGGTTTTTGTCGGCCTCATAAATTTCTTATACATTGAATATGTAATTGAGTGTTCATTTGATATTTTCTTAAGAACAATTTATGTAGCATGAACACTCATTTCGTAATACAAGTTAAATTTAAAAAATTACGCATTGTATTGTATCATGTCAAACAATTGATTAGGTGTTGATATTTTTTTAAGATAATTTAATCATTATTATTTTCAAAATACCCAACGAATAATCAATCGGTTTTTAAATTGCATTAATTTGATATGTAGTTTATCTAATTTATAGATAACATATATGTAGTTTACATTTTATTTTGAAAAGTAACTTCATAAATAGACAACAGTTTGGTTTTCACAAAAGACTTGAGATTTTTCTAAAAAATAACAAAAGATAAAACTTAAAAAGGTTCATGAAAAGAATTTTTACATCCGTATCTATTGAAACAGTAAAAATATACTTAGTTTACTGTTTGGCTTACAAAATTCTCTCTCAATTACATATTTTTATAATGGTAAAAGGAAGTAAAAAAAAAGAGTATTAACCTAAAATTTAACAGGCACCCCCTCAAAAAATAAAATAATAATAACAAAACAATAGAAAAAAAAAAAGGCATGTTCAAAAATGAAATTCTTGAAACAGCACCTTATTGACCGGTTATTGTATTTCTTACCAAAAGAAGATATAAAAAAATATATATATATTTTGTGTGACTGGAGACACTCTAACTAACATTACTGGTATTCTCTCTCTAATTCTCAGGCCTCTTAAGCTTGGTTTCTAGTTTTTTCACAGCCCAAGTGAGAGATCTCACATCCTTCGCTTCTGACAGGTCGTCCCAGGAATCAGACTGGAAAAAGAAAATAGAAACAAATAAAATAATGCCAGAAAGGAGATCTCAGATAACCACTGATACAATACAACCAATACATTCATCTCTTTTATTTATTTAATTTATTCTATATATACACAGATTAGTACGTCCGTATCCTCTGAGATATCTCAAATTTTCAGTTTATCTGAAGTCGGGCCAATTTTTTTCAGTGCCTATTCGGAATGTAGGGGCCCAGTATTATTGTGCTTTGAGATTCGTGCATAAAGGATTTTGAACGGTCCAGATTTTCCACAGATCAACTCAAAAGTTCGAGATATCTCAGTGTATGTGAATTCCTAAGCATATGCATGTACCAGATCCTTACAGCATTTTTTTTTTTTTTGATAAAAAGTGGGGTAGAACCCACCGATTTCATCCTTACAGCAGTGTAAACAAGTAATATATACTAATTTTTAAATTTCAACCTTAAATAAGCTTCTATCAGATTTAAAACTAGTTAAACAATTTGGTCTCCAAGTACATTTTCATATGCATAATACTGATTGATCCTTACCATGGACTCATATTTCTATTTTTTTTTTAAGGTTCATATTTCTATTTCTGAAGTTCAAACATCCAATCCAAACAGTTAAACATGATCTCCATTTGAAAATGTACTCGGAGACCAAATTTTATATTTTTTAGAATTTTTTTACTAATTTTCTAGATACGCAGAAACTCACTTGATATAAAAATTCTGGACCATCCGAAAGTAGTAATTTTCTACCTACCTAAAAAAATAGTAAAAAATTCTAAAAATGTAAAATTTGGTTTGTAAATAAAGATATGGATCAATAGCACGGGTCAATCCATAATATGCAAGAGAGAAATGCTAACCTCTTTCAACATATTCCTACGTGTCTCCAACTCATCCTCGCTAAGTGTCTCCTGCTTGTGCACCACTTTAAGAACATACAACACGTGAGAACTTAAAACATCCCGGCAATGCTTAGCAAGTTCACTCTGCCCAAAGGCTGACTCACACCCGATCTGATAAAACGGGCAGTTAACCATCCGCATCTTGCACACAGTAATGCAGTGGCGATCCATATCCCTCCTCAAAAGTCTATCTCCACAACTCTGCTCACATTCCACAATTTTGAATTCACAAGCCGCTTCATGCTCATATTTACTGAATGCCGAGAATTTCGCTCTGCATCCTTCATACGTGCAATCGACTTTTTGGTACGTGCACGCACTCATGTGCTCACGTAACTTCTCTGCAGATGCGTATTTTTCGCCACAGTGATATTTTCTCTTCATATCCACGTTCTTGATGAGAATTGCAGAAATGCCCTCCCGGCGATCAATTGGCCAGAAATTGTCGGTCTCCATGTCTTGGGCAAAATCGTCAATTTTATCCTCACGGTTTTCACTCAGTAACCAGCCTGAGACTCGGCCAAACAAGTTCCTCTTGATTTCGGCAAAATCGTCCATGAAATCAGAGATAATTTCAGCCGGGTCGTCAGAGAATTCAACCTGTTGATTCGGTACCGCTTCAACTGTACCAACAATTGACTCTGTGATAAAATTTTGGGATCTCTCTGTCAGATAGTCAACCATCTCTTTTCTAAGTGTGACAGCAACTGATGCATGAGACCGAAACGGGTCACCGGCTGTATTGTCAATGCAGGCTGTGGCAAGGCCGGTGAGGACCAGTTGCGCCACCTTGTGTACCAGTTCAGTGTCACAGTTGGGACAGTTGTATTGGAGAAGGGTTGAATTCCTAATAGGTTGCAAATCAGTCATTGGGAGATCCATAATTCAGTTCACTATTGATTCCTGCAGTAGATTAAAACACTGCAACTTGATTATTGATTTAATTTTATAGAAATACTTTATGCCATTTTTCCAGTAGAAGGGCTGTTACTGGTAATAGATACACACACAACCATTACTCACAAATATATTGCTAATTGTAAACAAGAAAATCAATCATCTCTTATAGATTCTTCTTTTTTTGTTTTTCCAATAGTGACGAAACTACCCCTCTCCTTGAGAAATTACAATTACTCAAAAACACATAAAAAAAGCCTGTGTGTATAAAATAGAAACCAATGCAAATTCAAGAAAGTATGAAATGTGAACAATATATTGTTAATGTATATTTGATGTTTTTGACATGCTCCATGCAAACATGGTAGGATCTAATTAGCCAGAATTATTATAGGTTAAGATATGCACTAACTAATCATCCCAATTTGAGTACAGCTCAATCTCATCAGCATAATATCAATTTAGAAATTTGGATAATATTCTTGTCTTCCGTACTGGACATTAGTGAGAGACTCATCTCTTAGAATTTACTTTTTCACCCTTCTCTTTAGGGTTATGCGTCTTGTAAGTGTGTGGCATAGTGAAATAGGCTCAATTCCAAAGGCGGTAGAATATCTCTAATTCTACCCAATCTGTTCTGTAGAATAAATATTCCACCCCACATCATGGGAAAAAAATATTCCATCGTAGTGGAATAAAGCGGGGCTTTTAAGATTCGAAGGGTCTAATTGCAAACTTTCAACTCTATTCTACCTCTTTTTATTTGTCATCTTTACACTATTCCATCCAATTCCAATCATATTCAACTATTCCACCTTTTTTTCATCCAATTCCAACAATTCCTGTTTTTAGTATGGTCACATTGGATTTTTCAGTCCCCTGTATTCACTTTTCTATTTTCATAAAAAAAACAGGTGGTGGGCTCCATCAAAATTTGACCCAGTACAGTCTCCAATGCTCTTCTTTCAAAATGGAACTCCTGTGATACCTCCTTTGACTCAGCCTCTTGGAATGGAACTTGCTCTCAAGCACATGGTGTGTACCATTCTATAATCAAACTGATGTCAATATGTTGAATCATGAATTTTTATGATTTATGAAAGTTTTGTTTTGGTACAGTTGATGTACATAGAGAATTTGGTGGGCCCTGAGAAATTATTGTTGTTTTGTATGCAATCACCGAGGCATTACTGGTGGTTCATGCCGGCATGATCAACCTCTCTCAATTGATGAGGTTTGTTTCTTTATTTTTCTGTTATATTTTCTAGTAATATGCTGACAGGTATACTGGTTTTTTTAGACACCGTGTACCAGCAGCACCAAATTGAAATGGTACAGTAAAGTTGGTATCATATAGATCACAAAACCCTACTGGGACAGTACGTCTAATTTCACGTCTACCAGTCAAAACCTCAAATTTACGTATTTCCCTTTCTAAAATTTATAATATCATTTTTACCCTTCTAAATTTCAAAAACTCACAATTTATTGACTTTTCTATAAAAACTCATTATAAATTTATAAAGTACCTATTTTACCCTTTATTAAAAAAATATGTAGTATGTGTAAGAAAAATATATACCCCATTTTTACCCTTTATTAAAGTACTCATTTTAAATGTAGCATGTGTAAAAAAATGTGTAACAAAAAAAAATCTGATATTATAAATTTTAGAGGAGGGAATACGTAATTTTGAGGTTTTTGAGGGGTACAAATGAAATTCCCCATTATTTGATCAACACTGATTGATTGCTATATTTAGGTGGGAGAACTTTTCTCGGTGGAGAGAAACGGTACGAATGTTGAGTCTCGTTTGGTAAACCAGCATTTGTTCGAGGCGCTCAAGGGATCGAGATTTCATATATTGGATATAACAAGCATGAGCGTGTTCAGAGCTGATGCGCATCCTTCAACAACAGGTGGTAAGAAGCATGAGGATTGCATGCATTGGTGCCTCCCGGGTTTACCCGACATATGGAATGATCTCTTTGTAGCAACACTTGAAACATTGCAAATAAAATGATTGATTGTTAGCGTTTTAATGTTAAGTTATGTTAATTACTCGGTGATTTTCGGGTGATGAAGATGATCTCGAAGTCGTATTGAGAAATGAAATTCATCAATCTGATTGCCTTGAACATAATGCAAGTATGATCATATGGCTCAATTTTCTCTCTCGCGCTCTCTCTCTCTCTATAGAAAGTACTTAGATGTACCATAATATTAGAATCAGATGATAAGATAAAAAAAATTAGAACTTTCATCTTTAGTAACACATGTCTAGGCAAGGGGGCAATATTAACACTACTTCTCTTTTTATTAACACAACATTATCTAAATATTTCAATATATAGACCACTTTACCTTTCATTAATTATTTTCTTTATAAACTGTTTCTCTCATATATTATTATAGAATATGTTACTTTGTTTAAAATATATTTCTTTCATACAGTGGTGTCTTCCAGGTTTACCAGACACAAGAAAATGTTTCTCATTGTTTTTAGTTAAAACAAACAAAGAACCTTTGGTCTGCTTCTAAGGTCTCTTCTTCCATCTCCTAAGATAATAACCTTATCGGCATCTCTAGGCGGCGTAATTAAGTTGACTCAAAGTCAGAATGTAAACGCCGGCGAAATAGTTGGCTGACACGTACGTGTTTGGTATCCCCTCGGCTTCTACGGAGCGTCGGATCGATGCCTTCACTGCAAATATCGACTTGGCCAGCTCCACTGCGTGGTATGGTACAGGAGCTTTTATTAGACTGATCCATCTCAACCCACAGTTTTCATCAGAGTTCTATCCATATAAACTCAGTTTAGCCCACTATATCTATTTATTAACAACTACATTATAGCAAACAACCAGCCAATATCTCAAAAGTTTGTGTTACCCAGAACACAGCAAAAACATGCAAACTTTTAACAAACTTAAATGAATCACTCATTGGGAGCTTATTATAACAAAAGTTAACTTCATAAACTTGTGTTGAGGACGGTCACGGAAGCATTCAAGGAGTAATTTCATCAAACACCTTGCGGGCATACACCAATACCCGACCAAATGAATAAATATGGAAGGCACACAAGAAGCCAACACAACAAACAATCAAACACAAGAAAATAAAAGAGAGACACAGAATTTTACGTGGAAACCCTTACGGGAAAAAACCACGGGAGCACGGCACAAAAATCACTATAACAAAAAGTCTTTACAATACAAGAAAATTAACAAGCCATTAACACTCTCTCTCACACTCTCTTACAATTTCATACACTAATTAATCAAGCCAATACATTAATTCTTCTATCACGCTCTCTGACAACTTGTCTTCTATTCAACAGATTACTCTCTGTCAGACCCCACACTTGCAAAGGAATACTGTCCAAATCATCAGGCAGCCATTTCAACCTTGATTGTTTCATTGACATTTCCTAACCAGTAATTAAACAAAGACAATATTAGTAAAATTACAGATCTATTAGATTTAACTGGTACTGCTGAAAAACAGATTTTGTTTCTATGTTTTCAAATGCACCAGCATACTGCACTAGACATCATCAAGGAGGCATCTCTTTGTGCATTTGGCAGGTCAGCAGCAAATTGAAATATATCATTAACCGAGGACCAATTTGAAAATAAATTTTGACAGTGACCCATCCAAAACCAAATAATTTTTGTGTAAGGACATGTAATCAGCACATGATCCACATCCTCATTCTGGCCACAGAATTGTCAATCTAACTCACAATCATCATAAAATAAAATTCAATTTGTTGTATTAATGAAACATTCTACCGAAAGCATCATAAAAACGGAGAGCCGAATAGATTATATTAAATAGTTTTGAGTTAAATTTGTTTTTGCAATTAGGACCCAAACCAAAACTTCATGCATGCGCGTTGATTTATTCTTTACATTTTACTTTAATTATGCAATTATAGTTATTCTAATATGACATGCATATATAAGAATGCCTCGCAAATTAAGGTTACATGCTAATTTAGTCATAACAAGTAAACAAAATCATGCTCAAATTATGGGTAGAATACGAAATTTAGCAGTAAAAGACTCTGAGTACCTACCTAATTTTAATGCTATATATTGCTCGAAAAGTTCTGTAACTCCAACGATTCTTAGTCAAATATCATGCAAAGAATAGAGAAAAATAAAAACAAATAAAAGAAACAACGAAAAAAGAAAAAACCAGAAAGAAAGAAACAAAACATAGAGAAAAGAGAGGAATTATCTATTACCTGTTGCAAGAAGGGCCGGGGACAAAGGTTGGAGTCCGCCTGGGATCAATGAATCCACTTATTTTGTATGTATTGAATCTTGTGCCAGTCTAGACCTTTTGGTTGACATCTTTTGCTTAACACTGGACAAGCACTTATTTCAATGTATTTCACTGAACTTGGCAGTTCTGGCAACCCTGATATGTTTTGGCAATCTATAAAATATATAGCCTCGAGGGTAGAGAAGTCACTCAAAGTTTCTGGCAACCTCGATGTTTTGCATTCTTTAAATACAAGTGTCTTGATAGATTGAAGGCGGTCAGATTTCTCAAACAATATCACTTCTTCTTGGCTACGTTTTATAACCAAAATTTTTGGAGGAACAAAATCTTGGGATAATAAAAACTTGTTCAACATCACCAAGCTACTGATATTCAGTTCTTGGTAACCTTGCCAAGACTCCAATACGGATTCTACAACAAGATTTGGAAGTTCAATTAGTTGAAGACCAGTAATGAAAGGACGCGATTCTAAGCCCTGAATGGAGAAAAGACCAGAGCACTTCCTAAGCACCAATGATTTAAGTAAGGTTAGCTGACGAAATGATAGGCACCGTGGGGTATGGCAATTTTCAATTACAACATTCTGAAGGCATGGAAGATCACTGTTAAAAATAGCCTGAGAAACTATGCAAGATGAAATGGACAAGGACTGCAGAGTGGGGGGCAGCCTTCTGGAGGTATAACCACTTTCCATCTCTAAACACCAACAGCCATGTAGCAGAAAGCTCTCGAGATGAGGGAGTGCATGCAAACCACCGAGTGATCTTAGATACCAGCAATCTTTAATCTCTAGAACTCGGATGCTCTGGAGAGGCTCAAGGACTTGTGTCGGTGGAAGTGTGGTTATTGTCATGATGCCCTCTAGGTGTAGTTCCTCAAGAGCAGTCATTCCACTTAGGCAATCCGACAATGCTCCATCAGATACACAACAATAACCAAGAAAAAGAATGCGAAGTTTGGAGGGTAATTTCAATATATTTGCTCGAGAGTTGCATCTGAAAATAAAGTTCATCCGTTGTTGATGACAGCACCACCAAGCTCTATTTACAACCGGGAATTCTGGTGCATCATCTCGTGCAGCGCTTTCCGTAATTTGAAGCTGCTCTGCACAGTTTTCCTTTGAGCCTGTTTGCTCAAAGCTTTTGAGTTCATGATGAAGTATATCTTTGCGACTTTGAATATTATATCTCAAAAATCCTCTTTCCATTATGCTCTGGTTTTCATCAATTTGCAGCTCATTCTCACATACAAAAATCAAACACGGGCATTTAATGATTGATAAGCTAGTTAGGCTTTCTGGAAAAGTAGACAATTCTCTCAAAGAATCTAAATGGAGAAGAACGAGTATGGAGCAATGACGGAATTGTTGAAAATTTGAGGGAATAATTGTCAGAGCATTACAATACAAAAGCTCGACAGTTTCGATATTCTCAGTAAAGCAATCTTCTTGCATCCAAGTTGGATATGTCAAGCCCCTATACCGATCAATTGAAAGTTCTTTCAGATTTGCTGGGGGTCGCAGGGCCTCAATGACCTCTATTTCTGAGCCATTTTCAGCTGACTCAGCCCACACCAATTCAATTCTTTTAAGTTTGGGTTTATCAATGAGCATTGCCTCAACAGCTTCATTTTTATTTCTAACATTGTGTAGATTTACAATTCTTAGAGAACCACCAATCTCCTTCAAAGGTCCCAGTTGATGCAACTCATATCCTTCCTCTTTTCTCACATGGAATTCACCCAAACTTTGGAGTGAAGCTAATTTGCCTAGGTAAGGTACTGGAGGTAATTTGTTGACGATGGTACCATCGCTGTTACACATATGAATGTATCGCAGCTTGATCAAGTTACTCAGCTTTGTTGGAAGAGTCTTTACAGACAAGGGTAAATATAAAAATTGAAGATGGTAGAGCTGCACTACTGAATCGGGTAACTCCTCAATTGAACTCTTCCTGAGATCTAGCAATCGGAGGTTCCTACAATCTCCTACAACTCTTGGCAGTGTTTTATAATTCAAGGACCTTACAACTAATACCCTCAAGTTTCTAAAATTTGTAGATACCTTGAGAATAATTTCACCAATATCATTAATAAATGGGTTTCTCAAGATGAGGGTGCGTAAGGTACTTAAATGAGACATACTAGATAGACTCCTTTTCAGATTTGCATTGTTAACTTCAAGATATACATGCTGCACAGTTGAAGGAATTTCTCTCTCAGCATTTGATATCCTAAAACAATCTTCGGTAGATAAATTTTCTGCAAGATCGTGAAAGAGATCGTGCATGATATATTTTCCATCCACCAAGTGAAAAATAGAGTTTGCTACCATTATTTGAAAGTATTCCATACCTATATCTTCAACATTTCTATTATCATCTGAGGGCTGAATAAAATCAAGTGCCACCCAATAAGGAACGAATACCGTTAAACTAAATATTATCCCTTTGGGGAAAACGCTACAAAATAAGAAACACCGTTGTAATTGCACATCAAAGCGGTGAAAGCTCCATAGCAAAATCTCTCTAATATCGCTCAAGTTGACATTTTCTAGTGTAGCTTGCCAGAACCTGGTATCTGGCCGTTCACGTAGCTGGTTACCAACAACCTTAGCAGCCAAAGGTGATTTACTCATTTTTTCAGCAATCTGGTCCACAATTTTACTCAAATCTTTCTTCAATTGTTCATCGGGAATTTGCAAACCAACAATTGCACGGTAACTTAGAAGTGATTTGAATTCATCAAGTGGAAGATCGCGCAACTCAATATCCTTCTCTGGTTTTAATGCTTTAGGAATCAACATTGATGAGCGACTAGTTACAATAATTTTACATGTTCCTCCTTGAGAAACAAATTTACTAAATGGTTTTAAGAGGTTCTCCCATTGATTCTCTTCAGCTACTCTAGCATTATTATTATGATCATACCAAACATCATCAAGTACAGCTATGATGCTGCCAGATTGAGGTAATGTTTCTATGAGCTTGTTTTGTAGAACATCTAAATTGCGTAGATTGGGGCATTCCTTTCCCGAGGCACACTCAATCATCTCCTTTGTGCGCTCGTTGATATCCAAGTTTCGGGATAAACAAAGCCACATTTTGACACCAAAGTATCTCTCTATCCTTTCATTGTTATAAACATACTGTGCAAGCGTAGTCTTACCAATACCTCCCATGCCAGTTACCGCAACAACCGAGTAACGATCTCCATCATCCAACAAAAAGTTAATTATTTCGTCACGATATCCATCGCGACCAAAAACTTTGTCAGTAAGGAGCGAGGAGGTGTCAGAACGACTGTTACCGGCTATGCCATCTTTGCTTTCAGTTTTGCCTTCTGCTGCAATTTGCTTGAGGTCCTTCAGTAAATCACGGAAGTTCTTAGCTTCCGCTGCGACTTCCTTGAGTTTGTTCAACCGTTGCAACAACTCTCTCTTTCGAGAAGACAAGAGAGACACCTTTTTCACAACCGGACCGATAAACTTTGTAAGAGGTTTGATAATAAGTTTAGAGGATAAACGCACCGAAAGCTTATTGTCCTCTCCTTTGGCCTTGCGTTTGAGGCGCTCGTACTCGAGCTCGTGGAGGATACCCTCGGCATCATAGTAAGCATTCTTCAGACGGGCCAACCACTTGGCGATCTGAACCTTTTGGTTGGGGGGGCTGTGTTGAGCTGCTTCCATGGTGAGCTGGATCTGCGGTAAGAGAGTCGTCTCCAAATCTTCAAGGTCTTTGGCTATGTCGTTCCCCAGGTAGGAGATGCTCTTGGCGACGAGATCTTTCACAACAGGAGACGCCACCCACCCAAGGCCGGCCAGTGCTGCTGCTTCTGCCATGGTTAATTAAGCAACTGATTGTTCTGATTTTAGAAATTGGAGTGTGGAGAGAGAGAGAGAGAGAGAGACAGAGACAGAGAGAGTGGTAGCCAATACCCAAGGATTTTTCAAAAGAAGACAACAAAATACAATTAATTATTCGTACCACACGTCCACATGGGTCTTTCATGGTTAGCTGTCATACTGTACAACATTAAAAAAGAAAAACCATTCGTACATGTGGGTCTTTCATGGTTGAATTTTTTTTATAAACCATAGTTAACATTTCTTTTTTTACGAAACCAACTGTCTTATATGGATCTTTCTCGCCACATGTGTGCTTTTTTGTTAAAAGCCCAGCATGGCATCATCACAGGGCGGACCCAGGTGATTTATGGGGCAGCTGTTCTTGAATTTTGAGTTTGGAGATTTATTAGTTCTAACCGATTTTGTTTTTTTTTAAAATTTTTTTTGTCTTTCTCTAAATGTTTGATTTATAATTCGGGTTAAATTTAGGATTAAAATTGAAATAAATTTGTTAAATTTTGATTGGTATTTAGAATTATAAGTCAAAACATCAGAAATTATAAGTCAAATTATTGGAAAATATAAGTTAATAAAGCATTATTTTTTATCGAGTATTCAATTAGTTAATGGATTTAAACCCGATTAGATATTGAAACCCAATTCAATATTTTTTTGCCCTCCCTGACGAAAATCATGAATCCACCCCTGAGCATCCATAACCAACATAACAATATAATTCATTTTATTTTGTTGTTACTTCTGTTAAGTGTTAACCATACATGATACAGGGCCAGTCTTAGTTCTCCAAAATTCTTGAGCAGCAGTAGGTGAATCTGGTTGGAAAAAATGGCGATTTGGCCTTCCCATTCGAGGAAATTTCACCTCCCCACCTCTACTCTAGCTCCCCATTAACTGCTCCACTTCTTCTCTCCATACAAGTAGTGTATTGAATAAATCCACCCGGGTCGGATCCGGACCGGTCCGCCCGGGACCTGTACCCGTCCGGCCCGTGCCCGTGCACGAGTTTGACACGGGTTCACGGGTAACTCGGGTACGGGTTGAAAAGGGCCGGACCCGATTTTTTTCAATTAAACCCGTGATATCCGTACCCGCCCGATTCGGCCCGTGTACTCGGGTTACCCGTACCCGTAAAAATTCAAATTTCCCCTCCAAAAACAAAAAAAAAAAAAAAAAACCGATCCGGGCGGGACCGGACCCGTGCTACCCGGACCCGGACCGTGCAACCTGCCTACCCGTCCCGTGTCGCCCGTGACTCGTGTTGTCCATGACCGGCGTTGCCCGAGGGATTTGAGAGGGGCCGGATAGGGTTAAACTCGTGCTAACCCATCCCGTGTCGCCCGTGACCCGCGTTGCCCGTGACCCGTGTTGCCGTTGCCCGCTCCGGGTTTTACCCGGCTCGGTCCGACCGGACCGTTTGCAAAACACTCCATACAAGCTTCTTTATTACCACTCTCTTTATACGTCAAACCTCCACAGATCTCAACAGATGGATTGCCATCATTCCCTGCAACGCCCTACAAACTACTGCATTTACTATGTGCATTTACAGACCTTGAACCCTGAAATTTAATGACCTTTGGGGGCGTTTGGTTCAATCTATCGGAGATATATTCCCTGGCATCTCAATGCCCTCTTTCTTATTTCCGCGTTTGGTTAAAACAGGAAGGGCATACATATGGTAATCAACGATTCCTTGGCGATGAGAATGCCATAGTTGGTGGCTATTTCCATGACCACGCGAGAGATGGATTTTTTCCATTCCCACTACGCGGAAATCACTTCCTTTCCCGATCAGCGCCAAATCTTTTCATTTTTGCATCTTTTACCGCCACCGCCAATCCTTTCCCTATACATACCCCACGGATGGGACCTCCACAATCAACACCTCCGATCAATCATTTTTGTTGCGTTTGTAGAAAGAGGTTCTCTGATTAAATCACCTCCGCCAATCCTTTCTGCAAGCTAGGTACCTCCGCACTGCCCTATTTCTGTTTAGCTATTTATTTTATGGAAGAATTGAGTCACTCGAGGTAGGTATTCCTGTAGCTTAATTGAGTTGAAATGAGTCACTCAATTAATTGAACTAAAAAGTGCGTTGAATTGAGTCAATTTGAGTTGAATTAAGTCACTCGAGATAGGGCAGTGCGGAGGTTTCCCTATTCATGTAGCTTAATTGAGTTGAATTGAGTCAAGGTGAAATTCCTTGAAGATTTGTCATGTAGCGTAATTTTGAAGTTTTTGAAGATTTGTCAAGGTTTCCAAGTTTTCCATTATCTGATATTCAATTGAATTACAACAAAAAAGAAAAGAAAATTTCAAAGTCACCCTGGTTATGGGCATAAACAGAAAAATACCAGTATACCAGCAAAGTAGAAAGAATCACTTAAATCCTCCAGTGTACCAGTATGGAAGCATACAATACCAAGATGAGATTTGGAGGCTAACCCTGAGTCAATTTGAACCAAGTTCAAGAATTTCTATGGATGTCAGTTAGAGCATATGTGGGATCTTTTATATATTTTAACATTACTTTCTTTATAAAAATTAAGACATTTTTTCTTGCATAGACATGGATGGACAACCAACCGATAAGAGTAACAACAGTACTAAGCATATGTGGGATAAGCAGGAAGATAAGGCCTTGATAGAGTGCTTGCTTCTACTCTTAGAATCTGGAAATTGGAGAGCTGATAATGGCACATTTCGAAGTGGCTTTTTACAGCAACTAGAGAAATGGATGCATGAAAAGATTTCAAATTGTCAAGTAAGAGCTACCCCTCACATTAGCTCTCGAGTGAAGCTATGGAAGAAACAATACTATGCACTTTCCGAAATGCTGGGTGCAAGCGGGTTTGGATGGAATGACAACGACAAATCCATATGCTGCGAGCTAGATGTATATGATAATTGGATTAAGGTAAAACACTTGTTCAATAGTTATTTCTGCAAAATTATCTCTCTTTTTATGTTTTGTATGAGCATACACAAAACTATTCTTAAAAAACAAAAAGGGTCAGAACTAGTCATGTAATGAATATTTTGATGCTTTGTAATGAATATCTTCTATTCCTTAAAAACTGTTATGAAATTCATAGCATCTTATGTTTATGTACACGTTTGAAATTAATGTACAGAGCCATCCAACTGCTAAAGGATTAAGAGGAAAGTCATTTCCCTATTTGGAGGATTGGTCTATTGTCTTTGGCAAGGATCGTGCCAATGGATTAGGAGCAGAGTCGTTAACTGATGCAGTAGAAGATATTGAACGAGATGAAGCAACTAATGAAGATGGAGCAAGAAATTTTGAAGTAGACATGAACGATAACTTAGGCTATGAGGAGTTGGTTGATAGTCCCGTTCATGGAAGCCAAACAAACATTTCACCAACACAGAGAACTGACGATAACGTGTCTAAAAGATCTAGAAAAAGAAGAATGTCAAGTGCAGATGTGCTTAATGAGTCAATTGCTAAATCAATATGCTCTATGGGGAGTATGTTTGGGACAGCTAGCGATAACATTGAAAAATTAGCCGGTTGTTTTCAATTCATGGCAGATGATGCAAATAGAAAAGATGGAGTGGCTAAAGAGATTGAAAAAATACAAGGCTTATCTCTGTTAGATCGTATAAAAGCTGGGGCTGTCATTTCAGGAGACACTAACAAGACCAATTACTTTTTTTCTTTAACAGATGGTGCTAAGCCAGAGTATGTGAATTGGGTCCTAGGTGGTTGTAAGATGTAGCAATTTTGTTGGGTTTTCCTTTTTATTTTCATCTATTTAGCATTTTGTTTTTTTACTCTAAAGGAATCTGTGTTGTACTGGTAATGTATTGGAATATCTGTGTATTTTCTGGTGCTGGTTTACATATGTGTTTTCTAGTATACACATGAGTGGGTATTTCTGGAACTACAAATTTGTACAAGGCTAGGCACTACAAATTTCTGGAACTACAAATTTGTTTTTTGAGAACGGTACTAGATAAGGCTAGGCACTACAAATTTCTTGGGATAGAACAGGGACTAGTTTGCAAAATTTCAATTCTCGGCAGCTGCTGTAAAGTGGGTAAAAAGGGCATTTCAGGGGATACTGGTATTTTACTGGTAAATTGGCGTAGATGGGAGGGAAATAGCAGATATGGCCTTCTACACGTGGTTTCTTTTTGCAAATGTAACCTATGTAACTTTTTGGTTTAACCAATCAGACCTTCTATACGTTCTATCTGACAAAATGAAAATACAACCAATCAGACCATTTGTATTTGGATTTTAGAGTAAAATAAAAATAAAAAATAAAAAATAAAAAAATCAATCATTACCTTATCACTCAATTAAAAAAAATATTTATTTTTATTGTAATGAAACATTCCTGGGAATACTAAAAATCATAGCCATGCACAAACCAAACATGATAATGGCACATTTCTTGGAATGCTGAAGCGATAGTCGTACGCGAACCAAACATGGTAATAACACATTCTCTGGAATGTTATTCCTTAGTATCACATTCCAGGGAATCCTCTATTCCTTGACATGATCTATAACGCGAACCAAACGCCCCCTTTGTTCTTTCTTATACTAAAATCTTCTACTTTTTACTCTTCTTTCCCAAACTAAAAACACCCCACCCTGCTTATCTATCTTTGCTCCAAAACCATCAGGAAAGCCCAATCCGACCACCGTCACCCTCATACTTTACTGAAACATACCGGTTGCACGAGGAGCAAGACAGACACCAGCCGGTTGTGGCCACAAAAAATCGCGAAAGTGCAGAGTGGCCAGCTATGGAGACACACGATGGCCACACTACCGACTGCCACTGTCCATCAGAGGATCAAGACAAAGTTGGCAGGCATCTCAGAAGCTACAGCTCAATACAACACAGAAGGAGGATGGGAAGGCTGCGGTTAGGCAATCCCGCTCTTTTCTCAACCGTGGTTTCCGGGTTGGCAAAATTTCAAAGCTGAAATGGTACAACAAAGAAGGGAGCGGGTCTCATCGCTTTTATCTCCTAACTCGCGCACTTGGGACTTCTTAGCGCTACAGCTAGAGTGGGAAAAATGGCATGTCGGAGCCGGCTCCGTCACGGAAAGGCACGGTAACGGCACGGCACGCGTGTCCCGTGCCGTGACCATTCGCGTGCCGTGATCAATTGTTGGCAAAGAAGACACGGCACAGCACGGCACGGAAATTGTCTTGGTCACGGTACGGCACGGCACGGAACACGGAAACGGCACGGCACGGGACACGCGAGTCACGGAACGGAAGACACGCCAGTCATGGCAGTAGCGAAGCAATACACTAACATACCTTCCTATAAGGTATAATTTTATTTTAATTAAAATATTTACATTTAAATTTCAATTAAAACATTTGAATTTTAAAGAATTGTTTCATATTTTTTTTTAAACGTTAAATGCGATCAAACTTGACTAACGCGCGTTTGGTCACGGCACGTTTGGTCACGACACAAATTAGTCACGGCACGACTTAGTCACGGCACGCGAGTCACGGCGTGACTCGCGTGCCGTGACCACCCCTCGTAATTTTTGTCACGGCACGGCACGGCACGTGACCAAAGTCACGGCGTGTTAGTCACGGCACGGCACGTTTTTCCCTCTCTAGCTACAGCTACGTTTGGCGTTCTCTCTAGCTTTGACTTTAGCAATTGACGAGTCATCAAGCCCGGCCCCTGCCCCTGACACACTTCTATTATATATATATATGAGTAGAACTAGGGTGCTCCTAAGCTCACCAAGCCCTTCGTGAGCGCGACTCTAAAACCTATCGAATCGACTTCAAACGATATTTTCAAACCGTTAGATGTTCAATCTATATTAAAATGTGCTTGGAGACCAAATTTTATATTTTTTGGAATTTTTTTACTATTTATTAAGATGGTTTGAAAATCGCTGTTTTTATTAAAATTATGCACCATTGGAAAACAGCGATTTTCAAACCATCTTAATAAATAGTAAAAAAATTCCAAAAAATGTAAAATTTGGTCTCCAAGCACATTTTAATATAGATTGAACATCTAACGGTTTGGAAATGTCTTTTGAAGTCAATTCGATAGGTTTTAGAGTCGCGCTCACGGAAGGGCTTGGTGAGCTTAGGAGCACCCTAGTTCTACTATATATATATATATATATATATATATATATATATATATATATATGTTGCGTAAAACTTTATTAATAATTTCTTATCAATTCACGTCCCGTTTCAAGTAATACAATTAATCATGAAACTGGCAAAATTTTCCAAGCACTATTAAATACTAGCAATAAATTTATTTTTCTAATTTGAAAACGTCATTTATTTGCATATAATTAAATTTGTATGTACTAATTAATTATGAAAGATACACCAATATATTGTAGATAATTCTTGGAAAATGTATTTACATACCGTTGCACGCGTTTGTTTTAAATTGAGAATTTGAATTTTATTTGGAATTTTCAAATAATGCTAATTTCTTATTTAGAAACAACTGAGGTGAAATGCATTTTTGAATTGTATTTAATAACTGAGGTCATTTTACCAAAATGAGTATTATTTTTTAAAATATTTTACCCCCAGGCTTCTATAATTATTTAAAACAAAAAAAAAAAACCTTGATTAGCCCGGGGTGGCTCCACCCCTATAATTTCATAATTTTAATTCTATATATTGAATTTTAGTTGAATCTTTTTTTATTTTATATAGAATTTTGACTTGTAATCTAGTGTAGTTAGAGCTCTATTTTGAAGGTGTTGAGAATTGAATTCAAATCTCATCACCTACTACATATTGTACATATTGTGTATTTTAAATTTTAATCCCCTAAGTAAGATTTTCTAGCTCTTTTCCTGCTTGTGATATGAGAAATCAGAGTTCTCATTTGCAAATCATGTAAAATATTTATAAGATGATAGCTTTCGATAAGATAGCATTTTAGAAAGAAAAAAATAGTAGAGTGCAAATGTTTTCATTTTGTATTTCTTGTATACCTTTATTTTTAAACTTTAACAGTTTTAAAATTTAATGTTAAATATTAAAATAAAATCGTTGAGATATGATCTATATCATATTTTCTATGTACATATAAAAAAATATGACATTTTAATTTTATTTGATTGTTATTAGAAGTTTACAAAAGTACACTGATATAGGTAATTTTTTAAAGGGACCGACTAACTATCCCCCAACTCCCATCTCCCAGTCAATAACTGCTTTTGTTGACTGCTAATTAAGAGGGGACCACAAATTTCAACGCTAAAAGACAAAACAAAACGTGTCATTATCGCAGCGAGTGCAAGTATTCATATATAATACATCAAGTATTCATCTCTAAGATATCAAGTATTAAAAAAAAAAACTGGACACATCACTCACCCATCTTTTACACATTTTTAGAGGTGGATTTTTTTTCTCCGTTCACTCTAATCAATATTTCTGACAATCTGGTAGGAATTTTGCAAATATAAAACCACGAACGTTTTCTACACAATTTTCTCTTTCAAATGAGATTCATGATGACATACTTTCGAGTTGTCCGTTGCACAAGTATTCATACCTTGTCATTCAAGTATTCATATATCATCGAACAAGTATTCATACCTCATCAGTATTTCACAAATAAAAAACTGGACACATAATTCACTCATTTTTTACCGATTGAAATTTCGTTACCACTCAATTACTGGAAGTGTCTAGTACACTCTATCTTAGGTATGAATACTTGTTCGACGAGGTATGAATACTTGCTCAACGTGGTATGAATACTTGCATGACGAGATATAAATAATTTTACGAGATATGAATACTTGCGCGACGGATAACTCAAAAGTATTTCATCATGGATCTCATTTGAAAGAGAAAATTGCGTAGAAGACGTTTGTGATTTTAGATTCGCAAAATTCTTCACAAATTGTAAGAAATATTAGTTAGAGTGAACGGAGAAAAAAAAAATCACCTCTAAAAACGTGTAAAAGATGGGTGAGTGATGTGTCCAGTTTTTTTTTAAATACTTGATATCTTAGATATGAATACTTAGTGTATTATATATGAATACTTGATATATTATATATGAATACTTGTGCGCGTCAGTTATAAAAAATTTCAAATACAAGCGGTCCCCCACGTAATTAATGATTGATACACGTTTTTTTTTTGTCTTTTTGTACTTGAAGTTGTGGTCCCCTACATAATTAATGATTGGGGGATGAATGGGGGATAGGAGCCGGGGGAAAAAAATCTTTATCATTTTTTAAAATTGATTTTTAAAATTATTAGTTTATATAAACATAAAGTAAAAAAAGTGATAATTTTTATGTACATACAGAGCAAATAATATAGACCATGCCTAACAAATTTATTTTAACATATTAATTTGAAAATTTTCTGATTAAAAAATTAAAGAAATAAACGCATAATAAAACACATAAATTTCAATCCTCTTCTTTTAAAAATGTAACATTGTTTCGGATGTCAGACAAACACCACACACAGTTTTAAGAACCTTATTCTAAACTCAAAATTTATGTTACTGAGGTGATATGAATTCTGTTATCCTACAGGGTTAGACTCGGGTCATGACTAATGATTTTAACAGAGCCGTTAGCACTTCATGCAGCGCACAAGCCAGTAGCATCACCGTTTTGATATTATAGTCCGTGCGCTGCATGAAACTAAAACTAGTCTGTTACAATATTTACCGTTCAACTCCACCACAAGTCCACGACCTCTGAATTCATATCACCTAAGGTAACAGAATATTTATGTTTAGATCTCTTCCGTTCAATCAGAATTCACACGAATATTAATGTCCGCGAATTCTCATCGGACGGTGGTGATCTAAACAGAAATATTCTGTTACATCAGAGAAATGGAACAAAAACGAAAGAAAGAGAAAAAAATTGAGAGTAAAAGGAGAACAAACCTTCCTCTCTCTCTCTTTCTCTAATGGCGGATCAAGCAAGTAAGAAACCCTACGCGCTTCCACAATCCGACCTCGACATGTTATTTTAAAAGAGTTACTAAGGTTTTTGTCGGCCTCATAAATTTCTTATACATTGAATATGTAATTGAGTGTTCATTTGATATTTTATTAAGAACAATTTATGTAGCATGAACACTCATTTCGTAATACAAGTTAAATTTAAAAAATTACGCATTGTATTGTATCATGTCACACAATTGATTAGGTGTTCATATTTTTTTTCTTGAAGAACCAGATGCTGATAATTTAATCATTATTATTTTCAAAACACTCAACGAATAATCAATCGGTTTTCAAATTGCATTAATTTGATATGCAATATATCTAATTTATAGTTTGGATGCACTTTAAAATAGCTAAAATAGCTACTATTTGAGAGTAGTAAATAAGAATAGCACTAACCTTGATGGTAAGAGAATAGTGCTAACTTAAAGCTATTCAGAATAGTAAAAAAGTTGTTTGGAATGCATATTTGGAATAGAGTTTGGAGAGAATAAATAAATGATCTTTTTTTATTCGGCTAAAGAGAGCAACAATTGCTATTCTAACTATTTGTTGGGATAACGAAATAGCCCTATTATCCCTGTTCCGAATAGCAACTGAAGTTGTTTGGATGAACCTAATTTAGAATAACAATGCTATTCTAAGAATAGTATTATTCTTAGATGATCCAAATATAGCCCTAATTTATAGATAACATATATGTAGTTTACATTTTATTTTGAAAGTAACTTTATAAATAGACAACAGTTTGGTTTTCACAAAAGACTTGAGATTTTTCTAAAAAATAACAAAAGATAAAACTTAAAAAGGTTCATGAAAAGAATTTTTACATCCGTATCTATTGAAGCAGTAAAAATATACTTAGTTTACTGTTTGGCTTACAAAATTCTCTCTCAATTACATATTTTTATAATGGTAAAAGGAAGTAAAAAAAAAAAAGAGTATTAACCTAAAATTTAACAGGCACCCCCTCAAAAAATAAAATAATAATAACAAAACAATAGAAAAAAAAAAGGCATGTCCAAAATGAAATTCTTGAAACAGCACCTTATTGACCGGTTATTGTATTTCTTGCCAAAAGAAGAGATAAAAAAATATATATATATTTTGTGTGACTGGAGACACTCTAACTAACATTACTGGTATTCTCTCTCTAATTCTCAGGCCTCTTAAGCTTGGTTTCTAGTTTTTTCACAGCCCAAGTGAGAGATCTCACATCCTTCGCTTCTGACAGGTCGTCCCAGGAATCAGACTGGAAAAAGAAAATAGAAACAAATAAAATAATGCCAGAAAGGAGATCTCAGATAACCACTGATACAATACAACCAATACATTCATCTCTTTTATTTATTTAATTTATTCTATATATACACAGATTAGTACGTCCGTATCCTCTGAGATATCTCAAATTTTCAGTTTATCTGAAGTCGGGCCAATTTTTTTCAGTGCCTATTCGGAATGTAGGGGCCCAGTATTATTGTGCTTTGAGATTCGTGCATAAAGGATTTTGAACGGTCCAGATTTTCCACAGATCAACTCAAAAGTTCGAGATATCTCAGTGTATGTGAATTCCTAAGCATATGCATGTACCAGATCCTTACAGCATTTTTTTTTTTTTGATAAAAAGTGGGGTAGAACCGTAGAACCCACCGATTTCATCCTTACAGCAGTATAAACAAGTAATATATACTAATTCTTAAATTTCAACCTTAAATAAGCTTCTATCAGATTTAAAACTAGTTAAACAATTTGGTCTCCAAGTACATTTTCATATGCATAATACTGATTGATCCTTACCATGGACTCATATTTCTATTTTTTTTTTTAAGGTTCATATTTCTATTTCTGAAGTTCAAACATCCAATCCAAACAGTTAAACATGATCTCCATTTGAAAATGTACTCGGAGACCAAATTTTATATTTTTTAGAATTTTTTTACTAATTTTCTAGATACGCAGAAACTCACTTGATATAAAAATTCTGGACCATCCGAAAGTAGTGATTTTCTACCTACCTAAAAAAATAGTAAAAAATTCTAAAAATGTAAAATTTGGTTTAAATAGCACGGGTCAATCCATAAATAAATGCTAACCTCTTTCAACATATTCCTACGTGTCTCCAACTCATCCTCGCTAAGTGTCTCCTGCTTGTGCACCACTTTAAGAACATACAACACGTGAGAACTCAAAACATCCCGGCAATGCTTAGCAAGTTCACTCTGCCCAAAGGCTGACTCACACCCGATCTGGTAAAAGGGGCAGTTAACCATCCGCATCCTGCACACAGTGATGCAGTGGCGATCCATATCCCTCCTCAAAAGTCTCTCTCCACAACTCTGCTCACATTCCACAATTTTGAATTCACAAGCCGCTTCATGCTCATATTTACTAAATGCCGAGAATTTCGCTCTGCATCCTTCATACGTGCAATCGACTTTTTGGTACGTGCACGCACTCATGTGCTCACGTAACTTCTCTGCAGATGCGTATTTTTCGCCACAGTGATGTTTTCTCTTCATATCCACGTTCTTGATTAAAATTGCAGAAATGCCCTCCCGGCGATCAATTGGCCAGAAATTGTCGGTCTCCATGTCTTGGGCAAAATCGTCAATTTTATCCTCACGGTTTTCACTCAGTAACCAGCCTGAGACTCGGCCAAACAAGTTCCTCTTGATTTCGGCAAAATCGTCCATGAAATCAGAGATAATTTCAGCCGGGTCGTCAGAGAATTCAACCTGTTGATTCGGTACCGCTTCAACTGTACCAACAATTGACTCTGTGATAAAATTTTGGGATCTCTCTGTCAGATAGTCAACCATCTCTTTTCTAAGTGTGACAGCAACTGATGCATGAGACCGAAACGGGTCACCGGCTGTATTGTCAATGCAGGCTGTGGCAAGGCCGGTGAGGACCAGTTGCGCCACCTTGTGTACCAGTTCAGTGTCACAGTTGGGACAGTCGTATTGGAGCAGGGTTGAATTCCTAATAGGTTGCAAATCAGTCATTGGGAGATCCATAAGTCAGTTCACTATTGATTCCTGCAGTAGAATAAAACACTGCAACTTGATTATTGATTTAATTTTATAGAAATACTTTATGCCATTTTTCCAGTAGAAGGGCTGTTACTGGTAATAGATACACACACAACCATTACTCACAAATATATTGCTAATTGTAAACAAGGAAATCAATCATCTCTTATAGATTCTTCTTTTTTTGTTTTTCCAATAGTGACGAAACTACCCCTCTCCTTGAGAAATTACAATTACTCAAAAACACATAGAAAAGCCTGTTTATATAAAATAGAAACCAATGCAAATTCAAGAAAGTATGAAATGTGAACAATATATTGTTAATCTGTATATTTGATGTTTTTGACATGCTCCATGCAAACATGGTAGGATCTAATTAGCCAGAATTATTATAGGTTAAGATATGCACTAACTAATCATCCCAATTTGAGTACAGCTCAATCTCATCAGCATAATATCAATTTAGAAATTTGGATAATATCCAAAGCCAACCAAACACCATTCACCAAGATTCACAAACCAAACTCAGTATCATAGTTTTGGTCATATATTGATCAGAAATCCAACAATAAATGAAAAGATAATACAAGAAACAGTATTTATTCATTGAATTTTACATAATTTTACCCAATTGCTCTAAATTTCAACGAATTAGATGATTTTGGATATCTATCTCAAAATAACATGGGTTTGAACTCACCCTCCGAGTAATGCCGATTCTTCCCTCTAATTCGTTCGATTGATTATTTACCGATGCGAATCTTGGAATTGGAAGGCGAAGAAAGGTAGAGGTGAAGGATTGAATGATCGGAAGAGGGATTTGATTTGGGGTAGCGTCAAAGAAAGTTTTGGAATTCGGATCACCCCAGCTACCTGACTCAAGCAAATTATAAACGGACGGCTCAGAATGAATCTCAAAGAAGATATGCACCGTTTTGAGTTAATCTGGGCCCTTCGTTTCAACTCGGATTCCAAAAGATGAGATGGATCAGGGTCCTGTGGGACCCGCTATATAATTTTTATTCTTTCACTTTGGACATTAAAATTAAATATAAATTTGTTCGAATGAGGAAATGTATAGTAAAGTATCCAAATGAATAGTTCGGTTCAGTTTAGCGGGTCAAAAATTCGTGATGCGGAAATAATTCGGGTATAATTAGAAAATGATTTGGTACTACGAGAAAGCAAAAAAAAATCCAAAAAAAAAATTAAAAAATTTTAAAGAATTTTTTCGTGTTTTTTCGCATTTTATTCGCGAATAATTTGTGATTCGTGTTTTATTCGCAAATAAAACGTATAATACGTTTTTTATACACGTTTTATCTAAATTATGAAGAACATATATAAAATTAAAAATAAAATTTGACAACTATTGAGTTGGTTTTCATAGCTGTCAAAAATTGATCATTAAATGGATGAATTTTCATATTTAAATTTTGTTAATCTATATTTCTATTTTAAAATTCATATAACTCAATTATCTGCTCCATATCTATATTCGAATATGTATTCGTGGATTATCCGTTCCGTATCTGTATCCGTTTAAAACAGATTTGATTTTGAGTTTTGATATCCGTTTACTATTCGTATCTGTTCATTGAAACACGGATACAGATTTGATATCAGCATTATTTGCTCTGAATCCGCTCCGTTTACGCCCCTGATTGCTAGTATTTCAAAAATATTTGTAGAATTACTAGCTAGCATTTTGGTGGATCTGAAATATTAATTTTGTGCCGCATTTTGAAACGCTTCAGCAATATTAACATTCAAACTATGAATTATTTTCTGATTTAATGTCACAATATTTTATAAAATGTTACATATGAAAGCATTGATTTAGCTTGTAGCACTATTCTTACTCAGGGGCGGAGTTAAACATGAATAAAAATCAATAATATAAAATTTTTATAATGCGAATGATGATCAATTTTATAATATTCATAACATGTTAATTTAATGAGTAATCGGATTACATCCTTTTTTTTTGACACACTTTGACACCTACCATTTTCAAAGTCCACATAGCCGATCCAAACTGTTCAACATGATGGATATATTAAAATGTGCTTGGAGATCAAATTTTACATTTTTTTTGAATTTTTTTACTATTTATTAAGATGGTTACAAAATCGTCGTGAAGACCATTGAAAAACAGCGATTTTGTAACCATCTTAATAAATAGTAAAAAAATTCAAAAAAAATGTAAAATTTGATCTCCAAGCACATTTTAATATGGTGATCATGTTGAACGGTTCAGATCGACTGTTTGAATTTTGAAATCGCACAATTGACCTATAAAAAAACAGTGTCAAGATGTGTAAAAAAAAAGTGCAATTGGATCCCTCCTCATTTAATATATACATATAGAAAATCGAGTATAGGTACATAAATTTTATAAATATATGAATCAATTGATATACACAAATTCTAAAATTATTCGTGCAAATCTTAATGCAACTCAAATGATTCTGATCTCACATCAGACATAATTTAGTCCAATATTCATCGGATCACCACCCTATTATCCATGATAAGAGTAGTGCACCATGTATCAAAATTCAAATTAGAACCGTCTGATTCATATCAAAATTCATACGTATAAATATAAATTATAAAATTATTCACACAAATCTTAATACCAATTAGATAACTCTCACCTAACATTGGATGAGAATTAACCGAGATTTTTATATATAAGAAAATAAATAAATAAAATATTAAAAATAAGAAACTGTTCACCAGAATTTCAAAAATAAGAAGGACGCCATCCCAGAAAACGTCCCGTGAAGAAAAAAAAAAAAAAAAAAAAAAAAATTCTGCTGTGTTCAATCAGAAATCCAATAATTTTGATCAGATTCAAAATTTATTTTAGAGAAAATGGCTACATGGATTTTTGTGTTCTTTATATCAAAATAAAGGTATGAAAGTCTAGTTTCCAGATAATATAATTTCTCTATACAAAAATATTACAGATTGGTACAGTTTTAACGATTAATTGACAGAGGTCAGAATTCAGAAAAGCTGAAATTCCATTGAGCAGTCCTATAATTTTGATCAGATTCAAAATTCATTTTAGAGAAAATGGCTACATGGATTTTTGTGTTCTTTATATCAAAATAAAGGTATGAAAGTCTAGTTTCCAGATAATATAATTTCTCTATACAACAATATTACAGATTAGTACAGTTTTAGCGATTAATTGACAGAGGTCAGAATTATTGGACTGCTCACTGAAATTTCAGCTTTTCTGAATTCTGACCTCTGTCAATTAATCGCTAAAACTGTACCAATCTGTAATATTTTTGTATAGAGAAATTATATTATCTGGAAACTAGACTTTCATATCTTTATTTTTATATAAAGAACACAAAAATCCATGTAGCTATTTTCTCTAAAATGAATTTTGAATCTGATCAAAATTATAGGACTGCTCAATGGAATTTCAGCTTTTCTGAATTCTGACCTCTGTCAATTAATCGCTAAAACTGTACCAATCTGTAATATTTTTGTATAGAGAAATTATATTATCTGGAAACTAGACTTTCATACCTTTATTTTGATATAAAGAACACAAAAATCCATGTAGCCATTTTCTCTAAAATAAATTTTGAATCTGATCAAAATTATTGGATTTCTGATTGAACACAGCAGAAATTTTTTTTTTTTTTTTTTTACGGGACGTTTTCTGGGATGGCGCCCCGTCCCGTTTTTTTTTTTTTTTTTTTTTTCACGGGACGTTTTCTGGGATGGCGTCCCTGAGGGACGCCATCCCGAGTGGCGTCCTTCTTACTTTTGAAATTCTGATGAACAGTTTCTTATTTTTAATATTTTATTTATTTATTTTCTTATATATAAAAATCTCGGGAGAATTAAGGACAAGTATCCTCTTCATTACTGTAAAAGATTCCCTTCATTTTACGGTTTGAGATTAACTCTCAGTCGCTTTGAGATTCGGGCTAGTGCGGGGGCAGTATTATTGGGCTTTGAGATTCGTGTCAAGTTAAAAAGAACGGTCCCGATCCAGTAATTGTAAAAGATTTCCTATTACGGTACCGGAGAGAATATGAATTCGAAGATTAGTCCGATACCTATCAAATCTCGCCCAATTATCCATGTCGGTGCTATTTCATGACAAATATAAGGCTGCATCACATTAACTATTGTTGGATTTCATCCTTCCACATTTTATTAAGCGACCCCATACACAATCCAATATGCCCCAAATTTTTATTTTTACCATCTTAATTAAAAAGTTAAATCAAATCATTACAATTTAGTCAGAATTTTATTTTTGACACAGTCATAGTTTCAAACTGCAAACAAAATAATTTTTTTTCTTGATCAAAGCCGTTGCTTTGATAATGTGGGCCCCAAAATTTTTCGGCCAATTCAATAATTGAAACTATGACTTTCCAATGTTTCCATGTCTTTGGGCATAGGTAGAGTGGGGAAAATGGCAGGCGGAGCCGGCTCTATCACGGAATGGCACGGAATGGTACGGCACGAGTGTCATTCACGTGCTGTGACTCGCGTGTTCTGTGTTGTGACCATTCGCGTGCCGTGCTTCATCTTTTGAAACTTTACACGGCACGGCACGACACGTAGTCATGCGAGTCACGTGTAATTAGGACCATTAGATATTGATTTAATGATGAATCTTGAATAAACTAACCTAAATTATGATTAAATAGTCACGCGAGTCACGTGAGTCACATATGGTCACGACACGTTAGGCACGGTGTGACTCACGTGGTGTGACCATTCGCGTGCCGTGACCACCCCTTGATATTTTAGTCACAACACGTGAAAAATTAACTTGATCACGACACGGCACGTTTTTCCAACTCTTGGCATTGGCACACAACTTAACCCAATAATTGAAATGACATTGGGCCAAGTTCAGTTCATATTTGTTGTATCTTACTACTGCAAACGTCTTCGTTGATCTTTTTTTATTAAATTTAATATTGAACCTAGCCTATATAATTTCAATATATTTTGTATTGATAAATTATCTTTAATTAATTTTTTACTTAACTACGAAGATTAAATTTATTTTTACAAATTACATCAAGATTCGATATTCAATCATTAATTTATTTTCATATTTGAATTTTGTTAATTATTATTTGTATCATAAAGTTCATACAACTCAATTATTCGACAATTATTCATTTCGTATCCGTATTCGAAGTAGATTATCCACTCTGTATCTATATCTAATTAAAGTGGATTTGGTTTTAAATTTTAACATACGTTTACTTCCTGTATATATATTTGTATTCGCTCATTGAAAGGCGGATATAAATTTGATATTAGCATTATCCGCTCTCTCCGTCTCCGGTCCTAGAATTACCCCAACTAATTTTCCTTTTTTGAACTTCCATAACTTTCCTTTTTTTATCAAGTTCAACTTTCATTTTTTTTTTATTTTTTCTTCGCACACTTGATAAGTTAAGTATAAATATTTGATGTGTTATATATCAACACTTGCATGCATAGTATCAACACTTGATATTTTGGTGAAAAGTTTAAAATCAATGAATTTGTTAATATTTTAAACTAGCTAGTCCAACTTTTGATACATAGCATTTGTGGAATATTTCAATTCAAATTAAAGTCCAACTAGAGCTAGCTGTACAATATTCATAAAGAGTTGATATGTTCAGTTTTTAAAATGACTTAGTATGTTAAGTATAAATACTTGATATGTTATACATCAATATTTGCACTTGTCAGTTGTAAATTCGCTAAGCTTTCTTTAAGGTAGTCCGATCAAAGATAGTTAAGAGTTAGGAGATTTCTGATAAATTTTTCTTGGAGAGTATTATTAGATTCCTGTAATAAATTATAATTTTGAAAAAAATCACAACATAAAACCAGCGCACTGCGCACTTCTAAAGAAGAGGGAAATAAATTATTTTTATAGTTTGGTGCACCTATTTGTCTTGGATCCGTATTCTCTGCATTAACTCAAAAGGGAATCTTTTGATTTAATGAATTTCAACCGTGTGATTTTAAACGGAGCCAATCCGGCTCGTGTCTAAAATATAGAGGTCCTTTAATATTAGTACAAATTTAGTTCACACGAATCTTAAAATAAATTGCACAGTCCAGATCCATTAACTCAAAAGATTCTCTTTTGAGTTAATGCAGAAGATATGAATTCATTTGTCTTGGAGTCCGTATACTTAAAAGTAACTCAAATTTTTAGTTTTGATCCGGACCGTCCGATCAGAAATTCGGACTAATCCGGCCCGTAAAAATGCACGGCGCCTTTAATATTTGTATTAGAGCAGATTGGATGGTAGGATCAAAACTAAAAATTGGGTTACTTTAGGGGATCCGAATTCTTTGTCTGGACCGGCTTCTAACCTACTTTTGAAGTGAATTTTTTTTTTATTGGTAGAAATTAATAAAAAAGAAGAGAGAGAAATAAAAATAGTACATGAGTTATAATATTAGTAAAAAGATCGATAAAATTCTTACCGATTCAAAATATTACAAAGTTTGAATCGGTAGGAATTCTACCGATCCAAACTTAGTTTTTTTTTTTTTTTTTTAAATCTGATGTATAGATGGAGAGAATTCTTATATTTAGATTTATAGTAAAATGTGAAAAGTTTTTTAAAAATAGATAGAATGTTTCTATTATATCTAAATTTTAAAATACTCTATCTATTTTTATAAAAAAATACATTTTAATAAAAAAATAAAAAAAAGTGATTTTTGAATCGGTAAAAATTTTACCACTTTCTACTAATATTACAACTGATTTACTCTTTCTATTTCTCTCTCTTCTTTTGTACGAATTTCTATCAATAATTTTTTTTTTTTAAATTGTGCTCTAGGTCCCACCTATCAATTTTTCTTTTAGTTTATTCACTAGTGGCGCATATATGCGTGTTCAAGTGGCGCATTTCTTTATTGACTAGTGGCCCATATATGCGTGTTCAAGCGAATTATTGGACACAGACAGGTATCACTAACTCCAGTGGTACGAATTATTGAATCCCCTGACCCTCTCTCTCTCTCTTCCGAGTTCCAACTCTCCGCTCTCCAGACTCCAATTTCTCAAAATAAACAAAAATAATCAGTTGCTTAATTAAGTAACCATGCCGATAGGTGAAGCAGCAGCACTGGCTGGACTTGGGTGGGTGGCGTCTCCTGTCGTGAAAAATCTCGTCAACAAGAGCATCTCCTATTTGGGAAACGACATCGCCGAAGGCCTTGAAGATTTGGAGACGACTGTCTTGCCGCAGATCCAGCTCACCATAGAAGCAGCGCAACACAGCACCCCCAACAAGAAGGCCCGGCTCGCCAAGTGGTTGGCCCGTTTGAAGAATGCTTACTTTGATGCCGAGGCCATCCTCCACGAGCTCGAGTACGAGCGCCTCAAACGCAAGGCCAATGGAGAGGGCAGTAAGCTCTTGGTGCATTTATCCTCTAAACCAATTGTCAAACCTCTTGCAAAGTTCACTGATCGGGTGGTAAAAAAGGTTTCTCTGCTGTCTCCTCAAAAGAGAAAGTTGTTGCAACGGTTGAAAAAGCTGAAAGAAATTGCAGCAGAAGCCAAAACTTTCCGTGATTTACTGGGCATACAGGAGACCGGAAGCAAAGATGGTGTAATAGCAGGTAACAGTCGTTCTTTCACCTCCTCGCTCCTTGCTCACAAAGTTTTTGGTCGTGATGAAGAACGTGACCATATAATTAACTTCCTGTTGGATGACGGAGATCATGATGGAGATCGTTACTCGGTTGTTGCGATAACTGGCATGGGAGGTGTTGGCAAGACTACACTTGCACAATACGTTTATAACGATGAAAGGGTAAAGAAACACTTTGGTGTGAGAATGTGGCTTTGCTTATCGCAAAACTTAGATATCACCGAGCGCACAAAGGAGATGATTGATTGTGCCTCGGGAAAGGAATGCCCCAATCTACGCAATTTAAGTGTTCTACAAGAAAAACTTGTAGAAGCATTACGTGAGTCCGACAACATCATAGTCGTACTAGATGATGTTTGGTATGATGGAGAAGCCGGGGAGAATCAATGGGACGACCTCTTAAAACCATTTGCTTCTCGAGGAGGAAGATGTAAAATTGTGGTAACCAGTCGCTCATCATGGTTGTTTCCTAATGCATTACAACCTGGGAAGCATATTAAGTTGAGTGATCTGGCACATGATGACTTTATATCGCTTTTAAGATACCATGCAATTGATGGTTTGCAATTCAACAATCCACAATTGAAGAATGATTTGAGTGATATTGTGGACCAAATTGCCAAAAAAATATGTAAATCGCCTTTGGCAGCTAAGGTTGTTGGAAACCAGCTGCGTCAACAGCCAAATATTAGTTTCTGGCAAGCTACTTTAGAAAATGTCAACTTGAGCGACATTATGGAGATTTTGCTGTGGAGCTTTCACCGCTTCGATGTGCAATTACAGCGGTGCTTTTTATTTTGTGGAGTTGCCCCCAAAGGTGCAAAATTTGACTATACGGACGTGTATTATTGGGTGGCACTGGATTTTATCCAGCCCTCAGATGATAATCTAAGTGTTGAAGATATAGGTTTGGAATACTTTCATATAATGGTTGCGAGCTCTATTTTTCACCCGATGGATGAAACTCGCAAAGGGTATGTCATGCACGATCTCTTTCACGATCTTGCAGAAAAGCTCTCTGTTGAAGATTGTTTTAGGGTAACAAACACTGAGAGAGAAATCCCTTCAACTGTGCAGCATATATTTCTCAAAGTTAACAATGAACATCTGAAAGGAAATCTATCTAGGATATGTAATTTAAGTAACTTGCGTACCCTCATCTTAGGAAACTCAATTATTGATGATATTAGTGAAATCATTTCCCAGATATCTACAAATTGTAGGAACTTGAGGGTATTAGATATATGGTTCATGGGCAATCAAATGCTGCCAAGAGTTGTAGGAGATTTAAGGAACCTCCGAATGCTAAAGTTTTATAGGAGTTCATTTGAGGAGTTGCCAGATTCAATATTGCAGCTCTACCATCTTCAATTTCTACAGTTACCGTCATCTTTAAAGACTCTTCCAAACAAGTTGAGTAACCTTATCAAACTGAAATGTATTCAAATGATTAACAGTAATCATCATCTGGTGAATACCTTACCTCCAGTACCTTACCTAGGCAAATTAACTTCACTCCAATGTTTAAATGAATTCCATGTGAGAAAAGAGGAAGGATACCAGCTGCAACAACTGGGATGTTTGAAGGAGATTGGTGGCTCTCTAAGAATTGTAAATCTAGAGAATGTCAGAGATAAGAATGAAGCCGTTGAGGCGAGGCTAATTGATAAACCCAAACTTAAAAGGCTAGATTTGGTATGGGCTGAATCAACTGAAATTAATGGCTTAGAAATAGAGGTTATTGAGGCCTTGCGACCCCCAGCAAACCTGGAGGTGCTTCAAATTGATGGGTATAGGGGCTCGGCATATCCAAAGTGGTTGCACGAAGATTCTTTTATAAAGAATATAAAAGTTGTTAACTTTTATAATTGTAATGCTCTGACAATTCTTCCCTCAAATCTTCATCAATTCCGTCATTGCTCCGTTCTCATTATTGAAAATTTTGGGGCTTTGAGAGAATTGACCACTTTTCCAGAAAATCTTGCTAGGTTATCAATCGTTAAATGTCCATGTTTGATTGTTGTATGTGACAATGAATTGCAAGTGAACGAAAACCAGAGCATATTGGAAAGTCAATTTTTGAAATTTGATGTTGGAGGTTGCACATATATACTTGATCAAGAACTCAAAAGCTTTGAGCAAACATGCTCGGTAGAAAACTGTGCTGAGCAGCTTCAAATTATGGAAAGCGCTGCAAGGGATAATGCATCACAACTCTCGGTAAATCAAAATGTAAATAGAGCTTGGTGGTATTGTCATCAACAGCGGATGAACTTTATTTTCAAATGCAGCACTCGAGCAAATAAATTGAAATTACCATTCATGCTTCGCAACTTTTCTCTTGGCTATTGCTGTGTATCTGATGGAGCATTGTCGGATTGCCTGAGAGGAATGACCACTCTTGAGGAACTATGCCTGGAGGGCATCATGACAATAACCACACTTCCATCAGCAGAAGTGTTAGAGTCTCTGCAGAGCCTCCGAGTTGTAGAGATCAAAGAGTGTTGGTATCTAAGATCACTCGGTGGTATGCATGCACTCCCTCATCTCGAGCGCTTTCGAGTACAAAGTTGTTGGTGTTTGGATATGGAAAGTAGTTATACACCGCTGCCCTCCATTCTGCAGACCTTTATCATTAGAGAGTGCGTAGTTCCTCAGTCTATTTTAGACAGTGATCTTCCATGCCTCCAGAATGTTGTAATTAACAAGTGCATTGTCCCAAGGTCTCTATCGTTTCGTCGGCTAACTTTACTTAAATCATTGGTGCTTTTTAACTGTCCTAATCTTTTCTCCATTGGGGGCTTAGAATCACGTCCTTTCATTGATTCCCTTCAGCTACTTAAACTTCCAAATGTTGCTGTAGAATCTGTTTTGGGGTGTTGGCAAGGTTGCCGGATACTGTTTATCAGCAGCTTGGTGATGCTGAACAAGCTTTTATCATCCCCGGATTTTGTTCCTCCGCGAACATTGCTTATAGCATATTGCCAAGAAGAAACAATATCATTTGAGAAATCTGATGGCCTTCAATCTATCAAGGTACTCGGATTTTTAGAATCCAAAACAAAGTCACTTCCAAAAACTTTGAGTGAGTTCTCTACCCTTAAGGAAATAGTTTTCACAGACTGCCCAGAAATATCGGAATTGCCAGAACTGCCAGGTTCAGTCAAATTCATTACAATAAGTGGTTGCCCAATGTTAAGGGAAAGATGTAAACCAAACGGTCCAGACTGGCACAAGATTCGATGCATACAGGATGTGGAGATTGAATGATACTATACGGACTCATATTTTTGTTCTCTTCTTGAAATAGGTAATTCCTTTCTCTTTTTGCTCCCTTTTCTTTCTTTTCTTTTGTCTGATTCCATTTTTCTCTATTTGTTGCATGATATGTGGCTAAACATCATTGCATTTTGAAAATATTTTGAACAATAACATTAAACATTTTGAAAATTTTTCCAAGGACAAGCCGCTCTGCAATAGAATTCAAATTAGGTAGGTATTCATAATGTAATGCACATGAATTTTTCAAAATTGTCCAAGTACATGATGTACAAGGGTATTTATTGCCTAATTAGCCGTTGTAGTTTTCTAATTATTAGATGATGTGCTGTATGTACTAATTAATGATAATTGATCTCTAATTGATCTGCTATATCTATTAATTATTGATCTCCAACAACAGAAGTTAATGTCAGTTAAATCTCTTGTTTTTGTTTCTAATTTCAAAATTAGGAATCCATTTTCGAAGACAAGCTCGTCAGTCTTCGGGATGAAAAAAAAAAATGAAGTGCTATGCACGGCGTGGTGCGTCCTTATTTGGACATATTTGAATCAGGGTGGAGCTAGATTTTCCAAGAAGGTATGGGGGCCAAACACACATTTACGGTCGATCATATAACATTTTCAAGCCAAATGGGGGGATCATTTACGGACTATTTCTACTTTACTGTATGAGAAGTTTGGTTTTATTTTTGTTCTGTTTCAAATAAATTTCATTTAAGTTTCCACAGAAATTTGTTTTCAGTTGCAAAATTGATGAGAAGAATGAAACTGTGGCATTGTGCAGGGTCAATTTTCAAGATTCAATGGAGAAGCTTGAGGCAGTTCACCATCATGCTCCTTAATTTTCTAGCTTTTAGAGGTATTTTTCTTGCATGTATGTGCATTCTGTATCCCTAGAGGAGCAATTATCACAACTTTTGGGTACATATATACACAAGTTAAAATTGGTGTTTTACACTGCAATGGGAATTTTATTTCAGAAAATTAAAGACCAATGAATTGGCTGCTAAAGCATGGTCTCGAAGTGCTATTGCCATGAAGAAGTGAGGGGATGGTGGCTGCGGCAGTTGCCGAGAGAGGGACCAATGAAGGAGGCAACAATGGTGGGTTTGTGAATTTATGGAAAAATTTATTAACACTAATTAATAAAATATTTGTTTTAAAAAAATTGTAGACTTGTTTTTTACAATTTAGATAAAATTTGTATCAAATTTGGTACAACGTAGAAATTATTTGATTATAAAACTAAATCGTTATTTTATATTCAAATGCATATGGCTCGGCCCAACAGGCCTTTCTTATGTAATGGGCTTAACAACATATACGGTTTCTTAATTTCAAACCCGTATCCAAACCCGATTTGTTGTTTTCAGATAACATATTACACATATATACGGTTTCTTTATTTCATTGAATAATCTTTGTACAAAGCTGTGTATTTATATATACAAATACAATACAATGTTCTAGAATATTCATAATTAACTATTAATTAATTCAGTTACAAAGAGAATTCCTAATTGTATTGTTGTTTGACTTCAGTCAACAGAGCAAAATCCCTCGAACGCGCGAAAAGACAATGAGATGGTGCAATACCTGACCGCATAGAATGATATCTGAGTCGTCCGTTTGAATTTTACACGAATCTTAACGAGAATCTCGATTTAATTTTGACCGGCTATCCGATCACAACAAAAACCCACAAAAGTACCAACAGGAGCCTATTTTTAACAGAGCATTTTTGGCTTCATGCAGCGCACGAATCTTATACAGCGCTGTTTTTAATTACATAGTACGTGGGCTGCATTAAAAAAAGCTGCTCTGTTACCCGAAAATTTGTTCAACGCTCAAAAAGGAAATCCCTCCGCTCCGCTCAGTCTCGATCGAAGAAAAATATCACAAAAGCCCACAAAAATATCACTATTTTTGCTCCAATTGTTTTCTCACTAATGAGGGCCTTGATTGGCGCTCGACATCTCCTACTCTACCGATTCCACAGCTATCCCGTCTCAGTTCGTGCGCTCGGATCGATCGGGTGCAGCAAGAAGAACTGGTTCAATCGAAGTCGAACTCAGAGTCAACGACCTCACCATTTCTCTCTCGCCACCGCCGATTTCTCGCGAAATGGTGGAGATATTAAGGGATTCTCTGTGTTCAACAGTGGGAGACTTTACAGGGGACGGGTAATTTTCTTTCTTACTGATGCCAAATACTAAGAATGTTGCGATGATTAGTATAAGATACTGTAGCCAGTGGCAGTGGAATTTTGTGTATTCCCCTTCAAAAACTGCGAAATTACGTATTTTTGCCTCAGAAACTGTCACTGTGCACACAAGCTTATGCCTAAAATGTCACTGTGTATGTGTCTCACAGTTAGAGAAATAAACCATTTGCCTTCAGAACTTACCAATTAGAAGACCGAAATTTTTTCTTAGACAGACTACACATTTTTATTTTTTAATAAGGGGTAAAATGGGATGTTTACAAATTTAAAATGAGTTTTCAATAAATTGGGTAAATTTGTGAGTTCTTGAAATTGAGAGGGGTAAATGTGATATTATGGATTTTAGAGTGGGAAATACATAATTTTGAGGTTTTTGAGTGGCATACATGAAATTCCCCCCCTTTTCAATTATACCCAAATTTTTACAGGTCCGGATCCCCTAAAGTAACCCAATTTCCGGACCGTCCTATTCGAATCCGGGCCAATCCGGCCCGAGGTGGAGCCCATGGGGCCACTTTAATCTGACAGCCTGATTCGAATCTGACGGTCCGGGTCTAAACTAAAAAATTGGGTTACTTTAGGAGATCCGAACTCGTTTTTTACTGCATGCCCTTAACAACTTTGATTAGCATTATGATATATCTTGATGTTATGTAAAAAGCTGGAAGAGGGTACATTCAATGAGCTCCAAATTTGTATGACCCAAATGCAAAGAAATAGTATTTGAATTAATAGGAACAACAGTAAGGTTATTTTTTATTTATTTAAACTCAGTTTGGTACTTTGGTCTATTTTGCATATGACCCAGAAATTGTGCTGAGTGTTAATTGCAAAGGCAAAATGCTGGTACTAGTTTGACAGCAAAGCGAAAAACTAAATTTCTAAATTGATGCTCATGTCATCTCACAACTGAGTTATTTTATATTAATTCAGGAGCAACTTCCGAAGGCACATGCATCATCCTTTTCCACTTCATCCAATGGGGTCGCAGCAACAGCAAATCCCGCAGGAGAGAATAATAACAAAACAGTGAAAGATTCTTCGAAGAGGGATGCCGACGATCAAATAGCCGATACTAAGATCTTGCGTAGCCTTGTGAAGCAGTTATTAATGAATGATAGTGTAGAGTTTCGTGTCAGGACTTTCCTTGCTCTTGGCCTCCTTATCATCGCAAAGGTTTACCTAGAGCATCATCTCTTAATTTGAAACATGAGTGAGGTTATGGTAATATGCATATTACGGATTAACCCGTGCTATGGACTCATATTTCTATTTTCAAAGTTCAAATAGACTATCCGAACCGTTAAACATGATCTCCATATGAAAATGTACTTGAAAACCAAATTTTACTACTTTTTTAGATAGGTAGAAAATCACTGCTTTTGGATGGTCTAGTCTACCTATCTAAAAAATAATAACAAAATTCTAAAAAATTGTTAAATTTGGTCCACAAGTACATTTTCATACGAAGACCATGTTGAACGGTTCAGATCGACTATTTAGACTTTGAAAACGGAGATATTAATCCATATTACAGACCAATCCGCGCTATGCATAGTACTATAGCCTCACTCGTATAACTCTGTATGAAAAGTACTACTGCAGATGTACTAATAGACTCCTTGTTATTTAGGTTATAAATGTGCAAGTACCTATAATTTTCAAGTTTGCTGTGGATTGGCTGTCAGCTATTACCGGATCGGATACTGCATTGGCATCATTTAATGAAGCGAATTCGGCTATGTTGGCACTTTTTGTTAGCCCAGCAGCTGTTTTGATCGGATATGGAATTGCTCGATCCGGTGCAGCAGCTTGTAATGGTACATTTTATTTCTAAAAAAAATGCATCTCTTTAGACTTTTTTTTTTTTTTTGCTTTCCTTTTATCTGATAAATATGTTCTTTTCTTGCAATCCTTTTCTTTCTTTAATTAGAATTGCGAAATGCGGTCTTTTCTAAGGTCGCTCTGGGAGCAATTCGTGCTGTGTCTAAGAAGGTACCCTTTGAGTCTTAAATCGGTTCTATTTGTTTTTTTATAAAAAATAGGATGAAAAAAAATCTTTAGTTGAGTGCGAACTGTTTATAATTGCCATTTCCACTATAGATGTGCCCGTTGATCATATTTCTTATATTATACCAATTGCAGGTATTTGCACATTTACATGAACTTGATCTTCGGTTTCATCTCAGGTACCTTGGCTGAAAATTAACATATTTCGATACAAAAAACATGTTTCTTGCATTGATATTTGTGAATGCAAGTACTCCATTACCTGTTGTAGCCGTGAATTACGGATTTCATGTCATTGTAATGCCAATTCTGGAAAGGTGGAAAAATTGAATTGGGATGCAAATTTGCAGTTAGACCCCTACTTTTTGCACTTTAGTCCCTTACTATTCCATGGAACAGACTATTCTCCATTCCATTGTTGAAGTACTTACTATAGCATCTCCTTGCACTTTGTTATTCTTATTTTGCAAATTGCAGCCGTCAAACTGGTGCTGTAAATCGCATCATAGACAGAGGCAGCCGTGCCATCAATAATATTCTTTCGGTTATGGTGTTCAATGTCGTACCTACAATACTAGAGGTAATACCCCTTTTTTTTATATTGTTTTTAGCTCACAAAATTAGTCTTAGTTGACACTTGACAGTTATCTTCTCATTTTTGTTTGCCTTATTTCAGATAGCTATGGTGTCAACTATTCTAGCATACAGTTTTGGTTCTTCTTTTGCTTGGATAACATCACTCTCAGTTGCCGCTTATGTCGCTTTCACTTTGGTTGTAACACAGGTATCATATCTTGGGATCTCGTCCAATTTTTTCTTTTTTTTCACAACTAGGGTTAAGTAAAACATAAAGAGTGAGGTTACAGTACTATGTATAGCACGGATTGGTCCGTACTACGGATCAACATTTTCACTTTTCAAGATCAAATAGTCGATCTGAACCGTTCAATGTGGTCTCCATATGAAAATGTACTTGTAGATTTACATTTTTTAGAATTTTTTTTACTTTTTTTCTAGATAGGTAGAAAATCACTACTATTGAATGGTCTAGAATCTTTAGATCAAGTGACTTTCTACCTACCTAACAAAATAGTAAAAAAAATCTGAAAAATATAAAATTTGATCTACAAATACATTTTCATATGAAAATCATGTTGAACTGTTCGGATTGATTGTCTTTACTTCGAAAATGAAGATATTGATCTATAGTACGGACAAATATGCGCTATGCATAGTACCGTAGCCTCACTCAAACTTAAATATAACTTCTTTCCTTGAGTGTTAACAGTGGCGGACTAAATTCAGGCAACAAATGAATAAAGCGGAAAATGATGCGAGCACAGTATCAATCGACTCACTATTGAACTATGAGGTAATGTAAAATAGTTATTATGGAATATGTTTCTTGTTTTTTGTTAGTCTAACTCTAAAACGGCTTCTTTGTTGATTTCCTCCTATTTTATTTGATATTATGTCAGACTGTGAAGTACTTCAACAACGAAGCACATGAAGTTGAGAAGTTTGACAAGTACTTGAAGAGTGAGTACACATTTCATTCCTTTTGCTTTCCTTTAGAGTGAGATAATGATGTTCGAGTGAGGTTATGGTAATATGCAAATCAGTGATCAACCTGTGCTATGGATTCATATCTCTATTTTTAAAGTTTAAACATTTGATCCAAACCGTTAAACATGATCTCCATATGAAAATGTACTTGCAGACCAAATTCTATATTTTTTAGAATTTTTTTTACTATATTTTAGATTAGTAGAAAACCACAGCTTTTGGATGGTCCAGAATTTTCAAATCAAGTAATTTTCTTCCTATCTAAAAAAATTGCAAAAAAATTCTGGACGGTCATGTTGAACGGTTCAGATCGACTATTTGAACTTTGAAAACGAAGATATCGATCCATAGTAAGGACCAATCTGCGCTATGCATAGTACCATAGCCTCACTCCTATCAAAATGTTGTTTATCATGTGCTTGTGGTATGCTGAGAGAATTTTCTTTGGATAATATTAGGGTATGAAGGTGCAGCACTGACAACGCAATCCAGTCTTGCATTTCTAAATTTCGGGCAGAATGCTATATTTAGCACTGCATTATCCACAGCAATGGTCCTTTCTTCTTATGGAATAATGAGTGGAGCAATGACTGTTGGTGACTTGGTAAATTCATCTTCTTGCTTTGTTATACTTGTTCTTTAATATTCTTCAATGGAGTGAGGCTATGGTACTATGCATAGCGCATATTGGTCTTTACTATGGCTCAATATCTCCGATTTCAAAGTCCAAACAGTTGATCCGAACCGTTCAACATGATTTTCACATGAAAATGTACTTGTAGATCAAATTATACATTTTTTAGAATTTTTTTACTACTTTTTTTAGATAGGTAGAATCATAGTGATTTTCTACCTCTAAAAAAATAGTAAAAAAATTATAAAAAAGGGGAAAATTTAGTGTGCAAGTACATTTTCATATGGAGACCATGTTGAACGGTTCAGATTGGCTGTTTGAAATTTGAAAACGAAGATATTGATCCATAGTACGGACCAATCTGCGCTATTCATCGTACCATGTCTCACTCTTTTTCAATGCAATCTTGATAATAAATACAAGAAAATAGAACCTTGAAACTTCTAGTAAACAGCAAAAGAGTTGTTGTACTGAAATTTTACAATTCCAGAAAATGGCTTCTAGACAATTGTTACTATTTTGATCCTTCATCCTTGATGTGATTATTGTAAATTATTTTTACTTGGAATTTCATATCCATTATGATTTATATGAAATAACTTATGCAAACCTACAGGTCATGGTGAATGGACTGCTTTTCCAACTGTCTGTACCACTCTATTTCATAGGAGGTGTATACCGGGAAGCAAAACAAAGCTTGATTGATATGAAGTCCTTGTTTCAATTGCTAGAGGTATATATTTCTGTTATCTGCATTCCTTGTAAATTTGCACAATTTATATTTTTGAACATATGTAGTTATGCCTTTGTTAAGAGATTTACTGGTGCAGTGCATCCTTATTTTTATTTAATTTAACAGGTGGTTTTATGATGGGTTTACAGGTAGAGCCTGCCATCAAAGACAAGCCTGATGCATATCCTTTAGCTTTTAAAGGTGGATCCATAAAATTTGACAATGTGCATTTTGGGTATTGCTCTGTCTTTGCTTGGTCATTTATTTATTTCTCTCCCCACAAAAAGTTAGCACATCAAGTATTAGATTAAACTTTTATGTTTACTTTTGGTATTTTTGTTTGTATAAGATGGATAATTTGTCTTTAACTTTTTGTAAGAAAATTACCATACCATCTTCCAAAAGAGTTACAAAGATACAATTATAAGATTAAACCTGTCCCCAAAAGTAATTTCTATCATTTATTTTTTGGAGGATATATGCTTATAATTTGTCAGTTAAGTTAGTTGGAAGTATTTTGTTTTTACTTTTTTGAAGGACATGCTTATATTTTTTCTTTTACATTTCAGCTATTTGTCTGAAAGAAAGGTACTTCATGGAGTAACTTTTTCAGTACCAGCTGGGAAAAGTGTTGCTATTGTGGGAACCAGTGGAAGTGGTACAAATCTTCATCCCTTATTTTTTTTCTTCTATTTCGTATAGATATGCCAAATATGCTATCATATCCGATTTGTTTTTGAATTTTGATAAGATATGCACTGGATGGACCTAATGATGTATGGCATTTTAATATGATAGGTATGCATATCTTAAAATAGAGAAGGTCATCAGAATGTGTCATTGATTTTTGCTTAATTCGGAAAAAAATCATTAAAAAATAGTAAAAAAAAATGGAAAAATGCCCAAAAATAGGGAACAAAGCCATATTATTATTTATGTATATTCAACTTTTTCTCGTACTATTTTCTAGCATTTTTTTTATATAATTCAGGAGATTATTTTTTCCTTCCTTTTTTCTGGGTCATTTTCTATTATTTCCCGCCTTGTAATTTCATATTTGTTCGTTTTTATGTCTTCTTTCAAATTTTGATGTTCATATACCTTTTATTAATTATGTTTTATAGTTATGCATGAAAAAATAATGAAGAATCATGGTATAAAAGCTATTTAATTCTATAATTTTTTAGAAGTGCCTATATCTCTGTAGCTCTAATATTTAATTCTAAAATTTTATGAACTTCTCTTTCAAGAAGTCAACTCATTTTTACTTGATTGCTGACCTTCTTTCTGCAGGAAAGTCAACTATAATTAGGTTATTGTTCAGATTCTTCGATGCTGATTCAGGAGCGGTGAGAACTATATTTTGTTATTAATACTATAATTTCTTAATTCATCAATATACCTGTTTTTAATCTTCTGATGAAACTTACAACAGAGAAATAAAATAAAATCACAAAATGATCATCTTCTCTCTTCATGTGATATTTTTAGTCTATAGAAAGTTAAAAGGATTTTGAAATCAGCGACACATATTGTAGTCCAATGATTGAGGCTTTGGTACTATGCAATTATGCATAGCGCACATCCCTCCATACTATGGATCCATATCTTTATTTTTAAAATTCAAGCAGTCAGTCCGAACCGCTCATCACGATCTCCATATAAAAATGTATTTAAAGACCAATTTTTTATTTTTTAGGATTTGTTTACTACTTTTTAGATAGGTAGAAAATCACTACTTTCAGATGATCCAGAACTTTATATCGAGTGATTTTCTACCTATCTAAAAAAATAGTAATAAAATTATATAATATATAAATTTGGGCATGCAAGTACATTTTTATATGGAGATCGTGATGAGTGGTTCAGACTGACTGCTTGAATTTTTAAAAATAGAGATATGGATCCATAGTAATTTTGGTTAATTTCTGGACAGATTGAGTTTTTGTAAATTTTATGTTGGTTTCAGATAAGCATAGATGGCCAGAGAATAAAGGACGTAACCTTAGAAAGTCTACGAAAGTGCATTGGTGTTGTTCCACAGGATACTGTAAGTCTCTGCAATTATTTTTCTTATTCAAATCTTTTCCAATCAGAAAATAAATGCTGTACAATACTAGTTACTTTTTGTTTCATCTAGGGTTTCTTTTAAATAAATGCTTCCTTAACAGAAGTTTTCTCTTGCCCGTAATTACTCACATAGGTACTTTTTAACGACACGATTTTCAATAACATACAATATGGCCGACTATCAGCGACTGAAGAGGAGGTTCGTATCTTCAATTGATAAATATTATGCTGCTCTTTATAAAATATTTTGTTGGTAATTAAGTTAATAACTCAACTTTAGGTTTATGAAGCAGCTCGTCATGCAGCAATCCATGATACAATCTTGAAATTTCCTGATAAATACTTGACCATTGTAGGAGAGCGAGGATTAAAGGTATAACAATGATACTTCTAAAGAGTGAGGCTATGCTACTATGCATAGCGCATATTGGTCTGTATTATGGATCAATATCTATGTTTTCAGAGCCCAAAACAATCCATCTGATTCGTTCAACATGATCTCGATGTGAAATTGTAAAGAATTTTTTTACAAATTTTTTAGATAGTAGAAAATCACTTGATCTAAATATTCTAGACCATTCAAAAGTAGTGATTTTTATTACCTATTTAAAAATTAGTAAAAAAATTCTAAAAAATGTAAAATTTTGTTGGCAAGTACATTTTCACGGAGATCATGTTGAACGGTTCGGATCGACTATTGAAATTTGACAAAGAAGATATTGATCCATAGCACGGACCAATCCGCGCTATGCATAGTACCATAGCTTCACTCCTACAAATCTACCGACATTATAAATTTACAATCTGATTTTTTTTATAGTTGAGTGGTGGGGAGAAACAAAGGGTATCAATTGCTCGTGCATTCTTGAAAGCACCTTCAATTCTGTATGCTTCTTGATTTATCCTGCTAGTAAACGATTTTAACTTTTTTAACTCAAATCTCATGCTAAGTGTTGAGTTTTTGTGAATTTTTCTTTTTAAGTCTATGTGACGAAGCAACCAGTGCACTTGATAGTACTACTGAGGCAGCTATACTGAATTCATTGAAGACTCTTTCGAAGGATAGAACTTCAATTTTTATAGCTCATCGTCTCACAACTGCCATGCAATGTGATGAGGTACTGGCCTTTATTTTTATTTTATTTTGGGTTTAAAACCCGTAGGTATTATCATTAATTAGGACAAACCAGTTACACATAGTTTTGTACCAGTACATACAACATTTCGTACCATTCTTGCATTATGTTATGCATGAAATATGGAAGCACTCTTGGTACTTTTTATTTTCCGTTTCTCGAAAGATTGCAAAACTTTTACCTGAGAATTCTGGTAAAATCTTATTTCAGATTGTAGTCTTAGAAAATGGGAAGGTGGTGCAACAGGGGCCACATGAGGTACTTTTGTCGAAACCTGGCCGGTACTCGCAGTTGTGGGCCCAGCAGAATGATTCATTTGATAATGCTTCCATTACACTACAAGTTTGATTTTTTTCTTGATTCTCTTTTATTTATTCTTGATAGTGATTATTATTGGGATTACAATAAGTTTCGATGTGAAAATTGGAAATTTGTTTATAATGTATTTGTACATGATTGCACATGTAATAAAAGATAAATATTAATATTATTCGGTCACAAGCGCTGAGCCCACTAAGGCCCACTTCCTCTATTTTATCCTATCACTCTATCAGTGACTCGTCTCTTCATGCATTCTGTCATTACAAAAAGAGTGAGGCTATGGTACTTCAGCTAGTGTACTATGGCTAGTGTACTACGGCTCAATATGGTACTTTTTAAAATCTTAACGGTCGATCCAAACCGTTCAATGTGATATCCATATTAATATGTACTTGCAAACTAAATTTTATATTTTTTCAAATTTTTTTACTATTTTTTTAGATAGGTAGAATTTTGATGGTCCAGAATTTGTATAAAACACTGAAAATTTTACCTATCTAAAAAAATAGTAAAAAAATTCGAAAAAATATAAAATTTAGTTTGCAAGTACATATTCATATGGATATCACATTGAACGGTTCGGATCGACCGTTAGAATTTTAAAAAGTATCATATTGAGCCGTAGTACACTAGCCATAGTACACTAGCCAAAGTACCATAGCCTCACTCTTACAAAAATGTATTATGTGTGTCCAAATTTAATTACACAACAGTTCAACAGTTGACTTAAAGAAATTAAGCCATCTTATATTACTGGCAAAATTACATAATTTCGATATTTAGATCGGTATGTCTCCTCAATTTACAAAAATGTCATATTAAGTGGCCAACTGTACTTCTTTTCTGTCATTCGTATGTTAATCAGGAGACAAAAACTTATTAAAGGGATGACTTGAAATATATTTGCACTACTGGCATTTTGGTTGTGTTTTCTTTAATTTTTTTTCTTTTCTCCGAGCATGCTTTTAACAAGTGATGTAGTAATAAAGTAACATAGAAAATTGATGAGTTGGCTTATGGTGCATTGCAATGTATATGCATTTTGATGTATTAGACTCTAACTATTAGATTCAAAGTTCAAGCAGTCGATTCAAACTGTTCAACTTGATTTTCATGGTAAAGCTTGGAGACAAAATTTTACATTTTTTTTAAATTGCTTGCTATTTTTTAGAATTTTTTAAAATCACTGTTTTTCTATGATCCAGAAATTTCTGAAAAACAGTAATTTTGAAAAATTACAAAAAAATAGCAAGCAATTTCCAAAAAATGTAAAGTTTGGTCTCCAAGCATGTTTTAATATATGGAGATCAAGTTGAACGGTTTGAATTGACTGTTTGGACTTTAAATCTAACAGTTTAGAGTCCAATGCACAAGAGAGCCTATACGTTGCAATGCAATATAACCCAACTCAAAAAGGATTTATATTGCTTCTGTGTTGCTTCTTCTATCAATTTTTCTTATTTTAAGAAGGAACCTAGGTAGAAATCTAAACCTCCCATTCAAACTGTTATGAACAATTTAATTTTCATCTATCGAAGTCTCCGGTCTGAATTATATATATGAGATTATGCAACCTAGAAAAGCATTTGAGGATTTATAAAATGGGCAATGTCCACTGCTCTAAACAGGAAAACTAAATTTAAAATTCTAATTATTATGAAAGATCCATGAAACACAAAGTCTAAGAGGCTAATTAATGTTCCATTGGGATCTATAGGCAGAATCTAAGTCTATATATATCTCATGTATCTAATTAGAACATATAACCTATAATCTTAATAAATTCCTTCAAAACACAAGTACTTTTAATCTTAATAAATTCCTACATAATGTTTACTTTTGAGACATTCTTTTCAAGGAGAGAAATATCTTAGCATTATTAGCAGATGATATTTAGATAGATTTAAAAAGAACAACGCTGCTATCTTACCATTAATAGAAAATTATCGATCAACAGATACCGACTAATGATCTGCGAAACTGTGCTCACTTCAATAAAAACAAGTGCAAAATGAAGTTATTTCTCTGATTTAGCACTTATATTTGCAAGAAAAAAATGTAGGAAGAAGTTAATGGGTGGTATTTAGGAAGATTATAATGTCAAATGGGAGCAATTAGCTATAAATAGCCATGTAATCTTTGAAATTAATCAACATGTGAAATGAAATTTGAGTATTGAATTCTGTCATGATATGTAATTTTTGTATGTCAAAAATGCAAATCACATGTGAGACAGCAACATGTTAGTAAATAAATAGACAATATCTTTCCAAAATCAATTTCACATGATAGTATAATACAAGTAATTTCAGAATGAAATTTTGCTAGCTTGAATTTTTAACATGCTGATCTACTGAGCTTGCAATTAATAACCACAAGACAGAACCAATAAAAAAATTAAGTTATGAAATTAATAGAGATATGAATCTATAACGCAGATCGATTCATTATATACATATTACCATAGTCTCTCTCCATTTTTGTTATTTGCCTCTCAACAATTACAAGCTAAATGTTCTTATTATTGCCGATCATGTTAAAGCTGTGAAATTAACAATTGTTATTATATTCTTTCAAAATATCCATGATTTTTTCTTGGTTAATATAAAGGCAAATAGTCAATGTTAAATGCATTAAACGCTCTTGATTCTTGTACTTTCTTTGGTTTAGTCAATGTAATAAGAAATAACATACAACAAAGTTCACACAAGGATCACTAAATGCATATATAATACTTAACTAAAACACCAAGTAAAGTTACATTATTTTGGGTACATTCAAATAGCTAGCGTGACATATAATAAGCCTACTTAGAAGAATTGTAAAACCAAAGAAAAATAAAAAACAACATGACATGACATATTTGTAGAGGCCTAACTAATTAAGGTGCAGAATCAAATGGTGGTGCGAATAACGGTGAAGGTGCCGGTGCATAGTTGAAGCATGGTGACAGTGGGGTCCCACAAAGGCATTGATTTTGTTGATAAGTATAGGATCCGTACCGCGACATGAAACCTCCCTGAGGTATCTCTCCACAGAGACTGTTGGACATCAGATTGAGCGATTGCAACTCAGAAGCACTAGCAATTGACTCTGGCACTTTACCATAAATTTGATTGAAACTTAGGTCTAAGTTTGTGAGGTGTTCCGGGATTATTACATCAGTCAAATCAAACGAAAATTGATTATGAGACAAATCCATGTGAGTGACTGTCTTGTTTTTACCAAATAAAATGGAAGCATCGCCACTAAGTTGGGTATTCGTGAGAATTAGTGTAGCAAAATTTGCCCATTCATAACACCTCGGTATTTCGCCGGTCAAATCGTATTCACTAAGAACAAGTGCGACAGATGGAACAAGTCCCGGCGGTATGCTACCGGTGAGCATATTCCCCTGAAGGTTCAAAGTCTGTAAGTTTGGTAATTTAGAGAGAGATGGTGGAATTGAACCTGAGAAAGAGTTCCTTTCGAAATCGATCATTGTGAGGTTGTTATGGTTAGGAAATTCAGGAATGGGACCCCCTAGGAATGTACGGAATATACGAACCACACGAAGATTGATAAGTTTGTTAATGCAGGTAATCGGACCATTAAGGAAGGCTTTATAAATAGATAGATATTCTAGTTCGGTTAAATCGCAAATGGCTGGAGGAAAGGGAGCGGACAGAAGGAACCACCCTGAGAGACCAATGGTGAACGTATTTACATGACCGGTACTGGTACATGATACGTATATAAGATTGTTTTGAGCTGTGTGATTATTACAGAAATCGAAGCCATCGACCCATTCACTGAGAACATCAGGGTTGCCTAGCTGCTCCTTGATTTTGAGGAGCACTGAATCATCGTTTTGATCTCCAGATACCCCTAAAGAGGTGCAAGAGGAGAGGATCAGCAGTAAGAAAATGATAGCCATGTTCTTCTTTTTTTTAGGGTTTTGAATGGTTTTGTCTTTGGATGTTATGACTTGTGATGATGAGCTCTTATATAGAGGCGAATAGCAAAATTTTCAAATAGCGCGCCCTTCTATTTTCCAGCAAGTAGGGGTGTCAAGGACACCCGTTTATCCGTTTTCACAATCCGTATCTTATTCGAAAATAAAGGTAAGAGTAAGATATTTTTTCTTAGCTTATCGGATACGGGTAAGAGTAAAGATTTTTTCGTTATCAGAATGGATAAGGATACCAATAATGACCTTTTTTTTAACTTATTATCCTGTAAGATAAATTTTATAAATAAAATAATATATATAGATATATATTTGTTTGGAGATGACACATAACACGATAAAGTTAGTACTTTATTAAATTTTTATAATACAAATTTTTTTTTCTTGTTTTGAAAATCTTTTTATCAAAAGCACAAATTGGAATGTCAATGGCATTTTTTTATCCGTTTAACTGAGCCGTACTGTATTCGAAAAGACAGATAAAGGTAAGATATTTTTTTTCTCTTGTCTTTTTTTTTGAAAGTCTGACAGCGACTGTCAGATTGTATTAATTAAGAAAAATAACCAGATCCTCACATATTACATACCGGGTGTTCCTCGAACTGTTACAAACAAAAAAACCCCTGCCTGTACATTATTCCCGGACAACACTATTCTGAGAACACATTTTATCCCCCTTTCCTGTGCCTAGCAGCATTTGAGCCATAACTGTTTGATTGAGCAAATCCTTCCCGCCAGCAGGTGCGGGGGTAACCTCTTGTTGCGAAAAACCATCTCATTTCTCTGGCACCACAGGTGCCAGCATATGCATGATAATGTGGTGGAGCCTTCTACCCAACTGTTTACCGTACCAGCTGATAGTTGCCGCAGCAGTGACTCCCACATTTCCGAAAGGCGATCCGAGTGCATTCTTAACCTGCATCCCAAAAAACCTTCTATAGCGATCCACACTGATTTGGCGTAATCACATTGGAAAATCAAGTGAAAAGCAGTTTCTTCCTGATTAGTATCGCACATAACGCATTGTGGGGGGCAATTAACATTTCGCTTTCGCAGCACATCTCTAGTGAGTATCTTCTCCTTGAGCAGCAGGTAGACGAAGAAACGCACTGTTGGAGGGATTTTGAATTTCCATAATTTGTAGAAGGGATCTCTCTGTTTACCTCCCCCACTCAGAATTTCATAAATAGACTGTGCAGTATAGGACCCTTGTGTTGTCCATTTCCATTTAATAGCATCATCTTCATCCTTGAATTGCAACGCACCAGTAATCGGCTGGCTGTCCGGGAGCAGTTCTTGGAAACGGGGGAGGCCCTCTCTCAAGGATATCCTTGGTAAGGTCGGTCGTGGTGGACAATTGGGACGGAGTGGCACTGCATTCCATGCATGAAACCAAAATGAAATTGATAAACCATTCCCCACTTCCCAGTTAGTAGAGAGGTGAAACAGTGTTTGTGATTTCTGCAACTGTCGCCAAAAAAAGGATCTAGACATCGTCCAGAGAAGAGGGCTAGCATTCATGTTACTCGGCCACTTCTGAAATTGATAGTGCATATTGGTCTGTATTATGGATCAATATCTATGTTTTCAGAGCCCAAAACAATCCATCTTATTCGTTCAACATGATCTCGATGTGAAATTGTACTGATAGATCAAACTTACATGTAAAGAATTTTTTGACAAATTTTTTAGATAGGTAGAAAATCACTTGATCTAAATATTCTAGACCATCAAAAGTAGTGATTTTTTTTACCTATTTAAAAATTAGTAAAAAAATTCTAAAAAATGTAAAATTTTGTTGGCAAGTACATTTTCACGGAGATCATGTTGAACGGTTCGGATCGACTATTGAAACTTGACAACGAAGATATTGATCCATAGCATGGACCAATCTGCGCTATGCATAGTACCATAGCTTCACTCCTACAAATCTATCGACATTATAAATTTACAATCTGATTTTTTTTATAGTTGAGTGGTGGGGAGAAACAAAGGGTGTCAATTGCTCGTGCATTCTTGAAAGCACCTTCAATTCTGTATGCTTCTTGATTTATCCTGTTAGTAAACAATTTTAACTTTTTAAACTCAAATCTCATGCTAAGTGTTGAGTTTTTGTGAATTTTTCTTTTTAAGTCTGTGTGACGAAGCAACCAGTGCACTTGATAGTACTACTGAGGCAGCTATACTGAATTCATTGAAGACTCTTTCGAAGGATAGAACTTCAATTTTTATAGCTCATCGTCTCACAACTGCCATGCAATGTGATGAGGTACTGGCCTTTATTTTTATTTTATTTTTGGGTTTAAAACCCGTAGGTATTATCATTAATTAGGACAAACCAGTTACACATAGTTTTGTACCAGTACATACAACATTCCGTACCATTCTTGCATTATGTTATGCATGAAATATGGAAGCACTCTTGGTACTTTTTATTTTCTGTTTTTCGAAAGATTGCAGAACTTTTACAAAAGAATTCTGGTAAAATCCCTTTATTTCAGATTGTAGTCTTAGAAAATGGGAAGGTGGTGCAACAGGGGCCACATGAGGTACTTTTGTCGAAACCTGGCCGGTACTCGCAGTTGTGGGCCCAGCAGAATGATTCATTTGATAATGCTTCCATTACACTACAAGTTTGATTTTTTTCTTGATTCTCTTTTATTTATTCTTGATAGTGATTATTATCGGGATTACAATAAGTTTCGATGTGAAAATTGGAAATTTGTTTATAATGTATTTGTACATAATTGCACATGTAATAAAAGATAAATATTAATATTATTCGGTCACAAGCGCTGAGGCCCACTAAGGCCCACTTCCTCTATTTTATCCTATCACTCTATCAGTGACTCGTCTCTTCATTCATTCTGTCATTACAAAAATGTATTGTGTGTCCAAATTTAATTACACAACAGTTCAACAGTTGACTTAAAGAAATTAAGCCATCTTATATTACTGGCAAAATTACATAATTTCGATATTTAGATCGGTATGTCTCCTCAATTTACAAAAATGTCATATTAAGTCGCCAACTGTACTTCTTTTCTGTCATTCGTATGTTAATCAGGAGACAAAAAAACTTATTAAAGGGATGACTTGAATATATTTGCACTACAGGCATTTTTGTTGTGTTTTCTTTAATTTTTTTCTTTTCTCCGAGCATGCTTTTAACAAGTGATGTAGTAATAAAGTAACACATAGAAAATTGATGAGTTGGCTTATGGTGCATTGCAATGTATATGCATTTTGATGTATTAGACTCTAACTATTAGATTCAAAGTTCAAACAGTCGATTCAAACTGTTCAACTTGATTTTCATGGTAAAGCTTGGAGACAAAATTTTACATTTTTTTTAAATTGCTTGCTATTTTTTAGAATTTTTTAAAATCACTGTTTTTCTATGATCCAGAAATTTCTGAAAAACAGTGATTTTGAAAAATTACAAAAAAATAGCAAGCAATTTCCAAAAAATGTAAAGTTTGGTCTCCAAGCATGTTTTAATATATGGAGATCAAGTTGAACGGTTTGAATTGACTGTTTGGACTTTAAATCTAACAGTTTAGAGTCCAATGCACAAGAGAGCCTATACGTTGCAATGCAATATAACCCAACTCAAAAGGGATTTATATTGCTTCTGTGTTGCTTCTTCTATCTATTTTTCTTATTTTACGAAGGAACCTAGGTAGAAATCTAAACCTCCCATTCAAACTGTTATGAACAATTTAATTTTCTTCTATCTAAGTCTCCGGTCTGAATTATATATATGAGATTATGCAATCTAGAAAAGCATTTGAGGATTTATAAAATGGCCAATGTCAACTGCTCTAAACTGGAAAACTAAATTTAAAATTCTAATTATTATGAAAGATCCATGAAGCACAAAGTCTAATTAAGGAGGCTAATTAATGTTCCATGGGGATCTATAGGCAGAATCTAAGTCTATATATATCTCATGTATTTAATTAGAACATATAACCTATAATCTTAATAAATTCCTTCAAAACACAAGTACTTTTAATCTTAATAAATTCCTACATAATGTTTACTTTTGAGACATTCTTTTCAAGGAGAGAGATATCTTAGCATTATTAGCAGATGATATTTAGATAGATTTAAAAAGAAAAACGCTGCTATCTTACCATTAATAGAAAATTATCGATCAACAGATACCGACTAATGATCTGCGAAACTGTGCTCACTTCAATAAAAACAAGTGCAAAATGAAGTTATTTCTCTAATTTAGCACTTATATTTGCAAGAAAAAAATGTAGGAAGCAGTTAATGGGTGGTATTTAGGAAGATTATAATGTCAAATGGGAGCAATTAGCTATAAATAGCCATGTAATCTTTGAAATTAATCAACATGTGAAATGAAATTTGAGTATTGAATTCTGTCATGATATGTAATTTTTGTATGTCAAAAATGCAAATCACATGTGAGACAGCAACATGTTAGTAAATAAATAGACTATATCTTTCCAAAATCAATTTCACATGATAGTATAATACAAGTAATTTCAGAATGAAATTTTGCTAGCAGGTCATTGAAATTTTAACATGCTGATCTACTGAGCATGCAATAACCACAAGACAGAACCAATAAAAAAATTAAGGTATGAAATTATTAGAGATATGAATCTATAACGCAGATCGATTCATTATATACATATTACCATAGTCTCTCTCCATTTTTGTTATTTGCCTCTCAACAATTACAAGCTAAATGTTCTTATTATTGCCGATCATGTTAAAGCTGTGAAATTAACAATTGTTATTATATTCTTTCAAAATATCCATGATTTTTTCTTGGTTAATATAAAGGCAAATAGTCAATGTTAAATGCATTAAACGCTCTTGATTCTTGTATTTTCTTTGGTTTAGTCAATGTAATAAGAAATAACATACAGCAAAGTTCACACAAGGATCACTAAATGCATAATACTTAATTAAAACACCAAGTAAAGTTACATTATTTTGGGTACATCCAAATAGCTAGCATGACATATAATAAGCCCACGTAGAGGAATTGTAAAACCAAAGAAAAAGAAAAAACAACATGACATGACATATTTGTAGAGGCCTAACTAATTAAGGTGCAGAATCAAATGGTGGTGCGAATATCGGTGAAGGTGCCGGTGCAGAGTTGAAGCATGGTGACAGTGGGGTCCCACAAAGGCATCGATTTTGTTCATAAGCATAGGATCCGTACCGCGACATGAAACCTCCCTGAGGTATCTCTCCACAGAGACTGTTGGACATCAGATTGAGCGATTGCAACTCAGAAGCACTAGCAATTGACACTGGCACTTTACCATAAATTTGATTGGAACTTAGGTCTAAGCTTGTGAGGTGTTCCGGGATTATTACATCAGTCAAATCAAACGAAAATTGATTATGAGACAAATCCATGTGAGTGACTGTCTTGTGTTTACCAAATAAAAGGGAAGCATCGCCACTAAGTTGGTTCTTCGTGAGAATTAGTGTAGCAAAATTTGCCCATTCATAACACCTCGGTATTTCGCCGGTCAAAACGTTTTCACTAAGATCAAGTGACTCAGATGGAACAAGTCCTGGCGGTATGCTACCGGTGAGGTCATTCGCATGAAGGTTCAAAGTCTGTAAGTTTGGTAATTTAGAGAGAGATGGTGGAATTGAACCTGAGAAAGAGTTCCTTTCGAAATCGATCCTTGTGAGGTTGTTATGGTTAGGAAATTCAGGAATGGGACCCCCTAGGAATGTACGGAATAAAGTAACCTCACGAAGATTGATAAGTTTGTTAATGCAGGTAATCGGACCATTAAGGAGGGCTTTATAAATATATAGATATTCTAATTCGGTTAAATCGCAAATGGCTGGAGGAAAGGGAACGTTCAGAAAGAACCACTCTGTGCGACCAATGGCGAACCTATTTACACGACCGGTACTGGTACATGATATGTATATAAGAATGTTTTCATCTGTGTGATTATTACAGAAATCAAAACCATCGACCCATTCACTGAGAAAATCAGGGTTACCTAGCTGCTCCTTGATTTTGAGGAGCACTGAAACATCGTTTTGATCTGTAGATACCCCTAAAGAGGCGCAAGAGGAGAGGATCAGCAGTAAGAAAATGATAGCCATGTTCTTCTTTTTTTAGGGTTTGAATGGTTTTGTCTTTGGATGTTGTGACTTGTGAGTTGTGACGATGAGCTCTTATATAGAGAGGCGAATAGCAAAATTTTCAAATAGCGCGCCCTTCTATTTTCCAGCAAGTAGGGGTGTCAAGGACATCCGTTTATCATTTTTCACAATCCGTATCTTATTCGAAAATAAAGGTAAGAGTAAGATATTTTTTCTTAGCTTACCGGATATGGATAAGGGTAAAGATTTTTTCGTTATCAGAATGGATAAGGATACCAATAATGACCTTTTTTTTAACCTATTATCCTGTAAGATAAATTTTACAAATAAAATTATATATATAGATATATATTTGTTTGGAGATGACACATGACACGATAAAGTTAGTACTTTATTAAATTTTCATAATACAAATTTTTTTTTTCTTGTTTTGAAATTTTTTTTATCAAAAGCACAAATCGGAATGTCAATGGCATTTTTTTATCCGTTTAACTGAGCCGTACTGTATTCGAAAAGACAGATAAAGGTAAGATTTTTTTTTTCTCTTGTCAAAGATTTTATTTCATTATTATATAACGGATATGAATAAGAAAATATTTCTATTTGTCCTGTATCTTACCCGTTGACACCCTTAATTACTAGCAAGTCTTGTTTGCACTATTAAATTATAATGAGACGACCTCCACAAAAGTGCATCATAAATTAAGTAATTAAAACGCTATAAATAAATCGAGGTTTTGACCTAAACGACAAAGCATTAATGATTCTCTTGCATCATCTATAATTTGCTTTTAGTAGAGTACACAGAATTTTTCAAGTGAAAAAAACTACTGTGTTTTTCAAGTGAAAAAAACAACTGTGTTAAATTTGGTAAAAGAAAATAACAACTATTCAAAAATTATAATCACAGTGTGATTACATGAATGGTTTGAATTCGTTATTTGAAGCCGGATTGATAAGTTTTGGAGTTAGTAATACTTATGGAATTATATCTTTGATAATTTCACATATGTTGTCCTTCTCACAGATCCAATAAAGCCTCAATGTTTTTCCTTTTTAATGATCTAATTCAAATCGGATTCTAATATAATTCAAAATGTAAATTCATTTAAATGTTACAAAATTTACATAAGAATCCACAAACCACATCCTAATGAATATATTGATTGTCTATTATCTTATTTGATAACTTTAATTGACAACCATATATGACAGTAAACAATCCATAATTGGATTACATATATGCTCAATGTTGGCATTAAATCCAACAATGTTGGCAATAAATATAACAATTTTTCGTTAGCTTATCGGATACGGGTAAGAGTAAAGATTTTTTCGTTATCATAGTGGGTAAGGATACCGATAATGACCTTTTTTTAATCTATTATCCTATAAGATAAATTTTACTAATAAAATTATATATATAGATATATATTTGTTTGGAGATGACACATGATACGATAAAGTTAGTACTTTATTAAATTTTCATAATACAAATTAGTTGTATTCATATTATTTTTTCTTTCTTTTCTTGTTTTGAAAAATATTTTATCGAAAGCACAAATTGAGATGTCAATGACACTTTTCTATCCATTTAACTGAGTTGTACCGTATTCGAAAAGACAAATAAAGATAAAAAAAAAATTCTCATGTCAAGTTATTGGATACTAAAGATATTTTTTCATTATTATATAATGGATATGAATAAGAAAATATTTATGTGTCCTGTATCGTACCCGTTAACACCCTTACTAGCAAGTCTTGTTTGCACTATTAAATTATAATGAGACGACCTCGACAAAAGTGCATCATAAAATATCTTATATATGACTTTTTAATTATGCATTGTGTTTCTTATATGCAGACATTTCTTTACTGTCTTTCCTATATATTTTCAAATTAATTCGGTCCATCAACTATATCAGCAAAGGACTAAAGTGGCATTCATCACATTTATTCGCAACTAAACCTTCAATAATCACATCACTAATACAGCTGAATAACATGAATCATGATATGGATGTTTAGCATAGAAATTACATGCTTATTTCTAACTTGATCTCCTACTTAAATCTTAGAAACTGAAATCGAGGTTTGCACAATTAAATTATTAAATTATAATGAGACGACCTCGACATCACTAGTACCCGTTGACACCCTTACTAGCAAGACTTGTTTGCACTATTAAATTATAATGAGACGACCTCGACAAAATTGCATCATAAATTAAGTAAAACGCTACTATTTGAAGAATAATTAAATCGAGGTTTTGACCTAAACGACAAAGCATTAATGATTCTCTTACATCATCTATAATTTGCTTTTAGTAGAGTACACAGAATTTTTTCAAGTGAAAAAAACAACTATGTTGAATTTGGTAAAAGAAAATAACAACTATTCAAAAATTATAATCACAGTGTGATTACATGAATGGTTTGAATTCGTTATTTGAAGCCAGATTGATAAGTTTTGGAGTTAGTGATACTTATGGAATTATATCTGAGTAGAACTAGGGTGTTCCTAAGCTCACCAATCCCTTCGTGAGCTCGACTCTAAAACCTATCTAATTCACTTCAAATGACATTTTCAAATCGTTAGATGTTCAATCTATATTAAAATGTGCTTGGAGACCAAATTTTATATTTTTTGGAATTTTTGTACTATTTATTAAGATGGTTTGAAAATCACTGTTTTTATTAAAATTCTGCACCATTTCAAACCATCTTAATAAATAGTAAAAAAAATTCCAAAAAATGTAAAACTTGGTCTCCAATCACATTTTAATATAGATTGAACATCTAACGGTTTGGAAATGTCGTTCGAAGTAAATTCGATAGGTTTTAGAGTCGAGCTCACGGAAGGGCATGGTGAGCTTAGGAACACCCTAGTTCTAGCTACTTATTATAGCTTTGATAATTTCACAGATGTTGTCCTTCTCACACATCCAATAATGTTTTTCCTTTTTAATGATCTAATTCAAATCGGATTCTATTATAATTCAAAATGTAAATTCATTTAAATGTTACAAAATTTACATAAGAATCCACATATTCAATACAAATTTACATTGATATATATAACACGAGTGAATATAATTACTTTGTATTATATATATACAGTTTAACAATAATAACACTAATTAAACTAATTTATAGGACTAATATGATTTAATATCATTCAAATTTAAACATACGTGATACATTAACTTTGAAATAACTTAAATTGTATTTAGTATATTAAAATAGATTATATATCCAATCCTTAATTAAGGTGTTTCAAATTCCGATCATACAAGATCCCAATGCGAAAATAATAAGAAATTAAGATGGATTTTTGTTTTCAAGATCCATATGCGATTTCAAGAAACTACATGATATATTTTTAAGATTCATATGCAAATTGATTTATTCGGATTCGAATTATAGATATCCATTGATATATATATAGCCCTACAACACCAGATCTTGTTACATAAAATATCATTCTAAAGCGACCTTGAAATTTACACTGGTCAAATGTCAACCAAGAAAATATTTCTATGTGTCTTGTATCGTACTCGTTGACACCCTTTACTAGCAAGTCTTGTTTGCACTATTAAATTATAATGAGATGACCTCCACAAAAGTGCATCATAAAATATGTTATATATGACTTTTTAATTATGTACTGTGTTTCTTATATGCAGATATTTCTTTACTGTCTTTCTTATATATTCTCAAACCAATTCGGTCCATCAACTATATCAGCAAAGGACTAAAGCGGCATTCGTCGCATTTATTCGCAATTAAATCCTCAATAATCACATCACTAATACAACTGAATAACATGAATGTTTAGCATAAAAATTACATACAATTATGATTTTCACATGTCTATTTCTAATTTGATCTCCTACTTAAATCTTGAAACTAAAATCGAGATTTGCACAATTAAATTATTAAATTATAATGAGACGACCTCGACATCACTAGTACCCGTTGACACCCTTTACTAGCAAGTCTTGTTTGCACTATTAAATTATAATGAGACGACCTAGACAAAAGTGCATCATAAATTAAGTAAAACGCTACTATTTGAAGAATAATTAAATCGAGGTTTTGACCTAAACGACAAAGCATTAATGATTCTCTTACATCATCTATAATTTGCTTTTAGTAGAGTACACAGAATTTTTTCAAGTGAAAAAAACAACTGTGTTGAATTTGGTAAAACAAAATAACAACTATCCAAAAATGACATGATATATTTTTTCAAGATCCATATTCGAATCCAAGAAACTACATGATATATTTTTAAGATTCATATGCAAATTGATTTATTCGGATTCGAATTATAGATATCCATTGATATATATATAGCCCTACAACACCAGATCTTGTTACATAAAATATCATTCGGAAGCGACCTTGAAATTTACACTGGTCAAATGTCAACCCTGAAATAAAAAAAAAACTAATTATTATCGAACACTCATGATTGGTCTCGACGAAACCAAATGGTGCAACTACACTATTTTAAATTGCATGATATATATATATTCAGATTATATTAAGAAGCAGCCTTTATTCTATAGAAAAGACACATGGTATGTTGGGTTTTGAGGCTACCCAAAGTCATTAGGCTTAAGCTGCGGAAAGACCGTAAAACAAAATTTTTATTTCTAACTCAAGCCAAAAGGATTGAAGTGGTATGTCGGATAATCTACCGAGAGTTACATACATGTTCAATCTGTTTCTTAGATTAAAAAACCGTAAGTAAAACTTTACTTATTCAGATCATAGATTAAGTAGTATGTCAGATAATAACTGAGAGTTACATACTTTTGATATTAAAACTGAAAACTTAACTCATTTCTGATTCAGGTTTTGCCTCTATAGGCACTACAACTTACATAAAGGACCCTACAAAGAAACTATATTTCTTTCTTACTAAACAGTCCCTACAAACATACAATTTAAACTCAACACTCCCCCTCAAGATGGGCAAAAGATATCCATCAAGCCCATCTTGTCACAAAACCTAACTAGATCAATTGAGCCAAGTCCTTTGGTGAGGCAGTCAGCTACTTGATCTCCAGTAGCTACATAACTCAGCTCCAATAGTCCACTTTCCAGCTTTTGCTTTATGAAGAATCTATCGATCTCCACATGCTTGGTTCTGTCATGCTGCACAGGGTTGTTGGCAATGTTGATCGCCGACTTGCTATCGCACCACAGTTTCACTTGAGCTCCATGATTCACCTTGAGCTCTTCCAACAACCTCTTTAGCCACAGCATCTCTGCAACTCCCAGTGCCATAGCCCTGTACTCGGCTTCTGCTGTCGATCTCGCGACCACCGGTTGCTTCTTGCTCTTCCAAGAGACCAAGTTACCCCCTACGAACATGCAATAGCCAGATGTGGACCTCCGGTCATCGAGAGAACTAGCCCAATCAGAGTCACAATAGCCCTCAATATTCATGTGCCCATTCTGCCTGAAAATCAAGCCCTTCCCCGGTGCACTCTTCAGGTACCTCAGAATGTGATACACTGCGTCCATATGGACCTTCCTAGGGTCATGCATGTAGCGGCTCACCACGCTCACTGCAAATGAGATATCGGGACGAGTATGACTCAAATAGATCAATCTGCCTACCAATCTCTGGTACCTCTCACGATCAACCTGTTCTCCTATCTCTGCTCTTATCTTGGCCTTCACATCAATTGGGGAAACTGCGGGTCTGCACCCCAACATGCCTGTCTCTGTGAGCAAGTCTAGGACATACTTCCTTTGGGATAGAACAATCCCCTCTGCTCCACGAGCCACCTCAATCCCAAGGAAGTACCTAAGCTGTCCCAAATCCTTCACCTCGAATTCCTTTCCCAATTTTGTCTTCAACTTTGCAATTTCTCCCTCATCATCCCCAGTAATAATCATATCATCAACATACACAGCCAGCATAGTAATGTGACCACCATGTTGTCGAAAGAACACCGTGTGGTCAGCATTGATCTGTTGGTAGCCCATGCCTACCATAGCCTTCCTGAACCTATCAAACCAGGCCCGAGGAGACTGCTTCAACCCATAAAGCGACTTCTTGAGCCTGCACACCTTACCTACTGTCTGGTTTGTGCCAAACCCTGGAGGAACCTCCATATATACCTCCTCCAACAAATCACCATGAAGAAAAGCATTCTTCACGTCGAGTTGGTGTAACTGCCATCCTCCATTCGCTGCCATTGAAACCAGTGTCCTTACTGTGCTCATCTTAGCCACAGGTGCAAAGGTCTCATCATAGTCGATGCCATAGGTCTGACTGTATCCCTTTGCTACCAACCTAGCCTTGTAGCGCTCAACCAGACCCTCTGGATTCTGCTTCACTGTGAAGACCCATTTGCATCCAACAGCCTTCTTGCCTGGTGGTAGTGACACAAGCTCCCAGGTTTCATTCTTGGTGAGGGCCCCGAGCTCTTCTATCATGGCGGCTTTCCATTTCGGATCTCCTTTAGCAACCTGCCAACACTTGGGAATAGAGACAGTGTCTAATGATGCAATGAATGCTCCATGTACAGATGATATGTGTGAGTAAGAGACAAACTGGGCAATATCATGTGGAAAACCATATCGGTCAGGAGGAATGCCCGCATTCTCGCGAACAGACCGCCTTACCGACAGGGGAGTAGAAGGAGTAGAGAGAGGAATCATATCACCTGTGTATTCTGGGTCTGAGGTGGTTGGTGAAGGTATCTCAAGAGTCGGAGTAGGCAGGGACAAGGGACTTGGCACAAGTGACACTGTAGGCACGGTTCCATCATTCGCCTGTGTTCTCCTAACATACACCTTACGGTATCTCAACTCCCCCTGAGCCTGAGTTCTACCACCTTCGGGCTCATTCCTCTCAACTTCCGGCTCACCCACAGCCGAATTCTCAAGTACAGGACAAGGAATACTACCCACACTCACCATCCTCCTCTCACCCTCACTACTACTCTCCCCCTCTCGCCTCATACCTCCTGTATCGAGCGAGTCCCCAAGGGGTGATGTCACATCTGAGGAATAGTATGGTTCGAGTTCTCTGAATGTAACATCCATACTCACAAATAGTTTCTTCTCTTCTGGGCTCCAGCACACATAACCCTTTTGAGTACCCGAGTACCCAACAAAGATACATCTCACAGCCCTAGGATCCAGTTTTCCTACATTTGGTCTTTTGTCATGCACGAAGCACACACATCCAAAGGTTTTAAGGGGAAGAATATTTCCATTCTTACCTTTCAGCCTCTCAATCGGAGACTTCCAATCCAACACCCGCGAGGGCATCCTGTTGATCAAATAGGCTGCTGTCAGAACTGCTTGCCCCCACAAGTACTTTGGGACTTTCATCGATATCATCATACTCCGAGTTACCTCAAGGAGATGCCTATTCTTCCGTTCTGCTACCCCATTCTGCTCTGGTGTGTATGGACATGTGGTTTGATGTTGTATCCCCTGAGATGACAGGTACTCCCCAAATGCCCTATTGGTGTACTCTGTTCCGTTGTCAGACCTCAATACCTTTACAACAGCACCATATTGAGTCTGAACCATTTTATGAAGATCTTTGAAGCAAGCAAGCACATCACTCTTGTTTTTCATCAAGTAAAGCCAAGTCACACGAGAAAAACAATCAATAAAAGAAACAAAATATCTAAATCCATTCAAAGTAGTTGTGGGACAAGGTCCCCATACATCAGAGTGAATCAAATCAAACATATAAGAACTCCTACTACTAAAGCTAGCATAAGAGCTCCTAGTATGCTTGCCTAACTCACACGCATCACACACCAGTTTTTCCTTATTAGCATTTTCAAATAAAGGCGGATACAACCTACACAAAACAGGAAATGAGGAATGACCTAAGCGCCTATGATGAAGCAGCAGTAAGTCCTCCACACTCCTCTCAACTCCTCCAGCTCTCTCTACGATAGATGAGAGGGCCGAGTCCATACCCCCCCCATCCATGTACCACAGCCCGCTATGCCAAGTGCCAGTCCCAAGCAACCTGCCTGTCCCCTTCTCTTGGAAGATCACCTTAGGAATATCAAACAAAACAACACATTTTAGTTGTGATATAATGGCACTTATGGATAAGAGATTCACAGGAAAAGAATGAGCATGCAAAACATTAGACAAAGTCAAGGTGTTGGTACATTTCACAGTACCCTTACCAACTACGGGCTGAGCCGTACCATCGGCAGTCTGAATGCTCTCTGGGACTGCTAGGCGAGTATAGGAAGAAAACTCCCCAGCAGCACCAGTCACATGGCGAGATGCACCAGAGTCGACTATCCAATCTGATGATCTGGTGGGTATAGAGGCTAAAGCAAATGTATCATGAGTACCTATGGATGTGTGGGCAAGAGAAACAAAGTTACCCCTGGATGAAGATGAGGAGGATGCATCATCTCTCACACTCTTCCCATCACCTGTCAGCTTCTGCCTGTTCCTGAGTGCCTGAGAATAGGCCTCCACAAGTGCCTGATCCTCCTCTGTAAGATCCCCACCAGCTTCTTCTTCCTCCTCTGCAACCATCAGATGTGCCCGATTGCCTCCTCTTCCACCTCTCCGACCTCCACGGCCGCGACCACGACTCCCAAACTGCCCCCTCCCACCGATATCTCTCTCCTTTGGTGGCTTCGGGCAAGCCTGCTTCAGGTGACCCACTTCACCACAGTTGTAGCACTGTCGAGTCTCGCCCCTGTACCCTGTGTTACCTGAGTTAGAGACCGCTAGTGCTGACTTCACTCCTGGGAGTCCTCCTGTCCCAGCCTGTAATCCTATACGGCTCTCCTCCTGTATCATCGCAGAGATCGACTCATCCAGAGAGGGAATCTTCGAGTGGGATAGCAACACCGCGCTCCTCTGCTCGAATGCTGAGTCCAGATGCCTCAGAAAGTGCATAGTCCTCCTCTGGACATCTCTCAAACCTTTCTTGCAATTTGGATCCAAACAACACTCAGCAGGAGAGAAGTAGTCGTAATCTGCCCACAGTCGCTCCAAATCTGCGGCATACTCCTGAATCGACCTACCTCTCTGTGCTACCTCCTCTATCTCTCTCTCGATCTGGAACACTCTCATATTGTTGTCAATCCCTGCATAGATCCTCATCAACTTCCCCCAGACATCACTCACGGCCTCTATGCCATCAACCGTCTTGGCAATAGATGCAACCATAGAGTTTAGAAGCCAAGTGTGTAGCAAACTGTTTGTAGACCTCCACTCACCGTACCCAGCTGAGCCCTCAGCTGGCACGTCCATCTCACCTGTGATATACCCATCCAGGTTCTTCCCTACTAGAGCCCTCTTAACCCGACGCGACCAGCTCAAATACGTGGCTGGCCCATCCAGTTTTATGTCCACCGACTGAAGTTCCAACTTCTGTAACTTTGGCTTGCTTTCAACAGAAGTTTGGCTCCCGGCCAATAATCGCACCACAACAGCGAGCTCATCAGGAGTCAGCTTCGCACAAGCCTTTGCAAACGCATTCCCGGTTTCCTCCTCTGACATTGCTCGGACTCAGATCTACGCCTCACGTATCGATCTTGGTCCGAATCACTCCTAATACCCTCTTAGACCCAATCTTGCACCCTCAAGACGAATCTAGGTCATCTCCCTCTTCTTCTTATTCTTCATTACCCGATCTTGATTTAACACATCAAGAATCGAGCGCAAACCCGATCAAACACCAGCTTGGTTCAGCCTAAAGGAGGGGAAACAGTGGCACTATACCAAACAGTGGTTGGGTCGGCTTAAACAGCAATAAAAAACGGAGCTGTGCAAAAACAGCAAAAAACGCAACTATGCAAAAACAGCAAAAAATTGGTCTGTGCCAAACCCGATCTGGTGGGAGAGAACAAGGAGCTCGACTGAGTCCGACTAAGAGAGAAGAAAGGCGGAGCTAGGGCGGAGCCGGCTGTAGACGGCACTGGGGCGGAGGCAGCGGCACTAGGTGGGCGGAGCCATGGCTGGGCGGGCGGAGCCAAGGCTGGGCTGGCGGAGCCAAGAGCCGACCTAGGCCGCTGAGGCCAGACTCGCGGCGACGGAGCTCAGGCGGGTAAGGCGGAGGGTTTGCGGGGCGGAGAGCTGCTACAGGGCCGACCTAGGGTTACGTTTTCTCTTTTTTTTCTCAGAAAAATAGCTCTGATACCATTTTGATATTAAAACTAAAAACTTAACTCATTTCTGATTCAGGTTTTGCCTCTATAGGCACTACAACTTACATAAAGGACCCTACAAAGAAACTATATTTCTTTCTTACTAAACAGTCCCTACAAACATACAATTTAAACTCAACACATACCAGATTAATCATGTATATAGACCCAAAGTAGTAAAATCGTATTTACTTGTATTTTAATCAGTTTATAGATCTACTCCTTTGATTGATTTCTAAAAGATTAAATCTATTTAACAATTAAATAGATTAATATAACATTTCTTTACCTTGCTTCCAAATTCAAATTGGAATGCAGTCTGACCCGGTTAAGCAAGCACCAAAATTATAGTGCCTCTATCGGTTATCCACCAGGAACTACCAGAGAGTTGGTATTTCTTTTGCCAGAAATACTATACCAACGGTATTCGAAAGGTCGCAGTTTTCGGTAAATCACTATTCATCGAAAGTACGAAATTTCTGACAAAAAAATATATATATGGATAATCAGATTTTCTGCAAATCACTATTTAGGAAAGAAAATTAGATACGAATCGAATTGGATTCTGATTCGTACTTAATTTGATTTGGACTTAGAAATGGATTTCTAAATTTATCACATTTTCATGTCATTAAATAGGCAAATTATATGGCGGTTTGTATAAGTCCGTTTTGAGATGCAAAATCAAATTTGAATTTTGGCATTTGTTTAATATATTTAATTAAACATTTTCATTTAATTTAATTTAATTTAATTTAGGCTTTTAATTAAATTCTAAATTTAATTAAGGTCTAAATTCAAATTTGACTTTTTGGTCCAAAATATTAATTCATAATTAATATTTTAATCCATATAATATATATATATAGTGACTAAGGTCAAAGTGGTAGTTCCTAGCTCCCGGTGCTACCAAGTCGTTTTCGGATTTCCAAAGTCCAAATGGTCGATCCGAACAATTCAAGTTGTTCTCCATATTGAAATCTGCTTGAAGACCAAATTTTACATTTTTTGGAATTTTTTTACTATTATTAAGCCACTTTGAAAATTGCTGATCACATGGTCCAGAATTTGGTTGCACTGTTTTTACTGTTCATCCGGATCAGCAATTTTCAAAGTGGCTTAATAAATAGTAAAAAAAATTCCAAAAAATGTAAAATTTGGTCTCCAAGCAGATTTCAATATGGAGAACAACTTGAACGGTTCGGATCGACCATTTGGATTTTGAAAATCCGAAAACGACTTGGTAGCACCGGGGGCTAGGAACTACCACTTTGACCTTAGTCACTCTCTCTCTCTCTATATATATATATATATATATAGAGATTGACTATGGTGAGTTGTGAAGTAAAACGTCGTTTTACTTCACGCTCATACTTCATTTTGAAAATCTAAACAACCGATCCGAATCGCTCAACATGTTCTCCATATTGAAATGTGCTTGGAGACCAAATTTTACATTTTTTGGAATTTTTTTACTATTTATTAAGCCACTTTGAAAATCTCAGATCCGGGTGAACAATAGTAAAAAATTATGGACCATTCGATCAGCGATTTTCAAAGTGGGTTAATAAATAGTAAAAAAATTCCAAAAAATATAAAATTTGGTCTCCAAGCACATTTCAATATGGAGAACATGTTGAGCGGTTCGGATCAGTTGGTTAGATTTTCAAAATAAAAATATGAGCGTGAAGTAAAAATGGCATCTTACTTCGCAACTCACCATAGCCCAGCTCTATATATATATATATATATACAATTATTCTGAATAATTGTATTTCTTGCGTTTGCGATAAATTTATACGACGTGTCATACACGTTTATAAATTTAATTCGGTTTAGGCATGTCATCTTCATGACATATATTTTATTCTTAATTATAACACTTTATAATTAATCATAAAATTTCTCTGATTACTTTCCTATTGGTGTGACCCTATAGGATCTGTGTTATGTTGGTAAATAGAATTAGAACTGTTCTAACTTTCTATAATCATAGGTGGCACCTGGCAAGTACATTATGACACCAATTACACAGATGATGCTGTACCGTACAATATCACGATCCAGTAAACAATTTACTTCGTGTTAATTCTTTTGTCTCATAGCTATCAGATTAGTTTCAAGGTAGGTGTGTGTCATCCTTGCAAACTTAATCTTTTCTTGATCCTGAATAGATTATCAAATATGTTTACTCTTGTAATCATACTGGATCCAGATAATCATATTCTATCAAGGGGCCCAGTGATGCTATAGCTCGTATTGAGATACGAGGGACAATAATACTTTTGATAAATTATCTTTTCCTCCGCATAAGCTATGTATACCGAAAAACTACCCTTATAGCTACTTTTTACGGATAGCGTTAGATAGCAATCACACATATACATCTCTTATGTAGGAAAAATGAATATCTCATACTTTATAACTTAACACTAAAATGAAAATATTAATGACACAAACACAATTCCATTTAATGTTTCATTTGGGGTCTGTCAAATATCATGTTCTCTAACATGTATCTGTGTGATTAAAATGACAACTCTTTGTCTATGGTTTGTAAAACTTAACCATCATTTAATCCACACACTAACTTTATTGCGGTAATTAGTGTTCCTGCTAATTACCTTGGCTAGAGACTTTTAAGAGTGTTATCATCTATATTATGAAGTTTCACAATTCTAGTCATGAACTCGAAATGATTCATAAATTCAATAATATTCAAGGTAACAAAATGATTAAACATTCAATTCATGAACAAAGCTTTATATAACAAATTTATCGTATTATTGACTTCTAGATTATTACAAACTAACATGGTATTGATATAGAAGGTCATGAGTTTGAAATTTAAATAGATGAAATATTTTTGTTGTAATAATATAGTATATATGAAAATTGAAAACTTGATCTCCATCTTTCTTTCAAAAAAATGAAAATTATCCAGATTACTTTATAGATACATCTTTCACTACTCTATAGAGGACATCAGGGTAGGGACACCATGCTCGACTAACTTTTTAACTAGAATTCAGTCAGGTACTTAATTGATCTGGTAGAATGAGATCTAGACCGTTAATTTCAATCTGACACAAATCTTAAAAATCTCGTGTATCTAAGTAGGATAAAAAAAAAAACCACTCGGCTGAAATTTCTGCAGGTACATACGACACCTGAGGGAATACTCACTCCTTTAACTAGCCTATCATTCCTCGAATCCGCATCCTCTGTATTAACGTACCATTTGAGTTAATTTTCAGACCGTGTGATCATAATTCATACTAATCCAATCTGGCTAACGCCTATTAGACACTGACACTTTAATATTAGTACAGATTTAAATCGGACGGTTCAAATCTTAACCAGAAATTTGAGTAAACTCAGAGAGGATACAAATTCACCATTCCTCGGCCTCCCTTGAACACTCTCACGCTTGCACGCTATCAAACAAATCAGGCTTCACATTCATGTTATCCGACGTTTATGGACCCACTAACGAGCCCAAAAAACATTGACTTCATAAGAAAACTATGATCAACATAGAGTGTAAACCTGAGATGCTGAGAGAATGGTAATATGAATTCATATCTCTATTGTTGTAAAGTTCAAATAATCGATCCGAACAGTTAAACATTATCTTCATATAAAAATGTTTATATTATGAATTCAATCTGTGTTATGAATTCATATCTCTATTGTTGTAAAGTACAAATAATCGATCCGAGCAGTTAAACATTATCTTCATATGAAAATATATTTATGGACAATTTTTTTTATTGTTTTTAAATTATTTTTACTATATTGTGGATATGCAAAAAATCATTAGTTTCAGATAATGATCCAGAATTTTTAGGTCAAGTAATTTTCTACCTATTAAAAAAGTAAAATAATTATAAATAATATATAGTACGTCAAAAATAATTCTAAGTAATTTTTAGAACACTGATTTTGACAGATGACTTGAAATTCTCCGATGCATAAAAAGTTACTAATTTAGATCCAAAAATATTCCAACATAAAAAGTTATTAATTTGAATTCTCTAATGCATTGAAATATATAGGATCTTAAAATCCTAATTTCTCAACCTTGATGGAACATTTCACAGATCATGACTATCACTTACTAAATTACCTAATATAACCATTTACTACTACATTAAAAAAAGTTAGCTCTCACTATTATTGGTGGCATCAAATTTTTTTTTTCTTGCAAAATTCACAAATACAGATGAGCAGGATCATAATAATTTATTGTGGCCCACAAAGAGTGAGCCCATGAATTGCAACAATTCATTACGGCTCATGGGCTGCAATGAATTATTGTGACCTTACTTTTTTTTAAACTTCTAAAAAATAATACAACTGATTTAATTTTTAATTTTTTAACACTATGAATGCAAAAATTGAACTAAGTTTCCCAACACAACTATTATTTGGAGATCATGCGGTCCACAATAAATGAGCAGCAGTGAATCATTAAATTATTTTCTGTCTATTACCAAATTTTTTATAACAAAAGCTAAAAGATACGGTAATGAATATGAAAAATAAAATATGATTGTCAATACTAAAATATATATACACATGTCAAAAACATTCTTTGCATAAATAAAAATGACATGATAGTGTTGTGTAAATTATTCTTGAAATTGCTGACTGTATTAATTAAGTTTGGTGGAACAATTTGTCTGTCTTTTATTTTTATATTTTTTCTAAAATTGATTATTGATTTATTGTCAATGTATTATTTAATTGTTTATTTTTAACAGTAAAATAAGATTTTTTTTTTTCGTTTAAAAGTAAGGATGTTAATTATATTTTGTAAATTAATATACAAGATTTTAATGTTTTATTGACTGTTACAGTTTTTTAAATTATTAGATTTTTTTAATACATTAACTTTAATTAGATTGTGTGTACATGTTAGCAACAGAGGATCCCAACTTGAAACCTCGGAGGAAGATAAACAACACATCGATATTAATGGAACTTTTTGAACTTATATGTATAAAATTAATTAACCAGTTGAACCTATGAAATTCTATGAAATTCGTTGTGATACACTATACTTATTTTACTAATTTTCAGTTACGTAACAATTATTTATTTAGTTGCACAAGTTGTAACTATAAATTTCGTTACGATACACTATTTTATTATTATCATTTTTTGGTTGCATTACATGCACAATAACAATTGTTTATTTGGTTGCAATATCTTATAGCTACGGCATTTTTGCAACCAAATTACGATTACAATAAACAAATTAGTTGTAAATATATTGCAACAAAACTATTTACAATCACCGATAACTAATTTTCTTTGTTGCAAACTTATTTTATTATAATCAATTTTTGTTTATTGCTATCAATTTTTTGTGGATTTGTATCATCTGAGTACTATAGAGATACTGTTTAGTAGAATTAGTGAATCTGGATCGTTCTTTTAAGCTGGCACAAACTTAAAGAAGATCCCTACATTCTACATAGACATCGAATTGTGTTTGGTTCAGCTCAGAGTAAATCTGAACTGTAAAATTATGTGCATGTAAGATGCATGGCATTGTACATGACATGGCAGTGTGATGCCCGAATCGAACTCTTTGACAGAAATCTTTTTGAACTGAAATATAAATGAAATCTAAGGGCTAGACCCTTATCTTTCTCTCTCAAATTTTTTTTTTTTTTTTGGGATAAAAGATGTGGTCTCAAATTAAAAGTTTCAGTCGGTCCAATGGTGAGTGGGATATTACAAATTTCTTAAGGGGCAATTCGTAATATTAAAGTTTTCGAGGAGACACATGAAATTCTCCCATAAAATATGTCATATAAAAGTTCATTTGAACTACAAATTGATTTTTTCAAATAAAAATGCCACTATCGTCGGAATTTTTTTATTGGTAGAAATTAATGAAAAAGAAGAGAGAGAAATAGAAAGAGTACATGAGTTGTAATATTGGTAGAAAGACCGGTAAAATTCTTATCTGTCTAAAAGTTTTTTCCTTTCATTTTTTCTAGTAACATATAATTTGTTTTATAAAAATGAATAGAGTATCTTAAAATTTAGATATAACATTATATCTACTTTTTGAAAAAAATTCATATTTTACTAAAAATCTAATATAAGAATTCCCTCCATCTATACATCAGATTTAAAAAAAAAAAAAAACTAAGTTTGGACCGGTAGAATTCCTACCGGTCCAAACTTTTTGATTTTTTAGACCGGTAAGAATTTTACCGATCTTTCTACCAATATTACAACTCATGTACTCTTTCTATTTCCCTCTCTTTTTTTTCATTAATTTCTACCAATAAAAAAATTCCACTATCGTCATGCATGACATCGTCCTTATAGTGCTTTGACGATTTTCTATGACATTCTTTGTAGTTCAATATATACTGCCTATCTTGAAATCATACAGTAGGATATAGGTATACTGACATACAACTATTTGGGATGTCTAACAAATATTAGTATAATTTTGTGTTTGATTTTTTTTTTATATTTTAGATAAGATAAATCTCTTCATCTAAAAGTACATTAAATTTTTTATTTTTAATGAAACAATTGTAATTTAATCTTTTTTTCATGAAAATTACCATATTTTATTACATGAAGCATCTTTATAAAAAATTTGGTAATAGACAGAGAAATAATTTAATGTGCTATTTTCATCCTTTATGTAAGAAACGGAGTAATATTTAGGGACACTTTGAGTCATTTGTGTTTGATAGCAAAAGCTAGAAAGATACTGTAATGAATTAGAAAAATAAATATGATTGTCAATATTAAAAGAGGAGGGATCAAATTACACTTTTTTTGGTGACACACTTTGACACCTACCATTTTCAAAGTCCAAATAGTCGATCCAAACCGTTCAACATGATGGATATATTAAAATGTGCTTGGAGATCAAATTTTACATTTTTTTTGAATTTTTTTACTATTTATTAAGATGGTTACAAAGTCGTTGTTTTCAGACCATTGAAAAACACCGATTTTGTAACCATCTTAATAAATAGTAAAAAAATTCAAAAAAATGTAAAATTTGATCTCCTATCACATTTTAATATGGTGATCATGTTGAACGGTTCGGATCGACTGTTTGAATTTTGAAATCGCAAAATTGACCTATAAAAAAAATGGTGCCATGATGTGTCACCAAAAAATGTGTAATTGGATCCCTCCTCATATTAAAATATATACTAATGTCAAAACATTACTTGCATAAATAAGAATGACCTGATAGTGTTATGAAAAATTATTCTTGAAATTGCTGACTGTATTAAGTTTGGTGGAATAATTTATCTCTCTAAGTATTTTCTTTTTATATTTGGAAGAAGTCAAATGAAGTATAAATTTCTCATTCATACTTGTATTTTTGCCAAATATGGGGTGATTTTTTTTTAATTTATTATTCTCAATGTATTATTACAATTTTTGTTTTTAACACTAAACTAAGATTTTTTTTGTGTAAAGTAAGGATGTTAATTTTATTTTGTAAATAAATAAGCACAATTTTTAGTGTCAAATTCACTGTTACAGTTTTTAAATTATTACTTTTTTTAATACATGAATTTTAATTAGGTTGTATATTTTTCAAGGTTCTAAATAGCGTTTATAGCATTATAGCGGGAATACTACAAAAAAAACTATAGTGAATAGCGTCGCTATAGCGGAGGCTATGCCACATAGCGTTTTTGTTTTTACATTCCGTATATTCAATATTTGTACTAAATATCAACATTATCTAAAGTCTCATAGAACAATAAATAACACCAAAGCAATTAAGAAATTATAATATTTATATTGAACCCGTACAAAATCCAAATTACAGTTCAAAATATCCATAGTAATATCATAAACTATCGATATTTTCCTATTCAAAATATCTTAAGCATCATGATTCATGACATAATCTATTTTTTTTTTATTCAAATTTCAATTTCGGTTTGGGCTTTTTTTCTATTCAAATTTCTATTTCTATTCCCAATTTCAAATTGATTTATCTGTAGCAAGTAGCAACAAATTCAATTTCGGTTTGGGCTTTTTTGGGTCTTTATTTAAAGCCCATATAAATTGCTTAAAAAACCTCATATTATATAGCACGCGCTATTTGTGCTATGCGCTATAGCGGACCGCTATCACCGCTATAGCGGCCGTAGCTCAATTAGTGCATTTTGATGCCATAACTTAGCGTTTGGGGTCCAAAAACGCTATAACGCGCTATTTAGAACACTGATATTTTTAGATCAAATTTTCTATCTTTTTTAATTCTTTTACTATCTTTTTAAATAGGTAGAAAAGCATCACTTTTGAATAATTTAGAATTTTTAGACCAAGTGGTTTTTTAACTATCTTAAAAAAATGGTAATTTTTTTTTTAAAATATAAAATTTGATATATATATATATATGTACATTTTATATGGAGATCATGTTGAATGGTTAAGATTGACTGTTTGGACATAAAAAATGAAACAAAAAATAATTCATAATATAGACCAATATGTGTTATGCATAATAATCTGTGTCAGGTTAAAATGAACAATGCAGATCTCATTATGCACAGTAGGGTACCACAGTGGATCACAAATATTCCAATCTACAACGAGAATTTTTTTTTTTATAAAAAATGTTATATAATAATAGAGGGACAAAGAAGGGTATTTTGGTTTTTCAATGCAAAGAAGGATCAGCAAATTTTTTTTCCAATTGAAACTTTGGATTATAAATTTTTTTACCAGTCCAAAGTGTTTTTTTTTTCAGTTGGTTTGGATTCTATGCAGCAACTTTCTTTCGACTATAAACTTTTTTTTCACAGGATGGAGGCACACTATGATTTTGTACTCCAATTATGCTTCATATTCTTATTTTTATTTTCAAAATTCGAACAGTCGATCCGAATTATTCAACATGATCTTCATAATAAAATATGTTTGGAGACCAAATTTATATTTTTTGAAATTTATTTACTATTTATTTAGATAGGTGCAATATCACTTTTTTTGGATGATTTAGAATTTTTTGAAAATAATAATTTTATATCTATCTAAAAAATAGTAAAAATATTTCAAAAAATATAAAGTTTGGTCCTCAGTAGGGGTGTAAACGGATATGGATATCCGGACGGATATCCGCTCCGAATCCGCTTATTATCCGTATCCGGATTTAAACGGATACGGATATCACGGATACGGATACGGATAATTTTTGCATAGAGAAATTTGATCGGATACGGATACGAATAATTTTTTGAAAGTATAAACGGAGCGGATATCCACACTATCCGGATCCGAAATTTCAACTTCTCCGCTTCGCTGTAACTTGACTTTGAGCAGTTAATATTCCCTAACTCCTCTCCATTCCTATATCTTCTCCATTTCTTTACCTTTTTTTTAATTTACTTTTGTTTTTTTTAATTGTTTTTAATTTTTTTAATTTAGTATTTGTACTTAAAGTTCATATGACTCAATTATCCGACAATTATCCGTGAATTATCTGCTCCGTATCCGTATCCGTTTAAGACGGATTTGGTTTTAAATTTTGATATCCGTTTACTATCCGTATCCGTATCCGTATCCGCTCATTGAAAAACAGATACGGATTTGATATCAGCATTATCCGCTCCGAATCCGCTCCGTTTACGCCCTCAGACATATTTTCTGCCCCACCGGCCACTGAGGACCAAACTTTTGGTTAAAATAATGATATTATTCACCGAGTCAGAGACATATTTTAGGAATCAGAGTAGGTCCGATGGGCATCGGATCTACCTTGATTTGATGGGTGTGATGACCATTCGATCTGCATCAAGATTTGTGTGCTCTGCATCAAAATCCGTACAAGTCGTATCAATTTCCGTGCGCAGAGATCTTGATGCTAATTGTACGATCTCACAGCTAATTGAACCCAAATGCAGGTCCGATGCCCATCGGACCTACTCCTATCTCCATATTTTATTACCTCACTGAGAAAAGTTTGGTAAAAATATTCCAAGTCATTATTTTAACAATGATTTTTTGTACCTCACCGAGGCAGGAGGTGGGAGTTGGTGCATTAATCGTACCGATTAAAATTATAAAATAACAGGGAACGGGGGGGATGTTTTCTGCCTCGATCTACGAATCAATTAGTGGGGAGATTTTTTTATCAGAACAATTGATCATAAAGAATAATATAAGGATTTTTGAAGGAATGAGAGTAGGTCCGATGCCCATCGGACCTACCTTGGTTCGATGGGTGTGATGACCATCCGATCTGCATCAAGATTCGTGTGTTATGCATCAAAAAACGTGCAAGTCTGTATCAATTTCCGTGCGCATAGATTTGATGCTAATCTTACGGTGACAGAGCTAATTGAACCTAACTGTAGGTCCGATGCCCATCGGACCTACTCCTATCTCATTTTTGAAAGGTTTAATAATGATATATCACGGAGCGGATTCGGAGCGGATAATGCTATACCATATTCGTATTTGTCTTTGAATGAGCGGATACGAATACGGATATGGATACGGATAGTAAACAGATATTAAAATTTAAAACCAAATCCACCATAATAATTGACTAAAATTGTAAATTACAAATAATAATTGACTAAAATTATTGAGTGTTAATATTTTTCTTGATTTATGTTTAAATCTGATTTAGAATTTGGTGAGATTGACTAAAATGATTCAAGTATATAAGTTAATTTTACCTACTGACTCAGTAACCCGGTAATTCGAAACTTTTTGTCTGCTCCTGACTCAAATTCTGACTACGCCACTGACTTTAGACGGTTTATGTTCCATTCTGACTATTGACTAACTCTCTATTATATTCTCATCTCCTTCTCTCTCTTCTTTTGGTGTCCGTTGATTGAATTTCTCAGCTAAATTATAAAAATATGTCATATAAAAAGTTCATTTGAACTAGACATTGATCTTTTCAAATAAAAATATATACCACTATCGTCATGCATGCCATGATCCTCCTATAGTGCTATGACGATCTTCTATGTCATTTTTTTGTAGTTCTATAGATACTTCCTATCTTGAAACATATATGCAGTAAAAAACATAGTAACATGGTTCGCGATTTATTCGTGAATTATTCGCATTTTATTAGGATTTTTGACATTTCTGATTCAAACACCGAATAAAACGCAAAATAACGTATCATACGTTTTATTCGTGAATAAAATGTGAATTACGAATTATTTGCGAATAAACACGAAATTTTTTTTTTGGGATTTTTTTTTTTTGCTTCCTTGTGGTACCGAATCATTCTCGAATTATACCCGAAATATAAATTTTTTATTCCGCCGAATCGAACCCGAACTATTCATTTGTCACTATGGTTATGGTAGAACATAGGTATACTGATATACAACTATTCGGAATGTCTAACAAATATTATTATGATTTTGTGTTTTCTTCTTTTTGCTTTAAAAGTAGAACAATTTAATTAATTATATTATTACTATTTTAATATTCAAGTTCTATTTGCATTAATTTATTTTTTCACTCTTACCTCTTTTGCTAACGAGTAGGGTTAAAATGCATAATTAGTTTTGTGCTCCAATTATGCTTTTTTTTCTGTTTTTAAAGTTCGACCAGTCAATATGAACCGCTCAACATGATTTTCATATTAAAATATGTTTGCAGACCAAATTTTATATTTTTTGAAACTTTTTTACTATTTTTTTAGATAGGTACAAAATCATTATTTTAGATAGTTCAATATTTTTTGAAAAAAAACAGTCGAATAAACTTTAATTACTATTTCTATATATGAAAGAAGTCGATTGAAGTATAACTTTTCTCATTTCATTCTTGTCTTTTGTCAAATATGGAGTGATTTTCTTAAAATTGATTATTCTCGATATATTATTAATTTTTTTGTTTTTACCACTAAACTAAGATTTGTTGCGTAAAGTAAGGATGTTAATCTTATTTTATAAATTAATAAACACGATTTTTAATGTTAGATTGACTATTACAGTTTTTAAATTATTAGATCTTTTAATAAATGAACTTAAAAGTAGGTTGTGTACATGTTAGCATGCAACAGAGAATCCCAACTTCAAACCTCGGAGGAAGAGAAACTAACACATCGATATTGGAACTTCCTTTGAACTTATATTATAATATAGACTCTGGCTTAGCACGTGTCATCTCAGTCTAACTCAAAAATTTTCGAATTGACTTTTAAACGGTTAAATTTTCGAATTGACTTTTAAACGGTTCAAATTGTTCAATTGCATTTGCACGTAAAATTGGAAATATCACATAACTCTTGCAAGAATTGGAATGGAGGACCCTCCTTTTTTGAATCGAACGATTCAAAATTCATTGAGATTTGTGCATGAAAGAGTTTTTTTTATTGAGATACACAAATAAAAATTTTGAATTGTTGAATTTAGAAAAATAGACTTCTTCTTTTCTCCAACAAAAGCAGCAGAGTCGGACTCCTCTTGCAAAGTGACTCTGAAAAGTAGAAATTCGGATCTAGTGAAGTAACTCAACTTTTGGGTTTTAGATTGGGACCATCCGATTCGAATTTGCGAAAATTCATCCGCGAAGTGAGCGCACACATCTCGATGATGAATTCAAATCTCGAGACGATCTCGAACGACGAATTCGAATCGGACGGTCTCGATTGAAAACCCAAAGATTGGGTTACTTTAGGGGATCCGGACCCGAAAAGCAGGAGGGTATGTTATGCATGTTTGTTGGACTTCAGATATTTTGTGAGATCCAATATAGAAGTTATATGTGAAATACTTGGATTGTGTATGATATTCTTATCTTAAAAAGCCCTTGCAGTGTGAACAACAGTTCTTGCAGATTTAGAGATAATAATAATTATAGTAATAAATATTGTATCAGCATGTAATCACCTGAAATTAAAGACAGAACGAAAGACTACAGGCAACTCTTTAATACCAAGGATTCCAGGGAATAGAAGGATTCCAGGAAATTTAATACCAAGGAATATCATTCCAAGGTATGTGTCATTACCATGTTTGGTTCGCGCATGGCTATTGCGACAACATTCCATGGAATGTATCATTACTATGTTTGATTTGTACATAGCTATTGCAATGGCTATCGACACATGTCTTCACTTTTTTTTTATTTAGTTTACATTTCTACATAACACATGCATTAGACAAATATTTTTCTGAGTCAAAAGATGACAATTCAATTAATGAGATTAAAGACATTTTGATAATTGGGTTAATATATGTATTTTTATGGATTTTCATTGAGTTAATATTATACTTCTATTATAAAGGATTGTCAATAGATGCTAGATACTTGTTACTGTTTAAGTACAATTACTTGTACTGTTATCAATCTACATAAATCTACAGAAATATATTTAAACAGGAAATTGTGTGCCAGAATGCAAAATGTGATTACGTTGTTAACAATACAGAAGTAACAAAACAAAATTAACAAATAATTGTAACCTTATTACTGTTTACATCAAAATAAAAAACCTCTGAAAACAAACTTAAAAACTAAAATTTACATATAAACCCAAAAATCTAAAGAAATTAAACAAAATAAAAAATTACATAGAAACCCAAAAACCTAAAGCACTGCAGAGGGTTGTACCAGTACCGGCTCGTGTATTGCCCTATCATCCTATGAGTGTACCGGGTCCCTTGTACCACTGTCTCTCTCCGTCTCCAATTCGCTCACACCGGTAAAAACTGAGATAAAGAACAGAAAGCAGTGACAGTCACACCAAAACTGAGATAAAGAACAGAAATAAAAAAACATGTAACACCAAAAAGCGCTGACAGTCACACCAAAATAGAAATAAAAAAACAGTAACTTCGAACTGAGATAAAAACTGAGATAAAAACAGTAACTTCGAACTGAGATAAAAAAAAACATGTATGCTATCCTGTGCCATCTTACAACAATCTGATCAGTAAAAAAAAACATGTATGTTATTCTGACCAATTTATAGCCCAGATAAACATGTGCAGCGGGTTGCCAGAGCTACTGGTACGAGGTGAAACTGGTACAGGTACGAATGCCAGAGCTACTGGTACGCTGACAGTCACACCAAAACAGAAATAGAAAGCGCTGCCAAAAACAATCTACTGGTACGCTGATGAAAAAAGTTCTTCTACTGGTGCGCTGCTTCAAAGTTCTAACTACTGATACGTTGGTAATTCTGTCTTCTACCAGTACCTCACTTCCCTTGTTAGAGTCAGCAAATAACTACGAAATGGAGATTGAATTGGAGATTAAATAACTACAAAAGATCAAATTTGGCAATTCAATCTCCATCTTCTAGGAAAGATCAATTTGGCAATTCAATCGGAACACTTTCCATTAACCTTGACTGACAGGAAATTGACGGACCTTGTGCGTGCAAATTCAAGCCCATTTAGAGAGAAATTACAGTCTCTAATTTTTTGATTGTGCATGCACAATCAAAAGGGACCTTGACGGACAGTAAATTGATAAGAGAAATAAGTTATGAGGAGGGATCCGATTACACCTTTTTTGGTGACACACTTTGACACCTACCACTTTCAAAGTCCAAATAGTCGATTCAAACCGTTCAACATGATGGATATATTAAAATGTGCTTGGAGATCAAATTTTACATTTTTTTGAATTTTTTTGCTATTTATTAAGATGGTTACAAAAATCGTTGTTTTCAGACCATTGAAAAACAGCGATTTTGTAACCATCTTAATAAATAGTAAAAAAATTCAAAAAAATGTAAAATTTGATCTCCAAGTACATTTTAATATGGTGATCATGTTGAACGGTTCGGATCGACTGTTTGGATTTTGAAATCGCAAAATTGACCTATATAAAAAATGGTGTCGTGATGTGTCACCAAAAAATGTGTAATTGGATCCCTCCTCATAAGTTATATACCGCTAGAGATCGACCAAAAATTAAAAATTGAAGGAACCACTACCATTAAACTGGAACAAAGGGGTGACTTTACCGATACTAGAGAGAAGAGTTCAGCAGGAGACAGAAAATCGGAGAAGAGAGGGCAAACTTGTGAAGTCGGAGACGGAGACGGAGAGGAGAGCACAGAGAAGTTGGAGACACGGAGAGGAGAGGAGAAATGTTGGAGATGGAGAGGAGAGAGTTGTATGGCAAGGGAGAGTTGATTTAGAAAGAGCGCTAACGAGCGATTTCCTTCCGGCAGGAATCGAGAAAATCCGCCTTTTTTTTGGCTAGCGGGATAGCCATTAACCAGGGAATCGTGATTACAGAGGGAATCGTGATTACCATTCTTATTCCCTACTGTTTTTGCCAAACGCAGGAATGAAATTACAATAGCCTGGAATCACCTCCCGAAAACTCAAACCAAACGCCCCCTGATCTCAGAGCGTACGGATCATAAATGATTCTATTTCAAGGCTTTATTTACAGCAAACCAGCATAATAATACTTAATTTTATTAATGTTTCTCCAAATTAAGAGGATGCATGAGTAGCAGAAACGGAGAGAAGTGTGACCAACGGGAAGCAGGCCCCTCCTATTCCGTTGTCTGTTAAGCACCTTCTTAAAAATTAAAATCTTCGCTATCATGGTTTGGAAAATCTATCAGCAGAGATCCGATTATTGAGCGATTTTTCGGAAGAGATTCACCGTTGCGGTTACGCCGATTCTTCCTTGTTTGAGACCGAGTGTTTCTTCAGATTTGATATTTTCCTCATTCTTTGATCCCTCGGACTCTCGGAGAGAGCAGCTTGGTCAGACGAGACGAATTCGTATCCTTTGCAGTACTACAGAGGTACTGTTCTGAGGAGTAATCGGATCTGGACCGTTCTTTTTAACTTTGCACGCATCTTAAAGCACAAATATACCGAATAGGCACCGGCTGAGAGTTATAAAGTGATTTACTGTTCCGGAGTACTACAGAGAGACGAATTCGTATCCAATGGGGTACCGCAAAAGGGAATCTGGTAGAATGATTCTCTAATTAGTGAATCCGGCCCGTTCTTTTTAACTTTGCACGAATCTCAAAGCAAAAATAATACTGCCCCTTCCCATCTCCCGAATAGGCACCGGCTGAGAGTCAATCTGGACCGTAGAGTGATTTACTGTTCCGTGAGATACCCGGGAGGATATGGTTCCCAGAGAGACTGGGTCTGGGTGTGCGAGAGAGAGCAGGCGACAGTGCGAGTGTGCGACGCGCTGTGGGTTTAAACTCTTTGTCGGGTTTTAAAAATTTTTAACGGACCAAATTCGTTTTAGAAGCCTCGTTAATTTATCGGACTCTTTAATCAAATTTCAACAAATTACTGGACCAAATTCGGACCCGTTAATTTATCGGACTCTTTGCCGAATTCACATCCTCCCTACTCCGTAATAGGGAATCTTTTACAATTACTGAATCTGGACCGTTCTTTTTAACTTGGCACGAATATCCAATCCCAATAATACTATCCCTGTGCTAGCCCGAATCTCAAAGCGGCTGAGAGTTAATCTCAAACCGTAAAGTGAAGGGAATCTTTTACAGTAATGGAGAGATACTAGTCCTTGTCCGGGTACATTGCACCATTGTACCATTTCATGTTATAAAATAACAGGGAACGTGAAGTTCCATTCTGACCAACTCTTTGTTATATTCTCATCTTCTTTACAATCTCTCGCTGTGTCTCTAAGATATGAAATGCATGCTCAGTTGGGAGGATTGAAGGAGAGTTTGATTTGGATTTCTGATTTAAGGTAAATTTAATTTGGTTTCAGCTCTAGCAGATAATGTGATCAGGGAGAGAGATGTGCTTTTCAATTTGGCTTGATTTTCCAAGTTCATGATTTTTGTTTGATATTTTTAGCTTACTTATCACTCGAAATCATGAGATAAAATATGGATTCTTTTTAGCTTATTCACTCTTGTTCATGTTTAATTGATACTTGATTAGTATTGTGTCTTCCTAAGAGGAACTTCACTTGAGAAATTAATTTTGTTTTGGTCAAACTTTTCTATTTCATTTCAGCTTCTGATCCTTTGTATTAAAATCTGTACTATTCTAATTAATGCAAAATTGCAAAATGGTACCTTTTTTTTTTTTAAAACTTTTTTCAGACTTGATCTTTCTGCTTCTCTTTGTAAGAAATGCACATCAATTAAATTAGAGATGAAAAGCTGAAGCAAAACAACCATTTAAACTCATCAGTTTTCATGCAAAATTTTGGAAAAAAAAACACATCTCTATTCAATAAAATGAATTATCTGTGTATTCATTTAATACAGGTTAAGGGCTCCAAATAAAATCAATTGAAAACTTAAATTGGTACCAATGATGGGTTTCGATCCATTAGACTGGTACTGTCAGCCGGTACAAGGTGGCATATGGTCTCAAGCTGTAGAGAATGCATTCGGCATGTACACGCCATGTGGCATGCAGACAGTGATCTTGGGCATTTCTTATTTAGCGTTGTTTGGTGTTTGCTTCTACCGAACTTGGCGAATCACAAAGGATCTCACGGTGCAAAGATATACTATGAAATCAAAGTTGTATAGCTATGTTCTCATGATTTTCACAGCCTTTTGTGTGGTTGAACCGCTCTTTCGGGTTATAATGGGTTATTCAACTGTGAATTTGGATCGACAATCAAGTCTCGCACCCTTTGAGGTTAGTTGCCTATTTTCAATTATTTACTTTTTGTACGGTGATTTTTTTGCTTTACCTTTTTTTTGCCATGATACTAATCTCTGATGTTTGTATTAGAATTTGAGATACAATTTGATAGTAATTTGAAAAAGAAATATTTCATTAGTTGATCATAATAGTATAATACATTCATATCATTGTGCAAATTCTAAATCCTTTTTATAATGGATACAATGACTTATAATTGTCAGAGAGAAAGAGAGAATTGGGTAAAGAACCATTGAGAAAACAATAAAATACAGAAAGTATTGGAAAAAGGGAAAGGAAAAAGTTAGAGGGTATTTTTGTAAAATACCACTTTTGAGTTTTGCTTGGAGTACCCAAGATAGCATCTCCTATTTGTATGTTTTCTTTGTTAATTTTCAACAGTTTGTAATGAATTTGTTGAGCTCGATCCTGAGGCTATACCATATATAGAAGTCCATACCAAATAATCTGATTGCAGCTTTTTGTAGAGTAGGGTTAAAATTTACATGGAGATCAAATTTTACATTTTTTGGGAACTTTTTACTATTTTTTAGATAGGTACAAAATCACAGTTTTTCAGAAGAATTTGGACCATCCAAAAGCAATGATTTTGTACTACCTAAAAAAATAGTAATTTTTTTTCAAAAATTTATACAATTTGGTCTTCAAGCACATTTTAATATGGAGATCATGTTGAGCGGTTTGAATCGACTATTTGGATTTTGAAAACAGAATAAGAATTTGAGGCATGATTGGGATACAAAAACAATGGGGCATTTTAACCCTACTCCTTTTTGTATAATATAATGTTACCAGAGAGAACTCTCTCATCTGAATTTACCATTTTACATTGCTTAGGTTCTGACACTACTCATCGAAACTGTTGCCTGGAGTTGCGTGCTTGTCATGCTTATAGCAGAAACAAAGATATACATACGGGAATTTAGATGGTACATTCGGTTTGTGATGATCTATGCTTTGATTGGAGAAATTACTGTATTCAATCTTGTTTTCGCCGTCAGAGACTACCTTTCACTGTTAGTAACTACACTTTCTCAGTCTCTCTGGTCTTTTGTACTATTTTGGATCTTCATAAAAGAATGCTTATTAGTAATTGGTATCCATCAATTTTAAATATATCCCCCAAAAATATTTGTTTATTGACAATTATAAATATCATCCAGTTAGTAGCAAACCGATATAAGTTTGTTTGTTCTTAATTTTTTTTTTTTTACAGTTTTCACAGCTTAGTAATATACATTTTTGTTTTCTCTGTTCATTTTACAGAACGAGCCTTTATCTCTATATCGCTGAGTTATCATGCAAGGTGGCATTTATTCTGTTGATTAATATATATTTTTTCATATGATATCAACAGTGCTTCAGATAAGTAAAAGTGGCAGTTAACCCCTACAGAGTAAATTATGTTAATTATTTTAATTAACAGTATTTATTGTCATTATGTTAATTTATTATTACTGAGTAAATTATGTTTCCACTAATTTGCAGTTCCTTTTTGGGATTCTATTACTGGGACATTTTCCTAGTTTGGAAACATATGCTGGTTATACGCCTCTTAGAAATGAGGCACTTTCTGATGAAACGGCTTATGAGCCTCTTGCAAGTGGAGAAAACATTTGTCCAGAGAGACGTGCTAACATTTTCTCCCGTAAGTCATCCATATATATATTTTTGGAGCTTTTATGTTGTCAAATAATTTTCTTCCTTGAAAACATTTTCCTGAGGATGTGCATACAAAATTCTGTGTGACATTTAACTTTTTATTTATTTTTATTTTTATTTTGCACAGGCATATTTTTTACATGGATGACGCCTCTAATGCAAAAGGGGTACAAGCAACCCATTACAGAGAAGGATGTATGGAAGCTGGACACATGGGATCAAACTGAGACATTATATACAAGGTAGATAATTGTTACATTATTTCATAATATTTTGTTTCATACAATGCCTCCTGCATTGAATATCTCTCATGGATTTTCAGATTTCAGCAATGCTGGATTGAAGAAGTAAATAAGCCTAAACCTTGGCTTTTAAGAGCACTTAATCGTAGCCTTGGTGGACGGTAATTTCAATGTTCTCTTAATTTTATTTTTATTCATAAATTTTGTGTTCTTGAATTGATAAGTAACTTTATAATTTAAATGTTTCCTTGCTTTACAGATTCTGGCTTGGGGGCCTTTTCAAGGTACAATTCAAAATTTCTCTTTAAACTTTATCAATATATATACTTGATAGTTAAATTCATATTTTTTTTTTCTAGATTGGCAATGATGCTTCGCAGTTTGTTGGACCTGTTGTATTGAGCCTCCTCTTAACTGTATGAACTATTTTTTATTATTTCTCTTATGTTTTACCTAGTATACATGTGTTTTTATTATCATTTAAGAAATGTTTTTCATGCTTCCACTGTATATAGTCTATGCAAAGAGGTGATCCAGCTTGGAGCGGTTACATCTATGCCTTCTCGATCTTTGCTGGAGTGGTACAGACATTTTAACTTTTAAAAGTATTTATATATGTTGTATAATGAAAGACTAAGATCATTTTATTTTGTCGTTTTATAATTTCGATTCCTCTTTATGTACTGGTAATAATAGGTGCTGGGAGTTCTGTGTGAAGCACAATACTTTCAAAATGTGATGCGAACTGGCTTCAGGCTCAGGACCACCTTGGTATGAACCTCAAGTGATTTTTTACAATTAACACCCTCTATTTGTTGAATTTCAATCTATTGGTATAATGTTATGTGTCTTGGACAGGTGGCTGCTGTTTTTCGTAAATCCCTGAGACTAACAAATGAAAGTCGCCGTAAATTTGCATCTGGGAAGATTACAAACTTGATGACAACTGATGCTGAAGCACTTCAGGTAGTTTTTTTATGCATATATTTGCATGAAATTGTGCTAGAAATTCAATGATTTTGGTTGCAACTATTAGCATGGATATTTTCTCTTTTTAAGGTTAGTGGCCTGAATGCCTACTAACGATTGTATTTATTAATAACTGAATAACTATTTACAACACTTAGATAAAAAACTTTATTCTAGTCTTAATTCTCTCAATTCTACTATATGCTAGAATAGTATTAATAACAAGTAATCATGTAAGTTATCTACAAGTTCTATTGTTTGCTTTAACAAGTTCTATTGTTTGCTTTATTTTTCAGCAAGTATGCCAGCAACTGCATTCCTTGTGGTCGGCTCCTTTTCGTATAATTATATCATTAGTGCTTCTCTACCTACAATTAGGTGTTGCTTCTTTCATAGGTGCATTGATGCTCGTCCTTCTCTTCCCTATTCAGGTTATATATATATTTCCTGTTTACAACATCTAACTTCCTTATATTTCAAATATGTCATAAGATTTTTGACCTTCTGCATGCTTACTTGAACAGACATTAGTGATAAGGCGAATGCAACAGCTAACAAAGGAAGGGATACAACGCACTGACAAGCGCATTGGCCTCATGAATGAAGTATTGGCTGCCATGGACACTGTCAAGTATGTATATATTTCTCATACATATATATGCATTTTTTTTCATATTAAATGTCTTTTCTTTAAAAAAAATATGATGTTTTGCCTCAGGTGCTATGCATGGGAACAGAGCTTTCAGTCTAAGGTTCAAGGAATTCGTAATGATGAACTCTCTTGGTTTCGTAAGGCTCAGCTCCTCGCTGCCGTAAGTCACTACTACTACTACAAAAAAAAAAAAAAAAAATTAAGTTCAGCTGAGTTTTACACCTCTATGATGCCTGTAGCTGTATAATTACTCATACTGACTAGTGTTATATATATTTTTTTTTGTACCAGTGGAATACCTTTATATTGAACAGCATACCGGTTTTAGTAACGGTTGTATCATTTGGTGTGTATACTCTGCTTGGGGGTGAACTTACACCTGCTAAGGCTTTCACTTCTCTATCTCTCTTTGCTGTGCTGAGATATCCTCTTTTCAATCTTCCAAATATAATAACTCAGGTACACTATATTTCACAATTATCACATATACTCCACTTGTCTTATTTTTCATAAAGTATCCAAATCTTAAAGTGGTCCGCACAAATCTTGATGCAAATCATATTTTTCTGGTAATTATTTGGGGAGCAGGTGAAATTTCTGAATTTTCCAATGGTTTTGATATCTTGACATTGAAAACATATACATAAATTTAAAATTAATATGTTCCTAATTTCAGCGCTACTTCTTCTAACTATAAAGACTCTTTCTATAATTTTTAATTTTGAAGGTTGTCAATGCAAATGTATCGTTGAAACGTCTAGAGGAGCTGTTCTTGACTGAAGACAGAGTGGTTTTACCCAATCCACCTATTGATCCGATGCTTCCTGCTATCTCCATAAAAGATGGTTTCTTCTCATGGGAATCTAACGTATGATTAAATTATTGCTTGACAAACACTATGTTTATTTATTTATTTTTTTTAAATTATAAGAAATGTTTTTCCATAGTCAAGATATGACCAATTGTTTGAATCTAGCAGTGAAATTTGGCTAGTTGCTATTAGAACCATTCATTTGATGAAAAAAAAAATGAGCCTGAGATCTTCTTCTCTAAACTTAAACTGGGAAAAAACAATCAAACTTAGTATTTTTTTTGTTGAGTTTGCAACTTTGCACGAACTGGTTTCAGAGTGATTTGGTTGAATTGAAAATTGGAGATATTATTTAGCTTTCCCTTTAATTTTAATTGTCGGAATTATCTGCATATTACACCTAAGTGTTGGATGTAACTTGCAATTTTAGAGAAGTATCAGGTTTTTTTTTAACAGCAGAAATATAAATTTGTCAAATATGAACAATAACCAATTAGAAATTAACAGGCAGAAAGACCAGCTCTGTCAAATGTGAATTTGGATATACCAATTGGTAGCCTAGTGGCGGTGGTGGGAAGTACCGGTGAAGGAAAGACCTCTCTTGTTTCAGCAATGCTAGGCGAGTTACCAGCTGTGGAAGGGTCCCACACGTCAGTGGTTATTCGTGGCACTGTTGCATATGTACCTCAGATTTCTTGGATCTTTAATGCCACTGTAAGAACTGTTTTGTAACCTTTTGTTTTATTTACTTTTGCTTTGAATCGGGATTCAATTGGCCGTGATGGAGTTCACTGGTTCCTCTGAAGTTACACAAATAAAATCAAGTAATTCAAGAAAAAACAGCAGATAAAAGGAGAGCTGAAGTTTGTCAAACAGTTGTCATAATTGACAAGTTGGTATTCATATAATTGCTCTGGCAAGCAATGACATATTGTTGAATTTATTTTTTATTTGTTTATTTATTTTTTGTTTGTGTTCATCCGTGTTATTACATATTTAGAATATTTCCTTTATATCAGTCTTTTATAATGTGTTTTATTTTTCATATTTTTAAAATTAACATCCTAATTAGTATATATCTTTCTACCTACAGGTACGTGACAACATTTTGTTTGGTTCCTCTTTTGATCCCATGAGATACGAGAAAGCAATTGAGGTGACATCACTGCAACATGATCTAGATTTACTCCCTGTAAGTGGGCAAAATTATTCTTCTTAATTAGTTGTATTTATTGCCTAATTTTATTGCGTATTAATTGTTAATTATTTTGGTGAGCAGGGAGGTGATCTGACAGAGATAGGGGAAAGAGGGGTCAATATAAGTGGGGGCCAGAAGCAGAGAGTTTCTATGGCAAGAGCTGTGTATTCAGATTCAGATGTGTACATTTTTGACGACCCATTGAGTGCTCTAGATGCTCATGTTGGTCACCAGGTAATAATTTCTAATATATGATAGTCATAAATGGTAATATTGAGTATGTAATCTGATGTTGTAGTCTTGGATTGGTTGTTCTGGTACAGCCGTAGAAGCTCAATAGATTTAAATTAACCTAATAACCCCAAGTAAAACAAAAAAAACGAATCAGCATAAGTTCAATGTTGGATACTTGTACTATTACAATGTGCAAACTGGTGTTGTCCTAGATTAGCTATAAAATTTGAATAAAGACAAATCAACCCAATTAAACATTCAAAAGACATGTAAAATAGTAAAAGAATTTGATATTATTTGGATACGATTTTAACCCATACAAATTATTATTTATCTTAGGTTTTTGACAAGTGCATCAAAGATCAGCTTAAAAACAAAACCAGAGTGCTAGTCACAAACCAGCTTCACTTTCTACCATATGTAGATAGAATAATTTTGGTACATGATGGTGTGGTAAAAGAAGAAGGTACATTTGAGGAGCTAAGTGAAACTGGTGAGCTATTCAAAAAATTAATGGAAAATGCTGGTAAAATGGAAGAACAACAAGATGACGAGACAGAGGGAGAGAAAAATGGTACAAATATAACAAAACTAAATGGAGAAGCAGCTGCTATAGGTAATGGTACGGTTGCAGATAAGGCCGGGGATAAGGCTGGTACGGGTAAGGAAGGGAAGTCAGTCCTGATTAAACAGGAGGAGAGAGAAAGTGGTGTTGTCAGCGTGAAGGTTCTTTCAAGGTAAGGATAAGATTTTTGAGTAGAACTAGGCTATACTTAAGCTCACAAATCTTTTGGTAAGCTTAACTCCAAAACCTATCGGAGTGATTTCAAATAACGAATCCAAACTGTTGAAATTGATACATTTCATAGGTGATGCATTTACATGTTAAATTTATAAATTTTCAAATTAATTTAGTATGAAGTCAAGCGGTAAAAAAAAAGGTTTACAAGTTAATTTTAATATGTTTATTTTTCATCGTATTTTTTACCACTTGACTTTATACTAAATTAATTTGAAAATTTATAAATTTGACATGTAAACACGTCACTCTTGAAGTAGATTGGTTTCAACGGTTTGGATTTGTCATTTGAAGTCAGTCCCATAGGTTTTGGAGTTTAAGTTCACCAAAAAGCTTAAATTGTATGAAGGTATCTACTAAGTCATGCAGCAGAGCTTAGTGTAACATGAATTGAGAACCTTATTCTCAATTTCATTATTACCTGTAAGATTGTTAAGTTCAAATTATAGGAATGCAAGCAACCTAAATTATATTCACAGAGAGAATTGTAACGTTGTAGTGCTTGATGCATCAATGAGCGATTGTTGACATTTTATTGATGCTTTTTTAGGTACAAGAATGCCTTGGGAGGGTTGTGGGTGGTGCTAATTCTATTGTTTTGTTATGTATTAACTGAAACACTCCGCATCTCAAGTAGCACTTGGTTGAGTGTGTGGACCGATCAAAGTGGACCAAAGGATCACAGCTCGGGCTTCTACAATCTTATCTATGCAGTTATTTGTTTGTGTCAGGTAGAATTTTGTTTTATGCACTTTACTATTAGCATTATTTTGTTTTTGCTCAACTTTCTGTTTCTTCTCCATTTTTGTAGATGTACTTCTTCATTATTTTTCCCAATTTTCCTTAAAAACTCTTTTGAAAGCATCAAATCATTTTTTAATCTCTTTTTCTTTTAACAGATACTTGTAACTCTTTCAAACTCATACTGGCTCATAATTGCAAGTCTACGAGCTGCTAAAAGGTTACATGACGCCATGCTAAGTTCGATATTAAGGGCACCAATGATATTTTTCCACACAAACCCTCTAGGAAGGATAATAAACAGGTTCGCCAAAGACCTAGGTGACATTGACCGAAATGTGGCAGTATTTGTGAACATGTTCTTGGCGCAAATTTTTCAGCTTCTCTCGACTTTTGTTCTTATTGGAATTGTCAGCACCATGTCTCTCTGGGCCATTATGCCCCTCTTGATTTTGTTTTACACTGCCTATCTCTACTACCAGGTATCGATCTATTGCTTAAGCTCCCTCTTTATTAATTGATTTTGTTTCTTTTTTACTGTTTACAAAAACCTTTGTTGAAATAGTACCCTACCATTGTGATCAGTATTTTTCTGTGTGATGGCAGATATCACTATTTTTCTGTAGCTTTATAATTTGTCAAAATTCGATTTGATTTATTTATCTAAGATGCATTCTTGTGATTCTTAGTTAACTACATGATTGGAGTTGGAAATAATAACAACAATAAAAATAAGTCCGCATCAAATTTTGTATCTTTTCTTATATGAATATGAGCTTTAGTTTATTTCTCTTTTGTACGCTTTTTTTGTCAGACCACATCACGGGAGGTAAAACGGCTAGACTCCATAACTCGATCTCCAGTCTATGCTCAATTTAGCGAGGCCTTAAATGGTCTCTCGACAATTCGAGCATACAAAGCGCATGATCGCATGGCTGCCATCAATGGTCAATCAATGGATAACAATGTTCGTTTCACCTTAGTCAATATGGGCGCGAATCGATGGCTAGGTATCCGGCTCGAAACCCTAGGTGGCATCGCGATCTGGTTCACCGCAACATTTGCAGTCATGCAAAACCAAAATGCCGAAAACCAAAAGGCTTTTGCTTCTACCATGGGTCTTCTACTTTCATATGCCTTGAATATTACAAACTTGCTCACTGCAGTTTTGCGGTTGGCTAGTTTAGCTGAGAACAGTTTGAATGCAGTGGAACGAGTTGGGAATTACATAGAGGAAGTCCCCGAGGCCCCACCTGTCATAGAAGGGAAAAGGCCTCCTGTAGGTTGGCCATTAAGTGGAGTAATAGAGTTTAAGCAGGTGGGGTTGAGGTACCGCCCGAAGTTGCCTCCAGTTTTGCATGGTATTAGTTTTAGAATTGAAGCGAGTGAGAAGATAGGGATTGTGGGGCGCACTGGTGCGGGAAAGTCTAGCATGATCAATGCACTTTTTAGAATTGTCGAGCTGGAGAAGGGGTCAATCTTCATAGATGGTTGTGATATCTCCAAATTCGGGCTCTGGGATCTGAGGAAGGTATTGGGTATCATACCACAGTCTCCGGTTCTCTTTTCAGGTATGTATATTTAATCACGAGGATGATTCAAATGCCTCCATTTTTGTGCCTACATCATGTCTCCGCTTTTTAAGTTTTAATAACAAAAATTACAAAACTTATATGTCAAAAAAATCGTTAGATATCATTAATATTGTTTTGTCTACATGCACATAAAAATGTATCACTTTTTGGTATTTTTTTATATGAATCAATAAGTTGAAAATCAACGTCCATAAATCATCCACATCAGTGTATTTTTGCAAGTTTTTGATAAAAAATCAAAATGAAGTTGTTTTTTACATGTGTGCACATAGATAATAATATAGGTCATATCTAACAGTTATATATTGATATTTAAGTTTAAAATTTTAAGTTATTAAAGTTTAAAAAATGGAGGCACGATGGATTCACAAAAAGTGAAGGTATTTGAGACCTCTTCAAATATTTCTCTCTTTGTGGGTTAATTGCTTAGATGTTATTACTTCCTATTCCAATATCAATTACACTTTGATCACTCAAGGCTTAATGCTCAGTACCATGACAACTATGTGCAGGATCGGTGCGGTTTAATTTGGATCCATTTAGTGAGCATAATGATGCCGATCTTTGGGAGTCCCTCGAGAGAGCACATCTGAAGGATGTTATTAGGAGGAATCCTCTAGGCCTTGATGCTGAGGTCCTTCAATTTTTTATAAAAAGAACTTCAATTACATGAAAAGAAAATTAGTGTGTGATGTACCCCTAATTTTCACTGTACTTGCAAGTCACAACAAAAATTTTCTGGGCCCTTTTTGGTAGATGGCTTTCACCAAAACTGGGATTATAATAATTAGATGAGTGAGGCTATGGTAATATTCATATTACGGATCGACCTGTACTATGGATCTATATATCTATTTTCAAAGGTTAAACAGTCGATCCGAACTGTTAAATGTGATTTCCATATGAAAATGTACCTGAAGTGCAAATTTTATATTTCTTAGAATTTTTTTACTTTCTTTTAGATGGTAGAAAATCACAGCTTTTGGATGGTCCAGAATTTTCAAATCAAGTAAATTTCTATCTAAATTTTTTTTAAAAAGTGTAAAATTTTGTCTGCATGTACATTTTCATATGAAGATCATGTTGAACGGTTCAGATCGACTGTTTGGAGTTTAAGAATGAAGATATAAGTCCATAGCACAGGGCGCTGTGTAATATGCATATTTGGTGTGCACTTGAACTAAAAGGGAAGTGCCTTCAGTAGGAAAAGAATAGGGGTTTGATGATATTGGGTATTTATTGCACCTAAGGATGTTAAAATAAAATGTTTGGTGCACTTCTTGTAAACCAGAACCAGATTTAGTTGTATGGCGATAAATAAAATCACAGAAATACCATGACCTAATTATTGAGTACAATATTAAATGGTGCAACATATAGGTTTCGGAGGCGGGAGAGAATTTCAGCGTGGGGCAAAGGCAGTTGCTCAGTTTGGCACGTGCATTGTTACGTCGAGCGAAGATACTAGTGCTTGACGAAGCAACTGCAGCTGTTGATGTCAGAACCGATGCTCTGATTCAGAAGACAATTAGAGAAGAGTTCAAGTCTTGCACTATGTTAACTATTGCACACCGTTTGAACACTGTTATTGATTGTGACCGCCTCCTTCTTCTTAGTGCTGGCAAGGTAGAATGGTTTTCTCTTATTTTTTTCTTTCAAGGGTAGGCATGGTATTTAGATATTTCTTGGAGGTGCAATTTAAATTATTCTGAAAGATAAAGAAAAATAAAGTGAAATGTACTTATTTGCAAATAAGTTAATCTCTTATATAGAAGGACAGACTCGATTTCTTATAAGGTTGAAATGAGGAATATCAATTAAGGTGAAATTGGGTACATACCAATTTCACATCTAATTAGTATTAATTGAGTATACATACAACCAGCTGAAAGTTAATATTTCTACAAAAAGTTTATTTAGTTCATTTTAACCTGTAGGTACTGGAGTTCGACACACCCGGGAATCTCTTATCGACTCAAGAGAGTGCCTTCTCAAAAATGGTACAGAGTACTGGTACCAGCAATGCTGAATATTTAAGGGTATACTATTTCCCCCTTTGTTTCTTTGTATCTCATACTTGACAAGTTCTACTTGAAAAAAATAAAACATAATCCTTTGTAAATACAAAAAAAATCAGGGTCTAGTATTTGTCAGTGAAGAGGAGAGATTGAAAAGGGAGGAAACAAAGCGACAAGACGGGCGTAGGTGGGCCACAGCGGCCCAGTTGGCACTTGTCACAAGCCTCAGTTCTTCGCAAAATGAGATTCAAAATTTGGAAATCATCGATGAATCAAACATTGTCAATAGAACAAAGGATGCGGTGATAACTCTTCAGAATGTTTTACAAGGAAAGCACGATAGTGAGATAGAGGATACTTTGAATCAGTATCAGGTCCCACCTGCCAGATGGTGGTCATCTCTCTATAAAGTTGTCGAAGGTATTGTTTCTCTTCATTTTTTAGAGTGAGGCTACTAAACTATGCATAGCGCAGATCGGTCTATACTATTGCTCCATATCTTTGTTTTTAAAGTTCAAACAGTCAATCAGAACCGCTCAATATTATTTGACTTAGTTCCATAAAAAAATGTACTTGGTGACTAAATTCTACATTTTTATATAGGTAGAAAATCACTAATTTCGAATGATCTAGAATCTTTTGATCAAGTGATTCTCTACTAATCTAAAAAAATAGTAAAAAAAATCTGAAAAATATAAAATTTGGTCTCTGAGTACATTTTTCCTATAGAGATCATGTTGAGCGATTTGGATCGACTGTTTGAACTTTAAAAACGGAGATATGAAGCCATAGAAAATATCAGTGTGCGCTATGCATAGTACCGTAGCCTCACTCTCTTTTTTCTCATACTTTGAACAGTAGCAGATCTTAAATGTTTGGCGTTGGAATAAATTTATGAATGTCCCTATGAACATCTAATCATCACTATTATTTGCAAAAGTAGTAGCATTTCAAATGCCCTTTTATGTAAGAAATAAACATATATCTGTACTAATTTCATGTTAAAATATTCAAATGACCCCTCATTTCTTATTTTTATGGGGTATCCTTGACATATTTCATTTGCAGGATTTTTATGTAAAATTTAGCCATTGTAGGATAAACATGAAATTTCATCAAATTTCAAAAACCATTCATGGGATTTCTTTGGTGGTACAGTATCTCCAAAAGTATAAAATTAGGGTTTGTTGGGAATTTTGCTAATTTTAGTTCTATCTTCTTCTTTTTTTCATTTTTCTTTCAGGTCTTTCAATGATGGGTAGATTGTCAAGTAACAGGATTGAGTCACAATCAAGTATTGCTTTTGATAATAATACAATCGATTGGGACAAAGCGGAGATGTAGTATTTTTATTACTTGTAGAAATCTAATTACACATTTAATATAATACATTTCCAGTTTTGATTGAAAATTTGTATTAGGGGATTTTAGTTTTGAATATGGTGTAAGAAATTTTGTTAGTATTCACGGTTTTATAAAAATAATTAATTAATAACGAAAATTTTGAATATATTTTGTGTGTCGTGTCATGCCTTACCATTTTTTTGCTCCTTGCCATTATGAATTCAATTGTTACTAACACTTGGAGAAATCTCATAATTCAAAGACAAAAATTGGGTTGCTTTCCATAATAATTATGTCAGAATCACTTGTAGGTAGGTATGTAAATACGTGTTGTCTAGTCATGCTCTAACTTGGGTCATGTGTTATACTGTGACGTGACTAAGTCAGATATTAGCATCTCGTGCAGTGATTAAATCGGAATGAATGATCATGGCACGTTAGTCATGTTTGATCTCATTTAACCAGTGTTATAAAATACGGTTTTGCTGCGGTATGTGGAAGGTCACCGCATACCGCATATACGGTATGCGGCTGCATATACGGATTTTTATGCGGACTTATATATGCGGATTAAAAAGAATGATAAAATAAAATATACAATAATATCTCATAATATTATAGATATAATAGGAAAATACGAAAATATATAAGCGTGCAAATGTGAAAATTACACAAAAATATTTTATTTGAGTAAAGTGCTCTGTTAGCTTTACATGAAAAGCACTCAAAATCATTAGTGGGGTATTTTGAAGTTGGCCCACAATACGAAAATTTATTGAATCAAATAGAATTGCATTTGTTGGCCCAAAATACTAAATGTCAATCTATTATGTGTGCATCTGCTTTAAATATTCTAAGATATTCCGGAATAAATTGATCAATATCGAGTTGGGTCTTAACCCTTGAGTTTCATGTCCAGATCTCCAGTGAAGAGAGCCGGTTTCACCACTTTCAGAGGCCTGACATGCTCCTCTCTTACAAATTTTATACGTGCATTTTATCAATTTTGAATATGTGCACTAACTGTGTTGATCAGTTTTCCCTTTCTGACAACCAATTTTGTGATTTTTTCTGTGAGCAATTGGCTGGGAATACTCATGCTATTCACTCAATTAATCTCAGGATTTATGGGAGTCGAGAGCTATGATGAACAGTCAGTTTAGTGGGTGACAGACAGCAGGTCAATATGCTGTTTTCTGAACTCAACCCCATTTCAAAAGATGAAATTCTAAAATCCATTATAAATCACAGAAAATTCCAAAAATGGAAATTCTTGTTCCTGTATGTTCATCTGAGTGTTGTCTATTCAACCTAGAACCAGTATTTCTGTCTGATCTTAATTTGGTGCTGTTTTAGGGCATTTTCAGTACCAGTACATGATGCCTTGTTTTTTGCTTGTGTTCAACACTGGTATAATGCTTGGTACTGACTGGTATGATGGCACATGAGTTGTGCATGGGCTACATATCATCTGGTTAGGTCTAAACCATGGATCAGATCTATGATCAGCAAAGAAGACTATCACAGTTTTTATTGAATTTGGTAATGTTGAAGTTGCAAGCTGATACGTACAACAAAGTCTACATCCGATGCAGAGGAAAATGGAGAAGGAAATCAACATAATATTTTGACTAATATACGGCTGGATTGCATCTTCTGTATTTGCTATATTTATCATATTTGAAAAGTGTGTAATTGACTTCTAGATTTAGTTTGTATTCTGATTTATTTCCATAATCACAGAGGTGAGCTGTGCACCTCTAAAACTTATTACATATGATCCTCTCAGAACAGAGAAAGAGAGAATGAAAATAGATATTGTAAAAAACCAATTTTAATGATATAAAATCAGGGAAGGAGGAATTCAAGGAGTGTGGTGTTCTCTGCTTTTGTTTATCTTAGTTTTGACAGGTAATGAGCTATCAATTACTTTGACATCTCTCTACCTTGTCAGAACATGAGACATTTTTATATGAGGCCCTTCCATATCTGTCTAATTATATTTCTTACTAATTTCAACTTGAAACAGTGGATTTTGTATCAAGATCATTAGGAGATTACAGGTTTTTTAGTGTTTACTCACTGATGCAATGATTCAGTTGCTTTTTTCACATATAACATCACTCCTTCAATTATGCAATGAGGTCCTTATAAGTTCAACATGTTCAATAGAGGTTCTCAAGCTCTCTTATCTATCAAATTACACCTTTTTATATACGCCTATGTGATTCCTATCAAGGGAATAAGGGATGCTCTCCAGCATCAACCTTGACTGTCTTCACATGGGCATTTATGCAAAAGGGTCCCTGTTACTTGTATATATATATTTTTTTTTATTATGTGCCATCTGAAGTTCATAAGCAAATCAGACCATCAAAGGATGTTGTCAAGCATCAGACTTTGACAGTCCTTTCCTCTTATATCACCTCTAGGCAAGATGTGTCTTGCGTAATAGAAATTTATTTTTTATTCCGTATGTTCATACACTATTTTATATATATATAGTCTTCATAAATTAAGCAGATTTGTATAGATACCCGTACCCATCACAAATGCTAAAGCAAAATGTTCATTGGTGAATATGGGACACCATATAGAAATTAAAGTGGTCCATCTAGAAAAATGAGAAGTATTAAATGGGGTTCCATTTGGTACTTGTAATTAATGTCATTGTTAAGTAGCACCAGCTCTACAGTCAGCTATACATGATGTTTAAACAAAGAAACGTAAAGATACATATTTTACCAGCTATGCCATGTCCAGATAAAGATAGAGATCTTAGTAGACGGAGAGGCAATAACTAGTGACATTTAGCATAAAATCCGCTCTATAGGACCTCCGGTACGTACTCATCGTCTACAGCTATGTATACCGTCATCTGAAGACGTGCATGCCCGGTGATTGGATCGCATGTGATTCTTTCTTCCAACTTGTCATCTGAAGACTGAATAGGACAGCTGGTGAACTTGATTTAGATCTCTGTAGCGTGGGTAGGGGTATCAACGGGTAAAAAACGGGTAAAGTGGAAGCATTTTCATACCCTTAACTTTTCTGTTAACGAAAATAACTTTATCCTTGCTCGTACCCAATAAGTTAAACAAAAAGAAACCTTACCCGTACCCTTCTTGTTGAAAACTGTACGGGTCGGGTAAATGTATAAAATGGTGTTATTGAATAAATATATATATATGTATATATATGGACCCTCAAAATAAAAATAGATATATATGTTTGTATATAACTATTGTATTAATACAATTGTTAGCAGCATCAAGCCGACTAACCTTCAAAAAAAGAATAGTTAACGGAAAAATAACTTTATCCGTACACGATAAGCTAAATGAAAAAAAAACCTTATATATACCCGTGGATAAACTAAACGGAAAAATAACCTTACCCGTAATGGTTTTATCGGTAATGGTTTTATCGAATACGGCACAAATCGGGTAAACCTGTTAAAGGGTGCCATTGACACCACTACCCACAGCACCAGAACCAGCAGTGCTAGTGCAAATAACTTGGAGGAGGAGTTGTTAGAATGCATTGCTTCTCTAATGGTGTAGATGGTCTGAACAGCTACACTATATGGCCTGATTTATAGAAGGATGATTTTTATTTGTAAAAATAAATTAATGATCTAGCAATTGGGGAATTGACCTGTCACAGTCGTTGACGAGAAACTTGAAATATTATATATATATATATATAAGTATCACTCATCTCAGTTCCTGGATGATGCTATCTGTATTTAAAGCATGTAATAATTGTTTTAATTTTCTGGTTCTTTACAAATAAAAAAGTTGGGTTTCAGATAATTTTTCAATTGACAATTATGAAAATAAATTATAAAAGTATATTTTTTTTAGCTTAAAAAATATATAATTTTGTCTATTTCTAATTTTTTTTTTTTCAAAATATAAACAAATACTTAATATTTAAAATAATAACAAAATTACGCTTCACCTACAAATTTTTGCCCCCGCCATATTAATTATTTAGGGAGAATTTCATATATACCACTCAAAAACTGTGAAATTACGTATTTACCATCCAAATTTCTATAATTACGTATTTACCATCTAAAAATCTAATAACTCACATATTTACCCAATATAACTTTAGTATATATCACATATACCCAAAACTAAGATTAATTATGCTTAATATTCTTAAAATTATAATTAATCAAGGATTAACTTAGCCCCCTCTCTTTCTCTCCTTAAATACGTTCTCTAATTAATCAAGGATTAACTTAGCCCAGCACAAGGAACTGCCTTCTATTTTCCAACATATACATGAGCAACATAACTAGGATGTGAAACTGTTTCGCTAATTTTAGGATTTCTTTCTAATTTTCAATTTATGTTATTTAGGCTGATTATGCAACTGGTTTATTTATTTTCATCCGCAAGTTAAGGTGCGATGTCAGATGTGTAAACTTTTATTATTTTCGTCCATTTGATGCCAGCATTCCTTTGATGAGGATAAAGTTTTAACGGAGCAGGAAAGGAGGAGGCGAAAGAGAACGATAAATTTTAGCGTAGAAAGAAAATGTCGCGTCAAAAAGAGAAGAATTATGTGCGTAAAAGGGGAAGGGACTAATTCAAGTATTAATTATATTCTTTATTTTTTTTTTGAAGGTTGGCGGCGATAGCCGACAACATATATATTGATAAGAAAAAAATATATTTACACAAATGTTAAAAGTAAAATTGCTCCCTTAAACCTCTACAGATGATCTAATACAGAAAAAATAAATGAGGTGTTCTAGCCCCAACCCGCATTGGGCCCCAACGGTATGCATGCCCTCCATCTATCAATCTCTAGTGACGTATCAATTATGAGACGGCACACCGTTTTTTGTTTGTCCGAAAATAATCTCCTGTTCCGCTCCCTCCAAAGTCCCCAGGCACCCGCTGCCCAGATCGCACTCCATTTTTTATCTTGAAGCGCCGTCATTTGTGACCGTGCGCATGTCCAAATAGATAAGATATCAACACCGCCCTGTACGGATATATCGTATTGTGCCATCAAACCCATCCAAAATCTCCTCGCATAAATACACTCCCACATAATGTGATCCCTATTTTCCACCACATCCGCCGAGCACAAATGGCAACCTGTATTAACATGGCACCCCCTTGACCTTAAAACTTGCTGAGTTAGCACCTTATTGTCCAGCATTAGCCAGATAAAGATCCTTACTTTGAGTGGGGCCGCTATCTTCCAAAGCCTCTTCTGGTTTTGTGAGATAATCCCCGTGTGATGCATTGCTTTATAAGCCGATGCACAGGAGAATAATTTGGTTTCCGTCCATCTCCATTCCGGAGTGCCCCCATTGAGGCGTATCGATGATGAGTAGAAGTGCCCGAGATTTGCCAGGTCCTTTAAAAAGAACGAAGCTACCGGCCTCAATGATTGTAAGCCTGCCGCCGACCCCACCCCCTGTAGTGCTGACACCGTAGTTGACCACAGACCTTCCGGGTTTTTGTCCACTGCCCACAGCCACTTGGCTAGGAGAGCCTCGTTTTGAACCGTTAGGTCTATGATTCCCAGGCCCCCATTAATTTTCATGAGACACACTCTTTCCCAGTTTACCAGGCAGTTGATTGCCTTGCATGAGTCATTTCCTTTCCATAAAAAATTCCTTCTTGCTTTGTCTATGTGCTTCATGACTCCCACCGGGATCTTGAATGCCTGCATAATTATATTCTTTATAATATTAAACTTAATTAATCTCTAATTAATTAGATAAATATGTGAGTTATTATATTTTTAGATGGTAAATACGTAATTTCACAGTTTTGGAGTGGTATATATGAAATTCTCCCAATTATTTAATATGGCGGCTACCAGTTACACGTTTTTTTTTTTGGTTTTTTTAAAGACTTGGCAGCAGGCTAGGCTACCAGTTACACATTTTTATTTTTTATTTTTTTAAAGACTTGGTAGCAGGCTAACAGTTGACGAGTCAAATTAAGAGCCAGCGTGAGGACAAGTCAGTGATCAAATATTCTTATTTTTAGATAAGACTAACTTCTAACAGTTGTCGTTTAGTAATTGTTTTAATATGAAAAAGTTTGAGATTCTTCATATTATTGTTTCATTGAATTTTATGGCACTATCTCAAGTCCAATTCACTGCATTTGACAGATGACAAGTCGTGCTGGCGTTCGGCCTTCCCTAGCTTCCACCCGATTTTGAGGATAGGAGAAATCGGATGATATCGGATGATAGTTTTTTTGTGACATCAAATGACATTCTTTTTTTTGTGACATTAGGTGACATTGTATATTTTTAAAGTTTTTAAAGTCTAAATGGTTGATTGGAACTGTTCAATATGATGAATATATTAAAATGTACTTGCAGATTAAATTTTACATTTTTTTCGAATTTTTTTTTCTATTTATTAAGTATTTTACAAAATTGATATTTTTAGACCATTGAATTTTGTACCCATCTTAATAAATAGTAAAAAAATAAAATAAAATGTAAAATTTGATCTGAAAGCACATTTTGTTGTGGAGATTATGTTAAACGGTTTGGATCAACGATTTGGACTTTCAAAATGTAGAAAATGATTGTGGTAACTAAAAATTATGGTAATCAGATCCCTCCTCTATATATATATATATATATATATATCATTCATTCGTAACCAATCTTCATTAGGAAAGTACAAAGAAAAATTAATTTTAATTTCTTTAATTATTTTATTAGTTTTACTATTTGGATGGTTAATTTTTATTTATTTCTTGAAGCATGAGCAACTCAAATATTCTTAATTATTCTTACTTGTAAAAGTCATATTAAGAAATTAAGTGTAATGCTATTAGGGGTGTAAACGGATCGGATATTATCCGGATCCGAATCCGGAAAATAGCGAATTCGGATTCGGATATTTTCGGATACGGATCTGGATTCAGATAATTTTTTAACGGATACGGATACGGATATGGTTTCGAATATGAAACCGGATACGGATAATTATTCGTATCCGCATTTTTCTTCATTTCGGATATCAGAATATTTTTAAAAATTTTGTGGCCCAGTGGCCTATTACGCAAGCATATTGCATCATTTCTATCTTTCCTCAATTAATTAACTTGAGACTATCATCTGCATGCAAGCATATTGCATCATTTCTATCTTTATTTATATTAACTTCTTCAGTGAATGCTGGATTCCAGGTTGCACATGTATAACTAACTGTACTTATGTTATGTGATCTTTTTGTATTCCAATCTGGTGCACGACCTTTATAGTTTTTTTTGTTTATTCTATATGGTTAAAAAGAATGTTATTAAGTTTAAGTCGATATATTTTGATGAACAATATGACATAATTAGTACCTATTATTTTATTAACATGATATATGTTTTGTAACTAACGAACTTATGAAAAATATTATATCTAATTTATGAATGAAAAAAGTTAGATTTAGATGTTATTTTTTGCTAGAATGTACAATAGTATTAATTTTTAATTATCCGAATTATAGTGATATCCGTATTCGTATCCGTCCAAAATCCGATCCGTATCCGTATCCGTTTAATATCCGATCCGTATCCGCATCCGAGACTATCCGTATCCGTATCCGTATCCGAAAAATTATAACAAATACGGATACGGTATGACCACTATCCGATCCGTATCCGACCGTTTACACCCCTAAAGGCTATAGATTAAATTAATGTCTTTTTAAAAAATTCATATGTTTTATTACAAATATTTTACAAAATAAATTAAGAGTAAGGCCTTATGTGCTATTATCTCAAAAACCTATCATATAAATTTCGAACGACAAATCCAAATCGTTAAAACTGATGTAATTCGTTATTGATGTGTTTACATGTCAAATTTATAAATTTTTTAATTCATTTGGCATAAAGTCAAGCGGTCAAAAAATTATGAATTTTAAGTTAATTTTAATACATTTTTTTTTACCGCTTGACTTTATACCAAATGAACTAAAATTTTTATAAATTTGACATGTAATCGCATCAATTACGAACTACATCAGTTTCAAAATTTTGAATTTGTCGTTTGAAGTTTAATACGATAAATTTTTAAGACAGTAGTACAGAATGTCTTATACTATCCATAACACCTAAGTCTTACTCATAAACTAATACCAAAAATTATATATAGTTGATTGTCATAATTAAGAACGAATATGTTAAAAATATTCTACAAAATAAATTAATTTGCACCGCACCAGTCAAATTGGATGTGGGTGGTGATGTGCACAAAGTCACAAAACAATGCAACGAAGTGTTGCATAAAAAAAAAACATCTAAGGCAACTTTTTTTTTTCTGTTCACCAAAAGGTAAGTTAATTTGAGTTTTTATTTCATGGCCTTTAATGGCCTTCAATGGTTATGGTCATATTTTATTTTATTTTTTTCAAAAGGTAAGTTAATTAGTAAAATAATTCGTTGGAAGGATGACTCGAATGCCATGTAAATAAAAAAAGTATGATAATTTTCATAGGCTCCGAAATTAATTGTCCTAAAAACAAAAAAAAATTAAAAAAATTATTAATTTGTCCTTTCATTAATTGTATTTTATGCAGTGTTCTAAATAGCGCGCTATAGCGTTTTTGGACCCCAAATGCTACGCTATGACATCAAAATGCGCTATTTGCGCTACGGCCGCTATAGCGGTCCGCTATTTGCGCTATACAATATGAGTTTTTTTTTTTTAAGCAATTTATATGGGTTTTAAATAAAGGTAAAAAAAATCTCAAACCGAAATTGAATTTGTTGCTACTTGCTACAGATAAATCAATTTGAAATTGGGAATAGAAATTGAAATTTTAATAGAAAAAAAGTCCAAACCGAAATTAAAATTTGAATAGAAAAAAAAAGATTATGTCATGAATCATGATGCTTAAGATATTTTTAATAGGAAAAATCAATAGTTTATGATATTACTATGGATATTTTGAACCGCAATTTGGACTTTGTACAGGTTCAATATGAATATTATAGTTTCTTAATTACTTTGGTGTTATTTATTGTTCTATGAGACTTTAGATAATGTTGATATTTAGTACAAATATTGAATATACGAAATGTAAAAAAAAAAACGCTATTTGGAATAGCTTCCACTATAGCGACGCTATTCGCTATAGCTTTTTTGTTGCCTTCCCGCTACGACGCTATAAATGCTATTTAGAACCTTGATTTTATGGCAAGTCCAATTCAAGAAAACAGGAACCTGTTATTCAGATCTCAACCATTGATTTTCGTTGAAAATTCGCACATTAAAAATTTCTTTGTTAAAAAGTTTGCACATTTTTTTTTTAGTAAAGATTGGAGGGTCAAGCTAACTATTTAATATCCACAAGGGATTTTTCTATCCGAATTTCAAAAATGTCTGATGTTGAAATTATAACTATTTAATATCCACAGGAGATTTCCCATCAAAATGTCACGTGTTCCTAGCTACTTTGAATATCTTATTCCATCTGATGTTGAAATTTTTATTTAATTAGAACTATAATTGTTCTCAATGTATTTAGGTTAATATTATTTATTATCAAATTATTCGGTTTTCACCATATATAATAAATGAAATTTTTACTCCGTGGTTATATAAGTGACGTGCAGATAGGAATTGTAACGATTTTTTTTATTCTTATTCATTTTTTTTAACACGGTATAGGTCAGGTAAACCGATAAAAAAGTGTTATTGACATTTTAATTTGTGCTTTCAGTAAAATATTTTTCAAAGTAAGAAAACAAATGAATAATCACTACTACATAATAGACGACAGTACATGATTAAAAAATATATATGACACACGGTTCTGCAACTGTCTGCACGAATCGTGTATGACAAACAATTTCGAAAATGTGGTGTTGTTTACTTCCTCTCCTCTTTTCCAAATAAAATGGGAAAATATTCCATAAAAAAATAGAAAATATTGACAAGAAATGAATTTTCTGAGATCTTTTTCTACACTTTTCTCTAAATAAAAGCAGATAATTAAGCATTATCATGTTCCGCTCAATAATTCTTCAACGTTGAGTCTATCTATTTTTGCTAATTTGAAGTTTAGCAGTATTTTTACATTCCTAATTATCAGCAAAAAGAAGTATATTAACAAAACTAACCTAATCAGATTTACATTAATAAATGCTAATTATATTAAAATTTATATATATATTTTAGTAACATAAACTAATATAATCAGTGCAAACACATTTATTTAAGTATATTGCAGTTGAAATATAATTTAGGATCCATCTTAGATATTTAATTGTCAATTTTTTATTTAACAAAGTGCTAAATCAATGAGAATGACTCAAACATCAGTTTTTTTTATTTTTACTGAATCATCCAATTAATCAAATATAAAACAGTTGGAAAATCCTTTTTCATTATAAATTTCATAAGAAAAAAAAAATTATGCGTATTGTATGATTTCCCGCCAATATTTGTTCAACGTAAGACAACAATATTTTTATTGATAAATTAAAATAAAATTATATACTATATTTGTTTGAATTATCCAAAAAATTCCAACATAATATATAATATTTTGCCAATTTCACAATCAAAGAAATCAAAATCGTGCATATATAGTCTACAATCAAATAACAGCAAATCTAAAAAAAAGGGCTAATAATAAGCTATTACTACTGCACATGATCAACTTTATATTTTTAGAAGAAATATTGAAATAAAAAGGTTAACAATGGTTCATTTTTTTAAAATAAAAGGCATCATAAGTTTTGTTATGGTACATGAAAAAAAGGAGATCTACATATACATTCAAGGAGAAAGGAGACCTTTTCCTGGGCCATGTAAGATTCACATTGTTTGGGCCAAATTGGGCTTTATCAGGCTTGCCTGAAAAGTTGCAAGAATTTATAACAGCAACATATATCAGTTGAGAGCTCCGGAACAAATTTCCTTAAGGCGCATTTTTAGTCCCATATTGCATGGCGTACTTTTATTGCTCTCACCAGCGATGATAATTGATGAAAGAATATGGGGTAGATTAATTAATATGATGACATTTGCTGCAACAAATTAAACACCTACATGAAATGAAAATGAATTGGAGTTTAATTATCAATCATTTTGTAATTAAGCTAGACTACTTTTTGTTTGTAAAAACTTTTTTTTTTGGAACAGTAAGTAATTATATAAATCCTTGAAAGCAGAGAAGAGAAGGAAACAAAATGCTAAGCAAACCAGAAAAGATTGTCTTTTGAAGAACTTTTAATGACCATCAAGTCTTTTCATTTTATATAAAGACTCATGTTAATTAACCCAACATTAATTATCTATTTTTACATATCTTTTATGAACATGTGTAGTCCTCATTCCCAACAGCGACTAAAAAATTAGGCGATTCAACAGCGACTAAAAAATCTAGGGTTTTGATAGCCGCCATTCTCCTTCTCTTCCTCCACCTAGCTCCATTTTTTTTAACACTTTGTAGTCCTCATCCCGACACAACACCTCCCCTCTCTCTCGGTTCTACCTTCTTGAACGGAGAGGAGAATGAGGGAGGGGAGGAACCGGAGCCGATCGGAGCCGGGAAGTGCAGTATTGTCGGAGCTTCGGAGTGTAGAGTCCCATCTCGATTGGAGCATGACAGTGAGTAGATTCGACGGTTGTCGGAGTGCGGCGGTGGTCGAAGAAGCGGATCTGGTCGTGGAGCGAGATAGCGATTAAAGTATTACGGTGATCAATATCTCGATTGGAGCGCGACGGTGAGTAGATCTGGTTGTCGTCGGAGCGTGGCGGCGATCGAAGAAGCAGATCCGATCATGGAACGAGATGACGATTAAAATATTACGATGATCAACATTTCAATTGGAGCGCGACGGTGAGTAGATCCGGTTGCCGTCGGAGTCCGACAACGGTCGAAAAAGCAGATCCAGTCGTGGAGCGAGACGAGGATTAAAATACTAGATTAATTTAGAAGATTTTATGAGAATAAAAAAATAGATTTAGAAATTACGGTTATTTGACCTATTGTAAATACGTTTCTTATCAATTAAATTGTTAGTTGACATTTAAAGCCACTAACCTTAAAAAAAAGAACATGTGTTTCTTCGTAAAGAGACGATACCATATCACCATAGATGCTTATAGAATCTCATAATGGAGCACGAATTCAATGCATAGTTGTTCAATTTGTGCTGCATTAATATCTTAATCCTCAATTATTTGGAAAAGAAATGCATTTCCATTGTTTTAAACGGTGCTTTTGCAAAGGAGCACATGGCATTATGTCTTTTTAATTATTTGAAACTTTATTTAGACTATTGTTTGAAACTTTTGAAGTCCAGCTATGATATAGACTACAAGCATTAACACATGACATTATATATACTTTCTTTCTTTTTTCATACTTTTAGACTATGTGTGTGTGTGTGTGTTATTGAAACTTTAAATCCAGCTATGATATAGCATATTCTATTAGTACTTAGGAAGCTTCAGTTGCTTAAACATGCCATGTTGTTGATTGATACTTTAATAATTTATGCTAAATTTAATAAAATTTTATTGTTGGTCCCTCTATTAAATGAAGCATATATTTGTTCAATTAAAATAATAAATATGTCTTGTTCAAAAATGTAAACCCACTATCCAAATGCTCTTAACAGCTGCAAAAAAAAAAAAGTCAAAAAGAATAAAAAAGCTGTGTTATCTTATCACACAGGGACTTATTTGTAAATTGACCTTTAATATTCTATAATTACAAATCTGTCTGTCTATCTAAAAGTTGATAGTTGATAGTTGATAGTTTTAGAGAACAAAATTGAAATTAAAGTGTACAACAAATTTTACATATTCCTAATTACCTATGACTTTGGTCAAAGTACACTACTTAATATAATCATAACCACATTTTACTTTGGTTAAAACGGTATCTAATATGCATCTCTAACACTGGTACTGGTATTAACCCAAAATAACCACAATTATCATTGCCATTGTAAGTTGGAATTCTTGATTTTTTATTTATTTAAAGGGGACCATAAATTACTTGGTTAAATGTATTAGTTTTCTAATTATAAGCACGCATGAAATCTTTTTCCAACTGAAAGATTGCCTCCTAACCGTATTATTGTAACATTGTAATTTATTTTCATTATTTCAATACTTAATATCCAACAAACCTTCAAATAAAATTGAAAATCCACAAAAGGACGAACTTTACAATTTTTTAATAGAAGATATAAAAAAATAATATTTCTATTGTTCAGAATTTTTATGATAATAGAAATTCAGAATATCAAAAAAATCTTAAGCTAAGAAGCCAGAGAATGTATTTGCGTCATTCGCTCATTTATAGACTTTTTATCAAAATTGTGAAACATCTATTTACAAACAATATGTGCAAAAAAACAAATATATTTGTCATTGTGGATTTCATTTGCACATGATTTACACATGAAGAGTTTCAATGGAATCGAATCTTTTATTGATGCGGGTACTTGGGATTGTGCTAACACATGCAACTCCAACTGCAGTAACTCAAAACCCGTGTATATATCTTACTATAAATAAATCCCCAGCCCCTCTATCCAGTAGACCTCCTTGATTATCTTTTTACACATTCACTCACTATGCAACATTTTCTAATTAGTTTGCTCCTATTCCTCTCCATTGCACAATGCATTGGCATTTCTCTAGCCTCCTCACAATACACACACTGTGAAGGCACACTATACCCTGAGTTATGTGCTTCTACACTATCAACAATCCCTAAACTTTCAAAGAAATCGTTACCCGATGTGATATGCTCGGTCATCAATAAGACGGCCGATGAGGTACGAGCATCGTTCACTAATTGCTCGGCATACCTCCATTACCGCACTCTCGATCCGGTCGAACTAATGGCCATCAATGACTGTCTCGAGTTGCTCGATGAGTCGTTAGATGAACTGTTACTTGCCGTGTCAGAACTCGAGTCGAAGCCAAATGCACATGTCTATGACGTGCTCACTGTACTGTCAGCTGCAATGACAAACCAATATACGTGCCTCGACGGCTTCCATAAAATTAAAGGTACGTACATTATATATATTATAGAGCTATATATCAATCGTTAAATAACCTGTAACTGATTGATCGAGCTCGACAAATAACAGGTGAAAACATTCGGAAATACATCCAAGGCCGGCTTCACCACGTATCGCACCTAGTGAGCAACTCTTTGGCCATGGTTAAAAAGATTCCTCCCAAACAAAATGGAAGGCAAATGAGAGAGAAAAAAGAGCCATTCGAGGGGTATGGAACGATGCACCGACAGCTTCCTCGGTGGGTGAGGCCATCTGATAGACGATTGCTCCAAGCATCATCCACCAATTCAGCATCAATTGTGTCCGATTTAATCGTGGCCAAGGATGGCAGCGGGAACTTCACAACGGTTAGTGCAGCGGTTGCAGCGGTGCCAAACAAGAGCACGAAGAGATTCGTGATTTACATAAAAGCGGGGACATATTTGGAAAATGTCGAGGTGGAGAAGCATAAGGTGAACGTGATGTTCATCGGTGACGGCATCGGCAAGACGGTGATCAAGGCCAGTCGAAATGTGGTCGATGGATGGACCACCTTCAGGTCTGCCACCTTAGGTCAGTTTCTTTTTTTTTCTTATATATTTAATTGATTTTAAATGTGTTCATATATCAACTAGCATGTATATATGTCGGAGTTGGCTATGGTGCTACGCGTAGCATAGAGGGTCTCCGTGCTATGACTCAATATTTGAGTTTTCAAAATCCTAACAGTCGATTCGAACCGTTCAAAATGATTTCCATATGAATATCTACCTGCAAACCAAAATTTACAATTTTTTAGATTTTTTTTTACTATTTTTTTAGATAGGTAGAAAATCACTTGATCTGAATGGTATAGAATTTTCAGATCAAGTGATTTTCTACCTGTCTAAAAAATAGTAAAAAATTCTAAAAAATGTAAAATTTGGTTTGCAAGTACATATTCATATGTAGATCATGTTGAACGGTTCGGATCGACCGTTAGAATTTTGAAAACCCAAATATTGAGCCGTAGCATGGAGGCCCTCTATGCTATGCGTAGCATATTAACATTTTCCTATATATGTCATGGTAATAGAGCAACTAATTTAAATATATTATAAACATTTTAACAATTTTATAACGCAAGCATGCATTAATTGATTGAAATTAAGTACATATAGATTGGTATATTAATTTAAGTAAATCATACTAAACAGAATGTTACACAAATTAACAACATTAATTGTTATCACAAATGATAATTTAGGACTATATTAATTTTGACCAACTTCAAAACTACATTTGTTTTTGCTTGATAACTTTTTTAGAATTTGAGAAAATTTACAATTTACAATACTTTTAAATTGGGATGACAAAAAAAAAAAAAAAATCTTGTTTTCACCATTGCCATCTACCCTAGTTTGTTATTGAGCTCTTCCTTAACCTTCTCATCAATTACCTATCCAATAAAAAATAATGGACCTAATCTAGTGCCATGCTTCTATTAGGTCCTGGCATGTGACTGGTCACAGAATGAATGTAGTCACACTTTATTTATTGCCACATGCGAACCATGCGATATTTATTGCCACATGCTATGCATAGTACCGTAGCCACACTATATATATATATATATTGCGCCTTTGATCTTGCTAACTTGCTAAGTCTTCCACCGTTAGATTAGATCCGTGTTCCCCGGGAAAAATACAACTTTATTTTGTCCCATTAAATGCACCAGCTCATTATTTCTTTTTTGTTGATAAAAAGCGCCAGCTCATTATAATTAAAAATATAATCATATCCACTTTTTAAAATTATCCCCTGATTCTACTTCAAAAAGGTAACTTATTTAAATTTAAACACCATAACAAACAAAAGAAATTCATCTCCTTAATTATTCTGAAACTTTTTAAGTGTCATATGATATGATTTTACAGTGCATTCTGAAAAGTGGAATTAATTGCCTTTTTTATTCCACCGACAAGATATATATTTCTTAAAAAAAAAAAAATCCCATTTGCATGCATAAAAATAAACTTACTTGTCCACTATAGAATCCCCTTATTTTATTTTTTAAGACATCAATTCACATAAAGTTGTATTCTTTAGTATTCCTCTTGTATATTCAGATCCGACTCTGCTGCTTTTCTTAGAGAAAAGTAGGGTCCTGCTTTTCGATTCCAACCATTCAAAAAAAATTATTTGCGTATCTCGATAAAAAAAACTTTTTCATGCACAAATCTCAACAAATTTGAATGGTTGGGATCGAAAAAGCAGGACCTGCTTCCGTTTCATATATTCATACTAACAAAAGGGAAATTATTAATGTGCTTCATAAATTTTGTTGCTCTCCAATTAGTAAATTAGTATCATGGTGCCAAAAACTCTTATGTTTCAAGAGCATAATTTCTGTAATGTTCAATAGCAAGTTACTTAGCTGACAAATTACACTCATTAACTATTTTATACCTCTGTTTGGAATAAAAATTTTGAGGACAATTTGCAGAGAATATTTGCATGGAATTAATCTAATATCTTCTTTCAGAGACTCACGTGGTAAGAACAGATATCTGTCTAGTGCAAGTGTGCATCACGTTTAAAAATGACAAAAAAATATGACAAACGACATAGCAAGTGTACATCACGCTTTAAAAAAAAGATGTATCTACATAAACAAACAAATGACAAACCAATTGCAAGGTGTGGTATTGTTTGATCATCAACTCCAAAGTATTGTTTTCATAATTTCAATTAATAAATTGTGCATCTATGTCGGATCCATGTGCATTTGATTTCGCTTAATTATTAAAGTATATACTAAAGATTCCATCAATTTCCTCAATATAGGTGTAGAGTGCAGTGAAGAAAATTAATCACGTTGTTATTAGTTTTGTCACAGTACATCACGGTATACGTACTTTGTGACATAATTTGTCGCGTAATGTAACTGTCATTCATTGTTTTAGTTACGTCACGTCACGTGACATATTATGTTACCAATTTAGAAACATTATTTATTCATTATAATTTATTTTGCAGTAGTTTTTTTAGTATCATTCATTATTATTTTCTATGAACTAACATGTAATCACGGCGTGACCACACGTGATGTGATTTTTTTCATATTTTAATTACATCACGTGAAAATAAATTTTGATCACGTGTCATCACGTATTGTCACGTATCATGACCATATCATGATGTATTAGTCACATCATGTCACGTTTTTCATTCACTAGATGTATATCTAAGTTTTTTACAAGTTTAGTTTATTTTATTTTTAAGAGAACGATGTGGGTGAAAAAAAAAAGGTTAAGTAAAAGTTAAAAAATTAAGATAAACAGAAAGTACAAGGAAAAAATGAAACAAAGAAAAGAAAGTGAAAATTTTGTTAGTAGGGTTATGCTATCCAGGTGTATGGTTTCTATGAGATATTCATGTCTGCGCTGTAAACCGTTTCCTAAATTCCATCAGTATCTCCTAATTGTCTATCCTGTTTTTTTTTTGTGTCAAAAAGAAGAAGTAATATTTGGGATTTACAAGTTCGACAAAAATATATACTAAACGATACATTTAGACATTGTGATTGAATTGATATGCATAAAAATTCTGATTGAACTAATCATGTTCACTCAAAGAACTTCAAAAATTGACCAATTTTGTACTGCTCATGTTGTAACAGCTGTAGTTGGCAATGGGTTCATGGCAAGAGATTTAACGGTCGAGAACTCGGCTGGTCCGAGCAAGCACCAAGCCGTAGCCCTCAGAGTCGGTTCCGACCTCTCGGTGTTTCACCGCTGCAGCTTTGTTGGGTACCAAGACACTCTTTACACTCACTCCCTCCGTCAGTTTTACCGGGACTGTGAAATTTACGGGACAATCGACTTTATCTTTGGCAATGCAGCAGTTGTTTTCCAAAACTGCAATCTGTATGCACGAAAACCGAACCCGAACCAACACAACATCTACACTGCTCAGGGTAGAGAGGACCCGAACCAAAACACCGGCATTTCGATCCAAAAGTGCAAAGTAACTGCCGCCTCCGACCTAGCATCAAGTGTATCAAGCGTCAAGACGTACTTAGGTAGGCCATGGAAGGAATATTCTCGTACCGTGTTCATGGAGTCGTATCTTGACAACCTGATCAACCCTGCGGGTTGGTTTCCATGGAACGGTACATTTGCACTTAGCACGTTATATTATGGGGAGTACTTGAACACGGGTCCTGGATCAAGCACCGCAAACCGGATCACGTGGCCTGGTTATCGGGTGATTACCAGTGCAAAGGAGGCAGATCAGTTCACTGTGTCTTCTTTTATTCAGGGGGACCAGTGGATCAGTATGACAAATGTTCCGTTTATGACCGGATTGAATTGATTCATGGCATAATTGTAATTTTATTTATAATGCTTCTTTTTAAGAATTTTGTTTATGTCATGATCGTGTAAACATTGGGATTAATAATTGAGTTATGGCTCATAAGACAATACTCTAGCTAGATAGCTACCAACTACAGATATATTTAATTAACTACATACATTTATCACAATACACATTCATGCACAAAATTAAACATGACTTTTATATACTTACAATTTCTTTGGATGTCTGATCGAGTGACATGAAGAGATCATTGCACCAAATTCCCTAATTAGAAGTGAAATAGGGTACCACATTTTTATACATTTCTGGACTTCTTTTTCCACATTTTTAAGGAATATATGATAAACTGGATCAATTTAGACACTGACGGTGAACTTCCAGTTTATTAATTTGCTTGGAGACAAAGTAAATATTCAAATTTAACCGAATTTGATGAACATTAATTTTATCTATTTCATATATGATTAAGTTTGAAACTTCCAATTCTTGTTTTATTTTATTTATTTTGGCCAAGAAACAAAATAATGTGTAATCTATGAGATATCTCAAAGTGATCTGAGTTGATCTTTGAAAAATAGGGACCGTTCAAAATTTTCTGCACGAATCTCAAAGCATAATAATAGTGTCTCTCAGAGGATTATAAGGGGAAAAAAAAACAAAAGCGTCGACAGCAGGGTTCGAACCTGCGCGGGCGAAGCCCAACAGATTTCAAGTCTGTCTCCTTGACCACTCGGACATATCGACAAATATTAATTGTCATTTAAAAGTCGGATAATTAAATAATACAATCTTCCATATTTTAAGAGATAGGAGTAGGTCCGATGGGCATCAGACCTACATTTATGTTCAATTAGCTCTAGGACCGTACGATTAGCATCAAGATCTATGCGCACGAACATTGATACAGACTTGCACGGATTTTGATATAGAGCACACGATTCTTGATGCAGATCGAATGGTCATCACACCCATCAAACCAAGGTAGGTCCGATAGGCATCGGACCTACTCTGATTCCATATTTTAAAGGGAAAAAGAGAAGTCCAACCCTATATCAATGTTGTAATTAAATAACAGTATACGCTCGTCGGACAGATATGGTACTGTCAAAGAATTAATTGAGAATAATTCAAAATAATCAATCATAATTGGAAATCATCAGCTAATTAGTTGGAAAAAATTTGTGACAGTTTGATCACCACCAACAACTAATAATCAATCAATTAATTGACCTAAACATACGTTTTTTACAACACCATATACAACAAAGTTCGATGTATTTCCCTTTAAACTCATTTCATTAGTCAAAGTTGACATTGCAGTAAGGTAAGAGCTAACAACTCAATATCACAATCAACTGTTTTAAAAAATCAGTAAACTGTTGACCTGAAGTTTTATTGAGTCAGTGTTCGGTCCGGTTCTAATAACATTGTAAGCTATACATGAAGACCCCACTGTTGAAATGTCCCGTATGAGTGAAATCCCCACTGTTGAAATCTTAGTCCGTATGAGTGAAATCTTCAAATGACATCTTCATAAATGATGCAGATGAGTCAAATCTTAAAAGGACATGATATCTTTTTTTTGAAACCCAGTAGCTGCCTTGGATTTAAAAGGACAAATCTTAAAAGGACATGCTTCATTTATTGATGCAGAGGAGTCAATTCTAGTGGAGTGTTGAAATCTTAAAATGACATATCACGGGACATATCACCATCAAAAGGACATATCACGGGACATCTAGGTGGAGTCTTGAAATCTTAATAACAAGTCTCTCTCTATAGAGAGAGAGAGAGAGAGAGAGAGAGAGAGAGAGAGAGGAGGGCTCAAATGCTCTATTGTTTCATGCCCCAATTGTACCCCAACATCTTTATCTTCAATTTCAAAGTTCAAATAAAAGATCTGAACCGTATGCTGTAAGAATTTAAAATTTATTATTTTTCGGATTTTAAAACTTTGACTAAAATATTTCTCTGCATATTAAAGAGCCATCTTTCAAAAATAAAAAAAATAAAAATAGGTAAACTTGATTTCTAATCAGATTTATATATGTAACATCACGTTAACCAATTGAATCCATCGTTCAAAAAAGAAAATATAATTTAAATTGTTAACACATCGTTCAAAATATTAATATTAATACATTAGTAATACTCCAATCTTAAGTCTTATTCAATTTAATTTTAGTAAAACCTGATTCCTTCAATATTATGAATGATGTAATTAATAGTCTCACAAAAATATATATCACAGAGCACTACTATAAATTAAAAATTAACATTTTTGTTCTTTATATTTTATAATTTTTTAAAATTGCCGTATCGCTATATCCGTATCGTATCCGATACTATACCTATACTCGTATTCATGCAACACTATTCTATATTATTACTTTACCAGTAATATACTTGTGTGAAAATCTACTATTTTGATTTTTGAGTGAGGCAATAGTACTATGCATGGCGCATATATATTGGTTCATACTATGAATCAATATCTTTATTTGTAAATGTACTTGTAAATCAAATTTTACATTTTTTATAAGTTGTTTACTATTGTTTTAGATATGTAGAAAATTACTTGATAAAAAAGATTCTAAACCATTCAAAAATAGAGATGTTTTACCTATCTAAAAAAATAGTAAAAAATTTTCAAAAAAAATGTAAAATTAGTCGGCAAGTAAATTTTCATATGGAGATCATGTTGAACGATTCAGATTGAATATTTGAATTTTGAAAACTAAGATATTGATCCGCACTATGCATAGTAGCATAGCATAGCCTGTACTGTTCAGTTAGATTTTTTTTTTTTTTTTTCCAATTGCTTGCTGTGTTAACTATAATCAAAGTAATCCTATAATCTGACAATTTATTATGCCAGTACTGATACCGGGATGTTACCTGTATTTGTTAAAATTTAGAAATAAGCAACTAGTACTATTAAAATATGATTGATAACATTGACAAGATAAGAGTTTATTATTATGTGGAAGCTGTTACAGTGCTTTTCTTTTACAAAAATTTTAATTTATTAGTGGGAGAATTGATTGCAAGTTTATACCCATGGATGGAAGGAAAAATCGGAATCGGTCACTTGACCGTAGAATCGGAATCGGATGAACCGGTCAGAATCGGTTGAATCGGATCAGAAACTCGAATTTTTTTTATCAGAAACTTATTTTGTACTAAAAATATAGGAATAAAATTATAAACAAATAATCAGTCCAAACCATTTTTTGTTGACCCCTAAAAAAAGAAAAATAGAAAACGAATAAAGGAAAAAAAAAAGAAACCAAAAATGTAAAAGGAAACAGTTAAAGGAAAAAATAAATCAGAAAATAAAAAATACCAAAATGGAGGTGTCGATTAACAATCGAAATGGAGTGGAAGAAAGATGGGAAAAAATAGGAATAATTTATATGTTTTTTCATCAGTTCTATAATTAGTGAGAGACTGAAATCTGTGGACCATAGTACAAAACTTCTGCAATGACCTCTCCATTCCAGCCTTGCTGTCACGCTCCAGTACAGATAGTGGGGGCTCCAACAGTGATAGCGGTCATTTAACTAGAGGAGGGTCCCCATCTCAGCGTTTCAGTTTCTAAAAGAACCCTGCCCGAGGTCCTTCCTCCCTGACCGCGGCTTCATCTCTCTTCTCTCCCAATCAACCTTTGACCGAGTCAAAATCAATTTCGCCCCTTTCCTTCACAAAGCCGGGTCGTCGCACAATCAAATTCCTTCGCTTCTTCTGAAGAATCTGCTCTAAAACGTCAAGAATCAGTGAATGAATGTGTAACTCCAATCACATGCTATTGGAGCCTCGCATTGATATTACATGACGAAGATCAACTCACGTTGGTTTTTCACGTAATAAGTCGATGAATCTTTTTACTAGTTTTGTTATTAGTTCCTTGAATGTTGTACCTATTATCCCCGAATTGGTACAGTACAATCTGGAAATTTGTAACTACCCTCAAGCTCAACAAGATCAAAGAATTCAAATTGGAATGATAAATGGAACTAATTTGATTAAATTGGTAAAATGGAGTACAACGAAGATAGAGTACAAGCAAAGAAATTCTAAAGATATGAAAAAGCAAATTTCATTATTCCCATGGTTCTCTAGTCATGCTAATAGTCCTGTATTTATAGATGATAAAATTTCCTCTCCAGTCTTCTCTCCAGTCGATACATCTCTTGTTCTCTCTGGGACCCATCGTACAGCGCTTCATCTAATTTAAAAGACTTTGCCCGTCTTTTCCTCCGCCTTGCCCGTTTTGCCCGAGATCTCTTCTTTTAGTATCAATGTATTGACTGAGTCAAAATTAGATTGATTCCTCTTCAATTCTTTCTCCGGCCGTGACACTCCTCCCTCCTTCAAAGCATTATCGACCTCGAGAATAAAATCTAGAAATTGTCGTGCAAACGATCGATAGTTCTCCCAAGTTGCATCCTCAATGTCTTGATTAGACCACTGAATGAGGACCTGAGCTTCCGCCGCATTGTGTACCTTAACCATTCGCCGAGCTAGAATATCTATTGGAATTGATGGGGTAGTTCCATTAAGTCCAACTACTGGTAGATCCGGAGAGACTGCTTGAGTATTGCCTACCCTCTTCTTGAGCTGAGATACATGGAACACGGGGTGTATTGCAGAACCAACTGGTAAATTGAGACGGTACGCGCAAGTCCCAATCTTTTTAATAACTTCGAAAGGACCATATAATTTAGGACTGAGTTTTTGATTCCGTAATCCTGCCACAGTGATCTGACGATAAGGTTGAAGTTTCAAGTAATCCAATCGCCAATTGTGAATTGTCTCTCACTGCGATTTGCGTCAGCATGTTGCTTCATACGATTCTGGGCTACAACTAGATTAGCTTTCAGTTGTTGAAGGGTAGTATGCCGATCCTTCAGAATTGTGTCAATGGCGGCCACTTGACTTCTAGGAGCACTACCGAGGCCCAATTGAGGTGGTGTGTAGTCAAATAAAGCTTCGAAAGGTGTCATTTTGATCACGCTGTGATATGATGTGTTATACCACCATTCCGCCATTGTCAGGTATGTTGCCCAACTCTTTTGTTTATCGAAAGTCATGCATCTTAGATAGTTTTCCAGACATTGGTTAACCCTTTCTGTCTGACCATCTGATTGGGGGTGGTAGGATGTACTTAGATTGAGCTTCACAGCCATTCTTTCCATCAATTCTTTCCAAAAACGGCTGGTGAAGATAGGATCCCTATCGGAGATGATATTCTGTGGCATACCATGGTGCTTGTATACATTGTCAAAATATGCTTGAGCCACGTCAGAAGCTTTATAAGGGTGTGACAAAGCTATAAAGTGTTCATATTTTGTCAATCGATCTACTACAACCATGATAACCTCTTTTCCATTTGACTTAGGTAATCCAGTTATAAAATCTAATCCCACACTTGTCCAGGCGCCATTTGGTATTGGTAAAGGCTGCAGGAGACCAGGTGGGTGGATGTGCTCAGGTTTTGTCAGTTGACAAACATCACATTCTTTGATGTATTGGTGTACATCCTACTTCATGCCTGGCCAATAAAAGGTCCTTTTAATTCTCTGGTAGGTAGATGTAATGCCTGAATGCCCCCCTAAATTTGAAGAATGCATTTCTCTCAGAATGAGTTGCCTCCAATTGCCCATACTGCCAACACAAATTCTGCCTTTGTATCTGTACAGCAGCTGATGTTGTGTGAAGGGTTGATCAGTGCCTTCCTCTTGCTGTTTTATAATCTTCTCTTTGATTTCTTCAATCCAAGTGTCACCCAGATAGCTAGCTTGCATCTCCACAACCCATTGAGGAATGATTTCACTTAAGACCCTGATATCTGCACATTTAACATAGTCTCCCATTTCTTTTCTAGAAAGGGCATCAGCAATGACATTTTCACTACCCTTTTTATATTCAATTACATAGTCTAATCCTAGAAGTTTGCTAAACCTTTGTGTTGGCTGGCTGTGTTGATTCTTTGTTCCAACAAATATTTTAAACTGATATAGTCTGTTTTAATGACAAATTTACCCCCCATTAAATAATGTCTCCACTTGGTAATGGCTGTGAGTAAAGCTAAGAACTCCTTCTCATAAGTAGATAGCAACTGATTCTTAGGTCCTAATTTTTTACTCAAAAATGCAAGTGGTTTCTTGTTTTGAAGCAGTACAGCACCAATACCAATGTTGCTGGCATCAGTCTCAACAACAAATGGTTGACTAAAATCAAGGAGTGCAAGTATAGGGGCTTGGGTCATGGTATTTTTAAGTGTCTCAAAAGCTGTTTGTGCCTCATCATTCCACTTAAAAGCATCTTTCTTTAGCAGATCAGTTAATGGTTTGGCAATTACCCCATACCTTTTTATGAATTTCCTATAATATCCTGTTAAACCAAGAAAGCCTCTCAATGATTTGACATTTGTTGGGATTGGCCACTCAATCATTGCTTCCACTTTTTTGGGATCTGTAGCTACACCATTCCTTGAAATAATGTGACCAAGGTACTCAATTTGTTCAACAGCAATATCACATTTACTCCTTTTCAAAAATAATTGATTATGTTTAAGAAGCTCAAAAGCAAGTCTCACATGATTTATATGGGCATCCAAGTCAGTATTGTAGATCAGTATATCATCAAAAAAGACTAAAATGAATTTTCTCAAATAGGGTTTAAAGATTGAGTTCATTAGTGCTTGAAATGATGCAGGGGCATTGGTAAGTCCAAAAGGCAATACTCTAAATTCATAAAGCCCTTCATGTGTGTGGAATGTTGTTTTGTAAATATCCTCTTCATGCATTCTAATTTGATGATATCCAGATCTCAAGTCTAATTTGGTAAACACTGTTGCATGCTTCAACTCATCTAATAAATCATCAATTATGGGTATTGGGTACTTATTCTTGATGGTATTTTCATTTAATTTCCTATAGTCAACACACATCCTCCAAGAGTTGTCCTTTTTTTTAACTAAGAGAATGGGAGATGAGTAAGGACTGCAAGATGGCTGAATAAAGGAATTTTTGAGTAATTCCTCAATGATTTTGTCAATTTCAAGTTTTTGGTAATGAGAGAACCTGTAGGGTCTCAAATTGACTGGTTTTGACCCAGGTTTGAGTGGAATCTTGTGGTCTATTTTCCTTTTTGGGGGTAAGACAGTGGGTTCAACAAATAGGTCAGAGAATTCATGGATTATTGGTACCAAGGAAGAGTGTACCTGTCTTTCTACCTTTTCTCCCATGCTGAAAATCTGTGCCACTAAAACTTGACTTTCTTCATGCTTCTCATTTAATATGCCATGTCCTTCTTCAGTAATGGTGAGGAGTTTCAGTTTTGCTTCCACATCTTCATCTTCTAACTTAATGAATTTGCCATCTCTTTTCAATTTCATGATACCTCCATTCCAATCAACTAGTGTGAGTTCCAATTTTGTCAACCAATTCATCCCTAATAGAAGATCATGTCCTTGTACATCTAGTACTCTCAAATCTGCATTGAACTCATGATTTTGCAAGTAAAATTTTAGATTTCTACATACCTCATTAGTTTGCATTTTTTGACCATTTGCAACTCTAACTGTCAAGGGATTGGATTTGGTTATTTCTAAATTTAAGTTGTGTACTATATTAGTATGGATGAAGGAGTGAGTGCTCCCACTATCCATTAGTGCACAGATGGGAATTGTACCAATTTTTCCTTTAAAGGTCATTGAAGAATTATATTCTCCATTGCACAAATTCACCACAGCCGGTTCACCTTCTTCAAACTCAATAAAATCATCAAATTCTCCTTTGTATTGCTCATCAGCTTGGTCACTTTGATTTAGGTCAATGTGTTCCTCTCCAGCAGCTTCTATGGTGTGTAAAGCTTTTAATTGACATTTGTGCCCTTGGTGCCATTTCTCATCACATTTGAAACATAATCCTAGCAACTTCTTTTGATCCAAGCTCATGTTATTAGTCGGTTTATTCAGGATTCTAGGTAACTCAGGTCTTGGATTTGACCTTGGTATCAATTGCCCTTTATCTCTCCACCTAGTATCAAAGTTTGGATTCTGGTACTGACTTCTAGTTTGATACTGGTTTGGTCTCATTACTGCACTGACCTTCTTAACTGTATTGTCTATGGATAGTTCTATTTGCCTAACAATTCTAATTGCATCATTGACAGTACTAGGGTTAAACAGCTCTATGGTGTGTCTCAACTCATCTTTTAACCCACTAATGAAACCCTCTACATAAAAATATTCACTGGTGATTTTTCTTTTGTAGATGAGCCTGGATCTTGCTTGTAGGAAGCTGGCGATGTAATCTTCTAAATTCCCTGACTGGTGCACCTTCTTGAACTCATCTACTGCGTTTCCAGTGTCATGGGCAAAATAATTCATCACTTCTTCAACTAAAATTGGCCATGGGGGCTGAGGGTTGGATATCTTGAAGCTCCTGTACCAATCATCAGCTGGTCTCGTGAAATGCATGACTGCCATCCTCGATTTGTATTCTTCTGGAACCTGATACATGTCAAAATAAAAATTGCAACAATCTACCCAAGAATTTGGTTTAATTCCTGCAAATGGTGGGAAGTCAACTCGAGGAAGGTTGAACTTAGCTGAGCTCTGTTCAGTTTGCCTCCTCTCTTGTCGGTAGTCATCTCTTTTGGGTTGTTCTGGCTCCAAGATGACATCTTGAACTGGAATTTCTTCCCTTCTCGAACTATCTGATCCTTCTGGCTGAATTACAACATTGGTGCCCGTTCTGGTTGTGTGAATTGCTGCCATTAAATATCTGAATTAGTGGGAGAACGCTTGAGTCATCTCATCTAGTTTTTTATCAACTGTTAACTCCAATTTGGCAATAGCATGAGAATTGTTGCTGGCTGATTGAGTGCAGGCATTAAGTTGTTGTCGCTGTGCTTCCAACTGATTCTCAATGTAAGTTAATCGATCATGCTGCATCAGCTCGGACTGTAATCTAGATTGTTCTGACTGCGCAAGTTTCGTAGCTAATGTCGCCAAATCCAGAGTTGTGTCTTCACTGCTTGCATTGCTTCGAGTGGATATCGGCATTGTTGGTCGTTGCTGCCCTTAGTCAGATGCGTCAATTATCCTTCCCCAGATGCGATCTTTAGGGCTCTGATACCACTTGTAACGACCCTCAAGCTCAACAAGATCAAAGAATTCAAATTGGAATGATAAATGGAACTAATTTGATTAAATTGGTAAAATGGAGTACAACGAAGATATAGTACAAGCAAAGAAATTCTAAAGATATGAAAAAGCAAATTTCATTATTCCCATGGTTCTCTAGTCATGCTAATAGTCCTGTATTTATAGATGATAAAATTTCCTCTCCAGTCTTCTCTCCAGTCGATACATCTCTTGTTCTCTCTGGGACCCATCGTACAGCGCTTCATCTAATTTAAAAGACTTTGCCCGTCTTTTCCTCCGCCTTGCCCGTTCTGCCCGAGATCTCTTCTTTTAGTATCAATGTATTGACTGAGTCAAAATTAGATTGATTCCTCTTCAATTCTTTCTCCGGCCGTGACAAAATTTTTTGTGGCCAAGAGAATTCAATCAATATAATAGGGAAAATGAATGAGTGAAGCCATGGTTACTATGCATAGCGCGAATTGGTCCGTACTATGAATCAATATCTCTGTTTTCAAAGTTCAAAAAGTTGATCTGAACCGTTCAACATGATCTCCGTATGAAAATTTACTTGCCGACTAATTTTACATTTTTTTTTTGGAAAATTTTTACTATTTTTTAGATAGGTAGAAAATCATTATTTTTTAATAGTTTAGAATCTTTAGATCAAGTAACCAATACTTATCCTGAAATTTAAAAATATAAATTCATAATTAATATAACTGGTATCTACATTTCACATAGTCTCTGTGTAATTGAAAACACAACCTTAATTAACTTATATTGATGTTATAAAAATTTGACTACAGTAGAAACTTAAAAATAATTAATTTTACATGGGATATATGAATTGATTATTACCTTCCCAAATAGTAACAATAAAATATTTGCCAGAAGAAAAAATTTCTTAGGGGCAGTTGCGTCAATTCGCACATAGTTGCATGTATCAGAAGAACAAGTCTATTTATACAGCATTAAACTCTAATTATTGTTTTAAACACTGACAGTTGGAATTTGGCCCAGAAAGGTAACCTGTTTACATTAAGTCATATCAGTAAAATGCAGTAGAAATTTATTTTTCTGTTAAATGACAATTTCAGTTCAAATGAACTTATACCAGTACAAACCCTCTGTTACCAGCAGGGACCAGGCAGTGGTTTTCTTGTTCTTGAAATCAAGTTGGTTAGGAAACAAACCAGAACCAGAATTCCATTTGTTTGCTACAGTTCATTTCAGAATTCCATTTGGGCGAATTTCATTTGATTTACACAACAATTGTATGAAATTGTTGTAACGTTATTTAGATGGGCCATTTTGGTCAAATTGTATCAATAAACATTGAATATTTTTCAAATTTGAACTTATTTGCGACAGTTCATGAGAATTTTAACTGTATGTCATAAATTCTGATTATTATTTGAGCTTTGGATAAAACCCAACATTTTTTTTTTGGATCAAATCCAACAAACCACAGACTTTTGTAGGAAAAAATAAAGAACAAATGGAAGAGAATAATCTTACATCCTATACACGGGAGAGAGATGGCGTTCCATTCCAAGCATTCCTGCTCGAGAAGGGGTAAAGATTTTAACAGAGTAGTTTTGGCTTCATGCAGTGCACGGACTATTGAATCATAATAGCACTGCATGTGGTCCGTGCGCTGCATGAAGTAAAATCTTCGCTGTTAAAATATGGACCCCTCGAAAAGCTTTTGAGTCTTCACTGCCGTCCGATCTTATCCGTGTGCTATTGATCCGCATGAATATTGAAACATCCGCACGGATCTTAAAGTTATCGGACGTCTCCATTCCTAGCGTTCCTACTCGAAAAGGGATAAACATTTTAACAAAGTAGTTTTAGCTTCATGCAGCGCACGGACTATTGAGTCGTAATAGTACTGCATGTGGTCCTTGCGCTGCATCAAGTCAAACCTGCTCAGTTAAAATATGGACCCCTCGAAAAGCTTTTGTCTCCACTGCCGTCCAATCTGCTTTATGATCCGTGTTCTGTTGATCCGCAAGAACATTTAAGCGGACATGCACAAATATTAAAGCGGTCACACGGATCTCAAAGTTACCGGATGCATTCTCTTCCGCTTGGTTCCAAATATGTTTAGATTCGGGCCGAGTTTAAGACCGGCCCACTAATGTTCGGTTTCTTCTCGGCTCGTTTATTACACGGGCTGCTCTGGCCTATAGCAGGCTTACCCTTGAATTACTAAGCGTTGACACAACAAGTCAACATGAGTTTCTTAGAGGAGATCAATTTAGTTCTCTCGTCTCTCAAGTCTCAACTGTTCTCTTAATAAAAATTGAGATCAAGATATATAGACAGGATCATTTCGTGTGCAAAAAAAATTTCCCTATGGCATATATAGTTGAAAAAATATATTTCCTTATGGTATAGTTGAATTGATGAGTTTTTTTTTTTTAATTTTAATTGAATTTGGTTAACTCACTCATTAATTTGTTTTCTTCTTCCAATGAAGTTTTATTTTTTGAGTATTTTACTTCACTTTTTTTTTTGTTGCAAAAAAGTATACATACCGACCAACTTCTCAAAAATATTAATTTTAAAATTTCTTGTCTACATTAATGAAATAACTATTTTCTATCAAAAATATTTACAAAAATATATGAAATTCAACAAAAAAAATTGTGTCATATTAAGCTACTCAAATCAACCTTCATTTAAATTTTGAAATTTGAAATTAAATATACTTTGCGTTCAACTAGAAATGAAATCAATGTCAGCATAACCCCCCCCCCCCCCCCCCCCCCCCCCCACCAGTATTCTCTGTAGTACTTAACGGTGGGACTCACTACTTTACGGTTTAAGATTTAGCCTCAGCCCCTTTGAGATTCGTGCAATGTTAAAAGAACGGTCCGGATCAACTAATTAGAGAATCATTCTAAAAGATTCCCTTGTGTGGTACTTACCCTACTGGATACAAATCCCGCCCCTCTCCATGAATTCGGATCCCCTAATACTCAAAGTTTGAGTTTGGATACAGACTGTCCGATCAAAATCAATCCGAATATTAAAAAAAATTCCGTAAATTCTACCTCGGATCAGATTGGTCCGGATTATGATCCGATGATCAGGACCCAAAACCAAAATTTGAGTTACTTTAGGGGATCCAAAACACACACAACACACTAGAATATATATTTGAGTAGCAAATATGTACAGTTTAATTCACTTGAATTTGCATATGTTTCAACGCTGTTTAAAGCCGTTGAAAGGAGAGGGAATCAGATGAAAAAAAGGTGGGGCTGTCTATTTATGTCTTTCCAACAGTGCAAGTGTTGAAAAAAAGCCACACAACATGCATTACACACCTCCCCTAAAAAGTTTTAAAAAGGTTCCAAGCATAAAGCATGCATGCATGCTCCATTTAGAATTTCAGACCATTTGTTTCTCATCTCTTCTCTAATTCTATCCTGTGATATGGACAGCTGATTGAAAGTTTAAAAGAAAAAATTAAATAAAAGAGGCGTGAGATGTCTGGACCCCACCTCTTATTGCTATTCAACTCAACACTCAATTCTCTGTTACTCTTTGTCTAATTGTCTATTTGTTATATATCTCATAATATATAATCAAGTTCCTTTTTTAAAATATGTAATTAAATACTATAATTTGAGCTCAAAAAGCAATCAAGTTGAAATATGCCCAATTTTTTTACATAGCATTTGGGGTTTTTTTTTCCTAATGGTTTTAAAGATCCCATTTGCACTTAAAGCATTGTCTTTAATTTACCATTAGAAAGAGCATTGTCTTTTACCATTAGACTAAATGATGGTTTCTTTGATATGCTACAATATTTTAAAATTTGCAATTCAAATATCGAATTTGAACCGTTGCTCGTGTTCTTAATTCTTCTCCAGGAAAACTTAATTTGAGTTAAAACTTCAAATATATTTGAGTTTCCTTCATACAAAACCATTGCTGCGTTCGTTACTAGATAAGATTTCTTGTTCTTGTACGAAATAAACTCCAAAAATTATATATTTTTTTTTCTTTATCAAATATATTAGAGATATTGTTCTGGTTAATGGTATAATTATAGCTTGCTTTCTAAGCCAATATCAAGTTTTTGTGTTCATGTTGACATGAAGTGCACACGATGAATAATAGAGAATGAGTATTGTTTTAGGTTTATTTGATATAACAAACTGAAATAAACAATTTGAAGACTTGAGATGCATCTATATCAAATAACAACACACACACATATGGTGCATTCAGCATAAATCAACAGTATCTAGTTCTGGGAAGTAAAACCCTGAAACAAATGACAATTTGTAGTTACTCAACTAGAACCAAAAATACTACATACATAGCCAAACACAGCTTATCTTGAGTACAGTACTCAAATAGAAAAAAGAGAAGAAAATAATTAGAAAGGAGAAGAAGAAGAAAAATCTGACAAAAAGAAAAGAACTAACCTTAGATCCAAAAACGAAAAGAAAAATATACTAGCTAGCTAGAGAACAATTACTTCAAATGAAGACAAGATAAATATGTATTATGGAAACCACTAATGAGGTAATAACTAATCGATCTTAAACGGTATCTTTTCGCTCAGGACGCAACGGGAAGAGCTCCAAGGTACCGTCGCATCTCTCTTTCTCATCTTCGTCCAAACCAGCAGCATTCCAACTCCTACACCTTTTCTTGTTTCCTTCCATACTACACTCCTTCTCCATCTCCTACAACACATCAATCAAATTAGGTTTTTCTTAATTTGATACAATTGTTGCAGTCTCAGCATACAATTCTTTTGACATGCATGAAATATAGCATTCATCAAATTACGTTTTGAGTGAGGCTATGGTGCTATGCATAGCACACATGCCTAGTGTACTACGGCTCAATATGGTACTTTTTAAAATCCTAACGGTCGATCCGACCGTTCAATGTGATAATCATATGAATATGTACTTGCAAATTAAATTTTACATTTTTTCGAATTTTTTTACTATTTTTTTAGATAGGTAGAAAAATCAGTGTTTTTTGAAAATTCTGGACCATCAAAATTCTACCTATCTAAAAAAATAGTAAAAAAATTCGAAAAAATGTAAAATTTAGTTTGCAAGTACATATTCATATAATTATCACATTGAATGGTCGGATCGACCGTTAGGATTTTAAAAGGTACCATATTGAGCCGTAGTACACTAGCCATCCTTGCTATGCATAGCACCATAGCCTCACTCTTAGGTTTTTCTTAGGAAGAATATATATGTTAGCATATTTCATGTATAATTATGCACATGCAATTGAATGTTTAGTATAAGATACCATATTGTTGAGAGATGGAGAAGGTGACACCATATCGGTTGTATTTGCGCAGAGTGCGAGAAGTGCGGAGCGTTTCTGCTTTTGCCGCTCTCTAGCCTTGTGGTTCTGGAACCAGTAAAATATATTCTTGCCCTCGATTCGCCCATATCGGCTGAGCTCGGCTGTGATTCGCTCTATCTGATGTGCACTCGGAGTACGCATACCGCCTCGATACAGTGCTTCAAGTATTCTTATTTGCTCCGGTGACGGATTCCATCTCGTCCCTCCTGACTGTGTCTCAACCTACAAAATATTTTTGCATGGTACAAGTTCAAGAATCATTAATTTGTTACTATACAATATATATATACAGGTTGATATCAATTAAGTGATCAAGTTGTATATTTTTCTTTTGAGAAAAGGCATAAAGCCCATTTTATTAATATGAAAACATTAATAACATTACAACTAAACTACTTAAACCTAAAAGATTAACCCTTTACCCTAAAAAGCCCTTGAAAATGAGATCTCGGAGCATGTTGTATATATAGGTTATTTATAATTTATCATGCAACATTCCTACATAATTGAGGTGACTGTACAAAAAAACAAGAGAGATCATGAGAAATGAAGTGTAGTCATACTACCAGCGTAGCCGTGAGTTTGCCAGATCTCGGCAGGGATCGGCCGGCATTCTTGAAGCACCATAAATCAGAATTGAACTTTGAAGGAAGAGACAGGTGCCATTGGTTGTTACTTATAGTACTAGAAGGGTATGGAGAGGAGTCAGTAGTGTGTACTAAGCTTGAAGCATTTATGAATAAATGGTGAAGCTTCATCTCTGCTGAGTGTGTGCTGTGTTGCATGGGAACAGACATAGTGGTGGAGAGAAATTTCATATATATATGGCAGTGAAGTCAAGTAGTGATTGGTTTGAAGGCAATTGTTAGGCATTGCATGTGCTTATGCTTAAAAACTTTTATGTCGGTGTGGAAATTAATAGTTGTTAATTGATATATATATAATCTTTTGGAATTAGGTTAAACCGATCAAGCTAAACTGCAAAAATATAACTTAATTAACTTAATTATTTTTCATGTAATCATAATTTTTAATTTTTACATCCGTATATTTAATGCATATTATTTTTTTATCATTTACTTATTAATTATTAAGTAAACTGGCAATAAATATTATTAAAAAGTTAAAATTTATTAATTTTTTAAAGTTTAAATTGTAGCAATAAGATGAATATTAAGACAATAAGGCATGATATATATACAAATTTTGAATACTAATTAAAATAAAGGGTTATAAATAAAAAAAGGCAGACGTGGCTAATACTAGGTTAGGTATCCTAGTTCAATTAATTAAAAAGGATATCTGGACCAAACTTAAAGGTGCACATGTGACATCGATTTGGCCTTTAATCTAATGTACATTGAGATATTAACAATTAATAATTAAACATCAATAGGAAGGTTTTTGCAATAAAAATTGTCTAGTTAAAGAAAAAGTACCCATTAATTAAACATGAAGCTTCAATGCTAAACGTTGATTATTTACACAAAAATCAATGGTTTTGTTGATTCTTTTATTTAGTTTCTCAAACCATGATAATAGAGTTGTAAATAACGGTATGCGCTTATTGAACAGATGAGGTACCGTTAAGCGATTAATCGGTATGTGGCCAATTAATCAGAATTTTGCGGATAGTTTTGTGTTTTCATTAAAGTTATGTGTATATACTTGTAATTATTAAAAATGATTAATATAACTCATCAAATAAATTTATTTTAACTTAGTTTCATTATTAATTGATAAAATTTGATAGAATTGTCATTTAAAAAAACTCAGATAGGACAAATTATAATACATATAATGGATAAATGTAGAAAAAAATAATAAAAATGACCAACTAATTGACCATATAAACAGAAACGGACGATTTGTAATGTTTTGCTCACCATCAACGACTAATTGGCCAATTAGTCAGGCTAAACGGGTATTTTTTACAACACTGCATGATAATATATATTTATATAGAGGTTGGTTAAGATACAAGCGTTTGTTCCTAGGCCATGGAACAAACGGTTTGGTTCTCCAATTCTCAAAGTCCAAACAGTCGATCCAAACCGTTAGATATTCAATCTATATTAAAATCAGCTTGGAGACCAAATTTTACATTTTTTGGAATTCTTGTACTATTTTTTAAGATGGTTTGAAAATCACTGATTTTATTAAAATTCTGCACCATTGGAAAACAGCGATTTTCAAACCATCTTAATAAAAAGTAAAAAAATTCCAAAAAATGTAAAATTTGCTCTCCAAGTTGATTTTAATATAGATTGAATATCTAACGGTTTGGACTTTGAAAAAATCGGAGAACCAAACCGTTTGTTCCATGGCCTAGGAAAAACGTTTGTATCTTAGCCAATCTCTATTTATATAGAGAGAGAGAGAGATTGACTAATATTAAAATACTTGTTCCGGAGTCATGGTGCAACCAATTGGTTTTCCTATTTTTAAAGTCAAAATAGTCGATCCAAACATTAGATGTGATCTCTATAGTAAAATATGCTTGGAGACCAAATTATACTTTTTTTTGGAACTTTTTTACTATTTATTAAGCCAATTTTAAATCACTGATTTTAATAAACAATGAAAAATTTATGAATCATTGAAAACATGTATTTTAAAACCGGCATAATAAATAGTAAAAAAATTTCAAAAAAAATAAAATTTGGTCTCCAAGCACATTTTAATATAGATTGAATGTTGAAAGGTTTGGATCGACTATTTAGACTTTAATAACGGAGGAATAAAAAAAAAAGATGAAACAAAATAAACTCAAAAAGATGATTACAAGTGGAGAGCAAATGGAAGAGAAACGAAAAAATATAGAGAAAGAATGATTTAAAGAAGAACTATTTTTAGATCAAAAGGAACTAGATAAAATGAATGAAGATAAACTCGATTCAGATGAAGAGGAATTCAACAAATTGATTGGAAATAGATATATAGAAGAGCCCTTTCTTGCCTATGATGAAGATGCTAATCAAAATTCAAAAAAATCAATAAAATCAAAAGAATCAACAGCATTTGAGGAATCAAAAGAATCAGAAGAATCAACAGAATATGAAGAATCACAAGAATTAGAAGAATCAATAGAAGCAAAATAATATGAAGAATCAGAAGAATCAACAAACCACTTTGGCTAAGATCAAAGTGGTATGACCAAGGCTTTGGTGTTACCAATTAGTTTTTGCTATTTTAAAGTTCAAATAGTTGATCTGAAGTATTCAACGTGTTCTCCATATTAAAATTTGCTTGGATTTTTTACATTTTTTGAATTTTTTTACTATTTTTTATGAATTTTTAAAATCACAGTTTTTCATAATAAAAAATAAAATAAAATATGAAAAATAGTGATTTTCAAATTCATAAAAAATAGTAAATTTTTTTCTCAAAATGTAAAATTTGGTTTCCAAATACATTTTAATATGAAGAACACGTTGAGCACTTCAGATCAACTATTTGAACTTCGAAAATCGTAAAACAAATTGGTAGTACCAAGGCCTTGGTCATATCACTTTAATCTTAGCCAACCTCTATATATATATAGCAAAGCTAGGGTGTGATGCGCTCATTAAGAGAGTTTGGTGAACACAACTCCAAAAGTCTATCGAATTGGGTTCAAACGACGAACTCAAACGGTTGAAATCCATCTACTTCATGAGTGATGCATGTACATGAAATTTATTAGAAGTTTCGAATTTATTTAGTACAAATTCAAGCAGTGTAATAGCAATTGTAAAAATAATAATTAATATTCTAATAAAGATTCCAAAAAGAAAATAGAAAGGATTCTGGAACAAGAAAAACAGATGATTGAAATTTAAGAGCTCTAAGACATGTCAAGTAATCAAGTATTTTTTATTATGGGATTAGTTATTAATTATTGTCAAATATAAGAGGAGGGATCCAATTACACCTTTTTTGGTGACACGCTTTGACACCTACCATTTTCAAAGTTCAAATTGTCCATCCAAACCGTTCAACATGATGGATATATTAAAATGTGCTTGGAGATCAAATTTTACATTTTTTTGAATTTTTTTACTATTTATTAAGATGGTTACAAAATTGTTGTTTTCAGACCATTGAAAAACAGCGATTTTGTAACCATCTTAATAAATAATAAAAAAATTCAAAAAAAATGTAAAATTTGATCTCCAAGCACATTTTAATATATCCATCATGTTGAACGGTTCGGATCGACTGTTCGGATTTTGAAATTACAAAATTGATCTATAAAAAAAATGGTGTCATGATGTGTCACCAAAAAAGGTGTAATTGGATCCCTCCTCCAAATATAATCACATGTATGAAAATTAATTAGTTTGTCAATAATAAATATTTTCATCAATGTGTGAGATATACCTGATTTAATATACATGAATATTTATAGAAAAAAAATAATATATTACTTGATATTGCATTTTATTTGACAGTATATATTTCAATATATTATTTATACATATTTTAATATTCGGAACGAAATTTGAAAAACAATAATTATTATTAGAATATTGTAATTGTGCTGATCAAACTTAGGAAATAAATCTGTTGTTATTTCAAAGTAATAATATGAACCTGTTATTCCGATATCAACCGTTCAAATTTCTCTATGCGTGAATCTCAATAAAGAAATTTGTTCATACACGGATCTCAATAGAGATCAACGGTTGAAATCGGAATAACAGGTTTCTGTTATTCCTTTGAAATAACAGCAGATTTATTTCGATCCTCAAACTTTACTGATCAGAAGCAATTATAACTACTGACCTCATGACTCATCTACAAAATAAATTAATTTTCTGAGAGAATTAATTTTGATGTTAGCAAAAGAGACTGAGGACAGACTTTCCTAAAAGGCAATATTGGGCCACACAGGCATAAATGATGCATGTTTTCTTGGTCAAATGAAAAAAAGGATTTATACTTTTTTCTTTTCTTTTGCTAATTTTTTCAACATGTCACATCTAGTCAACTAGAGTTTATAAAAACATTATATATTGATATTATATTGGTTCAATGTTGATGATTTTGGATATTATTCCCTTCGTTACAGTCTTAATGTTGTAAAAAGTTATATCTCGGAGTATTCAAAAGATAATTTTTTTTCTCCAAGGGAAATGATTTGGCCTTGAAAAAGAAAACATCAAAAGGTACCTGGTACAAATTTTCATTGTACTTGTATAGTTGTATATGTTTTTTAGTAATGTATATGTTTTTCCATCATGTACTTTACTTTTTTTCAATAGTTATTGGCTGATGATAGATATACTACATGATCATATATATTTGAAAAAAAAAGAATCATGCAGTGATTGAAATGAACTGTAGATATATATATATATAGAGGAGGCACTAGGCAGAGAGATTTGATAAAAGGAACGGGAATTAAGGAAAGTTAATTAATTATTGGTGCATGCTATATATATGGTAGATACTAGTTAGGAGGGTAATAGCCATGGATATATAGCGTTATGCATGTGGAGTTTAATTTAATTAATTCCTTATGCATACATGTCTTATTTAGTATTTGGGAAATGAGTAAAATTATTATGAGTTAGTTATACTAAAAAATATTTAATTTATTTTTCAAATTTATATTTTTTGTGTTTATTGTGTATAAGATGAAAATATTTTAAAAAATGGAGGAAAAAGTAGGCTAATTAAGGTCCTCCTATAAATTGAAAATTTGTAATTTTATCAGTTAAATTTTATATTTTTTACATGTATCAATACTTTTTAGCTTCTCTTATAAAATAAAATTACATTTCACTAAATTTTTTAACCTCTTCAATATTAATTTTTTTTTAATCTATGCCTATGGGGTACATGGCCCATCATGGCAATACAACTTCCTGCATAATAGAGTCAAATATTCTAATAAAAAAAGTTGAACAACTACAACAATATTCTAATAAAATTTCTATAAATGTATGTCGTTTTTCAATTTCGTAAAATTAATCACAAAATTAAATTTGGTATCTAGGGCGATGTATAGGCAATGAAAGACTTGATTTTGAAGTCATGATGGGCCTACAATCTACACATGTTTGCTGAAAGGTGCTAAAAACTAGGAGATACAGAAATTGTGGGGTTGTTATGTGGGAATGAGCATGCAAAGGAGGAGAAGACCAAATGATTCTGTGATGTTGACTTGGTATAAAGAATTAATCCTTTTTTCACTAATTTGGGATCTCTTGTTGCCTTCACCTATATACACATACATGTGTAATATCTGATTGGTAAGATAGTAAATTAAGATGTTATGTTATGTAACATGCAATTTATTGTTATCAAAATTTATAGATTTTATTTTCAGAAGAGATTGAAGTTCACCCAACTGTTTAATAGGAAGGAAATATGGGTTTCAAAAATTTAACTCAAAAAAACCTACATAGATCTACTTATTTAACTAACTATAATTAAATCTAATTTAGCAATTTAACTTGTTTAAACTTTATATCTCAAATCTTAGCCTCTAAACCAAAAAGTAGGGACTTGATATGTAGGGTTGTTGTCTCCAAACAAGAAAGTCTCCACAAGTATCCACCCGAGATTAAACGAAATTAACCCTTATTTTTCTCTTACTAGATATACTAAATCAACGCAACCTTAATCTTAGTTTCTATCATTCAATTAACTATTAATTTAGTGTAGAAGTATTGTACTCAACACATGAGGAAAATGCTTACATTTCTCAAATCTTCTCTTATCTTTTGTAGCCGTCAAGAGAGCAAGAGAGAGAGAGAGAGAGAGAGAGAGAGAGTAAAAGATGTGAATGTAAAAGTTAGGATTTGGGAAGAGAAAAGTGTAGTATTTATAATACTTGTCTAGGATTTGCTTTAATCATCTAATGTTAAGCTAGAATGAAGCATGAGCATAAAGCAACATTATAAAATTAAAGTTACTTTTGTCATCCAATAGACATCTCCATTAGATGCTTTTACCTTCCAACTCTATTCCCAAGCCTACATCAAATAGACTCTTCCATTAAATGTTAAAATCTGCAATTTAAATGGGCTTGCGCCTTTTTTCACTTTGCAAATTCGTTTTTGTCATTTATGCCAATTTTCGGCCCACCCGACAATTAATACAATTAATTGTCTTTGTTCACTTCTTGTTGGGAAATAAATTTATATATCATGTCCAACATGTAATAAATATATTTTAAGATCAAGATGGTCATCTTCATGACACTTTTATTTATTTCGTTTTCTCTGTTGGGTGTGACCTCGTAGGATTTATATCATGTTGATAATAGAATCAAAACTTATTTTTAATTCTATAAATTATAAGAGGCATATAGCAATATGCATTATAATTACTCAACATATAAAGATGATATATGAACCAATTAATATCCGATCATAAAATAATATTTAATTTTTTGTATCAATTCACGTGTCACATGATATCATAAATAAATTCAAGGTAGAAGAGTGTCATAATTGCAAATTTATTCTTTTCTTGATTCCAAGTAATTAGTAAATACAACAACTTGATCATAATTGCATGCATACTTTATTACTCCATCAAGGGGCCCACAAATATCATCACTCATATATATAATATGAGAGACACTGGTATTCTTGATAAGTATCTTTTCCTCCGCACAAGAAACATATATTGAGATATTATTTGTATGGCTGTCAGCTACGGTCAGCGTTGAATAACACCTACATGTACATAAATCTGATGTAGGAAAAATAATCATCTCATACCAAAGAATTCAAGACACAAATGTAACATTAATGACACTAATACAATCCACATTATGTTTCATTTTTTGGTCATGTCCAATCCCCTGATCTCCGTCAGGTATTTATATGATTAAATTGGTAACTTCTTACCACATGATCCGCAGAACATGATCATCATTTAACCCACATACTAATCTTGTATTGGTATATAGTGTTCCTTTCTAATTACCAATATTAGGGACATTTAGAGTATTTATTACTTAATTATTATAGAGTTCCACAGTTCAGGTCCTCAACTTGAACAATCTATAATGTAAACAAACACTCAAGGAATAGAAGATTCTTTAATTTCATGAACAAAATACAAAATACAACTATAAATGGTTGGCTTCTAGATCATAACACTAACATCATATTCTATAAGAGATTTTCATTAGAGTTTCAAACCTACCTCCTATATAAACATCATTGTATTTTTATACTAGAACAAAGCTGGTTCTCCAAAATTTGTAGAATTAATTAATGTACGAGCAATGTAATTAGTATTACATAAAAGAATTTTCAAAATTATATCACCAATGTAGGAACAAATTCAGGATTTTCGTCAAGGGGCAAAAATATAGCGATTCGGATTTAAATAGCTAATCAGGTTTAAACCCATTAACTAATTGGGTACTCGATAAAAAAAACAATGCTTTAACTTATACTTTCCATTGCGCTGATTTATAATTTATGATGCTTTAACTTATAATTCTAATTAATAATCATAATTAAAGAAATTTATTTTAATTTTAATTCTAATTTTAACTCGAATTACAAATCAGAAATTCGTATAATTAATTAATGTATGTGCAATGTAATTAGTATTACATAAAAGATTTTTCAAAATTATATCCCAATGCTCAAAATATAAACACATAAAAAATCCCTATTGTTGTTAAGAAAACAAATTCCTTTTTCTTGCTGAGATTGCAAATATTCTTTTTTGAGGCACATGCTTTGTCGTCTCTGACCAAGGTCAGTTTTTCTTGGCAGAAATGATGAAAATTCTTTCTGCTTTTGGATGAATGAAAGAAAAAAGAGATTCCACCAATCCCTATAAAGCAAAATCTAAAGCTGTCACTGTGAGAATAGAGAAAAGAAAGTAGCAAAACCAACAACTTATCAAACTTAAAAACAAGTATGACATCAGTTTGAATCGCTGACTTTATCAAATACATTGTTATATATTAAAATACGAGGAGGGTTCAATACATTATGTTTTTTATACTTCATTATGTCTTATATTTTATATTTTCGTTTTCAAAGTCCAAACTATCGATCTGAACCACTCAACATGGTATCCATATTAAAATATACTTGGAGACCAAATTTTATAATTTTTGGAAATTTTTTACTATTTTTTTAAATAGGTACAAAATCATTGTTTTTGAACGGTCCAAAAACAATGATTTTGTACCAATCTTAAAAAATAGTAAAAAGATTACAAAAATTATAAAATTTCATCTCCAAGCATATTTTAATATGAATATCATGTTGAGCGGTTCAGATCGATAGTTTGAACTTTGAAAACTGATATATTAAATATGAGGCATAATGAGGTATGAAAAACATGAAGTATTGGAACCCTTCTCTTAAAATATATACCAGTTATCAAATACATTGGTATATATTATATCAAAATATATAACTGGTATGTTTTTAAGTTGATTAAGACTATTGATAAGTTTAATTCTAAAATTTATCGGACTAACTTCAAACAACAAATCCAATGTAAAATCAAATGGTCAAAAAACGATTATAATTAATATATTAAAATTAACTTATAAACATTTGTTTTTTAACTTTAATTCTACTCAAAATTAGATAATAGCATACATTGTTGCTCAAAATTTTGTGTGTTTTCAATTATTAATTATAAAATAGATAATAAAAATGATCTACTCAAACTCGACAATATTATTGATGATGTTGTTGCTATGAGATAAAATTGGATAATGCTCCTTAATTTGATCTCAAAAAGCATTTGATAATAAATTTTGGTTGGCATAGTATGATAGAAAGTGGCTCCTTTAGTATGATTTATAAAATAATAAATTATAAAAACATGCTTATAGTTTAAAAATAATTATAAGATCATTTTTTATAATAAAATTTTATAACATCCTAATGACATATTCTAACTCTATCTCTGAATATTGAGTTTTTGATATTTGTTTAATTTTAATTTATATCAGACTTCATTCAACGCAATGTGAACATAGATATGGTTTTTAGTATTATGTGCTCTACATGTGTTTGATTATCATCCTTACTAAATCTGTTACCATATTAGGCACTCCATTTTATTCTCAGCTTTGGGCTTTTGGCCCATGCATCAGAATTAATTTTCCAAAACAAGGCCAGGCCCAAATTGATGTTGTGGTTACTAAGAAAACATAGAAAAAGAAAAGGGAAAAAAGAAAAGAGTTAGGAAATTTAAGTCAAAATTTATGTGTACGCAAAACATGCCTATTGAATAATTTCATAATTTCATGAACTGAAATAATACTTAAAAAGTTGTTGCATAGAAAATTTATGAAGATTTCTAGTACAACTCATCACTATTGGACCCCATATAATTAATAAAGTGTGAGTACACAACCATTTGTTTATTATTTGGCATGCATTTCTAATGATATATGTCAAATGCGTAACTATTAATATTTTTGCATCACTGTTTCTCTGTTTTTTTTTTTTTTCATGTTGTTTTAAAAGCACAAATGTACTCCTTCAAGTTTTGAGTCCTAATAAAGAGCTTTACTTGTTAAATAAAAGTAAGATTTTAAATAGAAAAAAAAAAAACATCACTGTGCAGTTTAGTGTGTTTTGAAATTAAGTTTTGATACTAAGTTATTGGAGAAAATCAATTATCTAATTTCTTTATTTAATACTATAAACTTAAAAATCTTAATCTTAATGGTATGATTGTTTAAATACATATATCATATAAATTGTTTTATGCAATGAAATATATACAATAATTTTGGGAAATAGATAATAGTATATAGTTTATAATTAGGATTGTTACTAAATCAAGTTCATTTAAAGTTTGAGACACGCATAGACAATTAGTCAATTTGATATTGTAAACTACACATAAATCATGAGATTCAATTATGTATACAAAAAAAGTTGAAAAATAACTTAATTTATTTTTGGCTACTCGAGAAATGTGTCAAGCCAGTGTTCACTGTTGGACTTATATTAAAACATGTATAATTTCGGGGCGGTACTAAATTTGTTTTGTTTGGGTTTTTTATTTCCATATAAAATGTTTCTAAACAACTTTTTGTAATCTTAATTAGTAAAATAATTAGTATCATATATGTCCTTTAATTCCTTTTTTATATATAATTTTGAAAAATGAGAAAGGTTTTTTTCTTATAATATTACCAGTGTAATTTTTTTGTGATGGGTGGACTCATTATTTATTAAAAAATTATATATAATTCCAGTCCTATTTGGTACCTCCGCAATGATATGTAGCGGGCCCTTTATAAATATATATAATTCCAGTCCTATTTGGTACTTCCGTAATGCTATGTAGTGTGCCATTGTATTTAGCAAGGTTCTAAATAGCGTTTATAGCGTCGTAGCGGGACGGCTAAAAAAAAAGCTATAGCGAATAGCCTCGCTTTAGCGGAAGCTATTCCAAATAGCGTTTTTTTTTTACATTTCGTATATTCAATATTTGTACTAAATATCAACATTATCTAAAGTCTCATAGAACAATAAATAACACCAAAGTAATTAAGAAATTATAATATTCATATTGAACCCATACAAAGTTCAAATTGCGGTTCAAAATATCCATAGTAATATCATAAACTATCGATTTTTCGTATTAAAAATATCTTAAGCATCATGATTCATGACATAATCTATTTTTTTTTTCTATTCAAATTTTAATTTCGGTTTGGACTTTTTTTCTATTCAAATGTCAATTTCTATTCCCAATTTCAAATTGATTTATCTGTAGCAAGTAGCAAAAAATTCAATTTCAGTTTGAGATTTTTTTTATCTTTATTTAACACCCATATAAATTGCTTAAAAAAAAAAAAAAACTCATATTTTATAGCGCAAATAGCGCTGTAGCGGCCGTAGCGCAAATAGCGCATTTTGATGTCATAGCGTAGCGTTTGGGGTCCAAAAACGCTATAGCGGCGCTATAGCGCGCTATTTAGAACACTGGTATTTAGGAGTGTTTTCAAACTGAATTAATAGACAAATTAAAGTTTTAGTCGGTTTTTAAAAATCAAACTAAATCGAAATTAAATAATAATTGAACCGAACAAACTAAAGTAAATTTCGATTTGTTCGTTGAACCAAAATAGGTTATTAATATAAAAATAAATATTTTTTTATTAATTTTTTGAATTTTTTAAAAGATGGATTTCAAAAATTTGTTTGGTTCGGTTTGACCGATTTAAAACCGAACCAAACAATATATATTATGCCACAATTATTGAATTTTTTAAATGTTTGTTTTGGACGTGTGATGGGTCATGGGTTTGAAAATTCCGGTCGGTTTTAAAATTTCTAAACCGAACCGATCCATTTAACCAGAAAAACCGAACCATTAAATCAATTTACTCTCTCAACAATTTGGTTTAAAACCGATTAAACCAAACCCCACTTCTAAGGCCCTAAATGCATTATAAGATCTCCAGTTTGTTACCCGCTACACGCCTACACCACAGAAAAAACTCACAGAAATTCCAACGGATGTCAGATCGCATCCACGACAAAACCAATTGCGAAATAATCATAAGCACGAATCTTAAAGCGGATCAACCGTGACCGTCATCGCACCAAATTTAATCCCGACAAACAAAAGCCTCCTCCCTCCTCTCGAATTCAGTTCTCCAAAAGTATCTCATATTTTGAGTTTTGATCTGAACTGTTTGATCAGAACCAGCACGACTATTAAAGGTATTTGACGGTCCTGATCAAACCTCAAAATTTGAGTTACTATAGGGAATCTGACCTCTTCCCCCAGCGAAAGCTTTTACTGTCGGTTCCCCGGGCGTGTGACGTGTCTATTTCATTCCCGACAACAAGCAAAGGTTAGAAGTAGCATTTAAAAGAAGAGACAAAAATGGTGGTGAGAGAGAACATGTAGAATTAATTAATGAGTAGGGTTAAAATGTATTATTAGTTTTGTGCTCTAATTATATTTCATGTTTTTTTTTTTTTTTTCCGTTTTTAATGTTTGAACAATTGATTCGAACTTCTCAATATAATCTTCATATTAAAATGTATTTGGAGAAAAAACTTTATATTTTTTGAAATTCTTTTACTATAATTTTAGATATATACAAAATCATTGTTTGGATGGTCTAAAATCTTCTGAAAATAGTGACTTTGTACTTGTCTAAAAAGTTAGTGAAAAAATATAAAAAAATATAAAATTTGGTCTCCAAGCACATTTTAATACAAAGATCATGATGAACGGTTCAAATATACTGTTCGGACTTTGAAAATGAAAATAAGAATGTGGAGCATGATTGGAGTACAAAACCAATGGTGCATTTTAACCCTACTCTTAATTAATTTACATGCATAATTTGTTTTAATTAATATATAATATTGTCAAAATTTTATCACCAATGCTCACATAGATAAACACATAAAAGATCCTAATCTCAGAAAGCATTTCATAGAAAATTTATGTTAGCATAGTATGACAGAAAATGGCTCCTTTAGTATGATTTATAAAATAATAAATTATAAAAACATGCTTGTAGTTTAAAGATAATTATAAGATAATTTTTCATATTAAAATTTTATTCCATTCTAATGACATATTCTAACTTCATCTCTGAATATTGAGTTTTTGATATCTGTTTAATTTGAATTTATATCAGAATTCATTCAACGCAATGTGACCATAGATATGGTTTTTAGTATTATGTGCTCTACATGTGTTTGATTAACAAGCGGCATTAACATGCTAAAATTATATGGCATGGATTTGGATTCAAATTAACTCTCATTTGTATTCTAATCTTTATGGATAATCATGAAGTGATATTCTAAACTTAGGCCCATGCACCAGAATTAAATTTCCAAAACAAGGCCCGGCCCAAATTGATGTTGTGGTAACTAAGAAAACATAGAAAAAAAAATTATAAAGAGAAAAAAAAGATATAGGAAAATCAAGTCCAAATTTATGTGTATGCAAAACATGCCTATTGAATAATTTCATAATTTCGATAATTTCATGAACTGAAATAATACTTAACAAAATTGTTGCATAGAAAATTTATGAACATTTCTAGTACAACTCATCACTATTGGTCCCCATGTAATTAATAAAGTGTGAGTACACACCATTTTGTTTATATTGTGGCATGCATTTCTAATGATATATGTCAAATGCGTAACTATTAATATTTTTGCATCACTGTTCCTCTGTTTTTTTTTTCATCTTGTTTTAAAAGCACAAATGTACTCCTTCAAGTTTTGAGTCCTAATAAAGAGCTTTACTTGTTAAATAAAAGGAATATTTTAAATAGAAAAAAAAAACATCACTGTGCAGTTTAGTGTGTTTTGAAATTAAGTTTTGATACTAAGTTATTGGAGAAAATCAAATATCTAATTCCTAGATTTAATACTATTAACTTAACAATATTTATCTTAATCGTGTGATTGTTTAGTTACATGCACGTATTATATAAATTGATTTATAAAATAAAATTTATAAAATAATTTTGTGAAATAGGTGATAGTATATATCAAGGTTCTAAATAGCGTTTATAGTGTTATAACGGGAAGGCTAAAAAAAAAGCTATAGCGAATAGCGTCGCTATAGCGGAAGCTATTCCAAATAGCATTTTTGTTTTTTACATTCCGTATATTCAATATTTGTACTAAATATCAACATTATAGAACAATAAATAACACCAAAGTAATTAAAAAATTATAATATTCATATTGAACCCGTACAAAGTCCAAATTGCGGTTCAAAATATCCATAGTAATATCATAAACTATCGATTTTTCCTATTAAAAATATCTTAAGCATCATGATTCATGACATAATCTATTTTTTTTATATTCAAATTTTAATTTCGGTTTGGACTTTTTTTCTATTCAAATTTCAATTTCTATTTCAAATTTCAAATTGATTTATCTGTAGCAAGTAGCAACAAATTCAATTTCGGTTTGAGCTTTTTTGGATCTTTATTTAAAACCCATATAAATTGCTTAAAAAAAAAAACCCATATTGTATAGCGCAAATAGCGCATTTTGATGTCATAGCGTAGCGTTTGGGGTCCAAAAATGCTATAGCGGCGTTATAGCGCCGCTATAGCGCGCTATTTAGAACACTGGTATATATTTTGCAATTAGGATTGTCATTAAATCTTGTTCGTTGGTAGTGTGAAACACGCATAAACCATTGGTCGATTTGATGCTATGACCTACTCATTGATTACGAATTTAGAATAAATTCATCATTTTTTATTTTAACAACTTGGATCCTCCCATAATATATACAAAAAAAAGTAAAAAAATAGCTTAATCTTGTTTTTTGGCGACTTGAAAAATGTGTCACGCCAGCACTTTTCATTGTTGGGTTTATTTGGGTTGAGATAGGAGTAGGTCCGATGGACATTGGACTTACATTTAAGTTCAATTAGCTCTAAGACCGTATGATTAGCATCAATAACTATGCGTATGAAAATTGATACAGACTTGTACGGATTTTGATACAGAGCACACAAATCTTGATGCAGATCGAATGGTCATCACACCCATCAAACCAAGGTAGGTCCGATGGGCATCAGACCTACTCCGATTCCATTCGGGTTTTGTAGATTGGCACCAAAAAGATCCTTAAGATTAATAAAATATTTCTAGACGATTTTTTTTGTAATCTTAATTAATAGAACAGTTAATATCATATATGTCCTTTAATTCTTTTTTTTTATATTTAATTTTGAACAATGAGAAATGTTTTTTCTTACAATGTTATCAGTATAATTTTTTGTGATGGGCGGCCTAATTATTAATTAAAAAAAAAACAAGTTCGGTTCTATTTGGTCCTCCGTAACTACATTTGGGGTGTTCATTGGTTCAGTTCAGTTCAAACTGAATTAAAATAGGAAAACCATAAATTTATTCAGTTTTCAAATAGCAAACTGAATCAAACCGATCCGAAATATAATAAGAACCAAAGCGAACAAACCAAAGTAAATTTAGATTTATTAAGTTGAACCGAAATAAGGTATTAATAATAAAAATAAATATTTTTAATATTAATTTTTTGAATTTTTTAAAAGATGGATTTAAAAATTTTGTTTGGTTTGGTTTAACCAGTTTTAAACTGAACCAAACAATATACACTATAACGTAATTTTTAAAATGTTTGGATCGAACTGGTGATGGGTTTGTAAATTTTGATTGGTTCGGTCTAACCGGTTTTAAAATTTCTAAACCAAATTATTAAACCGGTTTAAAAAAATGAATCAAACTGATCTATTTTTATCGATTTTGAAAAATGAACCGTTAAACCCAGCTCTCTCAGTTTGGTTCAAAAGGTGTCATTTATAGAGTATTTTAGAATGTGTCATTTATAATTTTTTTTTTTAGAAATTTATGTTGTTATAAATATATCTCATCTGTACTCTATGTAATCATGAAGTCAAGAAATATAATTAAGCTTCCTTATAAAATTATATATATTGTTTTTGGTATCTTCTTCGGAACCCTAACAAAAAGTAACTCAAATTTTGATTTTAGATCCAGACCACGAGATCATAATCAATAGGAACAGTCCTGATCTAATCTGACCTCTCTCGATCTCTCTCCCCAGCAAAAGCTTTACTCTCGGCCCCTCTCCTTCTATTCCCCAGAAGATTTTAACAGAGCAGTTTTGGCTGCATGCAGCGCACAAAGCCAAAACTGCTCTGCTCTGTTAAAACCTTTACCATCTACTACCGATTGAAATTTTTTTTTTATTAAAACAAGTTCGTTCAGGTGCTAATGGTTTAGGATTTAAGGTATTGCAAGCTCCTCTTTTCTTACTATTTTTAGAGAACGGCGTGAAATAGTATTTGATTCTCCAAAATTAGTTCTTCATTAATTGGAATAGGCTTATATAGAATTTCTATGACAGATTATCCCTAAAACCAAATAGGTTTTTTGGGGCTCAATTTTTTTAACTTGCAATTAAAGCGTGTTACTGTACTGTGTCTTGCTACCAAATCAATAATTTTTCATCTGGTACAGTAACTAGTCTTGTAACTCCCAATTAAACATGGTATCAACATTAAAAGGAAGTCTCGTGTAGATACCGAAGATATCGATCCCAGCCATGCCAAATGATAGTTCCGAGCTAATTTATAATTCTAATTATCAATCATAATTAAGAAATAAACCCTCACATCTTGCATCTTTTCAGCAAGTATTTTCATTTGATTCACCACCACCAACACTTGAGTAAAATAGTCTCCAAAGAACTCACTCTCATTCATCACAATTGACTCAAAGTCTCAAACTCTGCCCTCTTAGAGTTTGGAGCCAAGTAAAATAGCACCTTCTTCACTTTATCAACCCCATCCATCGAATTTCTAAGGTTTCCCATACATCCTTCGAACTCGTCCCATTGGCAATCTTTTTGAACTTGTCATCCATTAACGCGCTTTGATATCCATTTTTTTTCTTTTGCAAAGCATTTAACTCGGCTACCGTGAGTTCGCTATCATTTTCGGATTCTTCAACCCCGTTCTCGACAATGTTCCACAAGCCATGAGCACCAATAACAGCCTTCATTCACAACGACCATTGATCATAGTTGGTTTTGGTTTTAACTGAGTATTGGAAGGAGATATTTGGAGTTCTAATAGCCATCTTATAATTTTGAGAATTCTCACTATTGAATGTGCTAATATAAAATCACATACACAACACAGATAATGATAGATCTCGGCTCACAGGTTTTCTTATGTAAAAAATTAGGTTAAAACAAATTTACCATATAAAGGTTCACAGTTCGCACTACTGAATGACGATTTATTTTTTGATTCAAAGTGTGAATATTAAAACAAAACACGAGTAAAAAAACAAAAAAATATTACAAGAAAATGCAATTCAAAAGACAAAGAACCGACCATAATTAAGAAACGGACAACCAGCTTAATCACGTTAGTACGTATGACAAACTTAAACATGTATATGTAGTGGAATCACATAAAATGGCTAGGCGAACTCAGAATAGGATGGCTGAATCTTGTGCTCGTATTGCTGAATCTTGTGCTCGTCGACAATTCCCATGTGAGCCATCAGCAACCAGAAATGAGTGAATAATTCCCCTCCCCTGCTCAAGGACTTGGCATGCTCGTATGAATCGCAATGAATGGCGGCATATCCCATCATCTCCATCCAGACCTCGCTAATTAACTTCCATCTTATTTCTGGTATGACTTCCTGCAATTCTTTTGCAAGTTTAAGGCCGTTCATTAATACCGATCTCCCCATTTCATCCTCCTCATGCTTACGCTCCTTACGCATACGCTCCTTACGCCTACCCCAGCACATCATGTGCTTTAATACGCCCATTTTATTTGTTGGTTGACGGTCGTCATTTGATTCCGGTGCACGATCCTGCAAAAGCACATCACGTGCTTTCTTGTGATCAAGTTTTCCCACACCCTTAAATTTCTTCTTGACGACAGCACATGTGACCTCAAATCGTGTCTTACCAAATCCGAACCGCGTCATTGACGGCTGCAGGATTAGGAGATAGAACATGTAGTTGGATGTCTTCCAACTCACATCACGCTCATGGGACTTGAAAGTGTCTTTATAATAACACATGTCTGTGGCAACATGCCACAAAATAACGCACTCATCAAATTCCCTTTTCATGCTCCATTCCAGATTGATCAGTTGGCCATGACGTTCAAGAGCTTTGCGGCCCCTGTAGGATCTAGCATCTAATAAAACCTTGTAACTATCCACGTTCTGCGCTCTCCTCTTGGCCTCGTTGAACATCATCTCCTCCATCAAATCTGGCAAGGGGATCATTTTTGTCGCCCACATGTTGTCCCACGCGTGTTTTACTTTCACAACACTCATTATCCTCCCAATTAGAGTGTCTTTGTTCCTCAGGCAAAATTCTACGAGATTGTATTGCCTGATGGTCCTCGACCACCGGGGTTTTCCATTTCTGAAGATCCGATTTACTATCCAAACTATAGAATTTCCAAGGCACTTAAACCTTTGACTCTTGGAAAGTGACACAATTGTCCAATCCGAGATTACAAGAAGGACAGCCGCAACAACCTCAAGGCCGAGGCCTGTAGCAAGCAAGATATAGGTTATGGTGATATCTGTGGGTTTGAACTTTGTCTTATCAAGATAATGAAATACTATGAATGCTGCTACAATGGAAATGAGAGAGCAGCAACGCACTACACGACCAGAGATGCTGTGGATGATGACTGCTTTTGTGTACAGGGTATCATATAAAAAAGAGAGCTCTATTGCGACTAGTTTAAAAGCGTCTTTTGGGCTGACTCCGGAGTAGCAATCCTGGCTGTAAATCAACATTTCTGGGTAGAAGGTCAAGTCTACCATGAGTCTCTTGAAGAAACCGAACCAGTAGTAGCCTTCCAAAATAAACATGCTTTCGCTCTGGTTGCCTTCCGAATTAAACATGCTTTCTGTTAAAATACAAAATGGAATTGTTTATTTCAAAGTAATAACAGCTAGTTTATTTAATAGAATAGGAAATAGTGCTCTGTAATAAATAGGAATAAGGAATAGTGCATTTCAACAGCTAGCTTTTGAATGCCTTGTAACTATAAATAGGGATACATGTAAAGCTGAAAATAAGATTGCAAATACAATTTGTTTTCTTAATCTTTTCTCTCTTCTTACAAAAAATAACACTTTCGCTTGAGAGAGATAAGACTGCATGCATTCCAAGAAGGATTTTATTTTCCACTTGACCAGGGATATAAATCTGTTGTTATTCCAAAGGGATCAAAGGACACTGTTATTTCTATTCCGACCGTTCAAACTTTTTCATGCACAAATCTCAAGAAAAAAAAGTTTTTCATACTCAAATCTCGACAAAGACCAACAGCTAGGATCGGAATAACAGAGTCATGTTATCCCTGTGGAATAACAGCAGATTTATTTCCCTTTACCTGTGGTACCAGAATTATTTGGACAAATACAATTTGGTTTTCCTAAAATTTATTTATTTTTCTTTATTTTTCCACCACACGCTATTACTCTTTTTGATGTTGTAGGGTTTAAAAATTATCAAATTAGGATTTCAAATATCAAATTACAATGTGTAGGACGTTTGTAGGAATTAAGTGTTTATGATAAATTAATATAGAATTATTAATATTAATTGTCATTGTTTAAAATTATATTGCAAAAATCGAAATGAAATGCACAATCTGATGGCGCAGGTCGTGATGAGGCATCTCAGGTCCTTTGCTATGGGTTTTTTTTTTTTTTTTTTTTTAATGCTACTAATAAAAATGACAGGTCTGTTGTTGGTATGGGTTTAATTTTTTGTTTGTTTAATAATATCAATAAAAGAGTTTATCACATATATATGATTGCTAATCTGGCATAGGACTACGCTACACAGGGAGAGATAGATGTAATAAATGGTAGCAATCATAACCTTGTGGAAATTCCCTCAGATAGTATTGCTCTGAGATGATCTTATCCTTGAAATTGTCCATGCTGGCGCTGCGGAGAGCTAGCGTCCTCTCTCCATACTTGAGCAACCCCGGTACGAAGACGAAGAGCGTTGGTATCCACAGCCTGGGGTTGGGCAGGGATTGTAAAAACACAAACCCGGCGGTCACAACCTGAACAATCAACACCAGAAAATGGCGCCACCAGAGCTCGTTGTCCTCGACCGAGTAGGAGGTGATGGGATCGGGGCCGCCGAGGTGGACGAGGAGGAAAGGGGCCCAAAGAGCTGTGAGATCGCCCGGGATGCCGCTCCCCGAATTGTCAATCTGCTTGCTGAGGATGTTGCCAAGGGCCAAGGTAGCAACAAAATCCGATGTGACGTAGAAGAGCCAGAGAGTTAGCATTAGGGCCTTGTCGGGCCTTATCTTGCGCAACGGCGCCAGAAAGATTAGTCCGATTTGGATGGAGAGGCTGCCGAGGACTAGCACCTTGATATGCTCCGTGCTCCATTCGTTTCGCCATTTCCCAGGGATGATTTGCATTATGTTCTCTCTAGCTCCCTCAACTCTCCTCTCCGCTCGTGTTCTTTCTTTCTGGTTTGGTTTCCGTTCTCTGCTGAGTGATAGTAAAACAAACTAGAGACAGACACACTATCGATCGCTACATTAAAACAAGTGGGAGGGAACGAGGGGGGAGCCATATTTGAGAATTTTTTTTTTTTAGAAAAGTACAAAATTAAATCTTCGAAAAAGGGAATGAGATATATATATATTTTTTTTCAAAAAATAGATAGAACCACATCCTTGAAATGATTTCATCTAGGACAGGCTGATGGAACCGTATCAATAGTGCAGTCCCAATCATTTTCGGGAGTTATTACGCGTCATGGCCATATAAAAATCTGAAAACTACTAGGACTGAATCATTGGTGCAGTCTTAGTAGGTTTATGCCAAGAACCATTGGTGCAGTTCTGGATTATGGTCATAATAAGAAATCGAGGTTTACTATCAAAAGTTGTCCCTTTGAAATTTGAATTTTTATTTGCACTTTTTATTGCTATTTTGATCGGTCATATTACTTCATAATATATCATTTTGATTTAGCATATTACTTGATATTTCTATTTTTATTTTAGTTTTCAAAGACAATTAAAATATTAAAAACAACAATAAAAATAATTACAAATATCTTAGATAAACTTAACATTTATTAGTATTAATTATTAATGAAAATTTTAACATATGTAACAATAATTTTAACAAAAGTAACAATTAAATTATTAATATTAAAAATAAGAAAACTCTAAATAAAAAAACAATTATAATCTATATTAAACAATTCTAATTTATAATTTTTGTATTTTATAAAAAAAATTTGTGATTTTTATACGGAAATTACATAGTTTGATGTAGTAGCATGTGGAACTGCATCATTGGTGCGGTTCTAGAATAAATTTCTCTCTCCATAGGACATCATTAATGGTTGCGTCAGATCTTTCTATATTTATTGGAAACGAGATACTCTTTCTGTTTTCATACATCTGTATTTAATAATTTCTATAGATAAAAAATTTCCCATCTCCTCCGGTCGGTCAGCTTTTTCTTTGCCTTTTCAAGATGCGTAACTTGTTGCTTATAAATACAAAAAGATTGTTCTAATTCGACATGTTGGATTATTAGCCAGCAAGATTTTGATACCGAGTATTTAACACATTTCATGAAAATCTGTGCAAGTCTTTGTTTACAAGCATCATGCTTTTCTCTCTTTAAATATTATTTGACCATCATAAGACATTAGATATGGACTTGTAAATTGCATGTCTTGTGAGAAACGATAAAGCTTGTATTAAATTAATTTTAGCATTTTTATGTGTAAGATGTGCATGATGTGGATAATATATTTGAATTGCTTGCCGAATTTCTAAATTACAAGTTATATTTTATGGTTGTCAACATTGACGGATCCCCATTCTTAATATATTTATACTTGTTACTTATTTCCCCTCTATTTTTCTTTATTTAATTACTTGTATAAAAATATCATCTCAAATACTATGTTATGATCAGCCTTTTATTTAATGTTTCATTTGAAAAGAAAAAAAATATTCATGAATCATGCGATGCCATGCAGTAATAAAATATGTTTCTTATGTAAAATATGTTACTTTAGAGGATGTGACTAAAATTTACCCCATAAAATAAATTGCAACAAAACTTTCTACCATTAGAAAATTTCCACCATAAATAAATTTCGGACATATTTAATTAGATACATAATATTATTATTATTATTATTATTACTACTATTAGAAACTTTCCTACGATATCTGAGCTTGACGGGTAGTAACATATCTAACCTTCCTCAACATAACCAGGTTTGAATTTATATTGCTTTTTTTTTTTTAAATCTGAACATTTATTGATAGCCAAATTATAATGTCTGCACTCATTGTAAAAATAAGCATTGCTAGCTAGTGCATTATGAATTACCAATTAATAATTAATTGGTTTAATTATCACCGAGCTCACAATAAAAGAAATCAGTAATAGCACAACATATTCACCTACATCGTCTCTCTGCTTCCCCATGAGCAATTATTTTAAAAATCACGCTATTAATTTCAGAAATTTGGCATATATATATCCTTTTTAAACCATCCTTTAATTTCTAATTAATAATCTCGGTATACACATTGCCGAAATTTTTATTAATAACCCCAAACAAAAGAAAAATATCAAATCTAACCCCAACTTGAAAATTTTTTCAAAAATGACCTAACTGCCCCATGATTGGGCGGTTCACCCTACCCACAAAACCGCCCAATAATGGGGCGGTCCACATGGCCAAGAAAACCGCCCCCTAATCGGGCGGTTAACCATTATTTTTTTTTTTTTTTTTTTAAAGATATGTTATGATATTTTTTTAGTATGATTTATAAGATATATATATTTTTTTTGCGTAGATATCTTTTTTATTAAGATATATTTACAACATATATTAAGATATATATTTATGATAAGTTTGTATTATTTTTGTAAGATATATTTTTTTTATTGTAATTTTAAATAAAATTTGGTTGAGTTTGGATGCGTCGTCTGACGGTAGAACCGTCGATTCTTTTATAATAATTGTCGATTGTACGGCTGTTGTATTGATTGTCGATTTGGCTAACGTGGTAAATATTTTTATGTTGTCAATTTGTGTATATTTAATTACGCTATGAACATAACAAAAATGAAGCACACAAAAATAGTTACAAAACTACTAATTAAATCAGTTCACAAATTTAGCGACGACGACCGAACAAATTTAGAAGTCGACGAGTTCTCGATCTGCTTCCAGTCTGTTGTGCGACACTACTACCGCTACCGGATGCCTCTGCATGACTACTACCGCTACCGGTTGCCTCCGCAACAACTCTAGCATTTTCTCTTTCGTTGGCTTCGTTGATGGCATCTGCATTCCAGTTCACCAAAAATGGTATGTTATTGAAATCTTGAAATGTAAAATGAATTATAAAATATAAAATGAAATGTACCTGCTCGCTGCCTGTCACAAGTTGAACGGCGAGCCTGATGTCCCATTCGCCTACCCTGCATCTGATCCATTGTCATTACAGCACGCTTGTGGGGCCTTCTCCCTTTTCTAATATAAAAAGAAGTTAAATAACCATATTAAAAATAAGTTCAGTGCATACACAAAGTATTCTCCCTAACCTGATCCACTTTCTGGGGGGGACGATTTTATCTCCAACATAGGCCGGCCATTGATGCTGGTTGGGATAAGAATGGAATGATGCACCCCAAGTACTCGCAAGGTAAGTGGTACGGTACATGTCGGCGACAAAATCATCCTCACGGAAGTTTCTCACTCGGCACACCGCCATAACATGAGAACAAGGTAGGTGAGCTAGTTGGATTCCTTGGCATGTGCATGTTACAGTATTGTCATCTCCGATTTTGACAACATACTTGAAAGGCCTTTTAATAAACTCCATAGTCCCATCTGCTCTACGGCTGGTTGGAGCGTACTCATTCGAAGAGTGAACTTCGAATTCCAAGCGACTCCCATACGGGACAACGGTCATAACTGAACCTTTCTCCCTATGTTTGCGTAATTTGCCCTCCACCCTTGTTGAAAATGTTTGGTTCCTGGCGAGTAATTCTGTTGCTTTATCACGGCGGTCAACGAACCATGCATTAAGCTTGTAGAAAGTGTCCTCCACAATGGCTGCCACGGGCAACATTCGGCTCTGCTTGAAAACAGCATTCAAGGACTCGGACCCATTTGTCGTCATTATTCCCCATCTCCAACCTCCATCTTTTGCTTGAAATATTTTCTCATATGCGGGTGCTTCTTGCAGATCTCTCGGATTATTTTTCCCCACCTTGAGTAAGTACGAATTTGCCTTCGGACAATACTACACAGAAATAATTTTTCAGATTAGAAAAATATAAGTAAATAGTTTATTAAAATTTCATCTAAAATATACATACCTTGGCAAACTCTTTGAACATCTCTTCCAGCCTCCTTGGCTTCTTCCTTCTGCATCCAATTTTAAATGTATCTGCAACCCATTGGTCGAATCCGACATGCTTGTAGAGGTTGTCTGCAACGTGTTGCATACACAGCCTGTGCACACAGTCGCCCTGGGCTGTCGACCAACCGAAATCTGTTCGATCGAAGACATATTTGATTCCTTTGTGCTGGTCTGATATGACGCAGAAGAACCTGTTCCCAACCACCTCTCTTCGCAAAAAACTCATGAAAAAACCCCAATTTTCACCGTCCTCCTTCTCGACAATTGCAAATGCCAAAGGCAACAACTGGTTTTCGGCATCGTATGCACATGCTATCAACAACCTCCCATCGTAACGGCCAGAAAGGAAGCATGCATCTATACTGATAACTGGTCTAATATATGGCACAGCTTGAATGCACGGACCAAATGCCCATGCTATGGCCTTGAACAGTATCTGGTTGGGCTCATCGGGATCGGTAACATTCCAACATTCATACCTTGTGCCGGGATTTGTACTTGCTATGGCTTGGAGCAGTGGTGCAAGCAAGTTGTATGAATCCTTCCAACTACCGAACAGTCGGCATATCGCAAGTTCACGCCCTCTCCACAACCTGTTGTATTTTGGGGTCACATGGTCGTAAGCGCGTCTCACCGCTCTACCGACCTCCTTAAGGCTGATCGACGGGTCCTCCTTAACATCTCGCTCAATTACATCGGCAATAAGTGATGCCGTAAGTTGTGAATGGTCTGTCCTTGACGACGCAGACTTGCATGTATGTGGGGGTTCACATTTCTTAATTATCCATGACGCCCCCCTACCCACAGGGGTTGCATACAGCCGGAACTCGCATCGCGGTGAGTCTTTGCAAACAACAACTAACCTTTTTGACTCCCCTTTTTGTATTCTGCACTCCCAGTTGCTGCGGATATGAACTTCGTATATTTTCTTCACAAGTTCATCTAGGGTGGTATAAACCTGGTCCGGAGCAAGCTCTGAGGTGTAAACGACACGCTTCCCAAAATAGCTTATGTCTGCTTCCTCAAAAGCAGTGGTATCGTTGAATGTGGCTACCGGGTGCCTGTCTGTCCGACCTCTGATCGGAAATCTGTCCTGCATGGGTAAATAATCTCCATCACCTGCAGACAAGTGATCAGAATCCCAATCCCCGTCCCAACTATCACCCGAGTTAATTTCACGTTCCGGTATGGCATCAACCCCTTCGGCCTCCAGCATAGCATCTCTCCGGGGAACCATAACAGGTACAAGTATAGGTACGGACGGTGGTACAGAAGGAAATCTGGCTTCTACTACGGGTTGAATAGGAGGTGGAGGTGGTGGTGGTGGTAGGTCGGTGCTATAATCAGTGGTATAATCAGTGCTGTAATCAGCAGTGTAATCAGTATGAACGGGTGGTGCGTGCGGTTCAGACGGTGATACATGACCCAAGTTTTGGTTACCCGAGTGGTCAAAACCCGAGTGCTGCTGCACTGGGCTATCATAACCTGTATGGTCTGTAGAAGGTCCAACCCTGGTCCGATGCAGAAACTTTCTGGAATACAACTCCATTATCGGGGTACCCGTAGATTGAAAAGTATTGTAAACACATCTCCAACCATCCTCATTTGTTATTGGATACTTTACATAGTAAGGTCTATCCCGCCCTGCGTCAACCCGAGTAACCAAATCTATGTCATACCGGTTGGGGGTTACACCAATCCTTTCGAATACCATTTGCTTAAGTTCCAGAAATGAGGTGTTTTCATTTACCTCAAAGCCATGGGTCGGATCTTTCGAGTAACGAACTCCCTCCACACCCACCTCGAACTTCCCGCCCACATATAGTGTAACCAACATTTTATCTACATTAATAAACAAACTTTTATCAGTTACAAAATAATAGTACACAGTTAAATTATTAGTAAATAACAACATTAAAAAAAAAATATTTAATAAAATTAATTAAAAAAATAAAATAAAAAAATGAACAGTAATCTACAGTAGTCTACAGTAATCTACAGTAATAAACAGTATTCTACAGTAATCTACAGTAATCTACAGTAATCTACAGTATCTACAGTAATCTACAGTAATCTACGGTATTCTACGGTAATCTACAGTAATCTACAGTAATCTACGGTAATCTACGGTAATCTACAGTAATCTACAGTAATCTACGGTAATCTACAGTAATCTACAGTATCTACAGTAATGCATAGTAAAATAAATAATTAAATAATTAAAAAAAAAACTAATAAAAAAAAAAAATTACCTGCAGAGACGATTGGGGCGAGGGCGAGGGCGAGAGAGTGTGAGAATGAGAGCCAGAATGGGCATTTTATAGTCTGCATACTGAACCGCCCCACCATGGGGCGGTTTGCTTGGCCGTGTGGACCGCCCTATGATTGGGCGGTTTTGTGGGTAGGGTGAACCGCCCAATCATGGGGCGGTTAGGTCATTTTTGAAAATTTTTTCAAGTTGGGGTTAGATTTGATATTTTTCTTTTGTTTGGGGTTATTAATAAAAATTTCGGTACACATTGTTAACATATATCAAAAGGACAAAGAAATAAAGGACAGACACTGCTTTTAATAATACCCTTTTTCTTTTTCTTTTAATAATACACTGCTTTTAGAAGCAAAAGCCCATTATTATCCGGATGGTGGCTTCTGGCCTTTGTCAGCCCAATTTCTATAGCCGCTCTTGGAGCACAAGCACTCGATCTTCGGTGCGCCGCAGCTTAACAGCAAACAATGAATTAATATATAACATTATTACTTCCCATTATTAGCATGGCCGACAAAAATACATTATTAGGTTGTTAGATTTTCATCATGTATTATTACTCATTTACTCGGATGGTGGCTTCTGAGCAATTGTTCCATCAAAGTGCTCATAATGTTGCAGCATTGTCCGACACAGCTTTCTTCTGATATTTAGACCCAAACTAAATTAAAGACCCAATGTGTCGGGTCAATGCATATAGTGTGTTTTGACGAAACCCGTGAACCGCCGGACCGGAACCCGAACCCGCTGGTTTTTCCGGACCAGACCGGACTGTGCCCCAAACCCGTCCCGGACCGTGGTTAGGCATGGTCCGGTCCAGAGACGGGACGGTTTTTTTTTTTTCAAACCAGACCCGCACTAACCCGGACCGTCACAACCCGCTAACCTGTCCCGGACCGGACCACCAACCCGTCGGACCCGCCAACTTTACTTGTCGGACCCGGACCCAAACCCACCTCAACCTGCCTATCCTACCCTTTACCCGTCGGACCCGTCGGACCCGCGCCCGGACCCGCCAACCCGTCTCCTTTACCCGCTGGACCCGCTGTTGGACCCGTCGGACCCGTCTGATCGTCCGATTTGACAGATTACTGTAGCAATTCGAAAAATGTTGAATCCAACGACTCCAAAATTACTGTTGCAATCTGAATTTCCCCCAAACAAAACTCTATAAATTACACCCCATCCTTCTCTCATTTCACATTCTCAAACTCTTATATTCTCATATTCTCATTATTATTATTTTCATTATTCCCAAATATTAATTTAATTATTAGGAAAAAAAATATAGTTGAACGTTTAATTTATTCCGCAAAGACGCAAGATTTTCCCGCAAAATTTGATGGTTAGATTTTTTTAATGTTATATTATTTTTTGTTAGATTTATTTTAAATTCGGTTTTATTTTTTAAATATGTTAGTTTTATTAAATTCGGTTTTATCAGTGTGTAAAGGGAGGACGCACTTGAGCAAAAATGAGCTCAACCGTCTACGACAGTGACACGAATTAACTTGAGTCAGACTTGGACTATCTTTGAGAAGCGTGCGACTGCTAACAATCGTGATTGTTGTTGCATTACAAACTCTACTCACAGTGTCGAGTTATGTGAGAACTTAATTAGCAAGTTATGTACATTTCGAACAACTTATAATATAGTTTTTAATTACAAATATAATTTAATTTAATTTTACAAATATTTTTAAGATTGTAAAAAAAATGAAAAATAATTCGTAAGTATTTTCTAAATATTTCTTAAAACTCTTTATTTCGTACATCCTCTATAAAATTCATAACACCGTACTCATATCATTCATAACATTTAATGGTTATAGAAACCTTTAATGAATTTTTTTTTCCACATTAGTTAAAAATAATAAGACTTAGTTTATATTTTGTTGTTCTCACTAAGTGATTTAAATGTTTTTTTTTTCAAAAACCTAAAATTCGTGATTATTATTGTATTACCAACTTATAATATAGTTTTTTTTATTATTAGAGGAGGGATCCACTTACAACATATATTGGTAAGTTACAATATCTTACAACAATTCTGTTTTGTAATTTTGAAAGTCCAAATAGTCAATCCAAACTGTTCAACATGATCTCTATATTAAAATGAGCTTGGAGATCAAATTTTACATTTTTTTACATTTTTTACTATTTACTAAGTATTTTAGAAAACTGTTATTTCTAGACAATTCTGGACCACTTGAAAACATGAGTTTTGTAAAATACTTAATAAATAGTAAAAAATTCAAAAAAAATGTAAAATTTGATCTCCAAGTACATTTCAATATATAAATCATGTTGAACTGTTTGGATTGACTGTTTGGACTTTGAAAATTACAAAACCGAATTGTTGTAAGATGTTGAAACTTAGAAATGTTGGAAGTGAATTCCTCTTCTTATTATTTATGTATACTTTGATGCGTTGCCACGGAAGTAATATGCCTACGTGACATATTTAGTTTTAAACTGTTTCAAACATACACCTTGACTCCATTTATATAAATATATGAAAAGTGTAAAGTTGGAGATATTATTATAGTTAATAAAGTGACACAAAAATGTTAAAATAAAAAGAGTGAGGCTATGGTGTTATGCATAGCACGGATGGCTAGTGTACTACGGCTCAATATGGTACTTTTTAAAATCCTAACGGTCGATCCGACCGTTCAATGTGATAATTATATGAATATGTACTTGCAAACTAAATTTTACATTTTTTTGAATTTTTTTACTATTTTTTTAGATAGGTAGAATTTTGATGGTCCAAAATTTTCAAAAAACACTGATTTTTCTACCTATCTAAAAAAATAGTAAAAAAATTCGAAAAAATGTAAAATTTAGTTTGCAAGTACATATTCATATGATTATCACATTGAACGGTCGGATCGACCGTTAGGATTTTAAAAAGTACCATATTGAGCCGTAGTACACTAGGCATGTGTGCTATGCATAGCACCATAGCCTCACTCAAATAAAAATGTCAATAGACAACATGGAGAGGTATTATGTTTAGTAGGTAATTTTTCAGGTAAGATAACATTTTAAACTTACACTTTGTTATTTATAGTGGTAGATGCTTTGAAATGGTTATTAATAGGATGTGAAAACCATTCTGGCTAAAAGATCAAGCCATGACTAATTTGGGTATTAACAAAGTTATTGGCAATGGTTCCAAAACATTTTTTTGGCTTGACAGATGGGTTCATGTGTGTTCTTTACATAGCACATTTCACATTTATTACTAAAGGGAAACTCATTTTAGACTTTAATAGGCAATTAGTTGGTATATATTTATGTGAATGGAAAGAATTTCAGGCCCAATTTTCTAAATTCACTATAGATTTCTCAAAGCAGGATCAATTAGTTTGGATACCTAATACAATTGTCTTCAAATGGTATTTTAACTGTTCACTCCTTATATAGTTTGCTTGATTTTAGGAGAATACCTAATACATAATGGGAGCTGCTATTTTGAGGGCAGAAATTCAACTATTGAGAGGAGAGAATTTTTTTTTTCTAAGTACCAGTTTTGTCCATCTTAAAAACCTTTCTATTTTTTTACTTCTAATTCGAATCTGCTATAATTAGAAAAGTTACTTCTAATTGCAAAAGGGGCTGCTATTTTTTTTCTTTTTGTAAGTAAGAACCAAAATATATGAATCAGAATATAGAGAAATTATACATGTGATTTTCAAATACTTGTAATTCTTCTCACAAAAATGCTCAAGAGCTCAAACTTTATACAAAACCAAGACCAACAAAGTTGATCAAAATGAATTTATGGTACTCATAAAAAGACTGCTCCAAAAGTCCAAAACTATTAAGTTATTAATCTGATTAATTAATGAATTAGTTAAATGAGTTTGTGGAATTTGTTAAGTGATGAACTAATATGATATTGAAGAATGAGTTTGTTGTCTTTTTACAAATATACGAATATGATATTGAAGAATGATATGCTGCGTTGGATGCAAATTCATGTAAATTTTATGGATTTAAGCCTCGATATGAAATGATCAAATGCTAATCCTCTAACTCAGCCGCCCTAACTCCTATTCCCTTCTGATCACTCTGTATCTTTCTCTTTCTCTTTCTCTCACTTTTTGAAGGAAACCTGTGGAGCCCTAGCCATCGAAACAGGTTTCGAATATTGTTCTTTGCACAAATGCACGCCTCTTATCTTCCTCTCTATTCAGGAAGAATGTATATTACTTTCCTGGCCCACACAAAAAGAAAAATAATTCATTTGAAAGCAAAAGAATGTATATATACAAGCAACCAGGACAAGAAGTATATTACTTTCTTGTTCCCTAGGTCACTTAAAAGCAACCATGACAAGATATCATTCTATACTAACTTCTGTTAGCAAGTTACAACATTCTACAAGTGTGGTGTTACATTTGAAACTTGAAATAGTAATAAAATGTTTGTTTCATACTCCATAAAGTTGTCGTACATTTAGTCATTTAATAATAATGCACTTGTAATTAATTAAGCTAACCGGCGTGGTGGAAGGTGGTAGTTGTTAATCAAAAGTAGTGGGCCTAAATTACAAAGCAGCCCAGTTAATTAACTATTGGAACAGTTTGTATGTTCGATTAGATTGTGTTATACTTTTTATTTTGTGCCTAATACTACAGTAACTCTCTCTCTCTCTCCCTCTCTCTATATATATATAAGGTTGACATAATTTTGCATATTTATATCCAACTGGTTGGAGCATATATATTAAGGTTCACTTTGTGTCCGTAGAGTAAAAAGATAGGATTCATATAAATTAATGCACTTTATGTTACTTTATTCCAAGTTAGATCTGGTCAAAAGTTGATTTCCATGTGAATGCATGATACCCATCTTAGTCTTATTTAACTAAAAGAAGGGTAATCATTATTATAAGTTGCTCTTTTGACCGCTAGAACTCCACCCTGTAACTTAAAACTTTTGTTTCATTTACATGAAACGAGATTTTCAGCCTTTTTTTCAAAAAAAAAAAATAAAAATAAGTTGCTCTTTTGTTGCACTCCACAATAAATAATTTGATGCGTTGCCACAACTAAAAGTGAGCCAACGATAGACATATTACTTCATTTATATAAATATATAAAAAGTGAAAAGTTAGACATATTATTAATGTTAATAAAATGACACCAAAATGTTAAAATAATAATGCCATAGATAAAATGGAGAGGTATCATGTTTAGTTTTTTATTAGTTGTTCAATATATCAATTACTTCCTCGACGTATATATAAATATGTAATGTCGGACAACTTTAAAAATTAATTCCTCTCTCTTTGAAGTAAATTATGTATTAATGTTGTATATATCATATGACAAATAATGAAATTATGAAAATAAATTAAAAAAATTGTGAAAAAAATCCCATGTGTGGTGGCATCTATTAGAATTCAAATTGGAGGATAGGAATAAAGGTCTAAAGTAGACTGCAATTTACTTGAAAGGCAATATTTGCTAAGCTTTTAGCTGTATCATAAATTCATTATATATTAAACGTTCCTATCAACCATAAGTTCCTCTCCCCGTTCTCTCACTTACGCTCTCCTTCTTCTCTCTTCTCTTGCCGAGTCCACCGTGTCATTTCTCCTGTCCTGAACCTGAAACTGCAACGGTACTGGGTGAGTGTCTCCTCTCTTCTCTCTATCTGGGATTCACTTCTATCTCCATTACTGATTTCCTTCCCATTCTATCCTGTTCCGGCCTGATCTGTTGGTGGCGCCTGATCTGTTGGCGGGGGCTCTAAGGTCTAGAGTTTCAAGCTTCAACAGCCTTCAAGTTGGTAGCATTTGACAAATTTTTGCTACTCCGTAATTAAAGTTAGATTTCAGTTGTTTACCATTTATAGTACTTTTTTAAATATTTCTTTTGTATTGCAGTTACTTGGTCGAATTGGGTGTTAGATTTTGTTACCACAGAGAAAGGAGAGACTACAGACGACACTGCAAATTAGTACCTGGAGCAACTTGGTCAAATGTATTCTTAAAATTTCTTGAAATTGACATTCGATACTGTAATTTATAGGTGACTGTTTGGTGTATAGTTTTTTCCATTGTGGCATAAATGACATCCCAATATTAATAGTATAATTGTTGTTTCAAACAATTAGGTCACTGCCACACTGCACTAAGTCTGCGGTTCTAAGAACAAAGCAATTTTATAATTCATTTATGCAACTTGACTCTTGATTATCTTATAGATAAAGAGGTCCTCATAGGGGTGTTAATGACGCCCTTTTATCTGTTCATCTGACCTTTATCATATTCAATAAGACAGGTATTGGGTACGGATATTAATAAAGTTTTTTTATGTTAGCTTAACAGATAAGGATACGCGTAAAAACTATTTCGTACCTGTTGTCCTACAAGATAATTATAAAAAAAAAAATTATTATGATCTACACGTTTTTCTGAAATGTCTCTTCAATAAAAATATATTTCAAGAATTTATACTTACATTATTTAATTGTTGTTGTGACAGTGTAGTGTAGAAAAACAAAAAAATATTTGGCTATTGCTATCCGATACTTTTTATTCTATGGATAATAAATCAAACTAATAAAGTAAAAGCAGTAAAGCACCGCGCGTACATATTAATTACCGAGCTAATCTTCCGTATCATTGTCTTCTCTAATCTTCTTATGGATCTAGAAATCCTTAATGAATTTAAATCATAGGCACATTAGTTTATGCTTAAAACTTAACATTAGAAGTATAATTATATAATAATTATATTAGAGTGAGGCTATGGTATACTATGCACTATGCATATTGGCCCTCGCTATGAATATCTATAAAAATAACAAGATTAGTTCATATTTTTCTGTTCACCAAAGTGATTTAAATATTTTTTTTAAAAGCCTAAAAATTATGATTGTTGATGCTTTACAAACTCTACCCAGTGTTGAGTTATTTGAGAATTTAATTAGCAAGTTATGTATATTTCGAACAACTTATAATATAACTTTTAATTATAAATATAATTTAACTTAATTTTAAAAATACTTTTAAGATTATAAAATGGATTCACAAATAATTCTTAAGTATTATCTATATGTTTTTTGAACTCTTTGTTTCGTACATTCTCTATAAAATTCATAACATCATACTCATATCATTCATAACATTTAATGGTTTTAGAAACCTTTAATGAATTTAATTTTTTTTTCCACATTAGTTAAAAATAATAAGATTTCGTGAATCATTTGTATGTTTGATTAGATTGTCTTATTTCAAATAAATGATGAATTGTTAATGAAAATATACTTTTCAGTTTGTCTCTAAGAATAGATATACACAAATATTAATTAGACATTGAAATACACATATAACTAGGAGTAAGGTTGGAGCATATATATTAAGGTTCACGTAGAGTAAAAATATAGGATTCATCTTGTGTATTTTACTATTATTCTAACTCATGGAATTTTAGAGTTGAGCTTGCTCTTGACTCTTTAGGTAGCTTGGGAATGCTAAAAAAGTTGAGGCATGTATGTTACTTTATTGCAATTTAGATCTGGTCAAAAGTTGATTTCCATGTGAATGCATGATACCGGTCTTAGTCTTATAAGTGAGCCAGCGGAACTAATATGTCTACTTCATTTATATTGCTCAATATGTCAATTACTCGACCTATATATAAATATGAAAAGTGAAAAATTGGAGATATTACTAATGTTTAATTAAGTGACCGAAAAATGGTAAAATAAAAATATCAATAGACAAAATGCAGAGGTATCATTTTTAGTTTTTTGTTGCTCAATATTTCAATTAATTAACCATCGGAATAGTTTATAAGATACTATTTTTACTTTAAATATTAAAATATGTGTGTGTGTGTGTATTACACTTTTTTTATTGTATTTTTTTTAGATATTTCTTTTGTATTGTAGTTACCTGGTGGAGGTCTCAATCGAATTGGATGTGAGATTTTGTTACATTAGAAAAAGGAGAGACTATAGAGAGGAGACTGCGAATAAGTACCTGGAGCAACTTGGTCAAAGGTACTCTTAATATTTCTTGAAATTGACATTCGATCTTATTATTTATTGCTGACTGTTTGGTGTATATAGTATTTTGCTATGTGGCATAAATGACATCCCAATAGTAATAGTATGATTTCTGTTTCAAAAATTTAAGTCATAGTTTTGTAAAAGGAGGTCATCAATAAAACTGAATTGTTTTTTCTTTTTTTACAAAAGAGTAGATAATTTTCTTTGGTCTACTTGACCATCGATAAAAGCACAATATTAATCTGAGAATTAAGGTGACTCTAATATTAATACTTGGCAGCGTACAACACTCCCCCAAGAACAAAGCATTTTTTTTTTATTATTCCTGTATACTCCAGCATCTTCTAGATTTTCAAACTTCAACAACATTCAAGTTGGTAGCATTTGACAAATTTTTCCTACTCCGTAATGAAACCCAGATTACAGTTGTGCACCATTTATAGTACTTTTTTAAATATTTCTTGTATTGCAGTTACTTGGTGGAGCTCCCAGTCGAATTAGGTGTTAGATTTTGTTACAATAGAGAAAGGAGAGACTATAGAGGAGATTGCAAATAAGTACCTGGAGCAACTTGGTCAAAGGTATTCTTAATATTTCTTGAAATTGACATTTGATCTTATAATTTTTAGGTGACTATTTGGTGTATAGTTTTTTTTTTTCCTTTGTGGCATAAATGACATCCCAATATTAATACTATGATTGCTTCTTCAAACAATTAGGTCACAGCCACTGCACTAAGCCTGCAGTTCTAAGATCAAAGCAATTTTATAATTCATTATGCAACTTGACTCTTGATTATCTTATAGATAGAGAGGTCCTCATAGGAGTGTTAATGTAGCCCTTTTATCTGTTCATTTGACCTTTATCGTATTCAATTAGACGGGTACGGGTAAGACTTGTTTCAATTAGCTTATTTGGTACGGGTATTAATAAAGTTTTTTTATGTTAGCTTAATGGATAAGGATACAAGTAAAAACTATTTTGTACCCATTTTCCTATAAGATATATAATTATAAAATCTAAAATTATTATTAGCTACACGGTTTTCCGAAACTTCTATTCAATAAAAATATATTTCAAGCATTTATACTTATTTTTTTGGTTGTGACAATGTAGTGTAGAAAAACAAAAATGAAATGAATGGGAGTAAACTATTAGTGAAATTACGTTTACATTTCATCTAATTTTGAGATTTAAAAAATGCTTATATATATATATATATATATATATGCCAACAAGATTACTGTGACGTAAACAAAAGTTTGGTCTTAAACAGAAACTTATACTGTAGCACGTCCTAAAACTGAAATAAATAATATCAGTCCGAAAACATATCTTACGTGAAAGAACAAAATATATTTGCCTATTGCTCTCCGGTACTTTTTATTCTATGGATAAAAATAAGATTGATTAGCGATCTATTCTTTTCGTATCATTATCTCTTTTCTTTCTTCATTTTGTACTTCATACATACATACTTAATAATATTATAAATTAAATTATTTAAAATTCAAACACGTATTTAATCAGGGAGCGCACAATCAGATGATGTGCCATTACCCGTAACCGATGAGGTGCGGCTCTTCTAGTTTTCTTTCATGATATGAAATCGATTAAGATATTACATTTTTATATTATTTTGCATTTGTGACACAAAATTTCGTCCCATAAAAATGAATTCGACAGTACGTTTTCAATCATTAATTGTACAATATCAGCCAATTTAAATTACACTATGCTGACATTATTTGTTCATACCATATTTCATTAAATTTTGACTACTATTTAATAAGTTGTAGACTCCAATTATTCAACAAAATATAACAAATGTGAAGAAAAAAATAAGTCATATTGATTACTAATTAAATTGTTTTGATAATAGTAATAACCAATTCGATAATCGTTAAAATAAAATGTTGTTCATAATTTAGATAGATTGTATATGAAAATCAATTTAAATTTATAAATCGCGGATCATCCATCAAGTGGCTAAAAAACAAATCAATTAGTAGAAGATTTGAAAATAACAGCGCGCACAATTAATGCACGGTTCTCAATTTTATTTAAAAAATACATGCTGGATTTACAATTATCTTATTTCAATAAGAAAACAGTCTGGATCAAAATAAACAACAAGTAAATAGTATTTTAACGCAGACTTAAAATTAAAATAAACCTCCACTTTTAGTCTAATTTGAAATTAAGATAAACCTATTTACGGGCGACAAATCTTTAACTGTCAATCGGACCATTCCGGTTTGGAAGAGGGTATGAGGGGAAATTGGGAATCGAGACAATTAGTCAAAAAAAACATCACATTTTTTTAATTAAGAAAAGGTGTTTGGTTTCCCAATGAATGGGTAAAAGATGAATACGTAACATAATTATAAAACTAAAAGAGGCCTAAAGAAATCCCATGTGCAGTGGCACCTGTTAGGAATAAAGGCCTAAAGAAGGACTGCAATGTTTTATTGAAAAGCAATATTTTATCATAAATTGATTATAAATTATAAATTAAACCACCCTCCGACACAAGGTTATAATCTCGCATCAACCACCACTTCCTCTCACGCAATCCACTCATCAATCCACCTTCACTAACTTAATTACCCTCTCCTTCCACTCTTCTCTCCTACCGAGTCCACCAGATCGAACCGCTAGTCCAGTACTTAAACAACAACGGTACTGGTTCAGTATCTCACTCTCCTCCTTTTGGGTTTCACTTCTACCTCTCTCACTGATTTCCGGCGCATCCTGTCTAGTTCCGGCCTCCATGGTGGGACCTAAGGTCTCGAGTTTTAGGTTTCAAAAGTCTTCAAATTGGTAACATTTGATAAATTTTAGCAACTTGATAATGTCAGATTTCAGGCATGCATCATTACAAGTACTTTTTAAATGTTTCTTTTGTATTGCAGTTACTTGGTGGAGCTTTCTGTGGAATTGGATGTGAGTGAGGGAGGGAAGGAAGGATTAAACTGTTTTGATTTAACAAGGGTAGCAAGGGAGGGAAGGATTTTGGTTGTGATTTTAAGAAAGTTGAAACAGAGATGAATACTATACCTTTCATAAAACAAATGCTATATAAACCCGCCCTCAGAGTTTTTTTATCAAACACAAACATGGATTCTAAATGGGTCTGTACTATAGACGATTTTTGGTTGTTAAAGATGGAAATAGAGCCTAGATTCAGGGAGCACGCCGAGGACGAAAAGCTGGAAACAATTAAGTTTCTGCAAGTGTGTTTCAGAAAATTTGGAATTTCAAGGAGGGAGATTTTTGGACATGCTTCCAGAAAGGGGTCACAATGGTCTAGTCATCGTGAGTTGAGACGGTTTAAGAGAGAAGTAGATGGTTTTATTGATAAGTTGGTTTCCTGCAATTATTTGGAGGTCAGAGAAGTAAAAGGTGAGTTAGAGCACAAAGTCGACAGAGATGCAGTTATAAACTCTCTCCACGACATAAAAAGCATGGAAGACTTGCTTCTTGATAACGCAAATAGTTCAAACTGCTTTACAAATGATGAGAAGAGCGGAGCACTCCTCCTCATAACAGCGTTTCCAGCTCTTTGTGAGCTCAAAAACCCTTATAAAATGCTCCGGTTCTTATTAGAGTTATCCACAGAACTGGACAATCTCCCTGAACTGATTTGCAATGCATGTGAAGGACAGCCTCAGGCTCTTCTCCTTATAGGGTGTCTCCTTTCATTCAAACCAAGGGCCTACGACACATGGAACAGGGTGAAAGAAGATCTGGTCAAGATCAAAGAGTACTACAATGGTGCTTCTCATAGTTATATGAGGCAGATTTATACCTACTGCTGTGATGATTTACCTTACTTTCTCACACGATGCTTTCTTTATTTAGCATGTTACCCGATAAATTATGAGATTCCTGCAAGGTCTCTAACAGAGATATGGATTGCTGAAGAATTTTTTGAACCACAGGAAGGAGAGACTATAGAAGAGACTGCCAAAGAGTACCTGGAGCAACTTGTTCAAAGGTATTCTCAATATTACTGAAAATTAACTCTGTCTTATAATTATAGGTCATTTATCATTAGGTGTGCATGGTTTTCCCCTTTGTGGCTTAAATAAAATCCCAATAATAATGGGATGATTGCTATTTATAAATTTGCTAATAGTTTCCTAAAAAGAGTTCATCAATAAAACTGATTTTTTTTTTCTGGTATACTTTATGATTGATAAAAGCACCCTTTTTTTTAACTGTTTATATAAACTGGGAATTAACGTTACTCTACTACCTCAAGAGATGTGACAAAGAAATTTATGCAAATTGACTCTTTATTTTCTTAGAGATAAAAATTTCATGTCCCTCAAGAAATTTTGTTCCTTTTATATATATGTAGTACTTGTTGTTTATTTATTTTCCTTGTTGCTTGCAGGTCATTAGTTTGGGTTTCAAAGAGATCAATCTCGGGTGCAATCAAATGTTGCCGAGTACCTCAATCTATTCATGAATTTTGCATCAAAAAATCCTGCGAGGAAGAGTTTTTGGTTGCCAATCCAAACCAGCAAGAAATGAAATCCGTGCCCCGTGTAGCATTTTATAATGATGACAAGAAACCATACACGGAGGGGGAATTTGAGGAACTAAATTCGTATAGTACTGTCACTTCTGTACTCTGTTTTGATTTGGATAGTAATGTTATGGGAGAAAACATTTTTGAAAAAACCGATAATAACCTGGAGGTGTTGGAATTGAGGAAATGCGCAGTGCCACAAACATTTTATCTCCCTAATCTAAAATATCTGGGATTGAGGGGTAGTAACATATCTGAGCTTCCTTATTATATATTTGTGTATATGGCCGAGCTCAAAACCTTTGATGTTAGAGATACAAACATAGAAATCCTACCTGAATCTCTATGGAACATCAAAACACTTCGTCATGTATATGTCAACCCTAGCCCCCAAATTAAAGGCCCACCCTCCATAGCAAATATAGATGACCTGCAAATCCTGAAAACAGTTGCGGTTCCCGAGTCGTGGCTAGAGAACTTTCCGCAGTTCCTGATCAACCTTAGAAAGTTAGCACTTTCAAATAAGGACAATCCAAACTCCAAATCAAATCAATATTGGAAATCTATTTCTAACCTATTAAGTCACATGGGTAATCTCCTCTCGATGACAATTATAGGTGACATTGTACCGTCAAAGTTTGTTGACATTAGGGCCTTTCTGAATCTTGCGACGGTAAAGTCAATTAAATTAGAGGGAGAATGGATTTGCCGGAAACTGTTCATAGATCATGTTAAATTCCCACCAAATCTTGTGAAGCTCACCTTAACCAATTCCGGTTTAAAGGAAGACCCCATGCCGACACTAGAAAGATTACAAGCCCTGAAATTGCTGAGGTTACAAGATGGAGCATACACAGGTAATCAGATGGTTTGCTCAGCAAATGGGTTTCCACAGCTGCAGTTCTTAAAACTTAAGAAATTGGAGAACTTGGCGAATTTGGTGGTCGAACCGAATGCTATGTCACACCTTACCACACTGCGTGTTGTTCAATGCGGGAAACTGAACTACCCTTCTTATCTGATTGTTAATATTACTGATAAAGATGATTGAAAATGCTGCTTTCGGTCTCTTCCTTTGATTGAGTTTGGCTTTCTTTTTTTGTGTGTGCTTGTCCCTTGTTCTTTATGTTCTTGTTTTAATGTATGTTATGATCTTTGTATCATTGTGTTAATTATAATAAATGTATGTTGGGAATACATTGAGTAAAATAAATGTTTTCAATGGAAATTGGTGTTTCCATTTAAATCAAATGGTATATTTACTCTTTTAGGTTTGTGTTTATGATGCATGTTTTTGTAATGATTCTATAACCGTCATTATTTACTCATGAGCATAGTTACATTGAGTGAATTGACTGAATAATATACTCATGTAAATGGTTTTTGAGAGATATTCTGGTAGAATAAGAATTTGTTGAAATAATGTTCAAATATTTTCGAATATTTCATAAGTATTGGATCTCTCATATAATAATTAACCACTTGCATTGCATCATGTATAACCTTATCATGCGTATTGATATATTTCTTTTGTAACTATTTACATTATTAGAATATGTAACTGTTTCGCTACTATAATTTAAATTATTAGAATATGTAACTATTTAAAATGAGGAGAAAGACAACCATGTACGCTCGTTGCATTGTATGTTCCTCTTGATTTAAATTTTCTATAATTTAGTTCATTGCTGTGATTTAATTATCTTGTGTGGTTAGCATTTTTTGTTGCCGTGCTATGAGATAGAAGGCAACAGGAGAAAAGAACTCATAAAAGTATGAGTCTTGCTTCATCTTTTCTACTAAGAAAGTTGAATTTGACCTAAAAAAATATGTCAATATCCACGAGGGTAAAAAGTGACTATTGCTGAGAGTAAGCAGACGTAAATTGATATTTCCAAGGGTACCACCATGACTTACAAGAGTACCTGTGACAATAGTAAAAAGCACTAAAAGTTTTCACTTTTGATCCATGATAATGGCCTGATTTTGTTAGAAAAAGGTAAGATTAATAGACAATTACAGTACATTCATTCAAATTAACCCGCTTTAGGCTATTAGTTCAAATTAAAAGCCAAGTGTAAGAAGGATGGGGTCCGGTTCTTGAAGCCTTTGTCAAGAAATAATCACTTATTAGTTATTATATTTCATATCGATAGCTTTTTCTTTTTCTTTTTCTTTACTGAAGGGGTCTTTAAATTTAGCTTTGGCAAAGTTAGAAACTTTGAGGTTCCAGATCTAGAGACCTCAGATTGGTACATTTCTAATATCGACCCCGTAATGTGATACTGTTTTTTATATTTACATTCCTTTTGATTATACCTGACATTTAATTCTTTTCTTTTTTTTGGCTTGTTCATATATATGCCTAATTATTTATTGATTTTATAAAATCAATCAAAATTCTGTTTTGAACTTTCATAAAATGTACAAAAAAGTAATGTAATATAAGTCATGAAATTTCAATAAAATGTTCGAAAAAATCATGAAGCTAAGTAAACATTAATAAATAATATCGCAAAAAAATGCCCAAATCCATGCGTATTGGCAAATACATAATAATAGCAAACTGATGCTAATCAGTATAACTTTAATTACTATTATTTAATAAAAGAAAAACAGTGCAAAATAATATTCATTGCTTTCTTGTGGAAAAAAACACTAGTTTAACTTGTAGATATATTTTGCGGTATCCGTGTATATAAAAAAAGAGACTAACATAGTAAAAATTGTGATTTTGAAATTCGGAATATGATCCAAATTAAATTGGCACATTTTCTACGAAATCAGACTCAGACCTTAGTAAGAATCGGCCGAGTTGTAGCGAAATCATATACTTTGCTTTGTGCTGAAACAAGAAAAAAGTTAAAATTCGGTTTGTTGAAAATTGTGCTAAGACGAAAGATTTCATTCATATAAGGAAATAGTAGGCCCAACTAAATAAAAGGCACACAGGAGATCTTAGAAAAACAAATAATAGCCCAACTAAATAATAGCTGGCCCAACACACAGCAAAATTTAACGGTCCAAAATTTAATTTGCCCCCATATTTTCAAAGTTTAAACAGTCAATCTGAACCATTCAACATGATCTCCATATGAAAATATGCTTGCAGACCAAATTTTATATTTTTTGAGATGTTATTACTATTTTTTCACCTAGGTAGAAAATCTTTGTTTTGCAGAAAATTCTGGACCATAAAAAATGATTTTCTATCCTGAAAAAATAGTAAAAATTTTCCAAAAAAATGTAAAATTTAGTCTCCAAGCACATTTTCATATGGAGATCATGTTGAATGGTTCGGATCGATTGTTTGGACTTCGAAGTCACAAAATATGGGTGCAAATTAAATAAAGCCTTTAATTTGTAAAGCACAATAGCCAAACTGAAATTGGTACTGGTATCTGGTCTAGCAACCCTTAGTTTCAAAAAGTTAGAATTTAGTTCTTAAATGTTTAAATTTCAAAAGCTTGCTGGGAAGAACTTGCATCATATATAGAAGAACTTGCTTATAAACTTGGATAATTTACGAGATATATAATTCTTCTTCTAAGAAGTTTATTTCAAGGCGGCATCGATTTGCATGAAATTTAGACCGGTTTGTCGCTTCACATGCTCTGGTATCAGCCTGCTCAGTAGATCAGGTGAAGCACCCGCTATCTGCATATATAAAATCAACCAACTTATTTTACTAAATAATTTGCGATAATTTGAAGATTTCATTTATGAAACTTGAGATTTTATTACCTCCTGTTTGAAATTGAAGAGGGGAGGAAGAGGGCGGCCGTTAGGTAACCAGGCCCTTGGCTCTCTCAGTTCATGAAAAAACGGGTGTGCACATGCTTCCAACTGGATTGATTAAAAAAAAAAAATAGTAAGTAACAGATGATTTAACTAACAAATTTTTCATCCCAATAACAAAATTGAAATTCTACTACATCAAATCTTTTTTTTTTATCTACCCAAGTTTAAAGATATATCAACCTAATCACATATTTTGCAGGATATAAAAGATGAATTTGCATTCCCTATGATATCTCTAATTTTGAGTTGATCCGTACAAAATATGAACCATCAAGCACGAATCTTAAAGCAACCCACCCATTTTTGACATCAACTCAAAAGTTGAGATATACGGACCCATAAAAGATGGTGTTGCTATGCTTACAGATAAATATATATATATATATAGAGATGGGCTATTGTGCTTTGCAAAGTAAAGCTATTGTTTTATTTCGGCTTACTTTTTGGATTTTCAAAGTCTAAAACATTGATCCGACCGTTCAAGTTGATCTACATATTGAAATGTACTTGCAGACCAAATTTTACATTTTTTGGAATTTTTTTACTATTTATTAAGCCACTTTGAAAATTGCTGATCACATGGTCCAGAAAAAACAATGCAACAAAATTCTGGACCATGTGATCAGCAATTTTCAAAGTGGCTTAATAAATAGTAAAAAAATTCCAAAAAATGTAAAATTTGGTCTGCAAGCACATTTCAATATGTAGATCAACTTGAACGGTCGGATCGACATTTTGGACTTTGAAAATCTAAAAAGTAAGCCGAAGTAAAACGATGGCTTTACTTTGCAAAGGACGATAGCTCATCTCTATATATATATAAATGGTATAGAACAAGAACCTATGGCCTCAGGTGGCATCCTCTTGTGAAATATCTGAAATTTAACGGAAAATTTAACCATAAAAAACATAAGTAGACATTATTTAATGGTGATAATAGAATTAGTGAATAAATAAAATAAAGGGAAAGCAATTGCAAACAAACCTTGTGCCAAGGATGCGCCTTAATTAATCTGAGGGAACTTAAACTCTGTATAGTTTGGATTCATGCATTTTATTTCCTCACAGGTCGGTGTACCTAGCCAGCACCAGAAGGAACACAATTTTTTTAAATTTCACAAAATAAATCAAATAATTTCAAATGTACACGTAATTTCAAATTTTTCTTATTTATTAAGTAAACTGAGAAACATTATTCTTTTATCAAAATAAACATGTACTTTATGTTTACTTATTTTTCTTGTTGCGTGCTGGGAGAATTTTTTATACTAAGTCTGAAAAAAAAAGGGAAAGAAGGCTAAATTTTGTATCCTAGTAAACTGAAAGAAAATAATTTCTTGAAGAAATGAATAGGGAAAGAAAATAAATTCTAGTAAAGGGAAAGAAATAAATTCACCTCACTTTAGGTGTAAATTTGTTATCCAATAAATAGATGGTAATTCTTTTATTTCCATAGTTTCAAGGGCCTTTCTGAATTTTTTGGATTTATTTTGCATTTTTGTTGTTTATCTTGACAAGTAGACCACACTGTCAGTCTCTTCATCTCTTAGTAGCCATTAGTTTTTATAATTCTCACGATCAATGCACATCTCTTTAAGATCCGTGCAGGTGCATCAGAATTCGTGCTGGCCAGATGGTTTTGGGATTTTTGATCAAATTAAGGGTTCACTTGATAACCAATCATCAATTGAATGCACATTTAGCATCAACAGAGGTTGAAGGATTGATTGGACCACCTTTTTCCGGACAGTAATTTCAATGCATATCTATTATGTTAGTATTGTTCTTAAATTAAGTTTAGAACCTTACTATGGGTCTATTGTGCATATAAAATTATTAACTATGTTTTATTTGGTTGCATGTCGACAAGTAGTTGAGAGCGATCTTTATTATTTTGTGAAGTATCTAGTGTTTCTCTTTGAGGTGTTAGAACACAAGATGATTGAGAATGTTTATAATACTAGATCGAAACAAAACACATCAATAGTTAATACAAAAAAGGGGATATAAGAAAGCAGAAACAAATCTGAATCCCAATAAAATTATCTCATTCTTCCTCATTGGTCTCTTCTAAATAACATTCTATTACAGTTTAATTAAGAAGACGAGAGATCGAAAAAACCGTCTCTCTTTGTCCCATGCATTCCATTGGCACACTGTGTTCAATCACAGGGTATAGTTCTTGTTGATTGTGTCGATGTCGAGGCCCTTGAGCTTAACCATCGACTCGACATGTCCCTTCACTGTGTGAAGCTCCCTCAGCCTATTTTTTTACAAATATGAAAAAAGATCATTTATCACTGATATAAATTTCAAAGAGCACTCCTGAATATAAAATATGGACACCACTGTTTAGACTAGTTGACATTGTAAACTGACAAAAAGGATTCAAATAATATATGTTTTCTGCTAGAATTTGAGTCATGCTAAATGTATGCATGACCAGGTGGTAACTGATAGTTACCCTATGTAACAGTATTGATTCCTCCGGTAGGGGTGTTCATTGGATCGGTTTGGTTATAACCAAACCAACCGAATAACAACCATATAGAATTTGATCAGTTCGGTCTTTTGGGTTTTAAAAAATGTAAACCGGAATCACCAAATATAAAAAACCGAAGTAATTCAAAAATTCAACCTATCCAATTCATTTAAACTGAAAACAGAACCATTTAATTTTTAACTTTTTCGGTTTGGTTAAAAACCAAATAAACCAGACCCAATGAACACCCCCATCATCCGGTGCCTTACTGATAGTTACCTGGCAACTTCAGCACGCCTCTTAGCATGCTCTGCGATCTCAGAGAGCTCAGCATAGCTGGCTTCATTGTAATGAGCACTACCATTGGTCTTGAGGCCGTGTAGTGTGCGCTGGTCGACAGCCCACTGCGCTTGGCGCTCACCCTTTCCATAATCCTTCTTGTTTGTGAGTCCAACCTGCATTCATCAAAAGTTTAGTCATGCTTGAAATATTCTTCAAAAGTTGATTTGAAGACTGTCAGATGGTGGGTTGTAATTATTACTTACGTGAGAAACGAAGACGTTGTTCCAAGCCTTGCCACTGAGGAGGTAGCGGATGATGAACTTGAGGAAGTCAAGAGGGATGTAGGTTACAATGCTGTATATCCAGATCACACCGGCCCATCCCCATCCAATTCCACTGATCCTTGCGAAGCCCCAGTTTGCGTAGACAGCAAGTACAGTGGCAATCTGCAAAGACATGCAATTTATCAATTACTCCAAGTCGTCGGGCAAATGTATTATCACAAATGAAAATATTTTCTTATTGATATGATGAACAAGGTTAAGAAAATCACCAATTGAGCGACTAAAAAGGCAAAGACGAGGAAGAAACCGGGGCGTTCAAAGTAAGAGAAGCTCCTGGACCGGGTGACAAAAATGAGTGCCTGACTGATGATGCTCACTTGGAGGTATACAGCTGACATGAGTTCATCATTGTTGTTGTTGATTGGTCTCACACCAAAGTTTTTCTGAAATTCATTTAAGCATTACTTAGAACTATTCTGGACATCCCTGAAAAATAAGGCAACACTTAATTAGCTTCAACTGGTACTCACAGGGAAAAAATCAGTTTCATGTGCAGCCCAGAAAAAAACCACGGTCATAATTGCCATGTAGGTCCCGAGCACGACACCAGTAGCAAAGATCTCTCTGAGCTTCCAGGAATCAGGCAGAGGTGACGGCTTGACACGATCCTTGGAAATGGTCATGATGGTACCATCATTCAAGACGGCAATGATTAGAACCATGAATGGTGAGAAGTCAAACTTCCAAATAAGAGCAAGCAAAAGAAATCCAAGCACGATACGGATAGTGATAGAGACAGCATAGATAGTGTAATTCTTCATGCGCTGGAAGATAGCACGGCTTGTCAAGACTGCACTGATGATGACACTGAGACCGGGTTCAGTGAGAACAATGTCGGATGCTGACCTGGCAGCATCGGTGGCATCAGCTACAGCGATACCGATATCAGCCTTTTTTAGAGCCGGGGCATCATTGACACCATCACCAGTCATGCCGCAGATGTGCTTTCTCTCTTGGAGCTTCTTTACAATTTCATACTTGTGCTCTACATGCATTAGTTATATTTGTTTAGCTTGCTAGAATCAATACATAGTTGCTATTAAATGGGTTTATTTATTTTACCTGGGAACACCCCGGCAAATCCATCAGCCTTCTCAATGAGCTCCTCAATGGGCAACCCGGCAACCTCGCTTGTATTATCTCCCAAAAGTGTAGATGATGGGTACATGTTGGTGCCCATACCGAGCCGACGACCAGTTTCCTTGGCAATGGCAAGTTGATCTCCAGTGATCATCTTGACATTTACACCTAGGTTAAGAGCACGAGTAATGGTCTCAGCGCTGTCGTGCCTTGGTGGGTCGAAGAGGGGCAATAGGCCCATGAAAACCCATGGGGAACCGACACTTTCCTTGTTGGCCTCTGGCACCTCTTGCCTGGCAACTCCCAAAGAGCGGAGCCCACGGTCAGCAAACTTGTCAATCATCCCATGAACACGATTCCTGTCATCTTCTTTTAGGTTGCACAGATCGATGATCTACAGTGGGGAAATCATTTTGTAGTAGATTTATTTATTTGGAACTAATCTATTGAGGTAGCTAGACTAATAATCAGTTTATATATGGATATGGTCTATATTATAATTGTATACCTGCTCAGGAGCACCCTTGCTAGATCTATGCCATTTTCCATCCGAGTCGATGTAAGTGATGGCAGTGCGCTTCTCGACTGGATTGAATGGAAGGAAGTGAACCTCCTTGATTCCGGCACGTGCCTGTAGTATATATGGTAAAACAATAGTTAAACAAAATCAACTTACATATACTGAATTAATGACACAATTTCCAAACTTATGTTACCTCTTTGGGATCAGCCAACATGTTAACAATTGATGCATCAATAGCATCTTGATTTTCGACCCTAGAGGCTCTTGCAGCATAAAGCACCACAGCATCCTTGTCTACACCTTTCTCGAATATCTACCAAAGCCAAAAATTAAATGAGATAGAGAGAAAGGGGCATCTAGAAAGAGAGACGCAAAAAGTGAGAGATTATCGACAAACCTCGATAAGGTTCTTGTCAACTGTGAGCTTGTTAAGGGTAAGAGTACCGGTTTTATCACTGCAAAGAACATCCATACCGGCCATTTCCTCAATGGCAGTCATCCTCTTGGTAATAGCACCTTGCTGTGACAGACGATGGGACCCAATTGCCATGGTCACGGATAGCACAGTTGGCATGGCAATCGGGATACCGCCAATGAGCAACACCAAGATGTTGTCAATTCCGCTTCGGTATTCACGTGCTTGAACGGCGAACATCACGATAATCTCAATGGCAATACCAATACCGATTGTGCAAATACAAAAGTTTCCGATAGATGTCAAGACCTTTTGAAAGTGACCAACATTGTTGGTGGAGTCAACCAAATGAGCAGCCTTGCCGAAGAAAGTGTGGACCCCGGTGGCAATAACGACCGCCTCGATCTCACCTTGTTTGCAAGTGGAACCCGAGAAGACCTCGTCACCTGGTGCCTTGGTCACTGGGAGAGACTCACCAGTCAAGGCAGATTGGTCGATTTTCAGAGGATCACCTTCTAGAAGACGAGCATCAGCTGGTATGATGTCACCCAACTTGACACTGATAATGTCACCTGGCACCAAAATGGCGGCATCCTGCTCCAACCATTTCCCTCCACGAAGCACCTATATATTTAAAGGGCCCTTGCATAAGAAAATTGAGTTTGTAAATGAGGAACCCGTATGAGGTTTTTAATGCATAGTTGTATTACTTTTGTCTTGGGTGCAAGACCAGCCATGAGAGCCGCTGCGGCATTGCCGGCATTGTTCTCCTCAATGAAACTAATGGTTGAGTTGATAATGAGGAGAACAACGACACCAGTGAAGTCTTGCCAATCCGGAGGCTTCCCCTATTGTTGTGCATGGATTGTAAGAAGGATTAATAAGCGTCATTTATGCGAAAATAAATTTTTTTTTTTTTTCTTAGTAAATTTTAGATTACATACCCCTCCGTTAGCCAAAACAATAGCCATGATAGCGGCCAACTCCATCACCCATGAAAGAGGGTTCCACATAAACCCCAAAAACTTGAGGAATTTGCTCTCCTATAATATCAGCAAAGGAATATAGTGTCATTTGTCAAATTATCTCTTGTTCGGTTGTCGTGTGTTTATGTTGTATGATGAGTTAATATATAGTATGCAATTATTAAGAAAATTGTTTCCTTTTATAACTTTTACCTAGTTGTAGGGTGCATAATTAGTTGCATTATTGTTTCTATGTCTAATTTTTTGTCATTTGAAAAGCTATACCGTCTTTTCCTCAAGCTTGTTGGGGCCAAAAATTTGGAGCCGAGTTTCGGCCTCCTCCACGGAAAGCCCTTCCTTGGAGCATTTCAGCTGGATGAACACTTCATGCACTGGAATTGTCTCCTGATATCATAAAAAATAGAAAGGAAAGGTTCAAATTATCTTTTCTACTAGGACTTACAATCTGTCATGCTTGATTGCATCAGATCACACAATGCAGAGATCCCCTTAGTTTAGTCGCACTTTTTTTTGGTACCACTAGTGATACCGAGCAATATTAGTTAGCAAAGTAAGAGAATCAATGAAGCCTGAGACCATTCACACTCAAGAGGGGCTTATTTCTGGGTATAGAAAAAATAGTGTTTTCACATGTTTGATTTTCATTCAAGGAATGCAAAATGCAAAAATAAAAAGGATCAGCAGATTGAGTTCTTACGAGATCAACGGTCTCATTTTTTATATCATCCAAGGAGATGGTGGCCATTGCGCCTGCTGTCCTGTTGTACGTAGAGGCCGCTCTCTTCTCCTCCTACCTCCTTTAGAGGATTTGTTGTGAGGAAAAGAGAACTCCCCACACTAAATGAGAATGGCCTGTTTGCCTCTAACCTCCCCTCCCTTTATATCTTGTTACAGAAATCATGTCTCTGGTCTATGTACTTTTGATAAAAATAGAAAAAATTAGGCACTACAGCTGGTTGACAGCAGCTTAGTTGTTATTCTATTTTAAATTGACCTGAAAAAAATATTGTTTGAGACAGTTTTTGATGATCAGCTCTTGGACAGATGAATGAAGGTAAAATTTAACTAAAATTAGACCTATTATTACTTTGCGAAGTTTTAGACTTAATCATGCAATTAGGAGTAGTGACAAATGGGACTCAAAGTTTGCCTTACAAAATAACTATGAAAGCTTTCACCTTTGAAATAATTAAATTGCTGTTTTTCCATTTAAACCTAAATTTTGCTAATGCTAGATGTTTAGTTTGTTTGATCACCATAAGTTGATTTCTAGGATGACACTCTACAAGAAGTACTTATAAAGTATTTATCAACTGGTATTGTCCATTTCTACGTTTTAGAACTTTTTCAAAATTCCAGAAATGCACTCTTTTAGAGGACCCAACAAAGATCACTACTACAGAAATACTCATCAGCAGCGGTTTTTGAACCGTCATTGATGGCGCTGTTGACATTATTTAGCAGCGGTTCATACCTTTGAACCGCCGTTATTGACATTATTTAACACTGGTTCTTGACTAGTGAGTAGTTTCTTTTAATATTGGGGCTAGCCTCCATATTTGCTAGCTATAAATATAATTCATTCATTCACACATAAAATTATAAAAACAACACATAAATTAATAGTAACATCTCATAATATAAACTGCACCATTTACAAAGATATATACCACGACTGTACTTAATATAAATTGTAAACATACAGTAATCAATAAACCCAACGACTGTCTCATTCTCTAGGTATACTGAGGCGGTTGAACCTTCTTCTTGAGCACTTAACCTACTTTAGGCTCTCCAGAGAGAAATTTTGACACATTCTCTTTTGCTCCATACTATAAATGGTACAATTAAAAGTTCTTTTTGGAGAAAAATTCAATCATTGCTATAATAATACAAGGTGGGTCACACATGTCAGGTGTGTTTGATGGACTAGCACCTGGCCTAACTAGCACTTGCTGAAAAGTATTGAGCAAAATTTCTCCAGAATAAAAAATATTTCACCATCCTTGACTATATTTCAACCTTCAAGCTGTGATATACAAGGTGGCACTGGTGTGATATTTTTCAAAGAAAGAATTGATGGATGATTTTTTATTGAAATTTGTTATGTTCTTACAATGGTGTTGTACATGTGCATATATAGGCTAAATTGTATTAGCCGTTGGTGTGTTTCCTATTTTACATGATTCTATATTTTGGTGTATTTCCTATTTTTCATGATTCTGGATTTGCTAAATCTAAAGAATAATCTATGTACTAAATTGTCTTGCTAGCTGTTAATTGTGTGCTAGATTACTCCTTTCCTAAATCAGTCAATGATGAAGATCTTCTAAGGCTTTTATTTTTTATTTCTCAACACTCCCCCTCAAGTTGGATTCAAACAAGTTAAAAGAACCCAACTTGCACAAGATATTCTAGAAGTTTCCTTTGTCCAATGCCTTAGTGAATATGTCAGCTAATTGGTCATGACTTCTGATCACCCAAAAGAGAGCGATGTTTCTTTTAAAATTTATAAACTCGGAAATGTCATGGTTCGGATTGCAAGCGCACAATCCTTATCGAGTAGTATAATCAAGGTCGATCCACAGGAAATATTGGTCTACAGTCTTAAGCGATCAAATCACAATCTTTCGAAAGGCTAGACAAAATCTGAAAATTGAGAGTTTGGAATTGTAATCAATGTAAATTTGGGAACAATTAAAAGTAATTAAAATAAAGATAGAGATGAGAATTCCTAAGGTTTCGGCACACCATTGCTACTCAATCCACTTTGATATTCTACTTTTGTCGGGTCTGATTTCCTGTTGTTGTTAATGGAAGACACTACATAGGACACTGCGAGTCACTTACGCAAATGACAGGACTTCCACCGGGATACTACATAGGACACTGCGATTTATCTTACGCAAATGACAGAACTTGGTTTGCATTTTGTGATTCTGATTTATGATTTTCCCACGAAGGTTTTCTTCACATAAATCTAATGACTCCCAATGAGGCTAACTCGTCCATCATAGTCTTTCTACCAATAAAGTACTGTCACTACCCTAGGATTAGACTAGATCATCGAAATCAGGTGAAGGGAGAATAAATTGCAAAACATTTCAATCAACAACAAGAAATCATAATCAACAGAAAATATATATATCAAAGCATCATGAGTAACAAGGTTTACTGCCTAGCCCCTAAGAAAAGAACTTAGCCACGGAACGGCATCATTACAACACTCATCTCTTTCTCACTTCAATCAAATCTAACCCTAACTACCAAAATTACAAAGATGAGTTCCTCTTCTGTCCAGGGGCCTTATATAGGAGTGAGGGGACGTCTGGAGATGAGTGGAGGCCAAGAAACATGATCTAGACACGTCTGTGGCAGTTATTCCCCAAAGGGCGCCTTGGTTACGGACCGTATTAGGTGATACGGTCCGTATTCACACCTTGTCGCTGAGGATTTTAATGCGTATCACACCATCTCCTGGTCCGTATCCGGCTAGGTCCGTATCAACTGGTACAAACTGTAACAGGGCCTTAGTCGATGAGCGTCGTTTGTCCGATTGACCTGATTCTTGCTCCATTTGATATGAAATAGTCCCAAAACCTGTTTTCTGTAATAAAACATAAAGAAGGGTGACAGTAACATTTTTCTCTAATTAATTAAACATAAGTGTGAGATAATATGCAAAACCTAAGCCAAAAGCCTACGTAATTCATCATCATTTTGACTCTGATCAACTTCTCACAAATGGAGTCTCAATTTCTCCAGCATGAACTTTTTCTCGAATAAAGTGGTAATCCACCTCAATGTGCTTTGTTCGTTCATGAAACACTGGATTTGATGCAATGTGGCATGCAGCTTGATTATCACAATACGTTTTGCAACCACCTCTACACTTGATCTTGCAACCACGTTTTGTTTTTTACTTTTCCATGTAACTAGATTTCCGCCTACAAATGTGCAGTATTTTGTGATTGATTTTCTATCAAAGTTTCTAGCCCAATCTGCATGAGAGTAGGCGAAAATATTGTGAGTGTCATTTTTCTTCATCCATAACCCTTGTCTAGGAGATCCCTTTAGATACCTAATAATTTTGTTTACTGCTTCTAGATGAGTGGTCCTTGGGGCATGCATAAATTGACTTACAGTACCAATAGCAAAGGCTATATCTGGTCTAGTAACAGTTAAATAGATTAACTTACCGACCAATCTTTGGTACTATCCTATGTCTTTTAAAGGTTCACCACTTTCTGGTTCAAGTTTGTTGTTGGTATCCATAGGGGTATTGGCAGGTTTTATACCAAGTTTACCTATCTCTTTTAGTAGATCAAGGATGTATTTTCTTTGAGATAGATATAAACCTTTGCTTGAGTGGGCAATTTCAATGCCTAGGAAATATTTGAGTTTTCCTAAGTCTTTAATATCAAATTTTTCCTTGAGATAATTTTTCACAATTTTAATTTCTTCTTCACTGCTGCCAATGATAATTATATCATCCACATACACAAGGACAACTGTTGTTCTGTTATTTGAATGCTTAACAAATATTGAAGAATCTGCTGTGCTTTTAATAAAATGAAGAGATAAAAGAGAGTGACTGAGTTTTGCGTACCATGCTCGAGGAGATTGCTTAAGTTCATATATTGATTTATTTAATTTGCAAACAAGATTGTAATCAGTCTTCTTTTGATAACCAGGTGGTAAAGTCATATACACTTCTTCTTCTAAAGTGTCTTGAAGAAAGACACTTTTCACATCCATCTGTGATAAGCTCCATCCAGAATTGACAACAACAGATAATAGGGTTCTAACAGTGTTCATTTTTGCAATAGGAGAACACATTGCTTGATAATCTATCCCATAAGTTTGTGTGAAAACCTTTGCAACAAGTCTGGCCTTATACCTTTCTACGGTACCATCATTGTTGTATTTAATTTTGTATACCCATTTGCAACCTACTAGTTATTTTCCTTTGGGTAATGACACTATAGTCCAAGTGCTATTTTTATCAAGAGCTTGAAGCTCTTCTTTCATTGCTTGGCACCAAGTTGGGTTGCTATTCGCTGCTTCAAAATTGTTTGGTTCAGTTTGTTTAGAAATTTCTATCAGAAAAGCTCTATGAACAGCGGAAACTTTATTATATGAAACATAATCTTGAATTGGATAACTTATATTATATGTGACAAAGTCACGTAACCTGGTTGATATATAATTGTCTTGATCTGGTTGACCTTCTAGGGTTCTCATCATTTGCTCCCCTAGTTGCAACTCCTCTGCATTTTCTCCTCCTGAGTTTAATCCTTCTCTATTTGCATCCAAGTAACTTCTTGTGATGTACCTCCAAAAATTGTTAGTTCTGGAAACACAGTTTCATTTCTAGATTGTTTTGTTTGATTTTCTTCTTTTTTGTAGAATGGTTCATTTTCAAGGAAGGCTACATTTCTAGAAATATATAACTTATTATTATTGTAAGGATCAAGACATTTATATCCTTTCTTTTGTGATGAGTATCCAATAAAAATAGTTTTTATTGCATTTTTATCTAATTTATCTTGTCTCTTAATATGTACAAAACATGTGCATAAAAAAACATGAAGGTGATCTAAATTCATTTTTCTTTTAGTTAGTATTTCTAACGGGCTTTTATTATTTAAAATAGAACTAGGCAATCTATTAATAAGATGTACAACAGTTAGAATAGCATCGGACCAAAATATTTTAGGGACATTTGATTGAAACAAAAGAGACCTAGTGACTTCTAAGAGATGTCTATTTCTTCTTTCTGAAACTCCATTTTGTTTGGGTGTATTTATACATGTTGTTTGATGTAAAATTTCCTTTGTTTTAAAAAATTTGAAAAGTTTCTATTGATATATTCAGTACCATTATCGGATCTAAACATTGGTTTCGTATTGATTTTCAACAAGATTTGTAAATTCTTGAAACATTGTAAAAACATCATTTTTTTTATTTAAGGAGATAAATCCATGTGGTATGTGAAAAATCATCAATAAATGTAACAAAATATCTAAAACCATCATACGAATCTATAGGTGCGGGTCCCCAAACATCAAAATGTACTAACTCAAATAATTTTTTAGTTTTACTACTAGATAATGAAAACGGGAGCCTAGTTTGCTTTGAAAAGTGACAAATATCACAATTACTTGAATCTAAATTAGAAAGCGAAAATAACTTATTTAAAACTTTATCTGAAGGATGTCCAATCCTCCAGTGACATAGTCTATTTTGCTCTACATTACTAGCAATAAAAACTTTATTTGAAAATTTTAAAATGTAAAGCCCATTTTCTAATTTGCCTTCACCAATCGTCATCTTTGTTGTTTTGTCCTGAAAAATCACAGCTTCAGATGAGAAAAGCACATTACAATTTAAATCATTAGTAATCTTACTTATAGATAATAAATTATGGTCAAGTTTGGGTGAATACAAAACATTTGGAATATTTCTTGAAAATACGTTCATAGTTCCTATGCTTTCAATAGGGATTTTGGCACCATTTGCAAGAGTCACATATTGAGGATTTTTTATTTTTTGTATATTATTTAAAAAATTAATGTTTCCGATCATGTGATCAGTTGCACCTGAGTCAATAATCCAAGTACTATTTTTATAATCCTATTAAAAATCATTTAATATAATACCTGTAAATTTGCCTGGCTTACCCATTTTATTTGTGATTTGGGCTTAAATCTGATCGATCTGACTTTGAGAAAGTGGGCTTGCAGTGGTTACGGGTTGGCCTACAACTAAATCGAATCTAACTAAAGAAGGGCCAGACCCGAACGTGGAGTAAACAGTCACCATCCCCTTTCTTTCTCCCTCTTGCGATCTGCCCCTTTCTCCCTCCCACAATTTTCCTCTTTCTCTGCCTCCCTTCTCTCCTTTCCTCTTTGGCCGGAGATGCAGGTAGAGGAACCAACATTGGTCTCGGATATGGCCTTCCTTCTTGCAGTTATCACACTTGGCCGTACTGTTGGCTCCCCACTTCTCCTCCCTTGAGGGTTCATACAGACTCTTTGAGATTCTTCTCGCTGTATCATGGCTACTATGCTTCTAAGGGTTGGTAGTTCCTTTGATAACAAAATTTGGGCTCAAGCCGGTTTATAGCTTGGGTCAAGACCAGAGAGAAATTGGAAAATTTGGTCGAGTTCTAAGGCTTTCAGGTCAGTTGTTTGAGTATAAAGTGCTAATTCATTCCACTTGGCTTTTAAATTACCAAAATACTCGGTTACTGTTTTGGTTCCTTGTTTTAATGGAGCAATTTCTTGTTTCAAGTGGAAAATGTATGAGAAATTATGGTCTTGACCGTACATCTCTTTGGTTTCATCCTAAATATTTTTGGCTAAGTTCATATACATGAATAATCTTGCTATTTGGGGTTCCATTGAGTTTAGTAGCCATGTCATGACAGTGGTGTCATTTTGTTGCCATTCGAGGCTTGTTTGTTCTGTACTGATTTTTGGATCAGCTGTACCAGTACTTGGATCTGTTACCTCTGTGCTGGTTTTTGTTTATGTTGATTTTTCAGTTTTACCAATAACATGGCTCAGTTTACCTTTGTTGTGGAGGGTGAGATACACGGATCTAGCCCATGATGGATGGTTCGTGTCGTTGAGAAGCGTGTGCATGAGTCTCGGCATCTGTTGCATCTCTCCAGAGTGAGAATGGTGCCCGCTGAAGACCTCCGCCATTGCTGGTGTCACGTTGCAATTGCAACCTTATTTTGGTTGATAACTTTTGAATTTCTGAGGCTTTCAGTTTTGCTCTAATACCATGATATTTTTCAAAGAAATAATTGATGAATGATTTTTTATTGAAATTTGTTATGTTCTTACAATGGTGCTGTACATGTGCATATATAGGCTAAATTGTATTAGCCATTGGTGTGTTTCCTATTTTACATGATTCTATATTTTGGTGTATTTCCTATTTTTCATGATTCTGAATTTTCTAAATCTAAAGAATAATCAATGTACTAAATTGTCTTGCTAGCTGTTAATTGTGTGCTAGATTAATTATTCCTTTCCTAAATCAGTCAATGATGAAGATCTTCTGAGGCTTTTATTCTTTATTTCTCAACATGGTGCATCCTAAAAAATATTTCACTATCCTTGACTGTAGCACATCAGAAAGCACAACTAGTTGGGTCCGTTTTGTTGGCCCGTCTGGTACAAAAATGAGTTCCTAGAGAAGAGAAACATACCAAATATGCATCCAACATGCCACATATCAACACCAGTGAAATAGTGTGTTGTACAAAGCAATACCTCAGGAGCTCTATATACCACAATGTAACAATCTACAATTGCGAATTAGAATTAGGCTACAAAGAAATTTGATTGATGAGTGTAGCTTTGGAGAGGAATGGTAAAAACACAACCAAGACTTATATCAGCAATTGTTATTATACCTTTTGTATTGTTCTAAATACCTGCCCATTATTATTATAGAAGAAAACATCAATTTTCAAATATTAGTTTCTCAACGCCAATTTCATGAATGTGGCCAATGTGTCAATCACCATAATGATGAACAATTTATACCAAAACAACTATGTAATACACACAAATTGGCTTCTTTGAGCAATTTACTAAAGAGGGAAATGCATCTGACCGCTACCACTCTTTAGACGCCCCCCTTGACTACCTATGCAGCTTCCCAGTACCTAGCAATTTCATCGTCTCTTCAAGGCGAGAGGCTATGGCTGAGTGATACATGAACTTTTGCCTTCTCTTCGGTGAACGCTCCAAATCTCTGCCTCGCATTTATATTAGTTCAGAGATCAGTATTTCGAAAAGGATAAAATGCATTACAAAAATTTATCAATTTTGATCAATTCAGCACACATGATAACCTCAGCTCCTATGCCATTACAAAGCATTTCACAAATAAGAAACAGAGAACAAGTTGTTACCAGATGGCATTGGCGAGAGTCGATCTGTACTCAAAAAGAGAAAAACAACGCTCATCTCTCTTCTTCACCTCTGACACTCGATCAGATCAAAATCTTCGTCCCTGTCAGATTTATTCGAAGAAGATAACCACTGGATCGGAGAACCAGCGGCGAGTTTGTCGCAAATCTGAACTGTTGAAGTCGATCTACTCCTTGAGCAATGCATTTACATGTAAAATTTATAAATTTTCAAATTAATTGAGTATAAAGTCAAGCATTAAAAAATAATGAAAATAGACACATTGTTTTTTACCGTTTAATTTTATACTAAATTAATTCAAAATTTTAGAAATTTGACATGTAAATGCATCACTCATGAAGTACATCGGTTTCAATAAATCAGATTTTCTGGTAAGTTATTCTCTGGTAGATTGGTTAAAAATGATACGAATATGAATATTTGTTAATGTAATATATAAAACTGAATTTATTTCAATAATTATTTTTGGAAAAAAAATTTAGCCTAGTGTATTTATTGGTGATTCATATACAATTTTATATGAATATTTACAAAATGCCATGTAATTTCATTTGGCGCCAAACTAATTTTTGCACTTCCTCTTAAATAGCTTTCACCACCGGTACATTCCAAATAACAGCTGGTGATTCAACCGACAGCAGCGGTTCATATACAACAGCAGTTTATTTTTCACAACTGCTGGTGAAAAGGCACTCAACAGCAGCGGTTCCTCTAGACGAACACACATGGTGATAAGTTGGACTTATTTACCAAATTGACACAGAGAACCTACACCAGCTGTTACAAGAACCGGTTTGTTTAGGCGATGCTGATGTGTTGTTTTGTAGTAGTGGAATTCAGCAACAAAATATTTAAAATTACTGATTGAATTTGCTATTTAGCTTCTGATCAAACAGTTAATTATTTTGAGTATTCTAGAGGTTTTTTTTGTTCTATTAAAAAATAAAAGAGTTCAAAATTAATCTGTAGCATGAGAAGTCGCATGTACAATGTTCAAATTTCGGTTGGGAGATTATCTTTCTATATAATCTAATTTTGGAAGAAGGATCGCTCCTCCGTCCGATCTATATCACACGGTTCTTATCAAATCTATGTTGTTACATCAACATCTGTTACTCATGGTCATTGCCTAAACCTTTCTAAACCATTTTTTTTTCACGGCATTTCTTTCCTCGCTCTGTCCGCCTATACTATTTCTCCCTTCTCGGCCACCTTCCTCCCCTCTCCTTCCTCTCCTTCTCCTCTCTCCGTCAAACCCTTTGCCCCATCCCCATTTCTGAATCTCAGTCTTTCCACCTCTCCTATCATCCTCTCTCATCCTACTAGGCTCTCTTCCGAAAAACAAAAAAAGAATGTGGAAGAATTTAAGCATGAACTTCAAGAGGCTCGAAGAAGCAAAATGCTTAACCATCCAAGCAAGGTACTAATTTTTTTTTTTATTTCTTCATGGCACTTTTGTTTCAAACTTTATTTTTAATTTATGCATTTCCTTCGTGTACCTTATTTCAACAGAGTGAGAAGGAGATTCGTGGATGGAGGTGACACTTGACAAGCAACATAGTAAGTAGGAGATTCATGGATGGAGGAGGAGATCCAGAACAACACTAAAGAATCAACGGAGTGACAAGAAGATTTGTAGATGAAAGAGGTGCTCCAAAAAAACATTAGAGATCGAAAGAAATGAGAAGGAGATTCCTGGATGAAGAAGTTTATCCAGAACAACACTTGATATCCAATGGAGTCAGAAGGAAGTTTTGGAAGGACGAAGAGTGCATGAAAAAGCAGAGAGATCTAACATAATGAGAAGGAGATACATGAATGGAGGAGGTGATCCAAAACAACACTAAAGAGCCAACATAATAAATAGGAGATTTGTAGATGGACGAGTTGATCATGAACAACACTAGAGATCCAACGGAGTGACAAGAAGATTCGTGCATGGAAAAGGTGCTCCAAAAGAACATTAGAGATTGAAAAAAGTGACAAGGAGATTCCTAGATGAAGGAGTTTATCCAAAACAACACGTGAGATCCAATGGAGTCAGAAGGAGAGTTGGGGAAGGACGAGGAGAGCATGAACAACACCCAACAGAGTTAGAAGGAGAGAACGAACAACAATAGAGATCCAATAGAGTAAGAAGAGAGCCGTGGAGAAAAGAGGTAAGGAAAACAATGTAGATCCTGTTGGGATTTAGAAATGCGAAATACCGGTACACCCCGTACCAACTACAAGAAACCCACAAGGGACCCAATAATCCGTACACCAACAAGAACCGAGAAGTTAGATATAAATGCAACCTTGCATACAACCAAAAGCACCAAAATAGAGGAAAGATGTTACCGCGGGATAGATCGAGTCCAAAAAGCACACAAGAGAAAGCAAACATAAAAAGCAAACGAGGAGGCAAACAACCAACAAACTTCTTTAGTAAACAAGAGATTATAGGGGATTACAAGAGTGTTACAATTGTTGGTACAAACAATCACTCTCTCTTTTCCTCTCTTTCTTTCTCTCTTTCCCTCTTTCTGTCTTGCACAAGAAGAGAAGTAGCCATCATTAACTAAGGAATTAGGTCACCAAGAGAGATATAGGAAAAGGGAAATGAAGAATATTCATGGATGGAGGAGGAGATCCAGAACAACACTAGAGATCTAACAAAGTGAGAAGGTGATCCAGAACAACACTAGAGAACCAACATTGTAAGTAGGAGATACGTGGATGAAGGAGGTGATCCTAAACAACACTAGACATCTAACAAAGTGAGAAGGAGATTCGTAGACTGAGGAGGTTGTGAAAAACAACATTAGAGATCGAACGTAGTGAGAAGGATATTCCCAGATGGAGAGCTGATCCAGACCAACGCCTAAGATCAAACGGAGTAAGAAGGAGAGTTGTGGAAGGACGAGGAGAGTGAACAACACGAGATCCAACAGAGTGCGAAGGAGATTCGTGGATCTCTATCTAGAACACCTCTAGAGAGCCAATATTGTAAATAGGAGATTCATGGATGGAGGAGGAGATCCAGAACAACACTAGAGATCCAACGGAGTGACAAAAAGATTCGTGGATAGAGGAGGTGCTCCAAAACAACATTAGAGATCGAAAGAAGTGAGAAAGAGATTCCTGGATGAAGGAGTTTAACAAGAACTACACTTGACATCCAATGTCAGAAGGAGAGTTTTGTAACGACAAGGAGAGCATGAACAACCATAGAGATCCAACAGAATGAGAAGGAGATACATGGATGGAGGAGGTGATCCAGAACAACACTAGAGATCTAACGGAGTGACAAGAAGATTTGTCGATGGAAGAGGTACTCCAAAAGAACATTAGAGATCGAAAGAAGTGACAAAGAGATTCCTAGATGAAGGAGTTTATCGAAAACAACACTTGAGATCCAATGGAATCAGAAGGAGAGTTAGGGAAGGGCGAGGAGAGCATGAAGATCCAATGGAGAGAAAGAACAACAATGGAGATCCAATGGAGTAACACGGAGAGCCGTGGAGAAAAGAGGCAAGGAAAATAATGTTGATCCAATAGAGTAAGAAAGAGAGTCGTGGATGAAGGAAGAGATCCAGAACAACACTAGAGATCCAACAAAGTGAGAAGGAGATTCGTGGATGGAGAAGGTGATCTAGAACAATACTAGAGCTCCAATTGAGTGACAAGGAGAGCTTGGTGAAGGTGATCCAGAACAACACTAGAGAGCCAACATTGTAACTCCATACGTCGATGCAGGAGGTGATCCTAAACAACACTAGAGATCCAACAGAGGTAGAAGGAGATTCGCAGATTAAGGAGGTTGTCAAAAACAACATTAGAGATCGAACGTAGTGAGAAGGAGATTCCTAGATGGAGAAAGAAGGAGGGTTGTGGAAGGACGAGGAGAGAATGAACAACACGAGATATCTAACTGAGTGAGAAGGAGATTCGTGGATGGAGGAGGTGATCCAGAACAACTCTAGAGAGCCAATATTGTAAATAGCAAATTTGTGGATAGAAGAGGTGCTCTAAAAAAACATTAGAAATCGAAAGAAGTGAGAAAGAGATTTCTTGATGAAGAAGTTTATCCATAACAACACTTGACACCCAATGGAGTCAGAAGGAGAGTTTTGGAACGACAAGAAGGGCATGAACAACCAGAGAGATCCAACAGAATGAGAAGGAGATACATGGATGGAGGAGGTGATCCAAAACAACACTAGAGAGCCAATATAGTAAACAAGAGATTTGCGAATGGCCGAGTTGATCCTGAACAACACTAAAGATCCAACAAAGTGACAAGAAGATTCTTGCATGGAAGAGGAGGAGATCCCCAAAAGAACAATAGAGATCCAAAGAACTGATTAGGAGATTCTTGGATGAAGAAGTTTATCCAGAAAAACACTTGAGATCCAATGGGGTCAGAAAGAGAGTTGGGGAAGGACGAGGAGAGCAGGAACAACACCATAAATCCAACAAAGTTATACGGAGAGAAAGAACAACAATGGAGATCCAATGGAGTAAGAAGTAGAGCCATGGAGAAAAGAGGCAAGGAAAACAATATAGATCCCACAGAGTAAGAAAGAGAGTCGTGGAAGAAGATTCGTGGATGGTGTAGGACATCCAGAACAACACTAAAGATCCAACAAATTGAAAAGGAGATTCCTGGATGGAGAAGATGATCAAGAACAATACTAGAGTTCCAACGGAGTGAGAAAGAGAGTTGTAGATGGTTGAGGTGATCCAAAACATCACCAGAGAGCCAATATTCAAAGTACGAGATTTGTGGATACAGGAAGTGATCCTGAACAACACTAGAGATCCAACGGAGTGAGAAGAAGATTCGTGGACGTGGAGGTTATCAAAAACAACATTACAGATCGAATGTAGTGAAGAGGAGATTCCCAAATGGAGGAGTTGATCCAGAACAACGCTTGAGATCCAACGGAGTAAGAAGGAGAGATATGGAAGGACAAGAAGAGCATAAACAACCAAAGAGATTCGATAGAGTGAGACGGATATTCGTAGATAGAGGAGGTGACCCCGAACAACACTAGAGAGCCAACGTAGTAAGTTGGAGATTTTTGGATGGAGGAGGTGATCCTAGACAACATTAGAGATCTAATAGAGTGACAAGAAGATTCGTGGATGCAATGGATTGAGAAGGAGATTTCTGGATGAAGGAGTTTATCCTGAACAACACTTGAGATCCAATGGAGTCATAAGGAGAGTTTTGGAAGGACGAGGAAAGGCATAAACAACCAGAGAGAACCAACATAATGAGAAGGAGATACATGGAAGGAGCAGGTGATCCAAAAAAACACTAGAGAGCCAACATAGTAAATAGAAGATTTGTGGTTGGACGAGTTAAATCCTGAACAACACTAGAGATCCAACGGAGTGAGAAGGAGATTCGTGGACTGTGGAGGTTATCAAAAACAACATTACAGATCGAATGCAGTGAGGAGGAGATTCCCAGATGGAGGAGTTGATCCAGAACAACGCTTGAGATCCAACGGAGTAAGAAGGAGAGATGTGGAAGGACAAGAAGAGCATAAACAACCAGAGAGATCCAATAGAGTGAGAAGGATATTCGTAGATGGAGGAGGTGAGCCCGAACAATACTAGAGAGCCAACATAATAAGGTGGAGATTTTTGGATGGAGGAGGTGATCCTGGACAACACGAGATCTAACAGAGTGACAAAAAAAATTCGTGGATCCAATGGAGTGAGAAGGAGATTTCTGGATGAAGGAGTTTATCCAGAACAACACTTGAGATCCAATGGAGTCAAAAGGAGAGTTGTGGAAGAACGAGGAGAGCATGAATAACCAGAGAGATCCAACAGAGTGAGAAGGAGATTCATAAATGGAGGAGGTGATCCAGAACAACACTAGAGAGCCAACATAGTAAGTAGGAGATTCGTGGATTAAGGAGGTGATCCGAAAAAACACTAGAGAACCAACAAAGTGACCAGAAGAATCGTGGATGGAGGAGATTCCTAGATGGTGGAGTGGATCCAACAGAGTAAGAAAGAGAGAAGAACAACAATGGAGATCCAATGGAGTAAGAAGGAGAGTCGTGGAGAAAGGAGGAAGGAAAACAATGTAGATCAAACAGAGTAAGAAAGAGAGTCGTGGAAGAAGATTCGCGGATGAAGGAGGAGATCTTGAGCAACACTAGAGATCCAAGAAAGTGTAAAGGAGATTCGTGGATGGAGAAGGTGATCCAGAACAACACTAGAGCTCCAACAGAGTGAGAAGGAGAGTTGTAGATGGTGGAGCTGATCCTGAACAACACTAGAGAGCAAACATAGTAAGTAGGAGATTCGTGGATGGAGGAGGAGATCCAGAACAACACTAGAGATCCAACAGAGTGACAAGAAGATTCGTGGATGGAAGGGGTGCTCCAAAAAAACATTAGGGATCGAAAGAAGTGAGAAGGAGATTCCTAGATGAATGAGTTTATCTAGAACAACACTTGACATCCAACGGAGTCAAAAGGAGAGTTTTGGAAGGAAGAGGAAAGGCATAAACAACCAGAGAGAACCAACAGAATGAGAAGGAGATACATGGATGGAGGAGGTGATCCAGAAAATTACTAGAGAGCCAACATAGTAAATAGAAGATTTGTGGATGGACGAGTCAATCCTGAACAACACTAGAGATCCAACGGAGCGAGAAGGAGATTTGTGGACTGTGGAGGTTATCAAAAACAACATTAGAGATCGAATGCAGTGAGGAGGAGATTCCCAGATGGAGGAGTTGATCCAGAACAACGCTTGAGATCCAACGGAGTAAGAAGGAGAGATGTGGAAGGACAAGAAGAGCACAAACAACCAAAGAGATCCAATAGAGTGAGAAGGATATTCGTAGATTGAGGAGGTGACCCCGGACAACACTAGAGGGCCAACATAGTAAGTTGGAGATTTTTGGATGGAGGAGGTGATCTTGGACAACACTAGAGATCTAACAGAGTGACAAAAAAATTTGTGGATGCAATGGAGTAAGAAGGAGATTCCTGGATGAAGGAGTTTATCCAGAACAACACTTGAGATCCAATGGAGTCAGAAGGAGAGTTGTGGAAGAACGAGGAGAGCATGAATAACCAGAGAGATCCAACAGAGTGAGAAGGAGATTCATAGATGGAGGAGGTGATCCAGAACAACACTAAAGATCCATTGGAGTGAAACAAGATCTGTGGATAGAGGGCTCCAAGAAAACATTAGAGATCGAAAGAACTGAGAAAGAGATTCCTGGATGAAGAAGTTGATACAAATAAACACTTGAGATCTAATGGAGTCAGAAGAGACCCAACATAGTAAGAAGAAGAGAAAGAACAAAAATGGAGATCCAATGAAGTAAAAAATAGAGCCGTGGAGGAAGGAGGAGAGCAAGGAAAACAATGGAGATCTAACAGAGTAAGAAATAGAGTTGTGGATCAAACGAAGCAAGAAGGAGAATCGTGGATGTAGGAGTAGAGCAAGTACAACCTTGGAGATCAAATGAAGTAAGAAGGAGAATCGTGGAAGTAGGAGTAGAGCAAGTACAGCCTTGGAGATCCAACAAAGTAAGAAGGAGAATTGTAGATTGAGGATGAGAGCATGTACAACAGTGATGATTCAACGAAGTAAGGAGATCCGTGGAAGGAAAAAGAGAACAAAAACAACACTAGAGATACAACAGAGAAAGTAGGAGATCCGTGGATGAAGGAGGTGATCCATAAAATCACTTGAGATCCAACAAAGTGAGAAAGAGACATGGATCGAGGAGGTGATCAAGAACAACAATAGTGCTCCAACGAAGTCAGAAGGAGATATGTGGATGGAGGAGGTGATTCAGAACAACACCGCCAACATAGTAAGTAGGAGATTTGGGGATTGATGAGGAGAGCAAGAACAACACCAGAACAACACTATACATCCAACAATATAAGAAGGAGATTTGTGGATGGAGGGGGTCATCCAGAAGAATGAGATTCAACATGGTGAGACGGAGATTCATGGATGGAGGAGGTGATCTTGAACAACAATTGAGATCCAATAGTAAGAATGAGAGCAAGAACTACCATGGTGATCAAAAAGAGTAAAAAGGAGAGTCATGGAAGGAGGAGGAGAGTAAGAAAATCCGTGGAGATCAAATGGTATAAGAAGGAGAATCGTGGAAGTAGGAGAAAAGAAAATAACAACACTAGAGATTCAACGAAATAAGAAGGAAATGATTCAGAACAACACTAGAGATCCAACATAGTAAGAAGGAGAGAAAGAACAAAAATGGAGATCCAATGAAGTAAGAAGGAGAGGTATAGAGGAAGGAGGAGAGCTTGGAAAACAATGGAGATCCAACAGAGTAAAAAAGAGAGTCATGGATGGAGGAGAAGAACAGAAAAACACATGGAGATCAAACAGAGTAAGAAGGAGAATCGTGAAAGTAAGAGTAGAGCAAGTACAGCCTTGGAGATCCAACAAAGTAAGCAGGAGATTTGTGGAAGGAGGATGAAAGCATGTACAACAGTGATGATTCAACGAAGTAAGGAGATCCGTAGAAGAAGGAGGAGAACAAAAACAACACTAGAGATCCAACGAAGTAAGAAGGAGATTTATGAATGGAGGAGATGATCCAGAATAACACTAGAGATCCAACAGAGTAAAAAGGAGATTCGTTGATGGAGGATGTGATTCTTAACACTAGAGATCCAATAGAGTGAGAAAGAGATTCATGGATGGGGGAGATCCAAAGCAACACTAGAAATCTAACGGAGTGACAAGAAGATTCGTCGATGGAAGAGGTGCTCCAAAAAAACATTAGGAATCAAAAGAAGTGAGAAGGAGATTCCTGGATGAATGAGTTTATCTAGAACAACACTTCACATCCAATGGAGTAAGAAGGAGAGTTTTAGAAGGATGAGCAAAGGCATGAACAACCAGAGGGATCCAACAGAAAAAGAAGGATATACATGGATGGAGGAGGTGATCCAGAAAATTACTAGAGAGCCAACATTGTAAACAAAAGATTTGTGGATGGACGAGTCAATCCTGAACAACACTAGAGATCCAACGAAGCTAGAAGGAGATTTGTGGACTGTGGAGGTTATAAAAAATAACAATAGAGATCGAATGCATTGAGGAGTTGATCCAGAACAACGCCTAAGATCTAACGGAGTAAGAAGGAGAGATTTGGAAGGATATTTGAAGATGGTGGAGGTGATCCAGGACAACACTAGAGAGCCAAGGTAATAAGTTGGAGATTTTTGGATGGAGGAGAAGAACCAAAACAATCGTGGAGATCAAACGGAGTAAAAAGGAGACTTGTGGAAATTGGAGTAGAGCAAGTACAACCTTGGAGATCCAACTAAGTAAGACAGAGGTTTGTGAAGGAGGAAGAGAGCATCTACAATCATTGAGAAGGAGGTTCTTTGATGAATGAGTTTATCTAGAACAACACTTGACATCCAACGGAGTCAGAAGGAGAGTTTTGGAAGGATGAGGAAAGGCACAAACAACAAGAGAGAACCAACAGAATGAGAAGGAGATACATGGACGGAGGAGGTGATCTAGAAAAACACTAGAGAGCCAACATAGTAAATAGAAGATTTGTGCATGGACGAGTTAATCCTGAACAACACTAGAGATCCAACGGAGCGAGAAGGAGATTCGTGGACTGTGGAGGTTATCAAAAACAACATTACAGATCGAATGCAGTGAGGAGGAGATTCCCAGATGGAGGAGTTGATCCAGAACAACACTTAAGATCCAACGGAGTAAGAAGGAGAGATGTGGAAGGACAAGAAGAGCATAAACAACCAGAGAGATCCAATAGAGTGAGAAGGATATTCGTAGATGGAGGAGGTGACCCCGGACAACACTAGAGAGCCAACATAGTAAGTTGGAGATTTTTGGATGGAGGAGGTGATCCTGGACAACACTAGAGATCTAACAGAGTGACAAAAAGATTCGTGGATGCAATGGAGTGAGAAGGAGATTCCTGGATGAAGGAGTTTATCCAGAACAACACTTGAGATCCAATGGAGTCAGAAGGAGAGTTGTGGAAGAACGAGGAGAGCATGAACAATCAGAGAGATACAACAGAATGAGAAAGGAGATCCATTGGAGTGAAACAAGATCTGTGGATAGAGGGCTCCAAGAAAACATTAGAGATCGAAAGAACTGAGAAAGAGATTCCTGGATGAAGAAGTTGATACAAATAAACACTTGAGATCTAATGGAGTCAGAAGAGACCCAACATAGTAAGAAGAAGAGAAAGAACAAAAATGGAGATCCAATGAAGTAAAAAATAGAGCCGTGGAGGAAGGAGGAGAGCAAGGAAAACAATGGAGATCTAACAGAGTAGGAAAGAGAGTCGTGGAGATCAAATGGAGTAAGAAGGAAAATCGTGAAAGTAAGAGTAGAGCAAGTACAGCCTTGGAGATCCAACAAAGTAAGCAGGAGATTTGTGGAAGGAGGATGAGAGTATGTACAACAGTGATGATTCAACAAAGTAAGGAGATCCGTGGAAGGAGGAGGTGAACAAAAACAACACTAGAGATCCAACAGAGAAAGTAGGAGATCCGTGGATTAAGGAGGTGATCCATAAAATCACTTGAGATCCAACAAAGTGAGAAAGAGATTCATGGATCGAGGAGGTGATCTAAAACAACAATAGTGCTCCAACGGAATCAGAAGGAAAATTGTGGATGGAGGAGGTGATCCAGAGCAACACCCGTCCATCCACAAATCCCTTTCTTTTGAGGAGAGCAAGAACGACACCAGAACAACACTGGACATCCAACAACACAAGAAGGAGATTTGTGGATGGAGGAGGTCATCCAGAACAACACAAGAGATTCAACATGGTGAGAAGAAGATTCATGGATGGAGGAGGAGGTGATGGTGAACAACAATTGAGATCCAAAATAGTAAGAATGAGATCAAGAACAACCATGGTGATCCAAAAGAGTAAAAAGGATAGTCATGGAAGGAGGAGGAGAGTAAGAAAATCCATGGAGATCAAATGGTATAAGAAGGAGAATTGTGGAAGTAGGAGAAAAGAGAAGAACAACACTAGAGATCCAACGAATGAAGAAGGAGATTTATGAACGGAGGAGATGATTCAGAACAACACTAGATATCCAACATAGTAAGAAGGAAAGAAAAAAACAAAAATGGAGATCGAATGAAGTAAGAAGGAGAGCATGGAAAACAATGGAGATTCAACAGAGTAAGAAAGAGAGTCATGGATGGAGGAGAAGAACCAAAAAAAACTTGGAGATCCAACAAAGTAAGAAGGAGATTTGTGGAGGATGAGAGCATCTACAATCATTGTAATCCAACTGAGTAAGAAGGATAATTGTGGAAGGATGATGAGAGCATGTACAACAGTGGTGATTTAACGAACTAAGAAGGAGATCAGTGGAAGGAGAAGGAGAACAAAAACAATGCTAGAGATCCAACAAAGTAGGAGATCCGTGGATGAAGGAGGTGATCTATAACATCACTAGAGATCTAACAAAGTGAGAAATAGATTCATGGCTAGAGGAGGTGATCCATAACAACAATGGTGCTCCAACGGAGTCAGAAGGAGAATTGTGGATGGAGGAGGTGATCCATAACAACACTAGAGATACAACATAGTAAGTAGGAGATTCGTGGATAGTTGAGGAGAGGAAGAACAACATTAGACATCCAACAGCGTAAGAAGGAGATTCGTGGATGGAGGAGGTGATCCAGAATCGTGGAGATCAAATGGTATAAGAAGAAGAATAGTGGAAGTAGGAGAAAAGGAAAGAACAACACTAGAGATCCAACGAAGTAAGAAGGAGATTTATGGATGGAGGAGATGATTCAGAACAACACTAGAGATCCAACAGAGTAAGAAGGAGATTGGTGGATGAAGGAGGTGATCCAGAACAACACTAGAGTTGTAGATGGTAGAGGTGATCCAGAACAACACTAGAGAACCAACATTGTAAGTAGGAGATTCGTGGATGAAGGAGGTGATCCTAAACAACACAAGAGATCTAACAGAGTAAGAAAGAGATTCGTGGACTAAGGAGGTTATCAAAAACAACATTAGAGATCGAACATAGTGAGAAGGAGATTCCTAGATGGAGGAGTTGATCCAGAACAACACTTGATATCCAATGGAGTTAGAAGGAGAGTTGTGAAAGGACGAGGAGAGCATAAACAACACAAGAGATCCAACAAAATAAGAAGGAGAGAAAGAACAACAATGGAGATCCAATGGAGTAAAAAGGAGAGCCATAGAGGAAGGAGGAGAGCAAGGAATACAATAGCGATCCAACAAAGTAACAAAGAGAGTCATGGATGGAGGAGAAGAGCCAAAACAACCGTGGAGAACAAAAAGAGTAAGAAGGAGAGTCGTGGAAGGAGGAGAGAAAAAACACTAAAGTTCCAACAAAGTAAGAAGCAGATTCGCAGATGGAGGAAGTGATCCAGAACAACGTTCCAACAAAGTTGGAAATTTGTAGATTGAGGAGGTTATCTCGAACAATACTAGAGATCCAACAGAGGAACAAAAATAGTTGTGGATGGAGGAGAAGAGCCAAAACAACCGTGGAGATCCAATAGAGTAAGAAGGAGAATCGTGGAAGGAGTAGAGCAAGTACAACCTTGGAGATCCAACAAAATAAGAGGAGATTTGTGGAAGGAGGATAAGAGCATGTACAATTATTGAGGTCCAATTGAGTAAGAAGGAGAATCGTGGGAGGATGAGAGCATGTACAACAGTGATGATTCAACGAAGTAAGAAGAATGGCCATTGAAGGAGGAGCAGAGCAAAAACAACCGTCCAACAAAGTAAAAAGGAGAGTCGTGGAAGGAGGAGGAGAGTAAGAACATCCGTGGAGATCAAACGTGTAGGAGAATCGTGGAAGTAGGAGAAAGGAAAGAAAAACACTAGAGATCCAACGGAGTAAGAACGAGATTTATGGATGGTGGAGATGATCCAGAACAACACTAGAGAGATCCAACAGAGTGAGATGGAGATTCGTGGACGGAGGAGGTGATCCAAAAGAGCTTTAACGGAGTGAGAAGGAGACTTGTAGATGGTGGTGGTGATTCAGAATAAGAGCAGAGAACAAACATTGTATATAAGAGATTCGTGGTTGGAGGAGGTGATCATAAACAACAGAGTAAGAATGAGATTTGTGAACTGAGGAGGTTAAAAAAAACATTAGAGATCGAACGTAGTGAGAAGGAGATTCCTAGATGGAGGAGTCTATCCTAAACTACGCTTGAGATCGAATGGAGTAAGAAAGAGAGTTGTGGAAGAACGAGGAGAGCATGAACAACCAGAGAGATCCAACAGAGTGAGAAGGAGATTCGTAGATGGATGAGGTGATCCAGAAGAACACTACAAAGCCAACATAGTAAGTAAGGGATTTGTGGATGGAGGAGGTATTCCTGAACAACACTAGATATCTAACAGAGTGACAAGAAGATTCGTGGATGAAAGTGGTGCTCCAAAAAAAATTAGAGATCGAAATAAGTGAGAAGGAGATTCCTGGATGAAGGAGTTTTGGCTTACTTGGAGAAAGTAGTGATTTCAGTGCAAAAAAGGAGCAAAACCAACGCATTCCGATGCATATAGCGTCTCCATTCGGAATAGGACATCCCATGCGGCATGGAGCTGAGAAGCTGCAAATTGATTAAGTACAAAGATGGTACGGCATAGGCCACACCATACGATGACGCGTGTGGCATCGGCATAATGCCGCACGGGTAACTACCATTTCATCTAGAAGCTTTTGACAACCACATTTTTAAAGATTAATTGATCTCCACGCTCTACTACTCTCAAGGGTCCAATAAGAGATCAAGCTACTATCTCCACTACGTCCATTAGCATAGGGAAAACCTATGAATAGTCTATTTATCAGGCTTTCTTTTATCAAATTTTATCAATTAGTTATCAATTAAGTAGTATTCTTTAGATTAGGGTAAGAGCCTATTAGAGGCTGAAAATGATTTATTGGAGGTCAAGGGAGGCGCTCAAGGTGTACTCCTTCCATCCCTTATTCTATTGGGTTGTATTATGTTTTGTTTATCTATTTTCATTGATAATTTGTCCATGAGGGACTAAATACCCTTATCTCTAGGGTTAGGGCATGTAACTCGAATTCCTATGATGTTTAATTGACTCTAAGTTTATTTTATTATTACTTCTTGCCTTGATTTGATTTCCTTATGTATTTTATCATGTATTTCTATCTATTTGGTATTGTATCTTGTCCCGTTTGGTAAAGATCTTACCATCTGTAGGCATAACAGGATTGGCCATTTAGGGTTAGAATACTTGCATCTTAGATCTAGGGTTGATAGAACGATCGAGAGGGTGAAATCCTAGATTGGATCAAATTTAGGTTACTCATGGTCTTGAGTTTGAATTGAAAGAGAAATAATTTCGTTGATTAATTGATGATTTTTCATTACATTACTTGTAAGAATTTATATAAGCTACTTAACCGTTATAATATTTCCTAATTATTCTACTAGCCATTAGGATTTCTTATTAGACAAAATCTAATCCGGCAGATTGATCCTAATTGATTGGATATACATGTGATTGATACTATAATCTTAAAATTTAATACTAGTAAGATTGGATATAAATGCTGCTAATTGTCTCCAATCTTGCATAATCTTTAACAATGTGGCATCATAAACTTAGAAAATACAGCAAAACTAGCGAAGTTCCTTGCGTTGGCCTACGCAAGCCATGTGTTATATTTTCTTTTTCTATATTAGAATGCTTATAAACGGCTAGAACAGTTGATCATCCCTTAAAAGCTTGGTAATGTTCACTACAGGAAAAATACTCATCTGCGACCGGCCCAATCGGTCGCAGATAATACTTTCGCCGGTCGCAGATGACATACATCGGTCGCAGAAAACATAAATCGGTCGCAGATGTAGCGGTCGCAGTTGGCACCGTCGCTGATACCTTCCTGCTGACGTCACCGGTCGCAGATGGTTGTGGCGCCGGTCGCAGATGAGTCATCTGCGACCAATCAGATCGGTCTCTGATGGTATATGTTGCCGTGACAGGGAGACCATCAGAGACCGAATAAACGGTCTCTGATGAGACCATAGTCGGTCGCAGAAGATATATATTTTTTTTTTTTCTGTTTTTTTCAGTTGCTGTTTTTTTTTTCCTCATTGTTCATTTATATTTCTTCCGCCCCAATTAGTACGAAACGTATCAAACAATTCACAAGCAATTTAATTGGTACGTACCAAACAATTCACAAAACGACATAAACATGAAATATCTAAAGTATACATAAGCATGAAATAACAAAAATCTAAAGGATCACATAAAAATAAAATATCTAAAGTACGATATAGTAACAAACATGATGTCTAAAACTCATCTCTCATATCATCTCTCATCTCCCATATCATCCCCGCTATCATCCTGATCATCGGGGTTCGATGCATGGTGCGAGGTAGAACCTCCCTGTAAGAATATAACTAACATTTTTATGATGTCTTTATTGGAGTCAAACATACTAAAAAATCAGATTTCGTACCTGATGAGACGAAGAACGTCCCATGTTATGCCTGAACTCGTCCATGAATTGAGTGATCTGTGGTTGAAGCACGTTCAACACCTGACTTGAAATCGCATTTATGTATTCTTGATTTAGAGGAGGCGGCGCCGAAGAATATGATTGTGATTGCGATTGCGCAGAAGACGTTTGGGACCCACCTGGACGATACAGCGATCTGGTCTTGCCTGAAACATTATCTTAAGATAATTAATATTACGCCCAAAAAAATATAAATTTACAATTTTAAGTATTTTACCTAAAGCACCGAGACCATAGTTATCGCCGTGAGCATTATTCTCTGTGTTGCCGTACCAGATGTCTGCGTCAAAAGAGGGCCAAAGGGCTCGATCAGACCCATACTTTGCGCTCATATCCCGTTCATAGTCTTCCTACAAAATTTATAAACAGTGATGTGAATTATGGCTTTCTTAAGCTGGATTTGGTATTGGGCAATTGGGTCGAAGAAAATATCAGATCCATAGATGAGTTACAAATTAAAGCCTTAATTGATGTCCTTGACCTGGTACTGTAATCTTAAATCACTACCAAATTTTAACTTAGTTAAAAGAGGACACAATTTCAGGTATACCCCTTTGACACAAGAAAGAACTCTTTAGCAGATTTTAACTTAGTTAAATCACTACCAAATTGTAACCTTTGACACAAGACAGAACTAATTACAATGTGTCTAGATCTGCTATCCACATTTTTCAATTCGTAGAAGGCCTTTATTGGACATTTTCAATGACCTGCTAGCAATGTTAAAATTTCATTCTGAAATCAGAGACCTGCTAGCATGTTAAAATTTCAATGACCAGCTAGCAAAATTTCATTCTGAAATTTCTTGTATTATACTATCATGTGAAATTTATTTTGGAAAGATATAGTCTATTTATTTACTAACATGTTGCTGTCTCACATGTGATTTGCATTTTTGACATACAAAAATTACATATCATGACAGAATCTAATACTCAAATTTCATTTCACATGTTGATTTCAAAGATTAATTACATGGCTATTTATAGCTAATTGCTCCCATTTGACATTCTAATCTTCCTAAATACCACCCATTAATTACTTCCTACATTTTTTCTTGCAAATATAAGTGCTAAATCAGAGAAATAACTTCATTTTGCAATTGTTTTTATGAAGTGAGCACACAGTTACGCAGATCATTAGTCGGTATCTGTTGATAATTTTCTATTAATGGTAAGATAGCAGCGTTGTTCTTTTTAAATCTATCTAAATATCATCTGCTAATAATGCTAAGATATTTCTCTCCTTGAAAAGAATGTATCAAAAGTAAACATGTAACCCACTAATATATGATGTTAGACTTTAAGAAGAAAAAGAGGAGAAAAATTAAAGCAACAGCTAGCATTTAAATAACCAAACCTACAAATACTAGGTCACTGGACATAATAATAAAAAGTTTTATTAGTACTGGTGTAAAGAACTCAAGGCTACCATGTATATTTATTTGATCACAAATTTAGCAGATCTAGAGCTTTTTTGTTTTTTATGAAAGTAGGTATTTAATGCAGTGAAGTCAAAGGTCACTGAATTAAGTACAAAAGTTCTATATTTTTAAAAATAGCAGCAAAAGGCAAGATATGAGGCACATTTATTATTTTTCTTGTGTTTTAATTGTCAAAGATAGAAGAAAAGAGGAATAAAATATAAGGAGATGTAATTACACATCAACTTTCATACCCTATCATCTTTTAATCTATTTTACTCAATTAAGTACAAAGATGCATATTTTATGTATATATTTGAACTACAAAGGAAAAAGAGGAAATAAATATTATCCATCTATTTTAATGCAGTGAAGCCAAAAATGCATATTTTTATGTATATATTTGAACTACAAAGGGAAAAGAGAAAATGAGTATTATTAAAATATTGTTATGTTCTATATTACCTGTGCCTTTTTTGCCCTCGCGGAACACAATTGCCCCGTCTCCTTATTGGTATGCGTCGGCGTGAACAGCTCGTCAGACCACCTGGGCTCGCGGTGGTATTCATTCTCCTTATTGGAATGCTCTTAGTTGGCTCCATCACTTACCTTTCTGATTTAAAAGAGTTTTGTAGCTGACAAGTGACAAGGCTATTCATAGTGTTTTGGGTAAAATGTTACAATGTATTAAACATCATATGTTATTTTTTTACATTACCTATACAATGGATTTCAGACCAGCTGTACACTTCAATTTTCTGAGGAATTACATCTACATTTAGCCAACATCTAAATTATAAGTATAGAATTTAGCCAACATCTAAATCTGTACAGAATTTAGCCAACATCTAATGCTGTTTTTTTTATTATTCCTCAGTGCATGTTTTGCCATTCTCATTTATTGCTCTGGTGCTAGATTGAATTTTTGTAAGAGTTGTGGCTTCAACGAGGCATTAAACATTTACTTGGAGCTAAAATAAGATGAAAACCCCAACAGAGCCTTATACATATTCCATAACAGTATTGTACAGAGAAGTGAGGAACATTTGGTAAATAAAAAAATCTAATTACATATTAACCCACCATGTCCTGGTAACCCTTTCGGGGAGATGGTTTTTCAGTAGGTTCTTCGACTAAAAAAGCAAGCCCATCTGGTTGCTGGAGCAAAAAGATGAACCAAATAAATCAAAATTAAAGTAAATTCAAATATTATTTAAATGGTTGGTACATGAAGGCAGTGAGTGGTAGATAGTAATCCCAATATTTATGGCAAGGTTGCTTCTGTTAACTGCTCACAACAAATACTGGAACTTAAGTTTTGGTACAGTGTGCAAAAGTGCAGGATATATACAATAAGATGCATTCATTTAAAATATGTTGAAGTTGTGCTTGATTGAAATTTAATACAAGTCAGTGCTTGAATTGCTATACACTGGTACAACCTGGTCCTGGAACAGAGATGAACTCTGGTTCGACAAAATCTTTCATGAGACTGTTCAAATACAGTACCTATGCTGTTGCACTGATGGTACATATATAGAAGCCGCATAGATTAAATGGTACTGGCATGTGGTATTCATTTTGGTTTTTTCATGCAACTGCATGCAACGAAGTTTTGTATTACAAATATCTTTAGGGGATAATTGAAATTGGAATGCATCATGCATGCATTACTACACAGCACAGCACAGCACAGCTAATTAACATCTAGTTCCTTCTTTTTTTATATATTGAGGATCGAGTTACTACACAGCACAGATCTTGTTTGAGCCACATGCTGCTATAATATTTTGCATACTAATATTTAAAAAAAATCTAAATTTGGATCCTGTTTTTCTTAATTATGAGCAATTATATGAAAAAAACATACATTATAGCTAATGTTAATTACTGCAATTAATAGACTAATTTAATTTAGTACTTTCAGTTTTTGCCCTCTGATGTTATAGAAAATAAGTGTGAAGAATTATAAAAAAAAATGAAGATCAAAGATTCTGATTCATCATTTAAATTAAATTTTAGATTCTATCTAAAAAAAATAAAGTAAAGCAATTGAATTTAAATTTTAGATTCTAACTCAGACAATAAAGCAATTGGTGGTATAATTAAAAACAGCACCACCAATCAATGTGAAACCGTATAATTAAAAAAAATATTGGTGATGTGATAAAAAAGAAAATAAATTGGTGGTATAATTTAAATACAGTGCAAAATTATCAATTTGTTGGCAGCTAACCTAAATCCACATAAATTGGTGGTATAACCGAAATCCCCAAAAAACAAATTATCGTCACTGGATAAACAAAACAAGTACAAAAACTCTATCGACAGTTCAAATAATGCAAAATCATAAAGCTGGTACCGGAGAGGATGCAGACTCTGAGCTTAGCGGCGCGGTCAGGCGGAGGATCAGACAGCGGGGTCGGGCGGCAGATTGGGCAAGGCGCCGTCGGACGACAGATCAAGTGAGAGAGAGAGAAAGAGAAAGAGGCTGGGTCGGTTTCCGGCAGAACGGGCAAGGCGGCGTCGGTTTCCGGCAGAGAAAGAGGCGGGGTCGGGCGGCTTCCCTCTTTTTTTTTTTAGCTAACCTAAAACGCGCGAAGTGATGAGAGAGAGAAGGAAATTGCCGCGGGATTTTTTAGTGGTACTCTTCAGAGACCGGGCCAAATCGGTCGCAGAAGACTGTTGGCGCCGGTCTCTGAAGAGTTTCGTCTCCGATGCATTTAAGTTTTTTTTTTTTTTTTTTTTTTTGGGGGGTCTTCAGAGACCGGCGAAAGGACCGGTCTCTGATGACGGTCGCAGATGAGTATTTTTCCTGTAGTGGTTGTAAGCCATGTGTAATATTGTTTAACAAGTTACAAAAATTGTAAACAAATTTATAGATAGATGTGTTATATTGATCAATTATTTTCGTCGTATAAATATTGTTACAGATTATCAAAATTCATTCATTATTTCAGTCGTATTGCTTCTCTAGACACTTTTTTTATCATTCATAATCTCTTAACTTGATAAACTAACTGTCACTATTTTAGAACCGCGAGCTTAGTGCAGTGGCATAGATCTCTCTCTATGGAGTGTACCGAAACCCTTTAGTAAAAATAAAGGTTCAATATTTTAAATAAAGATTAAATACATTGTTAGAAATAAAAATATATTTATAGATGTGCTTTTGGATGAACATTATCATAAAAAAAAGGAAGCTGCAATTTAAAAAAAATATTAAGACTGGATAAATTATAAACGTATGAAATTATATATGTTTACAATTGTTTACCAAATAGAAAAACTTTCATTCTTCCAAATGTTTTATTAGAAATATACATGATAGAGATTCTCCGTACAAATGTGTCAGCGAACAACTTAGAAAGAAACTTTTACATGCAACTTATATCTATTTTTTTCTTAGAATCCAAACCAATAAAAATGTGATCCCTCTTTCTCGGGATACAGTTCACTTATTCAGATCATTCGGATTAAGTAAAATTAATCACGTCATTATCCATTATGTTACATCACATCACGTCACTTAATATGATTTGTATAATATGACGTGTTCATTCGTGTGACATGTCTCTTTTCAATAAAGAAATAACACGGCATTGTCACACAAATTTGATCTAGCCATGTCCGGTTACGTGACTAGCTTTTTCAACATTATTTTTTATTTTACTCTATTTTATAATTTTATGTTTTTCTGAGTTGTTTCAGTGAATTAACATTAAATTTTAAAAAAAATTGATCATTTACATGGGGTGTCTATCTTTCACTATTTTATTTACGTCACATAAAAAAAATTGACCTATAACTTGATCAAGTCACAATATGTCACGCCACCTCATGTTTTCTTAACTAAATCAAGGACAACCATGTTTTCCATGTCACCTCACCTCACATTTTCCTGTAACTAAATCAAGAACAATCATTCATGTTACGTCACCTCATGTTTTCCGAAAATTTAGATTTTATGAATAGCTAATTATTTTTTTTAGAAGTATATGCTTCTTTTTCATTAGATGTCCAAATAATTTTATGTTTTTTTTAACCTAACTAATTATTTTTAGTATTGTAACTACGTAAAAGTGACTGCGAGTAGTAGTTATTTTAGAGGTAGTTTTTTTGTACTTCAATTTATTTCACAGTTAGACGTTCAAACAATTGATTAATTTTACGAGATGGAAATTATTTTGAAGTAAATTTGCAGTGCAAAAAAAAAATCAGCAATTTAAAAAATATATTGAAAATTCTCTGGATATTCAATTAGGATATGTATAATTTCCATACTTGTGCATAGATATCTAAATATAACAAAAGTATACCAACATATCTCAAATTCTATTTTTTTTTCTTCTAATATATAAAAAAAATTCTGCCTGATTTTTTGACACTTAAATAATTAATATTCTCCGTGTCTGCTGTTAATTTGCTCTCTTGATCTACAGTTATAATTCTATATTTAGTTTTTTCATCGCTAAGTTTTCGCCTACGTACGAGTTTCATGTGTATATATAGCCATTTCATTTTAATTTGTTTGTTTCGTTCAGTGTACAAGGTGAGTTATCAAGAGAACTGAGGTGGTTCATTTTAATTACTTACTGTTTTCTTTTGATTTCCTCCTTTCTCATCTCCAATAAAGGCCATTTCATTTGAGGATTTCATCACTTCTGTACCGAATTACGTATTGATCCTTTCAGTAAAATTTAGACAATCAATTTCAGACTACTTATTATTGAGTACTTTTTTCATTTACTTATATTTTCCTTGGTAACATTCTTTTGTTTGAAGCTCGATCAACTATGGGGAAAATCTTTATAAAATGACCACAAAAAACTCGTAAACTCCCAGCTTACTCGAGCTCAGTTCAGAAATAACTCGTAATTAGCTCGCTTGATTCTGACTCGACTCATTATTAGGGAGTTCAAGCTTGATCCAGCCATGCGTGCTGGTTTGGTTCGTTTCTCAGCTCACACAAGAAGATGAAATATTTTCCGACTCTTTTCCTATCTCTCTTGGTGCCCACCATAAAAGGAAGAAACTTCACTATTTACTATCTTCTTTTCCTACTTTTTCATGTCCATTCATGGCCATTTCATTTGAGGATTGTACCACCTAATAATCCTTTCCCCATATGCTGCTTTTTTCCAATATCTTTATTTGATCGAAGAACTTTGATTTATCCATTAAAAACGATCAAGCTATTTTTTGACTCTGTCAATATGTCCACCATGAGAGGATGAATTTTTTTTTTGTAATAAGAAGAACATGAAATTCTTTCTTGGCTCGTGGCTGGCTCACAACATTAAACCGATAAATATCCTTGGTCTATGTACTTCTCACAATTTGAACAAGCTGTTAATAAACTGCCTCGGCTCGTTCTGAGATGATTGAGTTCAAGCTTTATAGCTAGACTCGATAACATCTTTAATAGAAAAACTATTATCACCTATTACACAAATTATTTATAATTAAAAAAAATGATTAATTTCTGTATTTTTTGGTTGGTAACGTCAACTTTCTGAATTGCAAACTCATACATATGTTTCTGACTATGGTGAACAGAAAATGGGGAGAAACAAGCTAAAGATTCAGAAATTGGAAACTAACACCAACCGACAGGTGACATATTCTAAACGGAAAACGGGCATCATCAAAAAGGCCAGAGAACTATCAATTTTGTGCGATGTCAATGTCCTCCTCCTCATTTTTTCGACCACGGGAAAACCTTCACTTTGCTTGGGGGAAAATAGGTAACTGACTCCTTTTTGCAAATTTGCATATTACTTGCAACAACACCAAAGGGTATTTAAGAGTTAGGGTTCTTTTTTTTTTCTTCGCTAATGAAATACATCGTTTTCCATGTTAAGTTGTGAAATCCAAAGTCCACAAATTACATTTCCATTCTTGAAAACTTTGGTAAAGCATGCATGTTCTTTTCCTTGTTCTTATTTATAGTAACTTTGAAGAGGTAATTAGAAGATATGGTACCTTCAATGCACAAGAAAGGAACAAGAGGTATGCATTTTTACAAATCGATTTACAGTTTTTATTATTAATTTTTTTTTGTAATTTTTCTAACTAAATAATTTGTTTTTTGCAATTGAGCAGAAGAATGGAAAGCCTTGAGGAAAGTTTCACAACTATATAGTTATTGTAATTTATATATTTATTTAGTTACTTATTTGGTAAACTGTTAATCTAAGTTTTGTTTGACCTAAACAGGCTTTAAGGAAAACATTCAAAAAAGTTGATCACAAGGTTAATATGGAAGAACTAATTAATCAGGGGTTAGTTTTATTTTTATTTTTGTTAATTATTAATTAATAAGTTATGTTTTTTTATAGTTATTGATTAATTGTTTTGTTTTTTCCTCTTTCAGCTCCCCGCCAGTTGAGGTAATGTTTTGAAAAAACTGATATAAAAAATCCAAGCACTACATGAATAATAATTAATGCATATATAAAAATTAGTATTTCTAGAACATATAAATATTATTAATATTTACATTACTCATTATCTTGGTAATGCAGCCCACAGGTCCCAAGTATTGGTTCATTTCATATTGGTCATTATTGAAAACTGTTTTTTTTTTTGTATAGGATATACGTAATATCTTGTATGATATATATATAATAGGATTTATTGATAAGATGTGATTTTCTTTTCTTTTGCAGGAAGTGGAGGAAGAATTATTAGCTTATACAGACGAAATAAATAGATTTCATAATATCTTAGGTCCATTGGTGTAAGGAACTTAAACTTTTTCTATACTACTGAAATTTATCATTAGCCCAGATGCTGATTTCAAGTTGGTTAAGTGATGGATAGGATTTGTGAATGAAGTCTATATATATGGAATAGTATGTAGTATAATTGAGGCCTCAATGTACACAATGAATTAAATTGAAATAAAATAAAAGTGTGAAAGAAAAGCGAAAAAAAAACTGACAAGATGGTATTTCAGTGACATTCCAAATATCAATAAGATTGAAGATGTAAACGTGTTAGAGAATTTGGAGAAAGGACTTGTGGATCTAGTTAATCGTATTCGAGTTCAAAAGGTTAATGTCTCCTTCAAACTTTTCATTTATTTTTATTTTTTTTCCAATTGTGAACAAAAAATACTAAATCATTTTTTATTATAGATAACTAACGAATCCTTTCTTTTCACTAGCAAAAGAGCCTAGAGGATCTATACTTTAATGCTGAGGTATGCTACACTTCACTGATCTCAGCTTGTATTTATTTCCAGTACTAGTACTTTTTTCGGGTTTGAATCCTTTCATTTACTTTTTTAGGGTACCATCCTAACTCATCCATTCCGTAACCTACCGAATGAATGTGGATCAAATAAGTAAACCAGATAAATACCAAAAGAAACAATATCTTTATGGTTATCCCTGATTATACTCTTGGTAGGTCGGTTTTGATTTTGTGTAGTGATGTAAGATGAATATATGATAAAATCTTTTTGTTTCAACTTTTACTTTTACTTGTATTCTTAATTCTCAGTGTGGAATGAACCAATTCTTTCAACAAAATGAAGAACCTAGTCTCTTTTGGTACGCTATGAATGATGGCCAGCCAATGGTGCCTCCACATAATCCGATGCTACCTCAAAGGTTCTGGTATGTGCTGGTCATTTAAGCATAAGAGCATTGTGTCAATATGTATCACTGCATTTTTAGTAACTATTATAATGGCAGCAAGGATACCACTGAGTTCAACATAGGATACAATGTCCCAATGAATGACCCCCCAGAAGACATGATCACAAGGGTTCCGATGGATGGAATCCAACAAACAGTTGTTGATCAACCCGCTGATTCGATCTCCTTCACGTAAGATGACAAATTTAGTTTTTACTCTAACATTCTCCAGATGGATAACAAATGCAACAATAAATATATAAAATGTTTGCATGAATTATTTTGCGCAGGGAGACCACTGTTTCCATGGAGAGCGACAAGATAGACAACATACTACAAAACAAGGGAGCCATTAATGGAAATGAGAATGGGAATGTAAACCCAAACAACAACTTCATGTGTCAAGAGGATTGGTTCGACGTGAAGGGGACCTTAGTTGAACCGGCGGATCTCCACCTTTTGGAAGCTTTGAGCAATGGAAGCAATGATTTTGTTGGTAACTTTCATGAACAGAATGTTTTTTTCCTGGAAGACAATGCCGACCAGGGAGTTGGAGCAGCGGTGCCCGATTTCAACTTCCAAACCTGGACCTACAAACCATCAGATTTTTAGACCTAATGTGTCAGTTCCATTTATTTCTTTGCTGTTTGTTGAATGTTTGCTTCCTTTGCTTGTTGATTTTTTTTGCTTTGTTTGCATTTTGATGAAGAGAGAGAGATTTGTATTATTGACAGGTATGCAAATCTCTCTCTTTTCTTGCAATACTTTATGCTTGGTATTTATTTCTCTCCACATGCAAAACTTTATGCTTGGTATGGATAGAGATTTGGATATTTTAAGGGAATTCCTTTATATATGCATGGTAGAATTGTATGTGCTGGCTTATTCATGGCCTATCTTAATTTAATTCAATGCTCTAGGGTTATGTTTTTAGTTAAAGAGAGAATGAGAAACGGGAAAAGTGGTGTCCGCTAGAAGGAAATAAATCTGCTGTTAATCCAAAGGAATAACGGGAACCTGTTATTCCAATTCTAACCGTTGATTTTCATTGGGATTCGCGCATGAAAAAGTTTCTTCGTTGAGATTGGGTGGAAAAATTTGAATGGTTAGGATCGGAAAAACAGATTGGAATAACAGCTGATTTATTTCCCCGCTAGAAACCTTTAAATTCTTTCACTTTTTCTCATTATTTTGGTACATATTAAAGTAATTACTGCACTATGTTTTACATGAACTATTTTTAACATCAACATAAGATGCATCTATAGCTTATCTAAACAATTTTAAATCTAACTTAATTACTAATCAAGAGCTCACTATTTTATCATTGTACATCACAAATACTAATTCAAAATAAATAGAGATAGGTAAAGGTACTTAATAAAGTAGATGACATGTTTTATATCACATTCATATTTCCATTTTATAAGTTCAATTTGTAGATTGAACTGCTCAACATAGTCTCCTTATTAAAATATAATTGGAGATTTATATTAAATCTTTCTGCTATTTTTTAAATAGGTGTCCGCGTTGTGTTGAGAATTCATTGTATTTTTATATTAATTCAGAAATTGTGAACACACCATTTTTTTCAACAAAATTTTATTCACTTTAAAGTTTGTAATGAAGTAATATAGAATCAGATATTAGAAACATCCTATTATTATCAATTTTTTATAATTCGAGAAAAGCAAGGGGGTAAAAATATTTATAAGTCAATTTGCAGTGTTCAACTTAAAAAAAAAAAGAACTACCAAAAATAGTTATACAATATATTTAATATTAGATTCATTCTACTCAGAAAAACAAGGTGAGCATTATGAAAGAAAATTAAATACAATTTAAAGTTTGTAATGATGCAATATAGATTCAAATATTGGAACCAGGCCTTTTTTTTTCTATTTTTTATAATCCGAGAAAAGCTAAGGGAAACAATATTTATTATGACAATTTGTGTTGTTCAACTTAGACAAAAATTTACCAAAAATAGTGTAAGATATATTTAATAGTAGATTCCTTACTAAGAAAAATAAGGTAAGCATTATGAAAGCAAATTTTATTTAATTTGAAGTTTGCAATGGAGCAATATTGATGCAAATATTAGCACCGGCTTATTGTTTTCAATTTTTTATAATTTGAGGAAAGCAAAGGGAAAAACTAATTATTTAGTGAATTTGCAGTGTTCAACTAAGCAAAAATAAGAACTACCAAAAATAGTTATAAGATATATTTAATATAAGATTCTTCATTATACTCCGAAAAATAAGGTGAGTATTATGAAAGGAAATTTTATTCATTTTAAAGTTTGTAATGAAGCAATATTGATTCAAATATTTGAACCAGCCTATTTTTTTCAAGTTTTATAATTCAAGAAAAGCAAAGGGAAAAAATATTTATTAAGAAAATTTGTGTTTTTTATCTTAGAAAATAAAATACAACTACTAAACATAGTTGTAAGATATATATATATTAATAGTGAAATACCCATCAAAGATTTTACTATTAATAGTGAAATACCCATCAAAGGTTGTAGCGTTCCCGGCCAAAAGTTTTAGAAAATGTAAATTCCGTGGAATGAATTATGAGATTTTTGAAATAATTGAATAATATTTTTTAGATCCGTTTGGATGGCCTTCTAGTATGGAATGAGATGAAATTTATTTTTTATGTTTTTCTTTTCAACTAGTGTACAATGATGAGAAAAAAATATAATCAAGTTAGACTAGAAAAAAAGTTTCACACTTTAAAATGTATTTAAAAAAAAGTTTCACACTCTAAAAAAGTTACACTAATGAATAGTATACTGGTTTAAAAATTTGTCTAATTGTTGTCCCCTGTCTTTTTTTTTTTTTTGTATGCGGTAGATGTATTTAATTGTCGCTTTTTTAGATATACCTTAGTTTAGAATTAAGAAAATTCAGAAAAATTTGTAGAAGTTAGATCTGAATTTGATATCACTATCAAGTTAGCAATATGGTTGATATCTAGTTTTGGTACAAAAATTAATAGTGTTTGTCAAAATTTGCATAATGAATTTAATATTTTAATCTTTGAAATATGGTTGATATCATCTTGTAATGCAGTAGGAGGAGTCCTTATTGCCAGTAAGTTATGCAATTGAGCAAGTTCCCTTCTGAATTCATCCGATGTCCCATTATGAAACAGGTCCTCAATATTTTGTGTCTGAAAAACTTGCTGGTAAGAGATGTCCTGTTCTCTTGCCTCCTTGTATAATTCAGGGAAGATTGCGCATAATAGTCCCCGCCCCTAGTTGTGGGTCCAAAATTGAATTGTTGCGCCATGTCCAACTATCCTTGTCATGAAACAGTCACAGAAGGCTTGTGCCTTTAGAAGAGTTTGCTTAAAAAATTTACAATCTGGTAAAGCACTTGTCCTATTCATATCGTACACTAATATAATCAGTGACTTCCACAAGCGCATTTCTCGCTTAGTCCAATACCAATACCATTTGGCCAGCAGGGCATCATTAAAGACATAGAGATCTATTATACCAAGAACTCCCAATTTATTGGGCCTGCAAACTAATTCCCAGTTTGCCAGCGATATTCCTTTGACTTATGTTGAGTACTTCCATAATAAATTCCTTCGTGTTTTATCTTTCTCCTGTATTATCCAATTCAGTATTTTGAAAACCGACAAAAAATATGTTGGAATCGATGATAACACCGCATTGATGAGTACCAGTCTACCAGCAATTCATAACTGCGTAGCAGCCCATCCTTGTAATCTGGTGTCTATCTTTTGTATAAGTGGAAGTTACCCTACCTTAGGAAGCTTCTTATCTGATAGAGGTAATCCAGATATGTGAAAAGGAAACTTCCATTCTTACAGCCCAATGTGTGAATCATCCAAAACAAATCGCACCTGTTCACTAGATTGATGTCATTAATTTTCACACTGATCCCTGTCTAATCAAATTAATTTCTCTCATCTGTCTCTCTTTCCTCTTTATTTCTTCACATTATTACAGAACTGCAGACTTCTATCGGGTAAAAACTGGATCTGCTAATGGATTCCCTACCGCTAGAGTCCAACACGATAGAAGAAGCACCAATACTTCCGGCGGTTCCATACCGATACTAGCATTATATTTCCTATATGGGTAGTACATAATGCATCGACAGATGGAATGTGATTCTCCTATCGGTACTTAATCATGGACCGATACAAGGTTAGTATTTTTTTTTTTTTTGAAATTTCATCAAAAAATTAGCCAAACCTCCAATTTGCTAGCCAAATTAATCATAAAGGAGCATATATAGATACATAAAAAAATATAGACCATCATTCATCTTCATAAAATCTAATTTTACTATCATAAAATATACACATGGATCTTTATATATAAACAAAAGAAGAAGACATACACATCTTTCTAAACAAAAGAAGAAGATAGATATACGCATCTTCATCAACAAAATAAGAAGACATACGACATGTTCTTAAATAAAAAACAGGCCCAAGACTATATACTTGCAGCTAGCATCAACGATCCCTTTTCTCCTTGAGCCTCATGTTGCAGCATGACCCAATAGTAGAGGGCTGCGACATGGCGTCTCAATCGCTGGTGGCTTGTTTATCTTCTTGGAACGGTGTTTGGGTGCTGCCTGACTACTAGAAGGTTGAGAGGGAGGCAAATTTTTAAAAATCTATGTCCATTGTCAGTAACAGTAAATCCTGGAGAGATTTCGGAACCAGGGGGTAGTACTGATTCATCATTCACCTTAACTTTAACCTTTAAAGTTGGAACTGGCTGCTTAGATGCCATTTACCCAACCTATAACAAACAAAAATGAGTAAAAGACTTAAATGAGTAAAATTAACTCTAAACATAAAAAGAGTAAAAGCATAATCTTGAAATGTGTACATGTAGAAACATACTAAATTTCAGCATAATCTCGATCGATGAGATGTTTCGAATTAAAGGTTAAGAGAGAGTATTGAGACGCTTAAAATCGACAGGTTTAAATGTTTCAAAGTCTAGTTTTTTCTATCGGTGCCTTGGTTTTAGCCAATAGCAAAAAGGCAGCAAATTCAAATTTTGGTTAAAGTACTCTATAATCTACTATGAGTATTAGAGATGTTTGAAACTGAAATATAAAGATAAAAATGAATCTTGCAGAAGGTGTGACTCACTTTTAAGAAGATATAAACTTATTGTCTTCATGATGCTCAAGGAGATGGTAACTCACTTAAAAGAATATAAAACATGCATGTTATAAAAACTGAGAGTGTTCAAGATAAATTTGATACATAAATTATTACATAATTTCAAATAAGATAACAAAAAAAAATACGAGTGTTCAAGATAAATTTGATACATAAATTATTTCATAATTTCAAATCAGATAACAAACAAGTAAATAATTACAATTGTTTCACATTCATTGTTTCACCATGTGTTGCTTTCTCTAGATTTGAAATTTTTATCCATAATTCCTTAACTATAAGCTAAATGGAAATATTTTAAATAAAGATTAAATACATTGTAAGAAATAAAAATATATTTATAGATGTGATTTTGGATGAACCTATCATTTTTTATAAAAAAAATGTAAGCTGCAATTTCTACAAAATTATTATGACTATGGATAAATTATAAACATGTGAAATTATATATATATATATAGAGAATGGCTAAGCTCAAAACGTTTGTTCCTGAGTCCAGGAACAAACGATTCGGTTCTCCAATTTCCAAAGTTCAAACAACAAATTCAAACCGTTAGATGTTCAATCTATATTAAAATGTGCTTGGAGACCAAATTTTACATTTTTTGGAATTTTTTTACTATTTATTAAGCTAGTTTGAAAATCACTGTTTTTATGATATTTCTGAAACATTGAAAAACAGCGGTTTTCAAACCAGCTTAATAAATAGTAAAAAAATTCCAAAAAATGTAAAATTTGGTCTCCAAGCACATTTTAATATAGATTGAACATCTAATGGTTTGGATTTGTAGTTTGAACTTTGGAAATGGGAGAACGGAATCGTTTGTTCTTGAGCCCAGGAACAAACGTTTTGATATTAGCCATTCTCTCTCTCTCTCTCTCTCTCTCTCTATATATATATATATATATATATATATATATATATATATATATATGAGGAGGGATCCAATTACACCTTTTTTGGTGACACATCATGACACCGTTTTTTATATAGGTCAAATTTGCGATTTCAAAATCCAAACAGTCGATCTGAACCGTTCAACATGATCACCATATTAAAATGTGCTTGGAGATCAAATTTTACATTTTTTTGAATTTTTTTACTATTTATTAAGATGGTTACAAAATCGCTGTTTTTCAATGGTCCGAAAACAACGATTTTTGTAACCATCTTAATAAATAGCAAAAAAATCCAAAAAAATGTAAAATTTGATCTCCAAGGACATTTTAATATATCCATCATGTTGAACGGTTTGGATCGACTATTTGGACTTTGAAAATGGTAGGTGTCAAAGTGCGTCACCAAAAAAGGTGTAATTGGATCCCTCCTCTCTATATATATATATAGAGGAGGGATCCAATTACATATATATATATATATTGTTTACCAAGTAGAAAAACTTACATTCTTCCAAATGTTTTGTTAGAAATATACATGATAAAGATTCTCCGTTTGTGGCGGAGCAATTCTTGTTCAAGTAAAATTAGCTATTAACAAATGCTTACCGTACAAATGAGTCAGCGAAAAACATGAAAATAAACTTTTACATGCAACTTATATCTATTTATTTTTAATTATAATCCCAACCAATAATAATGTGATCCCCTTTCTCGGGATACATGCAGCTGACTTAGAACAACTTAACAAATAATAAATTAAAGTAGGGAAGAAAATTAGTCATATCATTATTCTAGCTGATTTTTTATTATAATCAAAGTAGCGTAGGTCACATCACGTGGCATGACTTGTGTGTCATGACGTGTCCTTTTACGTTACATTTTATTTTAATCTAGCTGATTTTTTTAGCATTGTAACAACGTAAAAGTAGACTGGTAGTAGTTATTTAATTTATAGGTAATTTTATTTTTGTACTTAATTTATTTGACAAATAGACGTTGGAACAATTTTTTAATTTTTCGGAATGTAAATAACTTTCTGTGATTATTTTCAAGTAAAATTACAGTGCAAAATAAATCAGCAATTTAAAAAAAAATAGTCAAAATTATGTGAATAATTTTACGCCATACTTGTACTTAGATATCTTAATATAACAAAATTTTCCCAACATATCAATTAAATTCTATTTTTTTCCTTCTAAAATATAAAAATAATTTTCTGTCTGAATTTTTGACACGTAAATAATTAATTTTGTCTGTGTCTGTTCGTTCTCTTCTACGGTTATAGTTCTATATTTAGTTTATTAATTCCATGTTTATCGCCGCCTCTATGAGCTAATTATAAATAGCCGTTCTATTCTGTTTGCTTCGCTCAGGATACAAGGTAAGTTATGTATCAAAGCAACTTAGGTGAGTCATTTTAATTAGTTACTGTTTTTCATTGATTTCCTCCTTTTTCATTTGAGGATTGCATCTCTTCTTTACCGAATTACTTTTGAGACTAATTATTGGGTATTTTTTTTTCATTTACTTCTATTTTCTTTTGTAACGTTCTTTTGTTTGAAGCTCGTATCTTAGCTCGTGCAAGAAGATGAAACTATTTTTCGACTCTTTGTATATCTCTCTTTGTGTCCACCACAAGACGAAACACTTAATTAGTTACTATCTTCCTTTCCTCGTTTCTCATCTCCATTAATGCCAATTTCATTTGAGGATTAGACCACTTTATTCTTTATCCAATTACTGATCATCCTTTCACTAAAATTTAAACAATTAATTTTGAGACTACTTGTTGGGTATTTTCTCCAAATTCTGACTGTAATTTAACTTTCATTGTTTTAGATTTATGGAGGTCGCTTACTTTTTCCAATATCTTTATTTGATCAATTAAATTTTATTTATACGCTAAATAAGATGAAGTTATTTTCCGACTCTTTCACTTTTTCTCTTTGTGCCCACCATGAGAAGATGCAGCTTTTTATAAGAAGAAGATGAAATTCTTTCTTGGCTCGTGACAAATGAGTGGCTCACAACATCAAATCGATAAAAACCCTTGGTCTATGTGCTTCTCACAATACAAACGAGCTATTAATGAACGGACCGAGTTCAAGCTTTTTAGCTTAACTCGTTGACATCCCTAATTGCTGACTATATATTATGACCTATTTCACCAATTATATATAATTAAAAAAAGAATGATTTATTTCTCTTTTTTTTTGTTGGTAACGTCAATTTTCTGAATTGCAAACTCATATATATGTTTCTGACTATGATGAACAGAAAATGGGGAGAAACAAGATAGCGATTCGTAAATTGGAAACTAACTCCAGCCGACAAGCGACATATTCTAAACGGCGAGCAGGCATCGTCAAAAAGGCCAAAGATCTATCAATTTTGTGTGATGTCGATGTCCTCCTCCTCATTTTTTCCACCGCGGAAAAACCTTCACTTTTCTTGGGGGGAAACAGGTACCTGACTCTTTTTTTCAAATTTGCATATTAATTACTTGCAACAACACCAAATAGTAGTTAAGAGCTTGGGTTAGGAGTTGAAACTGCTCCTGTTTAATTAATTGGGGTTCTTTTTTGTTTTTCCCTAATGAAATGCATGGTTTTCCAATAATTACAAGGTGTGAAATTCAAAGTCCACAAATTACATTTCCTTGCTTGAAAAGTTTGATAAAGCATGCATGTTCCTTTTCTTGTTCTCATTTATAGTAACTTTGAAGAGGTAATTAAAAGATATGGCAACGTCAGTGCACAAGAAAGGAAGAAAAGGTATGAATTTTTCAAAAGGGATTACATTTTTTTATTATTAATTTTTTTTATATTTTCTAACTAAATCTCCTTTTTTAACTTGTTTTTTAAATTGAGCAGAAGAATGGAAAACCTTGAGGTAAGTTTCATCTCCATGATCTTTTTTTAGGGTTATTGTAATTTATTTAGTTATTTAGTAAACTGTTAATCTAAGTTTTGTTTGGCCTAAACAGGCTTTACAGAAAGCATTCAAAAAAGTTGATCACGATGTTAATATAGAAGAACTAGTTAATCAAGGGTTAGTTTTATTTTTATTTTAGTTAATTATTAATTAATATGTTATGCTTTTGAAATTTATTGATGAATTCTTTTTATTTTTCCTCTTGCAGCTCCCCACCAGTTGAGGTAATGTTTTGAAAAAGTTGATATCACAAATCTACGCACTACAGGAAAAATAATTAATGGAGATATAAAGATTAGTTTTTTTTAATATCTATGATATTTATTATTTCAGCCCACAGGCTCCAAGTAATATCTTGTATGAAATATATATATATATATGAAATAGGATTTATTGTTGAGATGTGATTTTTCTTTCTTTTGCAGGAAGTGAAGGAACAATTATTACGCTACACAGACGAAATAAATAGGTTTCTTAATATATTGGGACCATTGGTGTACGTAATGAACTTAAAACTTTTTCTATACTATTGAAATTTGTCATTAGCGAAAAATACTGACAAGATAGTATTTTGTAATTTCAGTGACATTCCAAATATCAATGAGATTGAAGACGTAAACGTGTTAGATAATCTGGAGAAAGGACTTGTTGATCTAGTTAATAGTATTGGAGTTCAAAAGGTTTTTTTTTTTTTCAATTGTGAACAAAAAATACTGAATTTTTTTTTTTATGAAAAAAGAGATTGCTTTTTATAATAGATAACTAACGAATCCATTCTTTTCTTTTACTTGTATTCTTAATTCTCAGTGTGAAATGAACCAATTCTTTGCACAAAATGAAGAAGCTAGTCCCTTTTGGTACGCTATGAATGGAGGCCAGCAAATAATGCATCCACATAATCCGATGCTACGTCAAAGGTAAGTTTTGTTATATCTGAATTACCCAGGTCATATATAAGCTTAAGAGCACTGTGTCAATATGTATTATTGCATTTGTAGTAACTGTTATAATGGCAGCAATGATGCCACTGAGGTCAGCAATGGATACAACGTCCCAATGAATGCCGCACAAGAGTTATTGATCAACCCAATGGATGAAATCCATGAAACAGTTATTGATCAACCAGCTGGTTTGATCCCTCTCACGTAAGATGACAAATTAAATTTTACTCTAAAATTCTCCAAATTCATAACAAAGCAAAAAACAAAAAAATATGTTTGCATGAATGATTTTTGCGCAGGGAGAACGTTGTTTCCATGAAGAGCAACAAGATAGACGACATACTACAAAACAATGGAGGAATCAGTGGAAATGGGAATGGGAATGGAAATACAAACAACAACTTCGACATGAAAGGCCTTCCGGAAGCTTCAAGCAATGAATGCGATGATTTTTTTTATAACTTATTTGGACAGAATCCTTTTTTCCCGGAAGACAATGTCGAGCAGGGAGTTGGATCAGCGGTGCACCATTCCAACTTCCAAAACTGGAACTTCAAACCATCGTACTTTTAGACCTACATGTGTCAGTTCCATTTATTTCTTTGCTTTGTGTTGAATGTTTGCTTTCTTTGCTTATTTTTTATTGTTTGCTAATTTCTTTGCTTTTTGTTGAAGAACTCTCCACTTGCATAACTTTATGCTTGTTATGGATAGAGATTTAGATATTTTCAGGGAATTCCTTTATATATGCATGGTAGACTTTTTTTGTGTTGGCTTATTCATGGCCTATCTTAATTTAATTCAATGTTCTGTGGTTATATTTTTAGTTAAAGAGAGAGTGAGAAAGGAAAATAGTGGTTCCGCTATAAACCTTTAGATTCTTTCAATTTTCTCATTATTTAATTCATTATTTTGGTATATAAAAGTATTTATTGCACTATGTTTTACATGAACTGTTTCTAACATCAAAATTACATGCATCTATAGCTTATCACTATTTTATCATATTAGAACACAAATACTATTCCAAAAAATATAGAGATAGGCAAAGGTACTTGATAAAGTAGATGATATGCTTTATTTTACATTCATATTTAAAAATCATGTACGTTTGCCCCTGCTCAAAATTAATTTCGTGAAGGGACCCCTCCTGCCCTCTCTACCTTGTATCTTAATTTACTCTATTATGATCATATCCCACTTCATTGTTGTCTCTTATCTCCCGGTGGTAGGGAGTTTATCTCATCATTTGTTTCATCTGCCACCATGATAATTTATGTATTAGAGATTGAACATGATGGCGTCCAAAGCTCTTGATGAGATTAATCTCGACTCTACATGTGAATTGCTTGATTGTTTTACACTTGTAAAGGAGAATGACACATCATATATATATCATGAATTGATCTGCATGGAGGAAGTGAATGACATGTCGATCTGCAAGAGCACTTAAATATTTGAGCTCTGCCCTTCTTCCTATTTGCCCATTAAGGTTCTTTAACCCATTTGTAAATTAAAAGGGCTAAAGAACCATAAAGGGCAACTGGAAAAAAAATAGATCAATCTTTAGTGGCTCAAATTTGCAAATGATTGTCCTCCTCTTCGTTTTTGTCCATCAATTCAATAACCATCAAATTTTCTTTTATGACAATGTATATATGTTTGTTGTTTGTGATTTTTTTTTAAATTTTTATATATGTATGTGTATACAATTTTGGTTTATTAATTACCCTTTTAAATTTGAATTTATAATTTTTTTCAAATATGTTTGAAGTTTCATTTATGTATCTTTAATGGCTGGCAAACATTGATATAAACAGTTTATTGAAAAAAAATATATAAAGAATACATGGTTCTTTAGAAATAACCATGTACAAACCATTCGAATTAAACATTGATATAAACAGTTTTTGAAAAAAAAAACAAAATATAAATAATACATGGTACTTTCGAAATAACCATGTACAAACCATTCGAATTAGGATTTTCGTTTTTCTGCGCCTCTTTTGTAAGTTATGCACAGTTTTTATTAGCAACTGTGTTTGGATAGACTGTATTCTACATGGTTTTTGTTCTTGAACTGTGTAGAAATTGTCCTTCGAGTTTTTTGGTTTTTCGCACCTCTTCGAATAATACTGCCATGTCTTTAATTCTCACCTCCTCCACGGTCTAATGAAATTTCTCTCACTCCTCTCTTTCTTCTCACTTCACTTCACTCTCTCTTAGGTATTTGTCTAATCAAATAACTTTTTCTATCTTCTTTGTATACTCCGCCAAATCTAGGGTTCACTCACCACTTTGAAACCGCTAATGTAAAAGAAGTTCAAAGGTAACAATGACTGATGGAGACGTCATAAGCAACTTTTCCAATCCAATACTTGGCCTAATCTTAGAGATGCTCAAGCCTAAGGATGCGGTACAGATGTGCGTGTTATGAAAGAAGTGGGAGCACCTTTGGTCCTCAACATATATTTCAATGAAGGCTTGGTAGGCTTACCAATGTTGAGCGTCTGGAGCAGTTGTAAATATAATGATTCACTTTAATTTATTCTAACCTTGTGCTAATATTTTTATTTTCAAATTTAGGAAATGCCTCTAGCAGTTGTTTTTCCGCTCTAGCAGATATTTTCATAAGCTGGAGAATGTCATTGTTTTATCTCTTTCTATGTTTTCATGTATTCAAATGATAAAATAGATAATTAGGAGTTCGCCAAACTTGAAGATGCTTACAATAATACAATAAGAAATATGTGTAAGTTTTTTGCCAAATAGTACTACTTTTGTCATACTTGCAATAGAGGCTGAAACAACACAGAATACATATATAATAACTAACTAAAAAGTTGTAAAAAATCTGATTACTTGCAAACTTGCATGGTTAAATAAAGATATTATTAGTTATGATTTGGTTATTTGTTGTAGATTTATTTTCGTATAATAACTGAACCTTTGGAGAAGTGATGGCACATTAGGACGATTAATATAAACTTTTTGTCCTGCAGAGGGAGTGCAACAGACTTGGGTTCTCCGTTCGAAAAAAGAACCATCTTCTGAATTTTATGAAGTCTTCTAGTTTTAATGGATAGACATTTGTTGCATGTATGGTATACCGGAGAATTATGTGAAAACAATCCATTTCTTCGTGTCAAGATTGTTAGGATAAAACATCAACAAGAACATGAACACAATCACTCCCTTGAATCTCCCTTTCCCACCCTTATTTTTATTTCATTGGAGAAGAATACAGATTTCAGTTTTCTTTCTTTTTGTTTCTATATTTCTGTGTGTCTCATTCATACACAGCTCTACATATTTAAACTAGAAACATACATTTGGTATCTACTAAAGAAATCAATTCCAATCATCTATATTTAGAAGCTTGCTCTGTATTTAGAAAGACAATCAGCCAGCCATTTCTTGGAGAGCCGCCAGCTATGGTAGGTGCAATTACATCATATATGGGTTGGAATAATATCTTCTTTCCTTCTTCTGTAGATCCTAAATATTACAACGTGTCATGGTGTTAGTTTTGACACTCCCCCTCACTGTGACACGTAGATATCCTTCATCATTAGTTTTTCTAGAGCCGTGTTGAACTCTTTACTGGCAACTGCTTTGGTGAGAATATCTGCAACCTGTTCATGTGACCTCACAAACGGCAATGAAATAATGTTAGAATCAAGTTTTTCTTTAATAAAATGTCGATCTACCTCGATATGCTTAGTTCTATCATGTTGCACCGGATTGTGGGAGATGTCAATTGCAGCCTTGTTGTCACAGAATAATTTCATCGGGTTTTCTGGTTCAAAACCAAGTTCAGTGACCAGCTTCTTCAACCATAGCAGCTCACAAATGCCTTTTACCATGCCCCGAAACTCTGCTTCAGCGCTTGAAAGTGCTACTACATTTTGTTTCTTACTTCTCCAAGTTACTAAATTACCGCCAACAAATGTAAAGTACCCAGCTGTAGATTTGCGATCAACAATATTGCCAGCCCAATCAGCATCAGTATACCCCTCAATATTGACATGTCCATGTCTTCCAAATGTTATGCCCTTACCTGGATTCCCTTTGAGGTACCTAATAATCCTCAACACAGCCTCCATGTGTTCTTCCTTTGGGTCATGCATGAACTGACTCACAACTCCCACTGCATAGGCTATGTCAGGCCGAGTGTGTGACAAATATATCAATTTTCCCACTAACCTCTGGTATCGTTCTTTATTGGTAGGTACTTGGTTAGGATCATCACTAAGTTTCATATTTTGGACCATTGGTGTGTCTGTGGGTTTGCAATCAAGCATACCAACTTCGGTTAGGAGATCAAGGATGTATTTCCTCTGAGACAGAGATATACCCATTTTACTACGAGAGACCTCTATACCCAAAAAATATTTTAAACCACCCAAGTTTTTCATCTCGAACTCCTTGCTTAATTTTTCCTCAAGTTTCCCAATCTCAATCTCATCATCTCCAGTAATAATCATGTCGTCAACATAAATTATCAAAATTGCAATTTTACCTCCCGTTTTTTTGAAGAACATTGTGTGATCCGAATCTCCTTGCTGGTAGTCATAGCTTTTCATCGCCATGCAAAATCTTCCAAACCATGCTCGGGGTGATTGTTTGAGTCCATACAATGCCTTCTTGAGTTTGCACACTTTAGGTTTCGGCTCATGATTTGTGTATCCTGGTGGCATGTCCATATAGATCTCTTCTTCTAGATCACCATGTAGGAATGCATTTTTCACATCAAATTGATGTAATGGCCAGTCAAAGTTTGCTGCAAAAGATAAGATAACTCGCACAGTATTTAGTTTTGCTACAGGTGAAAACGTTTCCTGAAAATCAATCCCATAAACTTGTGTATACCCCTTAGCAACTAATCGTGCTTTATATCTATCAATCTCCCCTTTTTCATTATACTTAATAGAGTAGACCCACTTACATCCCACAGTGTTTTTTCCTTTTGGTAGATCTACTAGTTCCCAGGTACAGTTTTTCCTAAGAGCATTCATTTCAAACTCCATTGCTTGGACCCACCTTTCATCTTTCAAGGCTTCTTCTAGTTTATTTGGAACCGTGACAGCAGCTAATTGATTCACAAAGGCTCTCAATAGTTTCACAAGATTTATAGTGCTGGTATAATTAGCTATGGGATATCTTATGTTCTTACTCGAACCATCCTCTGGTACATACCTCTTTGGTGGTTGTCCCCTAGTTGTACGAGGTGGTAATTTAGATATTGGTTGAGAAACACATACCTGAGGATCCTCCTCTAGAGATATTGGCTCTTCGGGTTGGGACTGTATTATCTCTTCATTTAAGTCAAATTCATTCAAGTCAATCCATAAATTCAAATCATTAGTTGAATCGCTGGTGTGGTTCTGACTCACGGGACTGGCAGATGGGGATGACCCGATTACGGGACTAGCAGATGGGGATGACCCGAGTACAGGACTAGCAGATGGGGATGACCCGAGTTCAAGGTCATTGTGATCAGGTCCGGATTGACTTCTGACCGGTTCTACAACAGATTCTGGTTCTGAATGAACAACCGGTTTTGTGGTTTCTGGATTGGAACCAGATTCTGGTTCGAAATTTTGATTGAGCTGGGATAAGCTTATATTTGGTGGGTTAAAAAAAAACAGATTTTGGTCACTTGCATCAGTCTCCCCCTGACCCAAAAACTGGGTTTTATCAAAGAAAAAATCATTTTCAAAGAAGGTTACATCCATAGAGGTGTGGAATTTTCGAGTGGATGGGTTGAAACATTTATATCCCTTTTTAAGTGGACAGAACCCCAAAAACACACATTTTTCAGCATTGGCATCTAGTTTTGTACGGTGAGATTTTAAGATATGAACAAATACCGTACACCCAAAAATGCGAGGAGAAAGATTCAAGCTAGATGGTATGTTTATATGTGATGATAGAGTTTGCAAAGGAGTCTTGTAATCGTTGGCTTTTGTAGGCATTCGATTGATTAGGTACGTGGCAAAAGTAATTGCGTTATCCCAAAAATAGGAATGTACCTTACTTTCAAACAAAAGTGACCGAGTTACTTCTAACAAGTGCCTATTTTTCCGTTCAGCAATACCATTTTGTTGGGGGGTTCCTACACATGAGGTCTCGTGTAAAATACCTTTGTCATTGAAAAAAGTGCTAAGGTTTTTGTTAATGTACTCGGTTCCATTATCACTTCTTACCATTTTAATTCGTTTTTCAAATTGGGTCTCAACCATACTGTAGAAAGATTGAAAGGTCTTTGTAACTTCATCCTTACTCTTTAATAAATAAAGCCAAGTCATGCGAGTACAATCATCTATAAATATAACATACCACCTACACCCAGATTTTGACAAAATTGGAGAGGGACCCCACACATCGGTGTGAATAATATCAAACGGAACAATACATTTATTCGTACTGTCAAGATAAGAAACCCTATGACTCTTAGCTTTAACACATGTCTCACATGACAAATCCTTTTCATTTATTCCCAAAAAAAGATGAGGAGAAAATTTCTTCAAATACCCAAATGATGGGTGCCCTAACCTTTTATGCCATAACATAACTTTATTCTTTCTATCTTTTATCACACTCTCTGCGAGATATGTCCTTCCAGTCTTCAAGTCATCTAGATAATACAGTCCCTCCCTCTTAGTACCATGGCCAATTATCTCTTTCGTGAGGAGATCCTGAAAGACACAATGGGATGGAAACATAAGTGCAACACAGTTTAAATCTTGAGTGAGTTGTCCAACAGAAATTAGTTTAGTAGAGAGCGATGGTACTAGTAACGTGTTATTCAGAGTCAAAGTTGGTGAGAGTTTGATATCCCCAGCCCCACTTACGGGATAGACACCTCCATTAGCATTAATTATACCATCTTTTTGTGCCTTTTTCTTATTAATTATATCCCTTTGTTCATGTGTCATATGATCTGTTGCTCCAGAATCAATAATCCAATCTCGAGGGTTTATGACATTTTCAGAATTATTGTTAAGAACTTTGCCTAACTTTGATTCATAAATTTCATCAAGAACAGACTTACCTTGTGCCGAAGTACCCAACTTCTCACCTGCACCTGATGCTTCGGTTGAGGTGTTCCCAGTATGTGCCGCTGCTGCTGCAAGGCTACTAGCTGCAAGTTTTAGTCCCTCAGAGTCTCTGCTGCCATTTGGTTCAGCCAAGTAACCCATCTCGGCCTTGTTTCCCCCAGTTGCCACCATACTTGCACGCCCTCTATTTGGATCATTTGGTTGCTTTTTTTTCATGTTTTTCCACCACTCGGGATACCCATCTATTTCAAAGCATTGCTCTCGAGTATGCCTCGTGCCACCACAGTGACTACACTTAAGTTTTGATTTATCCTTAAAATTCGAAAACTTATCTGTACTATTTACCTCGCGGGGTTTGAACCCTCGTGTAGCCATGGCAACCGAGTTTAACACCGTCTCTTGCCCATTTTTTATCATTATGTCTTGGCGGTTTGATTCACGCCTGACATGTGCATAAGCTTGCTCGAGGGATGGGAACGGGCTCATTTGCAATACTTGTGCCCGAATATTATCAAGCCGGTCAGCGAGGCCATCAAGAAAAGTATACACCCTGGTTTTTTGAATAAACTTATTAAACATTTCGATGTCACAAGCACATACCATAGGGTTCGGGCTGCGGAAGTCGATTTCTTGCCATAGACCATGCAATTCATCATAAAACTCTTCTACTGTTTTGCCATCTTGTTTGACATGTGAGACCTGCCGATTTAGAGCAAACACCTGTGATTCATCACTGCCATCCTAAAAGGTGGTTGCGAGTGCTTGCCATACGTCTCTTGCAGTAGGGTGTCGGATGTACTTACTTCTTAGTCGTGGCTCGAGTGAGTTTATGAGCCACCCTTTGACAACTACATCGTCCACTTCCCATTTTCTGAAACCCGGATCTGTTTTATCCGGAGGTGTAGGAACCCAAGTGAGGTGCTTCATTCGCTCTCTCCCTTTGACATACATCTCTATAGCTTGACACCAGAAGGTATAATTGGTGCCATCCATCTTTACATCTATTGGGTTCGGGTGAATAGAACCATCGGTTTGGTGAACAGGTTGCGGTATTGATTGAGGGTTGGTGATGGCAGCGCTTTGCATAGCCACCATTTGGGTTTGTTGAAGAGTTATTGCTTGAGTAAGTTGCGTAAGTTTCTCTAGCAAATCCATAGGATTAATGGTCTGGTTTGGTTGAACATTTTCAGGTGGTGTGGTTGACATTTTTCAAGGTTGAGTTTGCTGAATTTCTTCTCTGTTGATGATACGCCACAAGATTCAAAACCGAGGCTCTGATACCATGTCAAGATTGTTAGGATAAAACATCAACAAGAACATGAACACAATCACTCCCTTGAATCTCCCTTTCCCACCCTTATTTTTATTTCATTGGAGAAGAATACAGATTTCAGTTTTCTTTCTTTTTGTTTCTATATTTCTGTGTGTCTCATTCATACACAGCTCTACATATTTAAACTAGAAACATACATTTGGTATCTACTAAAGAAATCAATTCCAATCATCTATATTTAGAAGCTTGCTCTGTATTTAGAAAGACAATCAGCCAGCCATTTCTTGGAGAGCCGCCAGCTATGGTAGGTGCAATTACATCATATATGGGTTGGAATAATATCTTCTTTCCTTCTTCTGTAGATCCTAAATATTACAACGTGTCATGGTGTTAGTTTTGACACTTCGCATAATTGTAAATGTATTTTGTTTATAATTTAGACTGTTTTTTTGTTTTGCAAGTTGCTGCTTAAAAGCCTACATTATATTAGATATATATATAATGAGATTCAACCTTATTTTGTGATGTATGAGTTTTTTTGGTTTGAATAGCTAGTGTTTTGCAACATCTCCTTGTCTCATTAACTTGGGACTTTGTAAATGTTGAATACTTCGCAAATATGGGTATGGATCCATCTAAGGCAAGAGTAGCATGTGAAGTCAATGTCAATTCTTGATCACTTCAGCCGAAAGCATAGCTGGAGGTGGGCACTTGGTACAAGATGCAGACGTTTTTTAGCGTGGTACAAAGTTGCCAACTAATGCCTTGTCGCCTATGCTTACTTTATCCATGCAAGGAGCTAGAGATACAATAGGCGTCAGGTTCTGTTTTTTTGGGATTTATTTTTTATTTTTATTTTTACTTCTTTATTTTGGGTGAACAAGCAAACCATGTTTTTGAAAATTTTCTTCTCTCAAATTTTTGTTCACCTTTAACATTCAATGGAGAGAAACAAAGATGGACGTCATACAACAAAACAATGGAGGAATCAATGGAAATGGGAATGGGAATGGAAATACAAACAACAACTTTGACGTGTGTCAGGAGGATTGGCTCTACAAAATCATTGCTTTCATTGCTCGAATCTTCCAAAAGGCCTTTCATGTCGAACCAATCCTCCTGACAAATGTCGAAGTTGTTGTTTGTATTTCCATTCCTTTTCCCATTTTCAATGATTTCTCCATTGTTTTGTAGTATGTCATCTATCTTGTTGCACTCCATGGAAACAACAGTCTCCCTGCGCAAAATCATGCATGCAAACATTTTATTTAGTTATTTTTCTTTGTTATAAATTTGGAGAAATTTAGGGTAAAATTAAATTGGTCATCTTACGTGACAGGGATCGGATCAGCGGGTTGATCAATAACTGTTTGTTGTATTCTACACAGTTTTTATCCTTGAATCGTGTGAGTTTTTTGGTTATCTGCGCCTCTTCGAATAGTACTGTGATGTCTATAATTCTCAACTCCTCCAGTCTAATAAAAATTCCCTCACTCCTCTCTCTTTCTTCCCCTTCACTTTACTCTCTCTTAGGGTTTCTTCTAATCAAAAAACTTTTTCTATCTTCTTTGAAAACTCCGCCAAAGCTAGGGTTTCACTCACCACTTTGAAACCGCCAGTGTAAAATAAGATCAAAGGTAACAATGACTGATCGAGACATGAATAGCAACTTGCCCAACCCGATACTTGGCCTAATCTTAGAGCTACTCGAACATAAGGAGGCGGTGCGGACGTACGTGCTATCAAAGAGGTGGGAGTACCTCTGGACCTCTTTACTCTTCCTCAACATATCTTGTGATATTTCGATAAAGACTTGGTAGGCTTACCGATGTTGGGCATCTGGAGCTACATTTCAAGTGCGGAGGGCACCAGGTATGCAATTTAAATGAAAGCTAAATTCAATATGCTTCACTTTCTTTTATTCTAACCTTTTGTTTGTATATATTTTTTTTTCAAATGTAGGCAATGTTTCTAACAGTTGTTTTTCCACTACAGTGGATATTTGTCACGGTTCATTTTTAGGAACCTTTATGTTAGTACTATATAGATAGATTCCACAACTATATATGTACAACGTATCGACCTTTTCATATGTCATGCATGCAAACATGGTCACGGAACTGTGCGTCGTTAGCTATTCTAACCGTGTACAGTCACGTTTTATGTAGTAGTGTATCGAGTTTACAAGCTATAATCTGAGAGTAAAATCTAGCATCTCATAAGTGCAAAAGATATAACAATCAAACCTAGAAAATACAACTTCTTGCAAAATAAAAATAAGTAACAAAGAGAGATAAAACCCGTTAAACTTTGTCGTGAGCCTCCACGTTACAAGAGTTACAACTTCTCGTAGCTTCGATGATTCCAAGTCTAGCCTCCAGCTCCTTAATTTTGATTCTCACTTTTCTGTAGTTTTTTCATGTTTATATAGCCTTGTATATGCAAAAAAAAAACGCGACATATTTAATTTATTCGTCTTTAGGATCTCTTAATTATGGTACAAACTTAATTAAGCTTTTATCAAAGATTTAAAAAGAAATTATTAGTAACTATAGAAAGTAAAGGAGAAAATGAATGGGCTTATTGTCTTTTTTATTTTTCATATGGCGACATCGTTATATTTGTTAGAAATATGTTCTATGGGTCAGAATATTTTGGGCCAATTTAATAGTTTATATATATGGGTTTATATAATAGGCTGAATATGAATTATGGGCCTAATTATCTTCTCTCTTATATGATATTTCTGGAATTATATATGAATAGGTTCGACCAATTGGTGCGAACCAATGAGTGCAAATGAACTGGTGTATACTCTATATATATCTGTTCAGAATTTCGTATCTGATTTGATCACTTTATAGAAAAAAATCATTATATTTGTTTTGTCGCACGAAAGAGAGGAGGCAGTTTGGATTTGGCATTTGATCCATCTGAACATGCTCCAAATCAGAGATAGAGCGAGAGACATAAAATAGAAAGGGGATTGTCTGTTGGTACTAGCATACTGATTTACGGTTGTTTTCGAACCTGTTTGTGTAGATACTGGTAGAGATGCAACTGTTATTGTTGGTGCGTTCATCTCACAAGAAAAAGAAGAATATAGACGTGGATGTTGTGCTGTTATGTTGATTCTACACGGGATCAAATAGAGAAGAATTTTGCTGCTAAGACTCAAATTATCCACTGCACATCTAGTGGTAAAAATATGTTTATCTTGAATTAGTTTTATAGGTTGATTCTGGTTTTCGGGTACTGAACAAATCATGAACTTAATCGAATTATTGCACATATAACCTACCCGAAACCCTACAATTTTGAGAGCTGAAAGTTGAACACATAGACATCTAAATTCATTCAATTTATTTATATATTTTTTAAGATTTCAATAACATTCAATATAGGGTAAATTTCGCTGGAGGTCACTGAATTTTGTCTTTTGTCACAAATTGGTCACTCAAATTTGATTTGTCTCAATCAAGTCACTGAACTTTTCATTTGTCATAATTAAGTCACTCTATCACTAATCCGTCCAAATTTCTAACGGAATATTCTCATTCCGTTAGTATTTTGAACATAATATGCTAATTCCGTTAGTATTTTGAATGGAATGAGCATATTCCATTATCATTTTGGATGGAATGAGACCAAAACTAATATGTAACTTCAGAAAAGAAGGGGAGGGGAGAGAGTTGTATGTTTGTTGATATTTTATGACAATTAATAATAGTTTTTTGTTTTCATACTAGCGAGACATTTCCTCTTGAACTTTAGGTCATGCTCCAAAGAAGGCGAGAGGAGAGAGTCAGTGTAAAGAATTTACCTTCTTTTTACTCTGATTTGAGAGTTGCAAAATTTGAATAGTTTGAATATATAAGATTCACTCATGTCCGATCACTCCTCTCTCTCCTCCCCTCCCCTACCCTTCCGTCCTCTCCCCTCTTCAGGAGCACCCTAACAGTAGTCACCATAGAAAGATTCCATTAATGATAAACTGGAACTAGGCGTTGTGATATGTCCCTTCGAGTATTTGATCAGATATTAGAGGAATTGTAAATTGAGAAGAAAAGATAGTAGAGGAATTGCTCAAGACGTTACGCAACTCTTGACACATCATCAGCACGTCAAATACACTGAGTAATGCTGGAATTTAGCAGAGTTAAGCAACCACTTTATCAGCGATACCTTTTTGGTGTGGTGTGTGAGAACACGATATACACAATGTGATCAAGAATAGTGATAGGCATACGGACAGGTAAGTATGATTTTTTTTGTTAAAAAAATAGCAAAGACTTTAAACAAATGAATTTCTAGCATATATACCATACTTTCCTTTTTTTTTAACAATGCACTGATGCTCAAGATTTATCTAAATAGAAATATTAATTAATCATAATTTTGATACAAAGTACAAAAAATATCTTTGTTGAGCATTCAAATCTGAAAATAGCAGTGTCTTATGAAAAATTAAAATCCAATAAACCACGTCATTTTTAGTACATTCTCTTCAAAAAAATATTTAATATTATTTTTTAGGCATATATGATACAATTTTAATTAAGTTTCTACCATAAATCTACGTCCTTTGTCAGCAACAGTAAATCATGGATGGATTTTGAAACCAGGAGGTAGTACTGGTTCATCCTTCACCTTAACTTTAACCTTTAAAGTTGAAACTGGCTTCTTAGATGCCATTAATCCAACTTATAGCAATAAGAAATTGAGTAAAAGCATAATCTTGAATTGTGTACATGTAAAATAGGCTAAATTTCAGCAACTCTAAATCTAGCCTCTTTCTAAATAGTAGGAATTTCAACAAGCATAATCTCGAAGAAACGTTTCGAATTAAAGGTTCAGAGAAAGTAAAGAGACCCTTTAAATCGACATGTTTAAATGTTTCAAATTATAGTTTTTTCTATCAGTGTTGTTACACCCCGAGACAACCCACCACCCATTTACACGTAAAGTGTGTGCACATCACATACATTATCAATAACATCCATAAATGCCACATTAATTTTCACAATATAAAAGTCTTACAACAATGATACAATAGATATAGTACAACAGATATAGTTTTTTCTATCAGTGTTGTCACAACCCGAGACAACTCGCATGTATTTACACGTAAGACGTGTGCACATCACATACATTATCAATAACATCCATAAATGCCACATCATAAGTGGCATTTAATCAAACATGGATCCTTCCACTTGCTCTTGCTCTTACTCATGATCTTTGCTTAGGCGCCTCTTCTTCATTACCTCGGCTCGTTGACCTACTAATCCACGTCCCTTCTATTCGTACTCATTGTCGGCCTCGTCATTTTCTGGAACCCACGTAAAAGTGGAACAGATGAGAGATCAAACAATCTCTCAGTACGGGATTTAGTTCCAGTCCCAGAGTTTGTTAAATTCACTTATTAATACAAACATGATATTAAAATTATATCCTGACATGCAATCTTACTAATGCACATTTAAATCACACACACACCTACAAGCTTCTTTAGTTATCTTTCATGTTTTTAACTGCCTCACCAGGGGGACTCGAACCACCGCTAGATCTTCTTTGCCTCACCAAGGGGACTCGAACCACCCCAGCTATTGGCGTCTCACTAGGGGGACTCGAACCACCACTAGTTCAACTTCTGACTCAACGAGGACTCAAAACACCGCAAGATATTGACCCGTGACGGTAAGTCTAGCCAAGGCCACATTAACGAGGGATTCAATCGGATACTAGACCCAATGTATACATTTCAACATGCGTTCAATGCACATTGGCCCCTTTCCTTACACTTATCCATAACTTTCCATTAACTTTCCATGTTCATTTCGTTTAATCACACAAAGGTCATACTCAACACAACACATTTTAGTATTCTCTAAACAAATGAATAATCACATTCTAGTATTCTCTAAACAAAGCCAAAGGGATCGTTCAATTCAACATGCATAATTTCATAAATAAATAAATGCAAACAAAACGGTAAGTTTGGCAATGTCGATTGTGGTAGGCCAATTCACTGTTGTCTCTATATTTCTCCTTACATCAGCACTCTGACATTGGTTAATTAGAAACGTGCATGAATATTAATTTTATTAATACAATAATATTTATTAAGTTTATAATCTGAATATCATCAGTAAGATTCAAAAATATAATCATTAATTTAAAGTAAGGCAATTATATTTACAAAAAAAATTTCAGGAAAAATAAAATTAAATCATTGATAAATGTTCAGAATTAAATTTCTTTATAATAATAATAATTTAGAGTTATCGGTGAATAACCTTTCATAATCTTCGATGAAAAATTATCATTTCATAAACTAATAGATACTATTGAAGGAAAAATCTGATACCTAAATAATTATTCTCATCGAACGTATAAAGTTCCATAAATTTTGCAAATGATACATGTATAAAACTATGAACTCTTCATAAAATTGTGTAGTCAACGTATTACGATACTAGATGAATTATTTGGGAATAATTTGTTTAATTCATAATTTTCTTAAGAACATGTGCTAAAAAGTATTTAACAAATACATGTAAGAGATATTAATAGAAATACTATAAATATAATACAAATAAAATGCAGAAATTCTATAATGAATAAAAATAATCTTTTACAATAAAAATAGACGAATTGATCTTCAAAAAATAGTTTAATTAATTGAACAATAAGTAATTTTGAAAAAAAAAACTTATCAAATAAATCAGGACAATAAATTATTTAATATACTTACTAACCACAAATTAAATATAAAATTGAAATACCTTAAATTTTAAATTTTGATTTTACAAGTTAGGGATGCGGCTGGATCTCTTATGGGTGCTACGAAGGAAAGAGGAATTAAATATGGGGCTCCTTTCTAATTTCTGTGAAGAAAGCGAAGAGATAGAGAGAGTCCGATAGTACCGAACAGATGGGTCATGGGTGCTTTAATACTTGGAGCGGTTTTTCTTTTATATGACGGTTTTAATTTGCAAATTTACAGGATCTCGAGGCTAGGGCTGCTAATGAGTGAAGTTTGGCTCAAAACTCAGCTCAGCTCGTCATATAACTAAATATGCTCAACTCAGGCTCAGCTCGGTCTTGAAGAAAAAGCTCGGCTCAATTTAATAAGTTTGAGCCTTCAGCTCGGCTCAAACTCGGCTCATAACTCGCGAACTCAACTAATGTCATAACTCGCGAGCTCAACTCATGCCAAGCATGAAAAAAACAAGGATAAAGATTTTTTTCCCCCGGCTCCTATCCCCCATTCATCCCCCAATCATTAATTATGTAGGGGACCACAACTTCAAGTACAAAAAGACAAAAAAAAAACGTGTATCAATCATTAATTACGTGGGGGACCGCTTGTATTTGAAAATTTTTATAACTGACGCGCGCAAGTATTCATATATAACACATCAAGTATTCATATATAATACACTAAGTATTCATATATAAGATATCAAGTATTTAAAAAAAAACTGGATACATCACTCACTCATCTTTTACACGTTTTTAGAGGTGGTTTTTTTTTTTCTCCGTTCACTCTAACTAATATTTCTTACAATTTGTGAAGAATTTTGCGAATCTAAAATCACAAACGTCTTCTACGCAATTTTCTCTTTCAAATGAGATCCATGATGAAATACTTTTGAGTTATCCATCGCGCAAGTATTCATACCTCGTAAAATTATTTATATCTCGTCATGCAAGTATTCATACCACGTCAAGCAAGTATTCATACCTCGTCGAACAAGTATTCATACCTAAGATAGAGTGTACTGGACACTTCCAGTAATTGAGCGGTAACGAAATTTCAATCGGTAAAAAAGAGTGAATTATGTGTCCAATTTTTTATTTGTGAAATACTAATTAGGTATATGAATACTTGTTCGATGATGTATGAATACTTGAATGACAAGGTATGAATACTTGTGCAACGGACAACTCGAAGTATGTCATCATGGATCTCATTTGAAAGAGAAAATTGTGTAGAAAACGTTCATGGTTTTATATTTGCAAAATTCCTACCAGATTGTCAGAAATATTGATTAGAGTGAACGGAGAAAAAAATCCACCTCTAAAAACGTGTAAAGATGGGTGAGTAATGTGTCCAGTTTTTTTTTGAATACTTGATATGTTAGATATGAATACTTGATGTATTATATATGAATACTTGATGTCTTATATATGAATACTTGCACTCGCCGCGATAATAACATGTTTTGTTTTGTCTTTTAGCGCTGAAATTTGTGGTCCCCTCTTAATTAGCAGTCAACAAAAACAGTTATTGACTGGGAGATGAATGGGGGATGAGAGCTAGGGGATAGTTAGTCGGTCCCAAAAAACAAACATTTACTTGATTACAAGTCATAACCTTACCTAAACTATTCTCGCAAATCAAACATTACCCAAGCAGTCCGAATGAAACAAATGTGTTATGACAAAGCAAATTTCAACAGAGAACACAACATAACTGATTGTTTTCATATACTACAAAATCACAACTGAGTCTGACACCAAACAAAATCCAAACTACTAATTTTCAGGATCCTTACAACATTAACATAATAAAGTTTTCATAATTTTTGCAGATTTAAAAATTCAATTGATAAAATATGAATTAATTCTAATCAATTCGACAATTAAAGTCTAATAGACACGGATTTTTTGAAAAAAAAAAAATAGATAAAATCAATCTGGCATTTATATGCAATGTTTTAAATAATTTAGTTTTTACGTAACTATATTTGTAATATTATTATCAATTTAGAACTTTTTTATGTTATTGTTAATTATAATATGTTACATTTTTGTATTTTTACTTTTGTTATATTACTCGTTATTTATTTATTTATTTATTCTTATAGGAAATCGTAGTATCTGACCTTGTAATATAAAAATTGGATTGGATAATTTTCATCTTTAGTTAATTGGTTTGAGAGTTTAGTCATAACCCAACTTTAATTTATTGGGTTGATAAGCTAAACAAAATCCTGACCCATTTACACTCCTACCATCAAGAGCAGACACCAATTTGAGTGCTGGGCAACAGAGAGCTGTTCGATCTCCCAATTAGATACCAACATAATAAGCTCGGAAACTCAGAAACAGAAGATACTCCTTGGCTCATGAGCCGGCTCAACTCAGCTTGGGCTCGGCCCTGTTTGAGTGATAAAATATGAGCCGAGTCAAGTTCGGGCTTTATTTAGTTTAGGGCCTAACTCGATACAATTTACTGAGCTATTCAATTCATTGGCTCATGAGCCAGCTCGGCTCATTAGCAGCCCTACTCGAGGCACTAATTGGAGATAGTTATTTTGGAACCTAATATATTTAATTTGAGTAATTAACACATTACGAATTATGACTGCCGAAAACAATATACTAATCGGGCCTTTAATGATTACTAAACTATTTTAAATATATATAGATGTAATTCGGACCACAGTGATTTCAATTCAAGATGGTTATTTTGGACAAACTTATTAAATAGATTAAAGGAAAAAAGAGGAAAAATATATAACTATTAACGTTGTACCTTAAATTAGTATTTCAATTACGTAGCGTTACATTTAAAATATAATTATTGAATTAGATAGTAACTCAAATTACACGGCATTACAAGTACCTTGGTTTGAGCCGATAGTAGAAAGACGACAAATTCGAAATTTTGGTAAAAGTACTCTATAATCTACTATGAGTATTAAAGATGTTTGAAACTGAAATATAAAAATAAAAATGAATCTTGCAGAAGGTGTGACTCACTCAATAAAAGATAAAGAAGACATAAATTTATTGTCTTCATGATGCTCCAGGAGATGGTAACTCACTTAAAAGAATGTAATACATGCATGTTATAAAAAAATAGGAGTGTTCAAGATAAATTTGATACATAAATTATTTCATAATTTCAAATTAGATAACAAACAAGTAAATAATTATCATTGTGTCACAATGTGTTGCTTTCTATAGATTTGAAATTTTTATACATAATTCCTTAACTTGATAAGCTAAATGGCAATATTTTAAATAAATATTAAATACATTGTAAGAAATAAAAATATATTTATGGATGTGATTTTGGATGAACCTATCATTTTTTATAAAAAAAAATGTTAGCTGCAATTTCTACAAAATTATTAAGACTATGGATATATTATAAACGTGCGAAATTATATATGTATGTTTACAATTGTTTACCAAGTAGAAAAACTTACATTCTTCCGAATGTATTATTAGAAATATACATGATAGAGATTCTCCGTTTATGGCGGAGCAATTCTAAAATTAGCTATGAACAAATGCTTCCCGTACAAATGTGTCAGCGAAAAACAATGGAAAGAAACTTTTACATGCAACTCATATCTATATTTTTGTATATAATCCCAATCAATAAAAATGTTATCCCTCTTTTCGGGATACATGCAGCTGACTTAGAGCAACTTAACAAATAAGAAATCAAAGTAGCGAAGAAAATTAGTCACGTCATGGAGCATGTCTTGTGTGTCATGCCGTGTCCTTTCACGTAACATGTTTTTTTTAACCTAGCTGATTTGTTTAGCATTGTAACTATGTAGAAGTGGACTGCGGGTAGTAATTATTTAATTAAAAGGTAATTTTATTTTTGTACTTAATTTATTTCACAAATAGACGTTTGAACAATATTTTTATTTTTCGGGTTGTAAATAATTTTCTGTGATTATTTTGAAGTAAAATTACAGTGAATAATTTTACGCCATACATGTGCTTACATATCTAAATATAACAAAATTTTACCAACATATCAATTAAAACCTATTTTTTTCCTTCTAAAATGTAAAAATAATTATTCTGTCTGAATTTTTGACACGTAAGTAATTAATTTTCTGTGTCTGTTCGTTCTCTTGTACGGTTATATATAGTTCTATATTTAATTTTTGACACGCCGCTTCTATGAGCTGTTTATAAATAGCCGTTCTATTCTGTTTGCTTCGCTCAGGATACAAGGTGAGTTATGATCAAGGCAACTTAGGTGAGTCATTTTAATTAGTTACTATTTTCTATTGATTTCCTCCTTTTTCATTTTACATAATGTAAATTTCATTTGAGGATTGCATCTCTTCTTTACCGAATTACTTTTGAGACTAATTATTGGGTATTTTTTTCATTTACTTCTATTTTCTTTAGTAACGTTCTTTTGTTTGAAGCTCGTATCTTAACTCGTGCAAGAAGATGAAACTATTTTTCGACTCTTTGTATATCTCTTTTTGTGTCCACCACAAGAGGAAACACTTAATTAGCTACTATCTTCTTTTTGTTGTTTCTCATTTCCATTAATGCCAATTTCATTTGAGGATTACAAAGAGGAAACACTTAATTCTTTATCCTATTACTGATCATCCTTTCACTAAAATTTAGACGATTAATTTGGAGACAACTTATTGGGTATTTTCTAAAAATTCTGACTGTAATTTAACTTCCATTGTTTTGGATTTATGGAGGTCGCTGAGTTATTCCAATATCTTTATTTGATCAATTAACCATCAGAGGATGTAACTTTTTATAAGAAGAAGATGAAATTCTTTCTCGGCTCGTGACAAATGAGTGGCTCACAACATCAAATCGATAAAAACCCTTGGTCTATGTGCTTCTCACAATACAAACGAGTTATTAATGAATTGACCGAGTTCAAACTTTTTAGCTTAACTCGTTGACATCCCTAATTGCTGACTATATATTATCACCTATTTCACCAATTATTTATAATTAAAAAAAGAATGATTTATTTCTCTTTTTTTTGTTGGTAACGTCAATTTTCTGAATTGCAAACTCATATATATGTTTCTGACTATGATGAATAGAAAATGGGGAGAAAGAAGCGACCGATTCATAAATTGGAAGCTAACAGCCGCCGAGTGACATATTCTAAACGGCAAGCGGGCATCATCAAAAAGGCCAAAGATTTATCAATTTTGTGTGATGTCGATGTCCTCCTTCTCATTTTTTCCACTGCGGGAAAACCTTCACTTTTCTTGGGGGAAAATAGGTACCTGACCCCTTTTTGCAAATTTGCATATTAATTACTTGTGTATTAATTGGGGTTTTTTCTTCTTTTTTTTCTTCCTTAATGAAATGCATGGTTTTCCAAGTTTCAAGGTGTGAAATCCAAAGTCAACAAATTATATTTTCTTGCTTGAAAAGTTTGATAAAACATGCATGTTCCTTTTCTTGTTCTCATTTATAGTAACTTTGAAGAGATAATTAAAAGATATGGTGACGTCAGTGCACAAGAAAGGAACAAAAGGTATTAATTTTTCAAAATAGATTTACATTTTTATTTTCATTTTTTTGTATATTTTCTAACTAAATCTTCGTTTTTAACTTGTTTTTTGAACTGACCAGAAGAATAGATGGCCTTGAGGTAAGTTTCACCTCCATAATCTTTTTTTAGGGTTATTGTAATATATTTATTTATTTAATTATTTGGTAAACTGTTAATCTATGTTTTGTTTGGCCTAAACAGGCTTTAAATACAGCATTCAAAAAAGTTAATCACGAGATTAATATGGAAGAACTCGTTAATCAAGGGTTAGTTTTATTTTTATTTTAGTTAATTATTAATTGTTATGCTTTTGATAGTTATTGATTAATTCTTTTTATTTTTCCTCTTGCAGCTCCCCGCCAGTTGAGGTAATGTTTTGAAAAAGCTTATATCACAGATCGAAGCACTACAGGAATATTAATTAATGCAGATATAAAGATAGTTTTTTTAATATATATATATATAAATTATCAATATTTACATTACTTATTATTTTTGTAATGCACGACTCTCAAAGACCATCTAATAGTTATAAAATACATAGCACAACATGCCACTATATATGCATAGCACCGTAGCCCAACTCTCTCTCTCTTCTATATATATATATATGAAATAGGAATTATTATTAACATGTGATTTTCTTTTCTTTTGCAGGAATGAAGGAACAGTTATTACGGTACACAGACGAAATAAATAGTTTTCTTAATATTTTGGGACCATTGATGTACGTAATGAACTTAAACTTTTTCTATACTGTTAAAATTTATCATTAGCCCATTCTGATTTCAATTTAGTTAAGTAATGTATAGGCTTTGTGAATGAAGTCTATATATATGGATTAAATTGAAATAAAAAAAAGTGTGAATGAAAAGCGAAAAATACTGACAAGATAGTATTTTGTAATTTCAGTGACATTCCAAATATCAATGAGATTGAAGACGTCAACGTGTTAGATAATATGGAGAAAGGGCTTGTGGATCTAGTTACTCATATTGGAATTCAGAAGGTTGACGTCTCCTTCAAACTTTTCAATTGTGAACAAAAAATACTGAGATTGTGAACAAGAAATACTGAATCTTTCTATTTTTTTCAATTGTGAACAAAAAATACTGAATCTTTTTATTTTTATTGAAAAAGATATTGCTTTTTATAATAGATAACTAACGACTCATTTCTTTTCTTTTACTTGTATTCTTAATTCTCAGTGTGAAATGAACCAATTGTTTCCACAAAATGAAGAAGCTAGCCCCTCTTGGTACGCTATGAATGGAGGCCAGCAAATAATGCATCCACGTAATCCTATGCTACCTCAAGGGTAAGTTTCGTTATATCTGAATTACCCGAATTACCCAGGTCATATATAAGCTTAAGAGCACTGTGTCAATATGTATCATTTCATTTGCAGTAACTATTATAATGGCAGCAAGGATGCCACTGAGGCCAACAATGGATACAACGTCCCAATGAATGCCGCACAAGAGTTATTGATCAACCCGATGGATGAAATCCATGAAACAGTTATTGATCAATCAGCTGGTTTGATCCCTCTCACGTAAGATGACAAATTAAATTTTACTCTTTTTTTTTTTGAAAAGAAACAGGAGTCAAGCTCCTATTTTATTAACCGCAATTGGTTACATGATTTTGAAGGGTTTTGAGTGGTAACACTTCTATGTATTTAAAATGAAAAACAAAGTAGAAGAAAAATAAAAACCGAAAACAAAAGTGAAAAATGAAAACAAAAACAAAAGTTGAAATGAAAGAAAAAAGAAAAAAGAAAAAACTCAGTCTTGTTCAGTCTTGTTGCGATAGCCTTCTTCTGCCATTCGATAAGCACCACCGGTCACGAATCTCTTGCACCAGTTCATTCTTCTGTTTGCACTTGCCTCTGAACAATCGTGCACATCTTTCTCTCCACAGTATGAATTGAGAGATTAAGATGAGTGTTCTTAATTATCTCCTTAGGTGCCTTCTTATCCCTCAAAATTGTGATGAAGTTCTACCTCAATGTGATTGTCCGAGAAAGGTGTTGTGTTACCAAATTCACAGCGCTCCTATGAATCTCTCTAGAAACAGTGCACTCATTGAATAAGTGCTTGACAGTTTCTACATTATTTCGACACAAATAACAGATGCTTACCAAACTAAATCCCCTTTTGTTTAAATTATCAATTGTGAGAACTCTATTCATCAATAGCAACCAACCAAAGATCAGAAATCGTGGAGGAGCATTTAGCTTCCATATGGATGATATGGATGATTTGATCCTTGGTCCATCTTTAATTGTTGAGTATGCTGACTTGACAGTGAAAGAACTGTCAATTCGTCCCTTCCAAATGGCACCATCTACTTCTTCTGAAAATTAAATTTTACTCTAAAATTCTCCAAATTCATAACAAAGCAAAAGCAAAAAAATATGTTTGCATGAATGATTTTTGCGCAGGGAGAACGTTGTTTCCATGAAGAGCAACAAGATAGACGACATACTACAAAACAATGGAGGAATCAATGGAAATGGGAATGGGAATGGAAATACAAACAACAACTTCGACATGAAAGGCCTTCCGGAAGCTTCAAGCAATGAATGCGATGATTTTTTTTATAACTTATTTGGACAGAATCCTTTTTTCCCGGAAGACAATGTCGAGCAGGGAGTTGGATCAGCGGTGCACCATTCCAACTTCGAAAACATGAACTTCAAACCATCGTACTTTTAGACCTACATGTGTCAGATCCATTTATTTCTTTGCTTTGTGTTGAATGTTTGCTTTCTTTGCTTATTTTTTATTGTTTGCTAATTTCTTTGCTTTTTGTTGAAGAACTCTCCACTTGCATAACTTTATGCTTGTTATGGATAGAGATTTAGATATTCTCAGGGAATTCCTTAATATGTATGGTAGACTTTTATGTGTTGTCTTATTCATGACCTATCTTAATTTAATTCAATGTCCTAGGGTAATATTTTTAGTTAAAGAGAGAATGAGAAAGGAAAAGAGTGGTTGCGCTAGAAACCTTTAGATTCTTCCACTTTTTCTCATTATTTTGGTATATTTAAAAGTATTTACTGCACCCTGTTTTAATCAAAATTACATGCATCTATAGCTTATCTAAACAATTTTAAATCTTACTTAATAGTTGTACTAATCAAGAGCGTGCAATTTTATCATATTAAATCACAAATTCTAATCCAAAATATATAGAGATAGGCAAAGGTACTTGATAAAATAGATGGCATGTTCAACTTCACGTTCATATTTCCAATTTCTAAGTTCAAATTGTAGATTGAACTGCTCAACATAATCTACATATTAAAATATACTTGAAGACTTATATTTAAATCTTACTGGTATTTTTTTTAGATAGATGTCCGCGTTGTGCTGAGAATTCATTGTATTTTTGTATTCATATCGATATAGAGTACATAAGATTACGTACATTGATAAAATTAATATTTTTCTCATGATTAAAACCAAAATCTAACATTGAGTAGCAATGTATTAATTGTCGACACGATTGTCAGCACACATCTTTTTTTTCAACAATATTTTACTCAATTTAAAGTTTGTAATGAAGTAATATAGATTCAAATATTAGAAACAGCCTATTATCTGTATATAGTACTTAAGATTACTTAACTCTTGATTTTGTGCTCTAATCATATTCCACATCCTTACTTTCATTTTCAAAGTCCGAACAATCAATCCGAACAATTCACAATGATCTTAGTATTAAAATGTGTTTGGAGACCAAATTTTATATTTTTTTGGAATTTTTTACTATTTTTTTAGATAGGTACGAAATTACTTTTTCAGATGATTCTGAACCATTCAAAATAGTGATTTTGTACCTATCTAAGAAAATGGAGAAAAAAACGTTGAGCATGATTGAAGCACAAAACCAATGGGGCATTTTAACCCTACTCTATTTAATATTAGATTACTAATTACTAAGAAAGATAAGGTGAGGACATTATGAAAGCAAATTTTATTCAATTTGAAATTTGTAATGAAGCAATATTGATCCAAATATTTGCACGGCCCATTTTTTCCAAGTTTTTTTCTATAATTTGAAACGGCAAAAAAAAACTATTGATTTAGACAATTTGCAGTCTTCAACTAAGAAAAAAAATAAGAAGTACAAAAATAGTTATAAGATCTATTTAATATTAGATTCATTGTACTCATAGAAATAAGGTGAGTATTATGAAAGCAATTTTATTCAATTTAATGTTTGTAATGAAGCAATATTGATCCACATATTAGAACCAGACTATTTTTTTAAGTTTTCATATTTCGAGTGTGTGTTCAACTTAGAAAAAAAAATAACTACGAAAATAATTATACGATATATTTAATATTAGATTCATTCTAGCTACTCAGAAAAATTATAAGGTAAAGCATTATAAAAGAAAATTCAATTCCACTTAAAGTTTGTAATGATACAATATTGACATAGAAAATCAAAGGGAATAAATATTTATTAATAAAATTTGTGGTTTTTGACATAGAAAATAAAATACACTACTAAAAATAGTTGTAAGATATATATAATATTAGATTATATTCACCTCAGAAAAATAAGGAGAGCATTATGAAAGCAAATTTTATTCAAATAAAATTTTGTGATGAAGCAATATGACATTTGAAATAAAGCAAAGGGTGAAACGGAATGAACAATATATGACATTTTTGAAATAACTGAAGTTATATTTTTCAGATGCATTTGGATGGCCTTCTTGTATGGAATGAGTTTTTTTTTTAACGTTTTCTTTATTAATGTGGTACATGTATTTTTGGATCGGCACCAATTACATTTTGTTCATTATAATTTAATTGTGGCTTTTTTAGATGCGGAGGATTCAAATGATTTTGAACAGATCGATATACATACTTGATGTGTGTCAGATGAACATACTGATTTTTAACAATATGCTTTCGGTCTCCAAAACGTATTGAATCGACATCAAATGACAAATTCAAACAGTTCAAACCGGTCTCCTTAATGAGAACTTCGTTTTTCATATAAAATTATTATATTTTTGAATTTATTTACTATGAAGTCCAGCGCTAAAAAATATGAAGATTTTTAATAAAATAGTGCATTAAAATCCGCACAAAATCCATTATATTTTGATCACTTGACTTGATAGTAAATAAATTCGAAAATATAAAATATTTATATGGAAAAAAGACTCTATTAAGAAGATTGGTTTGAATAGTTTGGATTTGTCGTTCGAAGTTGATTTGATATAGGAAGCGCATCTCTCATTAAGGAGATTGGTTTGAACAAATTGCATTTGTCGTTTGGCGGCGGAAAACATATTATTGAAGTTCTAGAGGAAGCAAGTTAGCCGAACTCGTGTGCCAAGTACTAATAAAATATAACCTTTAACAGTATTAAATTGGATGGTTGCAAGCATACAGACCTACAACATTAATATATATAGTTTTCGGGTGTCAAATATACATGCATGTATAATTTCAAATTATGAACTATTCAATTATCTAGACTAATTAAGACTGTGAGGAAAATTAAAATTAAGTTTCCTAAATTAGAACAAGTAAAAATATGGAAAATTTTGTAGGACAAATCTCTAGGATTTCTGACTTACCATAATACTTAAATTCCATTATTTATACTTTCTACTTAATTTCGTATTAATAACTTGAGGGTTTCTGATCCTATATTGTCAAGGATCCGGCTAAGGCTTGCTCTACTATATGATTAAGTTATTTGATTAGCCACGTTGTATTTTAGCGAATGTATCTCGTGTAAATATGCATTGTTTCATCCACCACCATGATAATTTCTATCATCATTGTTTCATCACTGTCTCGTGTAGGGAGATTTATATCATCATTGTTTCATCCACCACCATAATAATTTCAGTATTAGTGATTCAACATAGTGGCGTCCGAAACTCTTGATCAGATTAATCTCGACTCTACTTGTGAATTGCGTAATTGTTTTACACCCATAAAGGAGAATGACACATTATATATATATATATATATATATATATATATATATAACATGAATTAAGCGGTGTGGAGGAAGTGAATGACATGTCAATCAGCAAGAGCACTTACATATTTGAGCTCTGCCCTTCTTCCTATTTGCCCTTTAAAGTTCTTTAACCCATTTCCAAATTCAATGGGCTAAAGATCCATGAAGGGCAACTTGAAAAAGGGTATAGATCAATATTTAGTAGCTCAAATTTGCGAATGACTGCCCTCTTCTTTGTTTTTGTCCATCAATTCAATAACAATCAAATTTTCTTTTATGACAATGCATTTTTCTTGTTTGTTAATTTTTTTAAATTTGTATATATGCATGTGTATACAATTTATTAACAATCCTTCAAATTCGTATTTATTAACAATCCTTCAAATAGACTTGCATGGTTAAATAAATTATACACAGTTTTTTCGCGCCTCTTTTGCAAATTATACACAGTTTTTATTAGTAAACGTGTTTGAATAGACTGTATTCTACACGGTTTTTGTTCTTGAACCCTGTAGAAATTGTCCTTAGGGTTTTTTGTTTTGTCGTGTCTTTAATTCTCACCTCCTCCACGGTCTAATGAAATTTCTCTCACTCATCTCTCTCTTCTCCCTTCACCTCACTTTCTGTTAGGGATTCGTCTAATCAAATAACTTTGAAATCGCCAGTGCAAAACTAGGGTTTATGAAAACTCCACCAAATCTAGGGTTTCACTCGCCACTTTGAAATCACCAGTGCAAAAGAAGTTAAAAGGTAACAATACTAACTGAGACGTCATAAGCAACTTGCCCGACCTGACACTTGGCCTAATCTTAGAGCAGATCGACGGACGCGTGTGCTGTCAAAGAGGTGGGAGCACCTCTGGACCTCTTTACCATTCCTCAACATATATTTCAACGAAGGCTTGGTAGGCTTACGATGTTGCGTGTCTGGAGGTACATTTCAAGTGCGGAGGGCTCTAGGTGTGCAACTTAATTGAAAGGTAAATTCAATATGCTTCAAGTATTGGAAAAGTGATGACATGTTAGGACGATTGATACAAACTTTTTGTGCTACAGAGGAAGTGCAACATACATGGATCCTCCTTTTGAATAAGAACCATCTTTTGAATTTTATGATTAAGTCTTTGAGTTATAATGGATAGATATTTGTTGCATGTTTTCTATACTGGAGAATTATGTGAAAACAATCCTTTGTTCGGTATAATTGTAAATGTATTTTAATTTGTTTATAATTTAGAGTGTTTTGTTTATAATTTAAGGTGTTTCCGAGTTTTGCTAGTTGCTACTTAAAGCCTACTTTATATTAGATATGTATATAATGAGATTCAATCTTATTTTGTGATGTATGTGATATTGTATATGTTTAGTTTGAACAGTTAGTGTTTTGCAACTGCTTCTTGTCTCATTAACTTAGGACTTAAATGTTGAATACTTTGCAAATTATGATAGGGAACAAATATGGGTATGGATCCTTCTAAGACTAGAGTAGAGTGTGAAGCCAATGTCAATTCTTGTTCACCTTTATCTTTCAATGGTGAGTAACAAAGATAGACGGCATACTATAAAACAATGGATATATCAATGATAAATGGGAATGGGAATGGAAATATATACAAACAACAACTTCTACATGTGTCAGGAGAATTGATTCAACAAAATCGTTGCTTTCATTGCTCGAAACTTCCGGAAGGCCTTTCATGTCGAACTAATCCTCCTGACACATGTCGAAGTTGTTGTTGGTATTTCCATTCCTTTTCCCATTTTCATTGATTTCTCCATGGTTGATGTTAAATACCCGGTTATGGTTTCCAAATATCATACACGAATTCCTTATAGAAACCGTGTATCTAACCCTAATTATTATACACGGATACTGTGACCAAATATAAATTACTAATTTCAGCGTTTTTTTTTTAGATTTGTCATGGTTCACTTGTAGGAACCTTTATGATAGTACTATATATATAGACACGGTTCCACAATTGTGTACAACGTATCGACTTCTTCATACATGAGGCGCACGAACATAGTTGTGGAACCATATGTCATTAGCTATTTTAACTGTTAATAGTCACGTTTTTTTTGTAGTAGTGTATCGAGTTTACAAGCTATTATCCGAGAGTAAAATCTAGCTACTCATAAGTGCAAAAGATATAACAATTAAACCTAGAAAATAAAACATCTTGCAAATAAAAATAAGTAACAAAGAGAGATAAAACCCGTTAAACTCTGTCGTGAGCCTCCACGTTAGAAGAGTTACACCTCGTAGCTTCGATGATTGCAAGTCTGGCCTCTAGCTCCTTAATTTTGATTCTCCCTTTTCTGTAGTTTTTCATGTTTATATAGCCTTGTATATGCAAAAAAGTTTCGAGATATTTAATTTATTCTTGTTTAGGATCTCTTAATTATGGTACAAACTTAAATAAGCTTTTATTAAAAATTTAAAAAGAAATTATTTGATACTATTGCAAGTAAATGTAAAAAAGAATGGGCTTATTGACTTTTTTTAATTATTCTATGGAGACATTGTTATTTTGAGAGCTGAAAGTTCACTGCAACAAAACGGGGCTTCAGCGACCGGCATCAGCAACCGGTTAGGACGCTGGTCGCTTAAGACCCCAAAAAAAAATTAAAAAATAAAGATGAAGTATTTCGGCGATGAACCCTTCAGCGACTGGCGCCCACAGACTTCAGAGACTGATTTGGCCCGGTCGCTGAAGGGTATCCCTAAAAAATCCCCGCCAAAGTATTTTTTCTCTCTCTACCGCATTTTAGGTATAGCAAAAAAAAAAAAACACAGAGCCCCGCTGCCGCCCGACCCTCGGCCACCCCGACCTCTCCTCTCTCTCACTCTCTCTGTCTCTCTCTCTAGCCGACACCGCCGCTGCCGCCCGACCCCGCTGTGACGAGCAAATGGCTTCAGGTAGTTGTTTGTTCTAGATCTTGCATTTTGTATGTGGATCTCTGTTTTACCAAGTATTGATATTTCTTTTTCGGTATTTTTGAAAAGGGAGAGTATGGGAGAGGGACGAGGGGTTTAAAAAAACAAAGAGGCGCGAGTGGGGAGATCTACGTGGCAGTGGATCCTACATCATCGTTGCCTAGGAATTGGAGTAGAGAAGAGTTGGTTTCACAGAGCCATTTCAGCCCGGGATTGCTTGATTTACACTCCTTTGATACTGAGCTCTTGCCTGAAGTAAGATTTGAAAATGTTACAAATGTATACCGGGGCTTAATTTGTTTTTGTTACTTAGCTTTGAACTAATACTTGTTTTATGTCGTTGTGTTTTAGATCTAGTCCTAATACTTCAATTCCAGTTACTTATAACTATCATTGAAAAAAAATCTTAATTAAAACTTGCAATGCTGATAGAAAACTCATATGTTTTATTAATATAATTGGGCCAATGGTCCTTATGTAGAGCGCTAGACATTAGTCATAGTATCAATCTTCGTTTTGTAAGTTAACTATGCATTACAAATATTACCTATTTGACGTTTTAATTCTTCTCATGGCCCAGTAAATTCAAAAAGATTTTTGCACTGATTTCCCTTCAAACTATACTCATACAGACTGGAGGTCATGGGTTTTATGATGGTTCTTATCCATCATCTTACAATCAAGGCACAAGTGTTAACGAGTTAGACCCTTCTTCAACTTGAATAGGCAAATGGCAAAACCTGATACATTGTCAACGAGTTAGACCACATTTTCTTGATTTGATTGAGGTAATCCAAACTCCATTTCATGTGAATAAATAATAGAATACCATTACATGTCTTACTTTATATATTTGTCATTAAAGGAAGAACGCAAATGCAAACTCCATTTGGTTCGGGATGGCCAAAAGATTGAAGTGGCCGTAGGGACAATATATCCATCACCACAAGGGACAGTTATTCACGGTAGACCTATACCGCCCGACCATGCGAGAGTAATGGTGGATGATTATGTTGCGGGTGAAGATGATACCCCGTACCTGTACCAAATGGTGAGGTGGAAACTCTTTGCTCAGCCCGGTCTAGTTTCACTACATGGCCTAAGGATCTGATATCTTTAGATGAGGTATCAAAATACATATTACTAATTTTTTTACTTACAATTTCTTAACTAGTAGAGTTACTCTTGATTTTTCATTTCCTAATTGCAGGAACCACGCAAAGAGTTACAAGTTCCTACAAGTGGGACCTCAATTCACACTGATGCATTTGCACCAATTCAATACAAGAAGTTTGATGGCCTCAATTTTGACAAGCTGGGTCCAGTTTTCAAGAATCTGCATGATCAGTTTTTGAAGAAAGTTGGCCACGAATTCCTGATCGATCTGTCTGTCAACCTTTTTCATAGCGAGGAGGACCCCATATCCTCCATATCTGTTCATGTAGATGATTTGAAGGACTTGATTACACCAGAGTCGTGACTCCCTGCACCAATTATTCAGATCTTCATGCTGTGAGTTAATAGTTGTAATAATGCAAAAATTTGGCACGTCCCATTCATATTTACTAGTAATGACATTCCTGCCATTATTTGTAGATATGCGCACAAATACTACAAGGATGAATTTCCTAATGAGCTTGTTGGTTTTATGGACCCCGAGAAAACATGTTGGAATCTTTTGACGGGTCATGATGAAGACTGATAATATGCTGATAAATACATAAGGAAAGCATTGAAAGAAAACCGAGACAAGAAAATTATATTCATACTGTATCATCAGAAGTTAGTTCTCTCTCTCTCTATTTATATATAATTTATTTCAAGTTCTTTAATTTCATGGAAATTAAAAAATATAACTCGTGTAGTTCCTGATATATAGAGATCATTGGGTATTGGTCGTGCTGATGGTAAGAGAGAGCACTTTGTACGTGTTTGATTCCGATGCCAAAAGCTCAAAAGTTCTACAGATAATCAAGGTGCTTGCGGAGTAAATTTTTCAAACTTGAATTTTATTAATTACATTTTCAATTGTAAAATGTTAAATATCTTTCGTAAGTACTGATTATTCACTATAATAATATTTTAACAGCCCCTACCGAATGGATCGGTGTATTAGATGAATTGGAAAAAGTGCTAGCTTGAAGGTTATTCAATGCAAGGTAATTAATAATTTGTGTGTTAATTTGTGCATTTATGTAGTTCATAGTTATTCACTAATAGCTTATTGCATGCTTAATTATATTGTCTTAAATCTAATTATTGTTTAATACAGTGCCCACAACAAAAGAGAGGTTGGGAATGTGGATATTATGTCATGTTGTCCGTGCATGATATAATAACTCGCTTCCTCGATGTTTTTCCGAACTTAAAGGTATGCATATTTTTTTCCCAAAGGTATGCATATTCAATGTTGCTTAAAAAATACGTAATTGAAATCGTAATTGGACTCTTCTATCATTTAAAAAATGCAGGAGTTCTCCAAAAGTTACAACGAAACAAACATCGACTACATCCGATCACTGTGGGGTAAATTTTTCTTGAAGGAGGTATTAGTGGAAAAAAGTAAAACAATATAGGATTATTGTAATTTGGTGAACTTGACCTTGTTTAAATTTAGGATGCTTGTAAATTTAAGATGTGTCGATGCTTGTTAATTTAGGATGTGTTGATGCTATTTTTTAGATTGATTTGTTTCATATATATAGGCCAGCAAAAATATGGTAGCTGGACAAATATAATAATTATTTTTTCAAATAAAAATCAAATCAGGATCGGTTATTAATATAATGTCATTCTTGATTAAGGCATCAGGATCAGCGGTTTTAATTAGTTGTTCTTGATTATAGAATCAGGATCGGTTGATTAAATAGCCATTCTTAATTTGAGAATCAGGATCGGTTCTTTTAATTGACCGTTCTTGATTTACCTACACTAGCCAAATATTAAAATTATTTAAAAACTAATCAGGAACGGCTTATATTTTAACCGATCCTCATAAGGGAATCAGGATCGGTAGTTTACAAAATTGTCGTTCCTAATAGTTTAAAATCAGGATCGGTGGATACTAAATTGCTGTTCCTAATTGTTATAATTATTAAAAAAAAAAATTTAACTAATCAGGAACGGTCAACAATATTTAATCGATCCTAATAGTTATAATCAAGATCAATTGTTTATTTAATTGTCGTTCCTAATAATAGAATCAGGATCGGCTAAATATTGTTGACCGTTCCTGATTGGTAAATATCAGGATCGGCGGAATAAAATACCGTTCCTGATTATAGAATCAATATCGGTGTTTTGACCGATACTGATTATTAGTATTATTAGTAACGTCTAGATCTGTATTGCCCCGATGTTCGTTACTGATGTGCCCATTTAACCGTTCATGTTTGTTGATTCTCCACTAGTGTCAATAGATATAAAACAGAAAAATGAACAATAGAAGAAACGTTAACATATTATATTATTAACTAACTTCTATTTACTACAAATTTTTTTATTTAATAAAGTCAAGAGAACAAATAATCATCATACACTGGTTAATTAACTAAGGAAATTAACGTAGGCATGTGGAGAACATTGGCATATAATTGTAACACTCTGATAATTTTAATTATATTTTTGAAAATGTGGTAACTTAAAAAAAAAAAAAAGAAGAAGAAGAATGAGGTGTTATATTTCCACGCGGCTGATGCATGGCAAAACCTTCAACCGCCATTGAACCCACATGTCATCATATATCTCTATCTCTCTCGGTAAAATTCTGAAGAGGAAATGAATTTAAAACCAAAAATGAATAAAAGAGAGAAATGAAAAAAATCAGAAAATAAAAAGAAATATTTTGATAAAAAAAGATCTTGATATTGATATTATTTGATTGTATGTTCGATTAGAATTCCGACTATGTCGCGTTGATTCTGAAGAGTCTTTGCAACTCGATTTGATTTTCTGGATTGATCGCTAGCCAGACTTCTTTATAATTTGTGATTTCAATTTGTGTGGTTAAATTAGATGTTTGAATTGGATTTTGGATTATGAGGGCATGTTTAACGTGATAACGGGTCTAAGGTTCGAATTTGATTGTGACATGGTGAGAATGTGTGTTATGAGAATATGAAAATTGTCTGCGGCAGACATTCCAAATGTGTGAATACTATGTGACTTCTTTTACTGATAACCTAGACCCAGGTGTTATCACTGTTAAATATGCTGGCATAATTTGATGTGAATTAGTGTGGATTAATCCAGCCTGTTTAAATGGTTGTTTAATTAAGCCAATTATAGATAAGCGTGTCGTTAAATAATTGGTATTCAAATCAAACAAGACATAACAGACAACAATCAAACTGATCGAAGTTATGAGATACATATCAATCGGGAAGTATAATCAACTTGAATCATATCAATTTAGATAATTTTTGCTAATTCTCGTTTCGTTCAAACTCAATAATATTATAGTCATATCAGATGGATAAATTCAATAATAACCAAATGGTACACAAATAATAGATATTTAAAAATTGATAATCAAACGGGATTATTCAAACTTTTCAGATTAATCTCATATATCATACAGATCAAAATTCAAACAAAATATAGATAACAGATGGAACTTCGACTCAAATACAGTCCGAGGAACAAATACTTTGATATCAAAATTGTCACGACTCCGCCGTTGGGCTGTCGCAACAAGAGAGGCACCCTCGCATCCATCCTTTGTCCCATCAACCTACATTGCAAAAACAACACAAAGAAACAAAACAAATAAGTTACAAACTCAGTAACTGGTTATTTAATAATGCGCTTCTCTATAATTGGCTTATTTAAACAACCATTCAAACAGACTGGATTAATCCATACAAATTTACATCAAATTATGCCTACATATTTAACAGTGATAACACCTGGGTCTAGGTTATCAGTAAAACAAGTCACACAGTATTCACACATTTGGAATTAATGTCTGCCACAGACAATTCCCAGATTCTCAAAACACACTATCTCATCATTTCACAATCAAATTTGAACCTTAGACTCGTTATCACATTAAATATGCTCTCATAATCCAACACTCAATTCAAAATCCAATTCAACCAAACAAAACGAAAACACAGATTATAGAGAAGTCCGGTTAACTGATAGCGATCAATCCAGAATCCAATTTGAATTACAACAACAGTTCATAATCAACGCAACATAGTCAGAATTCCAATTGGATATTGATCAAATAGCAATCAATATCAACATATTTTTCTGTCATTTTCTCTCTGGGTTTCACTTTTCATTTTTCACTCTTTTTGTTTTTCCTTTTCTGAATCAATTAAAGGAGAAGGGGAGCTTTTGAATCATTTACCACGGTCAAAATTTTCATGCATGGGGCCACGTGACAGCCACGTTGGTCTCTTCTTCTTCTTCTTCTTTTTTTTGGAGTTTGCCATTTTGTATAATAAACCTTTAAATTTAGATTCAAAATAATTGCAAAAAATTAAATTTACCAGATGTTACAAATTATCTCCCTTTAAAAGAATTTTGTTCTCAAAATTCAAACGGATGATATTCAAATCGCACAAGTCATAATATACAATAATCAATGAACGTTTTAAATATAAATCAATCGAAAAAGATGATCAACTTGAATCAAATAAAGTTACTTGTCACTAAATTCAATTACATTGAAATTACACGATTATATAAAATCATATGAGATAAATAAATAAATTTGGTAATAATCAAATGGTTTCACGTATTATTTAAAATCAAACGGAATTACTCAAACTTTTCAGATTGATCTCATTAATCAGACATATGAAAATTCAGATCAAATATGGATAACAAATGAAACTCGGATCCAAACACAATCCAATGAACGAATGCTCTGACACCAAAATTGTCACGACCCAGCCGCCGAGCCGGGCCATGCGACAAGAGAGGCACCCTCGCATCTATTCTTCGTCCCGTCAACCTATGTCGTCACAAAAATAACAAACAAAAACAATATGGGGTCAGCTACAAAGATCAGTAACCAGTTATTTAACAATGAGTTTCTCTATAATCGACTTAATGAAACAACCATTCAAACAAACTGGATTAATCCACACAAATTCACATCAAATTATGTCTGCATATTTAGCAGTGATAACACATGAGTCTAGGTTAACAGTGATAACCCTAATTAATTAAAAACCCAAAATCCCAAAATATTTAAAGCCTTCTCTAGTCCCGTCGGTCAAACAACATAAAGGAAAATTAAAGTTTTGTTGAATAAAACAAAATACAAGGAATAATATTAATTTGCCTAGAAGACCATCCATGCCATTTAATTTGCCTAGAAGACCATCCATGCCAATAAATCCTTGATTGGTTTTGATCTACTGTGGCCTTCGTGTGTGTCCGAATCTGAGTCGAACACGTCTTCGAGACGCACTACGTCAGACTTCTCGGGTTGATGAAAGCTTGACCTCAAACTTGTATTTTCACCTCGAGTTCGGGTTTTCTTCCTCTTATCTTTATAGACTTCTTTGTAGTTGTACACAAAAACACTTTCGTGTACAACCCTTGTGACAACAAGTAACACTACTCGGATTCGTGTACTGTTGGAAACTTGCATTGTTACTATTTGTGCGGTCTGTGAACAACTCTTCCAACTAACCGAATAGTCACAATTGAATTTCCGGATACCGTCATAATCTGTGGATTTTCTCGGGAAAAACTTCGAGAAGAATTTTCGGGTACTGTCATAACCCGCTGACTTTGCTGTGGAACCCGACTGAAAGAATGGATCATTGTAGTTGGACCTTACGACATCATCGTTGGTCGAACACAAGTTTAGATGGCAGCAATATATCAGCTTTGACCTCCAATTTTGTCTCGAAGTTCTTTGTCAAAGTGTTTACGTAGTCTTCTTCATCAAGCTCGAAACTTTCTTCAACCACGACAAGCTCATCCGGTTGTTCTAGGCACTCTTCCATTGGAGCGGTTGCCATTTGGTTTGGGGGTGGGTTGTTGCGGTTGAGGGTCGGATTGTCATGTTGTTGGTGGTTTTAATTCATTGGAATTGAGGCGCTCTCGAACACTGGTAAGGCATTCGATTAATGCTTTATGGTCTTGTTGATCTTGTTCGAGGATGGCTAGTAATTTTGAGTTGGTCATCGTTGAACTTGGGGGATGTCGAACTTGGTTGTCGAAACTGGTGGTTGATGAAGTTGGTTGTCGAACTTGGTTGTCGAAGATGATTTTTAATGGTGTTGTCGAAGTTGATGGTTGTCGAAGTGGGTGGTTGTGGAATATGGTTGTCGAAAATGATTGTCGAGGGTTGTTGGTGGGAGCAAGGCATTCAATTAGATTAGTGAGGCGTTGTATGGTGTCGGTATGATTTTGTTGCATATGGTCAAGAATAGGAAGAAGGTTGGGATCGGCCATTGTAAGTAGAAGGGTTTGATGGGGTTTGTTTGCCAAACCAGGTTGGTGTCGAACTGGGTTGGTGTCGAACTAGTGATGTCGAACTGGCAGTGATGTAAATGGTTGTCAAACGGGGTGATTGTCGAAGATACAACTTCACGCAAGTGCGAAGGTGGCGGTCGAACTTGGCAGTTAACGGAGATACAACTTCACGCAGGCGCGAAGGTGGTTATCGAGCCTCGCTCTGATACCAATTGACGCAAAGTGGTCCCGGTACGTTCTTGCCCGTTAAGCTCACGTAGTCGGTTTATTAGTAAAGAGGAGAATAAAATGGAATTTCACGATAAAACTCAAACAACACAACTAAAATTCATATATAAACTTCACTCCCTTACAACCTTCATATCCGAATCTATTTATAGCCTAAACTTTTCTTAGTCCTTTAAGAAAAAAATAAATGCTAATTAATTAAAAACCCAAAATCCCAAAAATAATTAAAGCCTTCTCTAGTCCCGTCGGTCAAACAAGATAGAGGAAATTAAAGTTTTATTGAATAAAACAAAATAAGACCATCCATGCCAATAAATCCTTGATTGGTTTTGACCTACTGTGGCCTTCGCGTGTGTCCGAATTTGAGTCGGACACTTCTTCGAGACGCACTGCGTCACCTGTTAGCAAAGCAAGCATTTTAGAATGCCTGGCCTGTCATCCGTGCGGCCTCTGGGCTATGCCACACACGGCATTGAGGATGCCGCATGGTCTTCTGATTTAGCGAATTTTCTTGATATTTCGTCATTTTCCATATTGTGCACTCCATGTGAGGTGTTGCATTCTCCACGTAATGTCCAATTTTGACGGCTATTTGATAATTGTCGAAATATGACATTTTTCATCTGTTTTTGGCATAAATACGCAACTTTCTTTAAAACCTGTCAAAATAACTCAAAAACACATTTGCGGTACATAAATTAGAAAAATAGCTACTTCACATTCGTTTTGCGCCATTTTCCGAATAAAAAGATTGTGATTTTTGCTATATGATTTAATTGCAGGAAAACATAGAAGGAGAGCCCATTCACGTACGCTCATTTTTTATACAAAATGGTAGCTGCCGACACACTGTTTGTATTTTGGACATATTTTGGTCATATGAACTCCAATTTGGGTGAACCAAAGCTTGACGGAAAGAAGACACTGAGATCTACAAATTTTGTGTTAGAAGAATATCTAAATTCAGTTCTTGTGGACAACAGGGACCTTTTGTTGGGCTGCCAGAAATTCCCGACAGGAGGCCACCTGGCTAAAGACGTATGAACTCCACAAAAGCTCCCGACTGAGATTTTGGCGGGCCGCCAGACTCCCATGGTGGGCCGCTAGCAGTCAAAACCCTCGACAACAGTTTTTGTAAAGCGTCGTATTTCGACAGGCGACGGGCCTCCAGACTTCCATTGTAGGCTGAAAATCTGCCAACTTTGCACATTTATAATGGCACCAAGGATACCACTGAGTTCAACATTGGATACAACGTTCCAATGAATCACGCACAAGAGTTATTGATCAACCCGATGGATGGAATCTAACAAACAGTTATTGATCAACCCGCTGATTCAATCCATCTCACGTAAGATGACAAATTTAATTTTACTCTAAAATTCTACAAATTCATAACAAAGCAAAAATAAATAAATAAAATGTTTGCATGAATGATTTTACTCTATCTTGTTTGCAAAAAGATAGACGACATACTACAAAACAATGGAGGATTGGTCCAACAAAATCATTGCTTGATGCTTCCGGAAGGACTTTCATGTCGAACCAATCCTCGTGACTCATGTCGAAGTTGTTGTTTATATTTCCATTCCCATTCCCATTTCCAATGATGCCTCCATTGTTTTGTAGTATGCCGTCTATCTTGTCGCTCTCCATGCAAACAACGGTCTCCCTACGCATCATTCATCCAAATTCATTCAAGATTAATTTTATATGTAATTTTTGATATATCTGTTTAAATTTAGCATTGATAATTTATATACATGACAAAGATACAAGTTAGAATTTGTGGAATTCTGATTATTTTTCAGTAAAAGGAAAAGGGGATCGATAAGTTCGTATTTATGGATTATTAACTTGTATAATTAGTTGTATACTTAAATAGACAAAGATAAAATAAAACTAAATAAAATGTAAAAACTGCAAATGCATTCTTGGAAAAAAAAATTATGCACATGTAAAAAGACATATTTGTTGCTTATCTGTGAGATTGTTGATCCTACCATCATAGATGAGGCCTATATTGTTTCAAAACATGAACAGACAACTCCAACTGTAAAAACATTCAAGAAGAATTTTTTGCATAATATTTCTTGTATATGATTGATTTAGCATCCACATATAATAGACATAATTAGAGTTTATCAGTGAGTTTTAGTGAACTTATGATCACAATATGGGGTCTAAATTAATTAAAAACATGAACATACACTCCAAACACATTGTACGTAAATGCAATCAAGAAGAATTTGATGCATAGTATTTGTCGTATTTGTTTGATTTAATACGGATTAATTTATTCGCGTGTACAAGACATAAGTTAGAGGTTATCTAATAATTGTTGTTCTGGCATTCGCAGAACGAAACCTATATTGTTTAAAAACATTAACATACATATTTAAATACACTATAAATATTTTTCAGAAGAATTTAATACATATTTTGTTGTATATATATGTTTGATTTAACATAGATAAATTTATTTATGTATAATAGACATAAATTTAGAGCTTATTTGTCAATTTTGGTGATCTTACGATCACATGTGAAGCCCAAATCAATTAAAAATATCAAACAAAAAAAGCGCACTGTAAAGAATTTTCCTGCATAATTTAAGTTGTATTTATTTAATCTTGTGTTATTCTACATCGAACGTTATTTCTTCTACAATTTTAGTTGTATTTAGTTCGAGTAATGATGCTCATCCAAAATTGTACTAATTTGTAGAAAGTTGCAATGCTTTTAAATCATCCTAAAGTTTGCACTAAGTATGCAATTTTTTTAAATCTAAAAATAATCACACCTTGTTGGTGTCTATATATCCCTTGTGCTCTGTACAGACATGATTTTACAACCATTGTTTATTTGAAGAAGGCCATTTTTTATATATTTTAAATTTTGTGGATCAACATTGGAACCTGAGTGCTTTTATTTCTTTTGTGTATATATGGGCCAAGATATAATATGTATTCTTTCATGTTGGACTAATAAATTGACCCATTTATTAGTGAAAATAGACCTGATCAATTTCCTATCTTTCAATTTTAGGCAAGGATCATTTAAGTATCACTGTCAAACTGATGTTATTAATTAGTTGTACCAATTAGAATCTGACTGATGGAACTGGCTAGCAACCCAGAGACTACAATAATTTCATATTATAATTACTTTTCAAATTATACATAACCACAAATTATCTACTAAATACATATACATATACAATTAATGGGCTGCAATATTGATCTTCTTATTCTACTTGCTGGAGTTGATATAATTTGTACTCTCCTCTGAAAAGCTATATACCACTGAAATACACATTGAAATGTTAAACATTAAATGCAACGCAACCTATGGCAAGAATAACTCCTGCCATGAAAAATGCTCGAGCGGCGACTATCTACCCCTGCCAAGAATAACCCTGCCATAAATTATATATGATATGAGATAACTTTCTCATAGTCAAGTCTTGCACTGTTTGTATCTCTTTCAATATTTGCATTTTATTTAGCAGGATACATTGACCACAATTGGCATATTTTAATTTATGAGCAAGTTTCTCCAAATTAAAATTTTGATTTAAGAGAACATCAGCACAATATTTCTTTAAAAAAAATTCCGAATATGTAATAAGTGATCTTAATATTGAAATTAATTAAAAATTACCCAGAAAAAAGCATCATGTTGCTTCTTCATTTTTTAATGCTATCTTTTTTACACTCAATAATTTTACTTACATACACCAGCAAAATGGAAGAGGAAGACAATGATTAATTTCATAAACTTTAGGTTCTGAGAATTAAAAAATACACACACACACAAAACTAATCAATTGTTTAAGAACAATAAGAGAAAAGTAGCACTTACCTGTTTGTTTCCCCATTTAGTCCCGACCTCATAGTTACAACCCGCCACCTCAGTCGCCTCTTTCAAAACCATCTTCGACCCAATTTGCTTGTGATCATTTACACATTTCAATGATGAACCAAACAAGGCACGCCTCGCATGAGACGTGTCGGTCCCCACATAAGTTGGCCCGCATGATCCATCAAGACCATGACCATTTATCATGAAGACGTGCTTGATTTCACCTCCATATATATCGTTCTTGTTGAGTCCCTGAAAAAGCTGAGGCAATTGCACAAAAGCAAGCTTGGCAGAGGTGGCAGGGTCTAGGAAAGAGCATTGTGCCCGGTATGGTGAAGTCCAGAGCATTGTGCCAGGGTATAGGAAAGAGCATCATACCCTCCAACTCGCCGCGTAGAGTTTGCAGTCTTACTTGCTTTACTCAGTCGGCCACCTTGAAGACTTTTTGCAACGTATCCCATGCTTCCTTGCCAGTTGTCGCGCTCGCTATCTTTTCAAAATCCGACTCGTCAACCGCTTGGAACAACATATATAGCGCTGTCTTGTCCTTCATTCGCGTTTCTTTCAACGCCTTTACCTGATTCGCCATCTGAACTGTGTTTGCAGCCGGCTCTTCAAAACCGACTTCAACTACTTCCCATGCGTCTTGGGCCCCGAGTAGTGCTTGCATTTGGATGCTCCAGTTGTTGTAGTTGGTTTTCATCAATCGTGGCAGTGGCATACCCCCCACCGACATTCTCCCGGAATTTGCCATCGGCTCTGATACCAATTTGTAACAAATAGAGAATGGTGGATTTCACACTTTGAGATGAAAGAAGGGATGGATAAACAAGCAAGTTCTTTGTATTATAAACTCTTATATTTTTCTCTTGTTCTCTCTCATTTAACAACTGAGATACAACTCTATTATATCCCTAAACAAGACTTAAAATTCGTACTTAAAACATAATTCAAAACAACTCAAACCAGAATACAAAACAGCACAGTAAATTCTGACCCATTGTTACTAAAACTGCTATAACTTTCTCTAGAGAACTCCAATCGACTTGAAATTTGTTGTATCTGAAAATAGACTTCAATAGCTTTATTTTGATAGGTAATACGCCCAAAATGGTTAACGTTTTCCCCTTCAATTATCATTTAAAACAGCCTTAAATCTGTCCACTGTGCAGTCACGAATTTAATGGCGAATTAAGTTTATTCATCAACATTCTCAAGCTCTTAATATTCTCTTCTTTTCTTTACATGGGTCACTAGACTAAGGTCAAGGTCAAAGTCACCAGTGCTACCACTGATCAAAATTCTCTTCTTTTCATATTAATTATTTGCCCTAGATGTTCTAAAAAAATTTCTCGCAAGAAAAAAAAGAAAAAGAAAAATACGTTGACCGGCAGTCAGATGGTACCCAAGACAGTCAGGTTTACAATGTATTTTCTGGACACTGTACAATTGATCAAAATAAGGTGTTCTAGTGCTACCACTTGTCTGTACAATGATCTCTCAAGATGAAAGTTTTTCACGGTCTCCAGGAACCTTGTTTGACTAATCTATTTTCGTTAGTAAGCCCAACCTAGCGTGAGTAAGTATTTTATGAGGCAGGCAGTTTATAGGGAAGAGTTCATACCCCTAAGCAGCAAGCAAGTACGGCTATAATAGACATACCATGCATCGGGTAAGGACACTGGTCTTTTAGAAACTCTACGAGACCACCAGACGCACCTCTTGTGTCATGCTCGATCGGTCCTATTATTGATGACTGACCAAATGATCTTCGGGTGACATGCTCACGATAGATGGAGAGGCTGGAGAGACATTAGCCTAAAGGGCAACTAAGCATACAGAATCCTCAGGTAAGATCGAAGGTTCTATCCAACAAGCATACACACGAAACCCGGTCTTGGGGACAAATCGATTTTGGAGGGAAAGGGAGTGTTAGCATCTACTAAGGTGGAATTGGGAGTTACCGTTGAGAGTCTGGTTAACTTAGTAAAATATGAGCAAAAGGAGGGATGAATGTAAACAGCGTGGGAGGCCATTAGAGTTTACTGGGCTTAGCCAAGAGTGAAAAACTGAAGAAATACAGACTGGGCCTCTCGTGAGCCCAAGTAAAGAACGTATGGAAGAAATGGAAATGTTAAGGCCCACTAAAAGAAAAGGCACAGCTTCAAGCAGCGCTAGCTAGAGCGGTTGCTCAGATGGAGGCTCATTTGGAGTTTTGGGTCATAGGGTGGACAGTGAAAAGCGCTGTCGCATAAATAGGTTGCAAAATAGGTAAACTATGAAGTACAGGGGAATTGCAAAATTTTAAGGCCTTTTGTTTTATCGAGGGTTCTTATGGAGACCTCATCTCCTGTAAATCTAGTTCAAGTTATAGTGACTGTCATTTTAAAACTATAGACATTAGTGTTTTTAAGAGGCATTATGCGGAACAAACTTCACTGTTTTACTAGTTTCAATGTATACCAGATATATATGAATACTTAGCAAATAATGTTTGCATCAATGATTTTGCGTAGGGAGACCGTTGTTTCCATGGAGAGCGACAAGGTAGACAACATACTACAAAACAAGGGAGGAATCAATGGAAATACAAACAACAACTTCGACATGTATCAGGAGGATTTGTTCGACATGAATGGCCTTCCGGTAGCTTCAAGCAATGAAAGAAATGATTTTGTCGATAACTTATTTGAACAGAATCTTTTTTTCCCGGAAGACAATGTCGAGCAGGGAGTTGGATCAGCGGTACACCATTCCAACTTCCAAAACTGGACCTTCAAACCATCGTACTTTTAGACCTACATGTGTCAGTTCCATTTATTTATTTGCTTTTTGTTTAGAGAAAAGGTACTGTTCCCCAGCCCATCATCCCCGTAATATTCCTGCCTTCTATTTTCACGCGTTTTCAACTGTCCGCAGACGCGGTTTCAACTGGCGCTAACGGTCCGACCGTTCCTCCCATTTTCCTTATATAAACGAAGTTTCTAAGTTGCCGATGTTTTCTATTTGTCTCCTTCGTTCTTTCCTAATCTGACGATCTCCTATCCCAATTTTGACAATATCTGATTTTCATCGATGATTCTATCTTTTACGGGAGTTGATCTCCAAGATCAGATCGAACTTATTACCACTAAGCTGGAGTCTGTGATGAGAAATTGCAAAAGACATGGATTCAAATCAAGAGCAACACCGGTTGTAAACGAATCGGTAACTTTAATCATGAATAGCACTAACGATTGGATCCAAATATGAGACGGAGCATCTGAGACATGGATTTGGAGACGAGGTAAACATCATCTCTTGGATATTTGATTTTGGTAATTTGTTGTAATTAATGGTTTTACTTTGGATTTTTGATAGCTACTTGTAAATTGGTGTAATATATATGTACTCTTACCACTCATGGAGGAGGTGTAAAACTCTCTACACGCCAACTGCTTGATAAAATGTCTGAGAGATGGATTGGTTCCCATGTTGCCATTTGTACTTTCTTTCTTAAATTTTGTTGTAAAATAGGGATATTTCGGTTGGCTCAGATGTTCTGGAGTGATGAGGTGGAGAGTGCGTAAGTAAATTGCCTGATCTCTACTTAGCATCCATTGCAAAAATAGCTTTCTCTATTTGCGGACTCCGATATCAAATCCTCCTTTTTACAAAATTACAGTTCATCTATGACCTGCCATCCCGTCTGTACAAACATAGTAACAAAGTACGCGTTTAATTCGCGAATAAAACATTTTTGGGGTGTTTCCGAACTTAATGGCGTATTATTCGTTGACCGAACATTTGACCGAATAAAACGCGAATTTAACGAATTTTACGAATAATACGCATTTTTTTCAAGTTTTTTTCGGAAAAAAATTTCGAATTCTTGCGCGCACAGTAATTTCCCCAAGCACAGTACTGTTTTACGCGTTTTTCCAGGCACCCATGTGAGCTGCTCAGAGCACATTTCCCATTATATATACTTTTTGACTATTTGATCTTCTATGGCCAAAAACAAGCAGTATATCGTATAGTAAATCATCGGTAATAAATTAAATATGCACTGAGATCTCGTATTGTAATTTCGAATTATTCTCGAATTATACCCGAATTATTTCCGAATTACGAATTTTTGACCTTGTCGAACCGAACCCGAATTATTCATTTGTTACTATGTGTACAAATGCATCAGGGCCGAAACATGTGCTGATGCAGTGAAGTTTTTCACTGGATCAATGTACAACTGTTTAGATTTTGAATCTGAAGATGAAATAGGGCGTCTTATGGTACTGATTCGTATTGCAGACAAAGATTGAAAGTGGTTGCTTCTTGATTTCCATCTCTCGACACTGGTATTATTCAGTACCAGTGCCTATACTCGACACTGGTAACCTGACCGTCGACTCCACGATCACAGATCTCGGTAGAGCAATTGGTCACCATGTTCGTCAGCCACACTCCATACCCGATCTCCTCCAGTGGCCGCGTCAAATCGCTCAGGTCTTTCTGTTTTGCCTCTTATGAGATTCTTCTGCTCTAGTCCATTAATTTGATCATCTTGTAAAACTGTTTTGCCTCTTGTGAGATTCTTCTGCTCTAGTCAATTTGTTATGTTCACAGTCTAGATCGGTTAGGATTACAGTATCTATGCAATAGTTTTACGGGATCTATCTAATAGTTTTACATGATATATATAATAATTTACTTGATCTATGCAATAGTTTTCAGTTCTTTATTTTAATATGTAGATTGATTCATGCAACTTATTCAGTTAGTATTACAACTGATGCAATTATTTTACAGGTTTCTTGCAATTGGTTTACAGGATTCTTGCAATTGTTTTACAGAATTCTTGCACTAGTTGTACATGATTCTTGAACTAGTTTTACAGGATTCTTGCAATTATTTATAGGATTCATACAATTTTTTTACATAATTTTTGAACTAGTTTACATGATTCTTGAACTACTTTCATAGGATTCTTGTAATTAATTGTTTAACAAGATTTTTGCAAATATTTTACATGATTCTTAAACAAGTTTTACAATATTCTTGCAATCGTTTTAAGGATTCTTGTAATTATTATTCATGATTCTTGCAATTTTTTTATATGATTATTGAACTAGTTTTATAGGATTCTTACAATTGTTTTACATGATTCTTGAACTACTTTTGTAAGATTCTTACAATTGTTTAACAAGATTTTTGCAAATATTTTACAGGATTCTTACACTAGTTTTATAGGATTCTTGCAATTATTTTACATGATTCTTGAACTAGTTTTATAGGATTCTTGCAATTGTTTAACAAGATTTTTGTAAATATTTGCATGATTCTTAAACTAGTTTTACAAGATTCTTACAATTGTTTTACATGATTCTTGCAATTTATAACCTTGTTTATACTTTCCGCCAGGTAACTCTAATTTATAACCTTGTTTATTTTATTTTTTTGCAGGATGATATTTCAAATGAACGTGTTGTTCTAGTGATGAGGCTTCTCACTCATCCAATGTATTTTATTGTATTGATGTTAGTGAATAGTTATTGTTTGTGCTTGTTTGTATATGTTGTTAGATACAGTAGAGTCAAGAGAGTCAGAGGTCAAAGGACAGCGATCAGTCGTGGTAAAATGGTGCAATTGATGTAGTGTAAGATACAGTTAATGCTGTTAGATATACTAGTTTTAGTGAACATTGAAATATATAAATATATATCATTTTTTGTATAGATCAGGAGAGCCAGAGGTCGCTGAACAGTTATTTTTGTGACTAGTGAAATTTTATAGTTTGTATATGTTGTTTTTATAGTTTCAGGTGTCAATTTGAAGTCTTGTAGTTCACATATGTTAGTTTTATAGTTTGCATCTCCTAATTGTACAGTATTGAAGTATGTTACATGATATATATCCATAGATAAATATCAAGGTTCTAAATAGCGTTTATAGCGTCATAGCGGGAAGGCTAAAAAAAAGCCATAGCGAATAGCGTCGCTATAGCAGAAGCTATTCAAAATAGCATTTTTATTTTTACATTTCGTATATTCAATATTTGTACTAAATATCAACATTATCTATAGTCTCATAGAACAATAAATAACACCAAAGTAATTAAGAAATTATAATATTCATATTGAATCCGTACAAAGTCCAAATTGCGGTTCAAAATATCCATAGTAATATCATAAACTATCGATTTTTCCTATTAAAAATATCTTAAGCATCATGATTCATAACATAATCTTTTTTTTTCTATTCAAAATTTAATTTCGGTTTGGACTTTTTTTCTATTCAAATTTCAATTTCTATTCTCAATTTCAAATTGATTTATCTGTAGCAAGTAGCAACAAATTCAATTTCGGTTTGAAGTTTTTTTATCTTTATTTAAAACCCATATAAATTGCTTTAAAAAAAAACTCATATATTGTATAGCGCAAATAGCGCATTTTGATGTCATAGTAGCGTTTGGGGTCCAAAAATGCTATAGCGCGCTATTTAGAACACTGATAAATATTAATAATTGAAGAAAAAAATGATGAATTTTTTTTAAAAATTAAAAAAATTAAAAAAAATTAAAATTTTAATTTCAAAAAAAGAAAATTTTAATTTTGATGCAAAAAAAATAATTTTGCATAATTTTAGGTGTTATTTGTAAATAACTACAAGTTTTAGAAGTATTTTGTTTTTCAAATCTTCTAAAAGCTCAAGTACAGCCGTACAAGTTTTAGAAGTTGTTTGTTTTTCAAATATTATAGAAGCTGGAAGTACAGTTAGTTTTCAAGTTGCTAACAGTTTTCAACTAACTTGGGACCACTTGGGTTGTTAGAATTTTTAACTAGGTATTATGCATGATTTGTTGTTGAAGATACAGTATTGATTATATAGTTTTAAATATTCGCGCAAGTCAAATGACAGTTTTTTTGAGAAAAAAGTGGGTACAATTAGTCGGACCCTTTAGTTTAATGTTTGCTTATTGTTTATTGTTTGCTTTCTTTGTTGAAGAACTCTCCACTTGCAAAACTTTATGCTTGTTATGGATAGAGATTTGGATATTTTAAGGGAACTCCTTTATATATGCATGGTAGACTTGTATGTGTTTGCTTATTCATGGCCAATCTAATTTAATTCAATGTTCCAGGGTTATATTTTTTAGTTAAAGAGAGAATGAGAAAGGAAAAGAGTGGTTCCGCTAGAAACCTTTAGATTCTTTCACTTGTTCATATTATTTAATTAATTATTTTGGTACATATAAAAATATTTACTGCACTATATTTTACATGAACTATTTCTAACACCAAGATTACATGCATCTCTAGCTTATCTAAACAATTTTAAACCTAAATAGTTGTATTGATTACATCTGTGTATGATATTTATTCATTTACAAAAATGGGGGGGTCTGTTCTTCTAACCTAACATTTTTTAATAAGTTACAAAAATTGTAAACAAATTTAAAGACATTGTAAGAAATAAAAATATATTTATAGATGTGATGTTGGATGAACCTTATCATTTTTTATATAAAAAAAAACTATGCTGCAATTTCTATAAAATTATTAAGACTATGGAAAATTATAGAGCTGTGAAATTATATATGTTTACAATTGTTTACCAAGTAGAAAAACTTACATTCTTCCAACTGTTTTATTAGAAATATACATGATATAGAGATTCTCCGTTTATGGCGGAGAAATTCTTTTTTCAAAGTAAAATTAGCTATAAATAAATAATTACTGTACAAAAGTATCAGCGAAAAACATGGAAAGAAACTTTTACATGCCCCACTTGTATCTATTTTTTCTCATAATCCCAACCAATAAAAATGTGATCTGGCCCTATTTCTCGGGATATAGCGCACTTAGAGGAACTTAATAAATAGGAAATCATAGTAGTGAAAGAAATTAGTCACATCAATATTCATTTCGTTATGTCACGTCACGTCTAAGGATAGAATTAGAAAATTAAAATTGGCAGGGACTAAATTAGTTATTGTAGTGTAATTTTGTTTTATAAGGGGAGCTAATATGTGTAAGTACTTCAATAAATTATAAAATATAAAGGACTAAAGTGCTAATTTATAATTTATAGGGGTGTCTAAACTAGGTTATTGAAATGGACCGGCTGGTCCAGGATCGGACCGGACAACCCGGGGTTCTGACCCGGACCGTTCCCCAAACCCGGACTGGACCGGACCATGGCTAGGGTTGGTCGTAGCATGGGTTTTGTTCATTTTTTCCCCATACCCGCCTAAACCCGGACCGTGTAGGCCCATCGACCTGTCCCGGACCGAACCGGACCAATCCCGGACCGGACCAGATAGAACCGAACCCAGACCCGTGTAAACCCGTAGAAGCCATGTAAATCGGACCAGACCAGACCTCTCTCGAACCGATCGTAGAAGCCATGAAAGAGAAGTTTCTGAAATATTGGGAAGAAGTACCTCTCATGACCATTATCGCAAATTGCCTCCATCCGGTGTTCAAGAAGAAGTTCACGATAAAAATACTTCAATGGTACAAGCATAATCTACATCTAGACCCATCATTGGAGGAGGCACGCGTGAACAACGCATTGGATGAGATGTTCAACATATACAACACAAGAAGAAATGTCAATCAACTGTCTTCGAGCCGTCGCGGTGTTAGGTATGAATATAAATATACATGTGCTTTTAATCTCTATTATTTATAAATTAAATGTTATTTGACCACTATTTTTTTAATAATGACAGGAGCAGTAGCAGTAGTGGATTCTAATAGATTTGCAGGATGATGAAGACCCGCAACTATCCCACAGTAACACAAAATAATTAATAAGTTATTGTTTAGCGATGATGGAACATGATTCCATTGATGTCATGGAGTACTGGAAGAAGAATGCAAGTGCCTATCTAACACTGGCGATGATGGCCCGCGACATATTTGTCGTGCCCGTGTCAATCGTCCCTTCCAAATCATGTTTTAGTTCGGCAAACAGGATCCTCGCTGATAAACGCAGTAAGTTGGGTGCAAATGTTTTCGAGAGACTTGTGTGCTTGAAATATTGGATTGATGCGGAAAATTGCACGCAACATGCATCCATAGAAGCAACATCATCCGGTGTCAAAACTCAAGAAAGCGGTAACGAGGTGGACGAGGGTTCAGACAGTGACCAAGAGAGCGATATATGGTATATGAACAACAACTTCTAGATAGGTAGTGTCGGTATAACTTTCTAAACTCTTTCAATCTTTATGATTATTTTTTTAAAATTAAAATTTTAAACATTTCAATTACTTTTTTTAATTATTCATTTTTAAGAAAATTACTAACAAAAAAAAAGTTAGAACTCCGCCTATGTTATTTTACATAGCCGGTCCCAAGCCTGGAATAAAGGAGGAGGGTAACTTTTGTTTTTAAATCTATTGTTTTAAAATAATTCGGTTTTAAAGATCAAATAATTCGTATTTTTTTCTAAAATAATTGATTTAAGGAATTTTTGTAAATATCAAAACCGAATTTATTTCCTATTATTCTTGTGAAGTAAATATTTTTTTTAAATAGTTGATTACTTCAATCTTCATTACATATCAAACATTTCAAAAATCTAAATCATTTTTTTATAAATAATTTATTTTTCGACACTAGACTGACAGCATAAATGTGGTGGTCTATGAAAGAGATAAAACATCGAGAAAAGATATCATGAATGCATTTTCTCCATGTTTTATCTCCTTGATACACCACCACATCCGTGCTCTAAGTGCAACGTCCATGATACATTTTCAAAAAGATTGATCTAATTCGGTTTTGTTTTAAATCAATTGTTTTAAAATAATTCAGTTTTAATAAAAGTGTTGGAATGTCATGAATTTTGGTTTTATATTTTATTATAACAAAAATTGTTCAGTTCAAATAACAAACTTGTTAAATTGGAAAAAATAAAATTATTTCACCAGAGGCAGAGGCGCAGTAGAACAGAGGCAGCAGTGCAGCACAGCAGAAAAAAACATGGACCGGACTAGACCGTGGACCGGACCGGACTGGACTGTGGACCGTGGGAACCAAGGGTTGAGCACTGGTTTGGGTTGGCCACAAAAAACCGGACCCGTGGAAACCGACCCATCCAACCCGTCCAACCCGTGGACCGGGCGGGTTTGGACCGGACCGGACTAGTCTAAACACTAGTCTAAACCACCCCTAACTAATACTATGTTTCGCCACTAGTCACGTCATGTCACGTGACATGACTTGTGTGTCATGACGTGTCCATTCACGTGACATGACTCCTTAAAAGTATACTTCAATTTATTTCACAATTAGAAGTTCCAACAATTGTTTAATTTTTCGAAATGGAAATTACAGGGCAAAAATAAATCAGCAATTTAAAGAAATATTGAAAATTAATTCTCTGGATAATTTTAGGCCATAGTTGTGCTTAGATGTCTAAATATAACAAAATTTTACCAACATATCAATTAAATTCTACATTATCCTTCTAAAATAAAAATAAAAATTTCTGCCTTAATTTTTTACACTAAAACAATCAATTTTTTCCGTGTCTGTTTTCTCTCCTCTACGGTTATAGTTCTATATTTAGATTATATCTCGCTAAGTTTTCCCCTGTATGATGAGCTGTGTATATATAGCCATTCCATTTTGTTTGCTTAGCTCAGGATTATGTATCAAGACAACTTAGGTACTGTTTTTCTTTGATTTTCCTCCTTTCTCATCTTCAATAATCGCCATTTCATTCGAGTATTGCGTCACTTCTTTATGAAATTACCGATTTTCCTGTAAAATTTAGACGATTAATTTTGAGACTAATTATTGGTTATTTTCTTCATTTACTTATATTTTTTTTTGTTAACGTTCTTTTGTTTGAAACTCGTTTTTTAGCTCGTGCAAGAAGATGAAACTATTTTTCGACTCTTTCCTTGTCTTTTTTTGCATCCACCACAAGAGGAAAAACTTAATTAGTTACTATCTTCTTTTCCTCCTTTCTCATCTCCACCAAAATTTCTGTTTCCCCTTTTTCTCATCTCCATAAATTTTTCTTTTCCTCCTTTCTGATCTCCATTAATGCTCATTTCATTTGAGGGTTGAACCACTTAATTCTTTACCCAATTACTGATCATCCTTTCACCAAAATTTAGACGGTTAATTTTGAGACTACATATTGGGTATTTTCTCAAAATTCTGACTGTAATTTAACTTCCATTGTTTTGGGTTTATGGAGGTCGCTGCAATTTTCCAATATCTTTATTTGATCACTGCACTTTGATTTATCCGCTAAAAAAACTGATTTATTTCCCTTATTTATTTGTTGGTAACATCAACTTTCTGAATTGCAACTCATATATATGTTTCTGACTATGATGAACAGAAAATGGGGAGAAACAAGCTACAGATTATGAAAATTGACACAATCACCGGCCGAGGAGTGACATACTCGAAACGGCGAACGGGCATCATCAAAAAGGCAAGAGAACTATCAATTTTATGTGATGTCGATGTCCTCCTCCTCATTTTTTCCACCTCTGGAAAACCTACACTTTGCTTGGGGCCAAATAGGTACCTGACCCCTTTTTGCAAATTTGCATATTACTTGTAATAACACCAAAGGGTAGTTAAGAGTTCGAGTTAGAAGTTAAAACAATACATGTAAAATTAATTGGGGTTCTTTTCTTTCTTTCATTTTTTTCCTTCCCTAATGAAATACATGGTTTTCTTAAGTTGTGGAATCCAAAGTCCACATATTACATTTCCTTATAAAGTTTGATAAAGCATGCTTGTTTTTTTCCTTGTTGTCATTTATAGTAACTTTGAAGATGTAATTACAAAATATGGTAACATCAATGCACAAGAAAGGAACAAAAGGTGTGCATTTTTCAAAATTTATTTACATTTATTATTATTATTTTTTGCATTTCTCTAACTAAATCTCCCTTTTTTTGTTTTTTTCAATTGAACAGAAGACTTGAAAGCCTTGAGGAAAGTATCAAACTATAATTTTTTTTTAGAGTTATTGTAATTTATTTATTATTTTAGTTACTTATTTTCAATTTGTTTGATTAGTGTAATTGTTATATAAATTGTTAGTCTAAATTTTGTTTGGCTGAAATAGGCTTTAAGGAAAACATTCAAAAAAAGTGATCACGAGGTTAATACGGCACAACTAGATTATCTAAGGTCAGTTTTATTTTATTTTATTTTATTATTAATTAATATGTTATGCTTTTCTTATAGTTATTGATTATTGTTTTTGTTCTTCTTTCTTGCAGCTCCCAGCCATTTGAGGTAATGTTTTGAAAAGGTTGATATGATAAATAATAATAATTAATGCAGATATAAAGATTAGTTTTTATTAGAATATATAATTATTATTAACATTTACATTACTCATTATCTTGGTAATGCAGCCCACAGACCCCAATTATTGGTTCATTTCATATAGGTGATTATTGAAAACTGTTTTTTTGTTCTTTGTATAGGATATACGAAATATCTTGTATAGGATTTTTTGTTAAAATGTAATATTCTTTTCCTTTGCAGGAAGCAAAGCAAAAATTATTAAATTACACAGACGAAATAAATAAAGCTGTTAATCTTTTGGGTCCATTGATGTAAGAACTTAAACTTTTTCTATACTATTGAAATTTATCATTAGCCCAGATGCTGTTATCAAGTTGGTTAAATGATGTATAGGCTTTGTGAATGAAGTCTATATATATTGAATAATATCTAGTATAATTGAGGTCTCAATGTTTACAATGAATTCAATTGAAACAAAAACAAAGTGTGAAAGAAAAGTGAAAAAATATTGACAAGATGGTATTCTGTAATTTTAATTCAGTGACATTCCATATATCAATGAGATTGAAGATGTAAACGTGTTAGTGAATTTGGAGAAAGGAATTGTGGATCTAGTTAATCATATTCGAGTTCAAAAGGTTGACATCTTCTTCAAACTTTCATTCTATTTTTATTTTCAACAATTGTGAAAAAAAAACACTGAATCTTTTTTTTGTTTAGAAAAAATTGTTTTTTTATTATAGATTACTAACAAATCCATTATTTTCACTAGGAAAAGAACCTACAGGAACTGTATTATAATACCGAGGTATAATACACTTCTCTGATCTCAGCTTCTATTTATTATCAGTACTATATTTTTTTAGGGTTTGATTCCTCCATTTATTTGTCCTAGTTTCATGCTTATTGAATAACTAAAAGTTGATTGTCTTGGTACCAACCAACTCATCCATTCGATCCATAACGTACCAAATGGATGTGGAACAAATAAACCAGATAATACCAAAAGAAACAATCTCTTAATGGTTATCCCTGATTATACTCCTGGTAGGTCGGTTTTGATTTTGATTAGTAATGTAAGATGAATATATGATAAAATCTTTTTGTTACTACTTTTACTTTTACTTGTATTCTTAATTCTCAGTGTGGAATGAAGCAATTCTTTCAACAAAATGAAGAACCAAATCCATTTTATTACACTATGAATGATGGCTCGCATATCATGCTTCCCCATAATCCGGTACTATCTCAAAGGTGAGTTACTTGTATATATTTACTGGTCATTTATAAGCTTAAGAGCACTGTGTCAAAATGTATCATTGCATTTTTAGTAACTATCATAATGGCAGCAAGGAAACCACTGAGTGCAACATTGGATACAATGTCCCAATGAATGAACCCGCACAACACTTCACATGGGCTCCAATGGATGCAATCGAACAAACAGTTATTGATCAACCCGCTGATTCAATCCCTGTCACGTAAGATAACAAATTTAATTTTACTCTAACATTCTCCAAATATATAAAAAAAATGAAAAAAAATAATAATAAAATGTTTGCATGAATGATTTTGTGCAGGGAGACCACTGTTTCCATGGAGAGCAACGAGATAGCCGACATACTACAAAACAAGAGAGGCATCAATGGAAACGGGAATGTGAATGAAAATACAAAAAACAACTTCATGTGTCAAGAGGATTTGTTCGACATGAAAGGCCTTCCAGAAGCTTCGAGAATTGGAAGCAATGATTTTGTTGATTACTTACTTGAACAGGATGTTTTTTTCCCAGAAGACAATGTCGAGCAGGGAGTTGGAGCAGCGGTGAACGATTACAACTATCAAAACTGGAGCTTCAAACCATCGAACTTTTAGACCTACATGTGTAGGTTCCACTTATTTCTTTGCTTTTTGCTTTTTATTTTTTTAGTAAAGGTTGGGCGCCAAGTCACCAAACTATTTGATATCCACAAGGGATTCTCTCATCGAGGTTTCAAACCTACCATCTCCCACACGGAGGGGCATTGCCTTTGTCACTAGATTAAAGGCTGGTTCTCATTTCTTTGCTTTTTGTTGAATGTTTGCTTTCTTTGGTTATTGTTGATTGTTTGCTTTCTTTGCTTGATGTTGAAAAGAATGAATTGCAAATCTCTCTTTCTCTTTTCTTGGAACACATAATTTATCCTTGGTATATCTCTCAACTTTAATTGCAAAACTTTATGGACAATGCAAATCTCTCTTTCTTTCAACTTGCAATACTTAATTCTTGGTATTGATTCCTTTATATATGCATGGTAGACTTTTATGTGTTGGGTTATTCATTGCCTATCTTAATTTAATTCAATGTTCTAGGGTTATATTTTTAGTTAAGAGAGAATGAGAAAGGAAAAGAGTGCTGTCCGCTAGAAACCTTAAAATTCTTTCACTTTGTCTCATTATTTAAATCATTGTTTTAATTGGTACATATAAAAGTAATTACTGCACTATGTTTTACATGAACTATTTCTAACATCAACATTACATGCATCTATATCTTATCTAAACAATTTTAAATCTAACTTAACAGTTGTACTAATCAAGAGCTCACTATTTTATCATATTACATCCCAAATACTAATCAAAAATCAAATAGAGATAGGCTAAGGTACTTGGTAGATGACATGTTTAACTTCACATTTTCATATTTTTTATTTTCAAAGTTTAAATTGTAGATTGAACTGCTCAACATAGTCTCAAAATTAAAATATACTTGAAGACTTATATTTAAATCTTACTGCTATGGATTGTACGTATAATCTAACCAAAAAAAATTGGTTAAGGCCCTACGTTGGAGCTGGTTTGTGAGTTTATTTTTTTCTAGAGGGTATTGGGTCAGTTTTGATTATTCAGGGCTTATTATTTAGATAATATCTCCACTTTGGCACTGCCAAGAGGATAGCTAGGGCTTATTCTTTAGATAATATGGTGAGCATTATGAAAGAAAAAATAGTTATAAGATATATTTAAGGGTAAATTTCGCTGGAGGTCACTAAACTTTGTCATTTGTCACAAATTGGTCACTCAAATTTGATTTGTTCATCCATAGTCACTGAACTTTTAATTTGTTCCAATCAAGTCACCCTATAACTTTTTCATCCAAAAAATTAATAAAATATAACATTTCCGTTAATATTTTGGACGGAATAAGCATATTCCGTTAAAATTTTGGATAGAATGAGCATATTCTGTTATATTTTGGACAGAATGGGAATATTCTATTAATATTTTGGATGGAAAAGTTATAGGGTGACTTCATTGAGACAAATTAAAAGTTCAATGGCTATGGAGGGACAAATCAAACTTGAGTTACCAATTTGTGGCAAAAGACAAAGTTTAGTGACCTCCAGCAAAATTTACCCTATATTTAATATTAGGTTCATTGTACTCAGAAAAATAAGGTGTATTATGAAAGCAATTTTATTCAATTTAAAGATTGTAAAGAAGCAATATTGATCCAAATATTAGAACAAGACTATTTTTAAAGTTTTTATAATTCGAGCAGTGTTCAAACTTAGAAACAAAAAAACTACAAAAATAGTTATAAGATATATTTAATATTAGATTCATTCTGCTAAGAAAAATTATAAGTGAGCATTATAAAAGAAAAAAAAATCAATTTAAAGTTTGTAATGAAGCAATGATTCAAATATTAGAACCAGCCTATTTTTATCCAAATATTAGCACCGTCCCATTTTTTAAGTTTTTTATAATTTGAGGAAAGCAAAGGTAAAAAATGTTTCTTTAGAAAACTTGCAGTGTTCAACTAAAAAAAATAAGAACTATGAGATTCATTCTACTAAAAAAAATAAGGTGAGTATTATGAAAGCAGTTTTATTCAATTTAAATTTTTAAGAAATATTGATCCAAATATTAGAACCAGACTATTTTGTTTGAAGTTTTTATAATTCGAGCGGTGTTCAACTTAGAAGAAAAAACTACGAAAATAGTTATAAGATATATTTAATATTAGTTTCATTCTACTGACAAAAATAAGGTGAGTACTATAAATGCAAATTTTATTCAATTTCAAGTTTGTAATGAAGCAATATTGATTCAAATATTATTAGAACCAACCTATTTTTTCAAGTTTTTAAAATTCAAGAAAAGCAAAGGGAGCAAATATTTATTAAGAAAATTTGTGGTTTTTTAACTAGAAAATAAAATAATACTACTAAAAATAATTGTAAGATATATATGATACTAGATTAATTCTCCTCAGAAATAATAAGATGAGCATTATGAAAGCAAATTTTATTCAATTTAAAGTTTGTGAAGAAGCAATAGTGATCCAACTATTAGAATCAGCCTATCTTTTTCAAGTTTTTATAATTTGGAAAAAAAAAAAAAAAGGTGAAACAGAAAGGCACAACAACAAAAATTGTGCAATTAATATCCGAGCAATCAAAGGTTGTAGCGTTCCCGGGGCAAAAGTTTAGAAAATTTTAAATTCTGTATAATTAATTATGAGCTTTTTGAAATAATAGGATAATATTTTTTATTTCCGTTTGGATGGCTTTCTTGTATGGAAAGAGATGCAATATTTTTTGTGTTTTTTCTATCAACCAGTGTAAAATTATGGGGAAAAAATAATTAAGTTAGACTAAAAAAGTTTCATAATAGTGTGCTGATCTTGTTTCATAAATTAGCACAAAATGATTATGTTGAACAGGGATAGTTTTGAGTTTCAAATGATTAACTATTTAATTATCTAGACTAATTAAGACTTTGAGGGAAATTAAATCTAAATTGTTTCATAAATTAGCACAAAAACAAATAAGGAAAGTTATGTTGAACAAGTCTTTAGGATTTTCGCCTTACCACAGTACTAAATTTCAATTCCATTTATTATCCTTTTAACTTAATTTTCTATTGATAACTTTGAGGGTTTCTGATTCTATATTTTTACCATCCACTTTCATGGCTTAAAACCCTATTTAGTCTTGGATTCCAATATTACAAAAACATTAACCATACACGGCATATCATACACAGTTGCAAGAAAATTTCAAATAAACAGTGTATAATGTAAGGAGGAGCTCACGCGAAAATTATTCCAATTATACAAACACAGTCATTTAAAAATCAACCGTGTATGAAAGACACCTATATTTGTACATTGTTTATTAATAAGAAACCGTGTACGATGTTAGACAAATCATGCACAATTTTTATGTAACAAACCATGTATGATTATGTTAAATCTCCAAACACAATTTGTATTTAATAACCATGTACAATTCATTCGCGCTCTCTCAAACTAAACCCTACTAAAATAATTAATTTCTTGAAGAAATGCCCCTTTACTATGTGCGCAAGTCTCTACACCTTCCCGTCATCAACCCAATTTAATTCCTTTCTCTTCATTTTCTCTCTTATCCTTCTCATTTCTAAGTAAATCTTTTATCATGGTATAGAGATTTATCTCCCTTTGACTCTAGGTACTACCAAGATTTAGGTAACATGATATTGATGGTGTAAGTCAAAATGAGATTAATCTCGACGAGATCTTTTATGACAATGCATGCATATTTGTTGCTTTTTAAATCATTATGTATATATGTATATGTATTTGATTTTTTTAAGATTCTTTAATAGCTAGCAAACATGAATATAAAAAAAAATTAAAAACATATCATACACGGTTCTATTGAAATAACCATGTATAAATATTGTGAATTAGGATTTTTGTGCCTATTTTGTATATTATACATGGTTGTTTGTAGGAGCAGTGTTTGATTAATCTTCATTCTACACGGTTTTTTAATATGGAACCGTGTATGACATTCCTTAGGGTTTATAATTTTTTCGCACCTATTCGAATATTGCCATGTCTTTAAGCCACACTATCTCCACGTCTAATTAAATAACTCTCACTCATTGGTTTGTTCTTCCTCTTTATTTCCCCCCTCCCCATCACTTCTCTCTCTCTCTCTTAGGGTTTCTTCATCGTTGTCTCATCATTTTTTTCTCTGAAATCTCAAGCCGTAGAAATTGTGACTTCATTAGCAATTTGCACAACCCAATACTTGTTATCAACTTAGTGCTGCTAGTAAGTAAAATCTAGCATTTCATAGGTGTGAAAAATATAACAATGAACCCAAAAAAATACAACATATTGCAAAATAGAAACAAGTAACAAAGAGAGATAAAACCCGAAAACTCTTGTCACGAGCCTCCACAGTGCAAGAATTACACCTTCCTGTGCTGTCGATGATTCCAAGTCTAGCATCCAGTTTCTCCTTGATTTTGATTCCCCCTTTTCTGTAGATTTTTCATGTTTAAATAGCCTCAGAGAATTTGAGTAGTTTTGGAAAGTGGTTAGTTATAGAAAAGCTAAATCAAGCAAAAAAAAAACCACTCACTACTCAAAATAGGTTACTTAATTTGTTGATAACCAATTTTCTCTCTTCATCCTGAATTTATCCTTCTTTAGAACCTCTTAACTATAGTACGGACTTTATTAAGCTCGTATCAAGTATTTAAAAGGAAATTATTAAATACTATCAAAAGAAAATGAAAATTAATTGAATAGGCTTATTTCTTTTTTTATTTTTTCTGTGGTAACATCGTTATTTTCAGAGTTGAATGCTCAACACATCGACGTCCAAATTCATTCAATTTATTTTATATATGCTATAAAATTTCAATAACATTCATATGATGTTATAATTTGATAGAAAAAGTCATATTTTTCACATAGATATTTTAATTCACTATTTGCAACAAAATTCATTCAATTTATTCTTCTTATTTTTTTGCAAAAGTGGTAATCCACCTGTTTCATTACAAAACCATAGAGTTCATACAAAGCATAGCATCACTACTACATAATTTTAAATCAGCACCAGTCAAACAACACCGGATTTGATGAAACCGGTGTTATATGTATTTAGAACTGGTTAAAAGTACCACCGGTGCTAAATGACTGACATACAACACCGGTTTATTCGCAAAAACTGGTGCTAAATATTCAACAGGTGGTTTATTATTAATATCCGGTGTTGTATGTCAGACATTTAGCACCGATTTTTCATAATAACCGGTGCAAAATAATTAGCACCGGTTTTTTCAAATAAACCGGTGTTGTATGTCAGACATTTAGCACCGGTTGGTTTTGAACCGGTGTTGTATGTAACTGGTGTAATGTTTTAAACCCTAAATGCCTCTTTCTTTTTCTGTCAACTGATCGGTTCCAGAAAGCTGTGCGAAATTTCACTGTTTCAACTCTTTCTCCACCCTCTCTCCAGTCCATTTGGTGTTATTCGGGTAACAGCTTGTTCTTTGTTTCTTATTTGTGAAATGCTTCGTAAATTGATGAAATTCATCTAAATTTATGAAATTTGTAGTGCATTTTATCCTTTTCGAAACATTGATCTGCTTCACTCTCTCCATCCTCTCTTCACGTGAATTTCCATTCTCCCTCAAGTAGTCTTTCTCTACTATCTTGGATCTTTACCCTCTCCCCACTTGATGCGGTTAGTAAATGTTATTCTCAATTTAAGTAATTTAATTACATGCATGTTGAATATTGATTTAATTGATTATTTTGTTATATATATAGTTCATTATATATGTATATATAGATTGAATGAATCTATATATACATTCGGTGAGTAGTATTGTGTTACAAATCAAACAAAACCCAACTAAGAAATACGGCTAAGCATATCACAGTAGAAAATATAACATCATAACAAAATCACATAGTAAACAAAAAAGTTAATTATTATTATTATTATTATTATTATTATTATTATTATTATTATTATTATTATTATTATCATTATTATTATTATTTTATATTCTTGTATGATTTTCGTTTGCACAGTTTTAATATTCATTGAACAAAAATACATCAAGTTAATAATTATCAATTTGATTTATATGCTCGAAACAAAAATTAAAATTTTGCAAACGAAAACCAAATACAAATTGAACGAAAACTAATATGTAACTTCAAAAAATAATAAATCGGATGAATTTCGTTGTAAATAGTAAAATACTTCTTTGTCTATGAAATTTACTTACATGTAAAAGTCTAACCTCGTATAACGAATTTTATTGTATTTATAGCAATTAATAATAGAATTTACATATATGATACAATCTTAATTATGTTTCTACTATAATTAAGAAAATTTTAAAGAAGAGTAAATTGGGTAAGAAGAAAAAAATGTATATTTGCACTCAATAATTTAATTATTGCTCTCAAATAACACCTTATTTTTGCACTTAGGCAAAATTTTCCTATTTGTAGCCAACTGCTGTCTGGTGAAAACACAACGCATGTTGGTAATTTGGCTTTAACTTTATCATCCCAATTCGGATTAAGGTGAAATAAAATTCACTGGAAAGCACACAAAAGATCTACAACTTGGATTTTTTTTACTTCCCTCTGAGTTAGAATGTACGATGTCCAGAAAATTATTCAATTTGAGTGCTCCACGCCTTTTCAAGATTTGACCAAATATTTATGCCTTGTTCTTCACTTCTATTTAGGGCTGGGCAAAATTGCTCAAACTCGTAACTCACTCATAACTCGCTCATTTACAGCTCGTTTTAACTCGCTCATTTACAACTCGAGTCAGTTCCAACTCGAGTTGGCTGACTCGTTTAATAAATGAGCTGAGTTTGAGCTTACCCCAACTCGCTCATTTATAACTCGAGTTACATAGAATTGGTTACAATAAATCCCAGAAATTGTTTTTGTTAAGCTGCTGTATGAAAAATTACTGGTGCTTATGTACTAAATTGTTGTATGAAAAATTGTTGGTGCTTATATACTATTGTTGTATGAAAAATTGCTGGATACTAATAAATTCTTTTACAAGTAGTATATAATTAACTGGTTAAACGAGTTGTGAACCAACTCGAGTTAATAACGAGCTGAGTTCGAGTTGGCTCTACAACTCGTTATTACCATCCCAACTCGAGTTAACTCGCTTATTTATTTAATGAGCTGAGTTCGAGTTGGAGGTAACTCGCTCAAACTCGGCTCATTTACAGCCCTACTTCTATTCCATTAATCTATGCCTCCAAAAGCACATGAAGCCATATAATTCAGATGTAGAGTATTACATATCGACTTGATCAGAATTATCTAGTATATATGTAACTTGTGCATGCGTTAGCAACGAGGATATGATGGCTATATATATGTTACAGACTTGATGAGAATATCGATCAGACTGGACAAATTGATTAATTATTGAAGGAATTATAGAAAAAGAGATAATTGGTAATGACGGATAAGATCAAACGAAAGAGATGAAAGGGACAACATAGATTATAGAATACTTTTGGTTTGATTAACAATTGTCAAATCACGCTGTGCATGTACACATGATCTCCTATTTATAACAAGGAGTTACAAAATAAGAAATAAGAAAATAATCTGTTTTGTTTAATTTACAAATGATTTCCTATTTATAACAATTGTGTAGTATGTAAATTCATTCAAGATTAGTTTTATATATAATGTTCGATATATCTGTTTAAATTTTGCTTTGATAATTTTATGTACATGACAAAGATAAAAGTTAGAATTTGTAGAGTTCTGATTATTTCTCTAGGATAAAAATAAGAGTTAAGTTCGTAATTATGGATTATTAACTTATAAGATTAGAACTCGCATAAAATAACGAAAGAAAGAAAATGAAATAGCAAAAGAGAGAAAACAAAAAAAGGTACGTACTATAAATGTTTTTAAGAAGAATTTGATGCATCTTTGTTGTATATATGTATGTTTGATTTTACCACCTTTGTTTATTTGGAGAAGGCCTATTTAAACATATTTCAATTTTTGGATCAACATTGCTTAAAAGTTGAATTCTTATAACATTAATTTTTTCTCTCACGTCTATGGGCCAAGATATAATCACTATTTTTTTCATGTTGGGCTTGTAAATTGACCCATTTAGTGAAAATTTGACCTCAATTTTCTACCTTCCAATTTTAGGCAAGCATCATTTCATTTTCATTGTCAAATTGGGATTATTTATTAATTTTGTACTAATTAGAATCTGACTGGAAGAACTGACTAACAATCCAAAGGACTACAATAATAATATATTATAACTACTGTTCAAAATTTACATCATCACCAAATTATCTACTAAATACATACATATAAAAATTGATGAGCTGCAATATTGACATTCTTATACTTCTCGCTTGAGTTGATCCAATCTGTGTTGGAAATAAAGAAGAGGAACAGAGGAGCGAAATTTGATAAGGGATAAACTGTTTATTTCTTCTCTCTATATTATATTCGATTACAACTTCAGAATTTAAAGCATTACTACATCCTAATTTAGACCCCGCTACTTCAGCTAAATTTGGACCCCACTATTACTAATCCTATTACAGACATAGCTATTTTTAGAAACCAACTAATCCCACTACTTCACGTTTATGTTTCTAAAAAAAACAACTACAACAGAATTGCAAATATAGAGAGAGCTAATTTTGGATCAACTCTCAACATTCCCCCTTGATCCAAAATCCATCACATTCATCATGTCACGACACCAACTGAACTTTTCTTGAGTGAGTGACTTCGTCAGCACATCTGCAACTTGTTGGTTCATGTTCACATACTGCAATTCAATCATCCTTTGCTCAATCAGGTCTCGTACAAAGTGGAGTCGGGTGTCTATGTGCTTTGTCCTATTGTGATGCACAGGGTTGTTGCCAATTGCAATTGTCGATTGATTATCACAATAGAGTATTGTTGCACCCTTCTCCTCACAATTTAACTCCTCCAACAAGCGCCTTAACCATACGCCTTGGCATGCTGCTGCTGTTACTGCGTTGTACTCAGCTTCTGCAGTTGATAGTGCAACTGTTGACTGTTTCTTCGAACTCCAACTGATTACACTGTTGCCATAGAAAAACACCTGACCTGTTGTGCTCTTTCGATCATCTATGCTGCCTGCCCAGTCACTATCACTGTAGCCTATTAAACAAGGTCCATCAACTGCGTTGTACCATAGACCATAACATGTTGTTCCTGCAATGTATCGGAGAATTCTCTTTGCTGCTCCCATATGCTGTTTAGTCGGGTTTTGCATATACCTCGCAACTATTCCAACTGCATGTGTGATGTCTGGTCTTGTATGCGTCAAATACATCAGACCTCCTACCAAACTTCTAAACCAAGTTGCATCTGCTGGTCCGGTTCCATCAATTGCTGTCAACTTCTCATTTGTATTCATCGGGGTTTGTGCAGGATTGCAACCCTTTAACCTGAATTTTTCTACTAAATCTTTTGCATACTTGCGCATACAAAGATTTTCCCCTTCTCTTGTTCAACCTCCAGACCTAAGAAGTAATGCATCTCTCCTAAATCTGTCATCTCAAACATACGCATCATTTGCTCCTTGAACTCCTTCACCATTGCATCATCCGTGCCAAAATAAATCATATATCAACATAAAGACATACTGCTATTAGGCCTCCTTTTCCTTTGCGTTTGACATAGATATTAGGCTCATTCTTGCTTCTCTCAAATCCCAATTTCTGAAAATATGCATCAATCTTGCTGTACCACGCACGAGGGGCCTGCTTCAAACCATATAGCGCCTTGAACAGACGGTACACCCAATGCTCTTTGCCTTTCACCTCAAACCCTTCCGGCTGCTCAACATAAACTTCTTCTTCTAGTTCACCATTGAGGAATGCTGATTTCACATCAAATTGATAGATAGGTTGTCTCAACTGGGCTGCAATTGCCATCAGCAGCCGAACCGTCTCAAATCTGGCCACCGGGGAGAACGTCTCCTCATAGTCTATGCCTTGTTTCTGTGCATATCCTTTTGCTACTAACCTTGCTTTGCACTTCAATACACTGCCGTCTGCCCCAAATTTAGTCTTGTAAACCCATTTAACTCCAATTGCATTGCGATCTTTTGGTAATTCCACCAACATCCAAGTTTGGTTCTGCTCGATTGCATTCATCTCTTCTTTCATTGCTTGCACCCATTCCTTCTTTTCTGCTGCTTCTTCAAAAGACACTGGGTCTACTACATATAGAACTTGAGTTGCTTCATACAGTTCTTGTAAGGATCGTACCTTCCTTGCTGGTGTATTCGGATTGACCATCTGATTTGCTGTGCCACTTGTTCTCAGGCCAGCCTGCGGCTGTTCACTGCTACCTTCTTCCTCTTCCTCTTCCTCTTCCTCTTCCTCTTCTACTTCTGCTATTGATGTGTCTCCTTCCATGGACCAACTCCAACTAGCATTTTCATCAAACATGATGTTTCTACCAACTGTAATCTTCTTTGTCACTGGATTATACAACCTATGGCCTTTAGATTGTATGCAATACCCAATGAACACACACTTCTCTGATTTAGAATCCAACTTCTTGCGGTTTTGTGTACTTATGAGGGTGTATGCAATGCACCCAAACACACGTAAATGTCCCACACTGGGCTTTCTTTCGAACCATGCCTCAAACGGTGTCTTGTTCATCACTACCTTGGTCAGTGACATGTTTAGAATGTACACCGCTGTTGCCACTGCTTCAGCCCAAAACTGATTCGGCATACTTTTAGATTTCAGCATGCTTCTTGCTAGTTCCACTACCGTGCGGTTTTTGCGTTCAGCCACACCATTTTGCTCAGGTGTGTATGGAGTAGTCAGTTGCTGTAGCACCCCTTCTTTCTCACAAAACTGCTTGAATTCTTTCGATTGAAACTCACCACCACGATCTGATCTTAGAGCTTTCAGCCTAGCCCCTGTTTGTGTTTCTGCCATGGCTTTGAACCTTTTGAATAGTCCAAATGCTTCACTCTTGTAACTAAGAAAATACACCCAGGTCATCCTGCTGTAATCATCAATGAACAGCATGAAATACTTGCTTCCTCCCATTGACTCAACCTCCATAGGTCCGCACAAATCAGTATGCACCAACTCAAGTACTTTGGTCACACGCATGGACTGATCTTTTGGAAATGGCAGCTTCGATTGCTTGCCAAAAACACATCCTTCACATAGCCCGATATCACCAATGTCGGGTAATCCAATCACCATTTTCTTTTGATTAAGCAATCTCAAACCATTCATGTTCAGATAACTATACCTTAAATGCCATAAGTTACTCGAACTAATCTCCTTGGCTGCAAGTGCCTTGTCTTTCACCTTTGCTATCTCCAAAGGGAACAAGTTGTTTTGTGTCTTCTTGATTGTTGCCATCGTCTGATCAGTGGCTGCATCTACAATTCTGCAATTGTCGCCTTCAAACTTGATGGTATACCCGCTGTCCATCATCTGACCAATGCTGAGTAGGTTCTGGGACAGTTGAGGGATGTAGTACACATCATGTAGCATCCGTGTGTTGTGACTGCTGGTCTGCACAGCTACTCTCCCTTTTCCTTCAACATGAATCTCTTTATCATCACCAAGCTTCACTGCCTTCTTGTATGACTCATCCAATTCATCAAACAAATGCTTAAAACCTGTCATGTGGTTTGAACACCCGCTGTCCAGAAACCAGATTTGACTCACATCTGATTCTTCACCAGTTTTGGCCATAAACAACCGTGTTTGATTGTTCTTCTCTTCAGCAAAACTTGCCTGTCCTTCTTCCCTTTTATTCTTGTAACAGTCGGCTTGTACATGACCGAACTTGTGGCAGTAATAGCACTCCACATCTTGACCTTCTTCTCTTTGTTTCTTGTAGCATTCGACTTGCATATGACCTTTCTTATGACAGTAGTAACATTCCACATCTTTCTTCGGTTGTTTAGAGTACTGTTGGTTGTCGCTTGGCTTGCCTCTACCTCTGCCGCCATGACTACCTCCACCTCTTCTGTTTCCTCGGCCTCTACCTCTGCCTTGATATTGGCTACTTGAGGACTGGCCCTTGGTATAGAAAGCTTTGGTGTCATCCTTTACTTCTGATCGATTGAGACGAACTTCATGGACCTGCAGTGATCCCATCAACTCATCAAATGTGTAGGTGGACAGGTCTTTGGATTCTTCAATAGCTGCCACCACATGATCAAACTTGGTTGTCAAACTGCGCAACACTTTCATCACAACTATATTCTCAGAAAAATCTTCCCCACAACTTCGGATCTGATTGACTATTGTTGTAACTCGCGTGAGAAACGATTGAACTGACTCGCCTTGGTTCATGTTTAATGTCTCAAAGTCCTGTCTCAAGCCCTGCAACTTGATAGCTACCACCTTGGAACTTCCCTGAAATGTTGTTTTCAGAATAGTCCAGGCTTCCTTTGCTGTCGCAGCTGCTGCAATCTTCGCAAACACCAATTCATGTACGGCTTGCTGAATGAAGAAGAGCGCCTTTGCATCTCGCTTGTTTGTGTCGATTGGTGCCAGATCAGAATTCGGTGCTCCTGTTTCTACCAGTTCCCACAAGCCATGAGATTTCAGCATTGTTCGCATCTTGATGCTCCAGAACTCATAATTCTCACCCTTGAACAGATGTATCGTCAGATTGGACATGCTGATGGTGGTGTTGCTGCCTACGTCTGCCATCGGATCAAGAAACCACGCTCTGATACCACTTTGTTGGAAATAAAGAAGAGGAACAGAGGAGCGAAATTTGATAAGGGATAAACTGTTTATTTCTTCTCTCTATATTATATTTTTATTCGATTACAACTTCAGAATTTAAAGCATTACTACATCCTAATTTAGACCCCGCTACTTCAGCTAAATTTGGACCCCACTATTACTAATCCTATTACAGACATAGCTATTTTTAGAAACCAACTAATCCCACTACTTCACGTTTATGTTTCTAAAAAAAAAAACAACTACAACAGAATTCCAAATATAGAGAGAGCTAATTTTGGATCAACTCTCAACAATCTGTACTCTCCTCTAAAATGCTCTGTGTGTGTGTGTGTGTGTGTGTGTGTGTGTTAAACATTAAACACAACACAACCTATGACAAGAATAATCCCTGCCATGACAAATGCTCGAGCGGCGACTCTTTCTGGCATCCTCCCACTATCAACCCTTAGACACATTGCCTCATATACTGGCCAGCAATTCACAACGCCAAATCCTGCTAGAAACACTTCCACAACCATGCCATTTCTGATCATTCCGACCGTGAATGCACACAGGCTAAGTATTGCCACAGTGCCTAATATGACAAAGAAAGGCGAGTCTACCCCAAAATCGAAGAAGCCTTGGTCGTACCTATATTGAGTGTAGAAACCTGGCATTATATATATGTGTTGATTTCAAAACTTATTATGAGAGTTTCTGCTTCATTAATTTCCCTATATGTCCACCAATTCCGATATATTGTTTCAACATCCAAGCAGTGTTAACAATGGTATGAATATAGTGTTGGTGAGTTTAAATCCAAAAGGTCAGAACCATCACTGATAATTAGCAACACTATCAGTGACGTTTTTGTTTAAGGATGCATCACTGATAGGTTCGCATTATTTACAAGTTTTCCACTGATTATAATTAATGACTGTTCTTTACAAAAAACATCACTGATGATATCGATGTATTCTGTAGTGAGACGATGAAATAATGTGTTAACAATTACTCACGTTGAATTGAAGTAAAAGGACATCCTACACTAGCATTGCGACAATTGTACAGTATTATAAATAACAACATAAGTTCCTAAATTACCTCTTGTTCTGTTCGTCGTCCATGACTTTGCTCGTGACATTAAAACCTTGGGTGGAGATGTTGAGTTGCTTGAACAAAAATTGCATAATACCGAAGGGGAATGCGGTGAGGCCGCGAATAAGCCACATTCGCTGGTCACTCCACCAGCGCCTAAAAGTGCTCTTGTAAGAGACAAAGTCGGCCATGTCTACAATGTACGCTGCCAAGAAAAGGTATGCATACAGATAGAACCATGGATTCGACGGCTGCAATTAGGTAAAATCAATAATACAGTTAGTTAAGTTACAATAGTACATTTTATAGGTTTTCTTTCATTTTGTTAATGTATTTAGTTTCGACATATGCTTCCTATATCCCCATTATTCATCTTCTTTAGAAACTAAAAGCCGATATATTAATGTGTGTTGATGAATGTTGCTTACTTCTGTAGTTAAATTTATAATAATATAGTCTTGGAAATCATTACTCAGCTATAAAAAAAACAGACAAACAAGATTAAGATTATATAAGGATAGTAATACACCTCGGGAAATAATGGCCTGTTGTTGATAACAGCTAGTTGAGGTAGAACAGCATAAGTGGTAATAGGGATGCACCAAATGCCCCAAAATGCGTAGTGCGAGTAAGCTAGCCCCGGTCCAAGCGAGACCTTTCTGACACAAAAGATTAAGGGGCAATACCGGGAAAAACCCACCTGAAATCATCCAATTGAGCCCCAATTTATATTCTTGTGCGATCATACCAGTACAGGGATGGTATGGTTATCCATAAGCATAGCAACTTTTAAAATGACCTTTCTTTTCTGGCCCTTTTTTTGCTGTAAATTACATAATTTTTAGGAGAGTGAGGCTATGGTAATTATGCATAGTGCGGATCGGTCTGTACTATGGATCAATATCTTAGTTTCAAAATTAAGATAGCAATCTGAACTGTTCAACATTGCCTATATATGAAAATGTACTCGCACACTAAATTTTACATTTTTTAGAAAAAATTTACTATTTTGTTATATAGATAGAAAATCACTACTTTTCAATGGTCTAGAATTTTTAGATCAAGTGATTTTCTACCTATCTAAAAAAAATAGTAAATTTCATTTAAAAATGTAAAATTTGATCTACAAGTAAATTTTCATATGGAGATCATGTTGAACAGTTCAGATTGATTGTTTGTATATGTTAAATGAACATTTGACTGGTAAGTCAAAGCCACAAAAGGCATTACCTCATAGAGCCCAACAATCCACCTCTTACACTGGTTAAGCACATCATTCAGGCTCTTGGGTGCTTCGCCGAGAAATGCTGGCTCGGGTGGGTTGCAAAATACCGATTTCCATCCTTCACAGTGCAACCGATAGCCGGTGTGGTAGTCTTCAACCAAGGAACCATAGCGAAAACCAATCTGAAATTTTCAAAACAGCAATATATATATATATATATATATGAGATAAGTTCTTAGAGTCAAGTCTTGCACTGTTTGTCTATCTTCCATTATTTGCATTTTGTTTAGCAGAATACATCACAATTGGCATATTTAAATTTGTGAGCAAGTTTCTCCAAATTAAATGTTTGATTCATAAAGAATGAGGACTAGATCCATATTTTTACTCAAAAAAATAATTGATTCAACTGTTCAAAGAGAACCTGATCAGCACAATATTTCTTTTGTTCATGTAGTACATCCAAAGGTGTAATAAATGTTCTTAATATTGAAATTAATTAAAATACCCAGAAAAAAAAAAAGCATGATGTTGCTCAATAATTTGTTAAGGCTATTTATTACACTAACAAAAAGGAGAGGGAGACGATAATTTCATAAAGTTTAGCTTCTGAGATCAACATCACAAAATCAATTGTTTGAGAACAATAACAGAAAAGTAGCACTTACCATGTCTCCCCATTTAGTTCCAACCTCGTAGTCACAACCTGCCGCTTGGATCGCCTTTTCCAAAACCATCTTAGCCCCAATTTGCTCCTGATCATTTACACCTTTCAATGATGAACCAAACAAGGCACGCCTCGCATGAAACGTGTTGGACCCGACATAAGTTGGTCCGCATAATCCATCGAGACCATGACCATTTGTCACGAAGATGTTCTTGAGTTCACCTGCATATATATCATTCTTGTTGAGTCCTTGAAAAAGCTGAGGGAATTGCACAAAAGCAAGCTTGGCTGAGGTGGCGGGGTCTAGGAAATAGCAGAGTGCCTTGTGTGGTGAAGTCGGGTCGCTCGAGTACATGTCGCAGTCGACTGTTAGAATTATCGGTGCATTTGTCAGGACACTCGAGACACGTACCTGACAAAAAGAAGGACAGATTCAATTTAGCAACATGATATATTTAATAGGAGGGTTCAAATTCCTTCATTTTTTTTGTCTCCATCATGCATTTATTTTTGCAACTACAATAACTTAAAATTTAAAACTTAATTAAATGTCAAAAAAAACCACTAAATATGATCTATACATTTTCTCTATGCTCACATGAAATATCACGACATTTTGATTTTGTTTTAATTAGTATGATCAAGAGCTTGCAAAAATATACTAATGTGGATAAAATCTAGATGTTGATTTTTCAACCTATGGCTTTAGATAAACCAAAATCGAAAAGTGATAATTTATTATGTGCATGTAGAGAAAAAAAAAATGTATAACACATTTAACCGTTTTATGTTGACATATAAATTGTAAAAAATTTGTTATTAAAAAATTAAAAAGTTGAGGTATAATAGAGTAGGATTCTAATCTAGTATGGTAAACCAAGGTTTATTTTCATTAACATTCATATTCTACATGGCCCTTGGTTTTACCAGAACATTAAGTGCACCGGCCTTGAAGTTGTGAGGAGATTTTGGATGCTTCTCTCTCGAAACATAAATCAGGTTCGGCATGACATGACCAGAGATATCAGTATCTATGCTGCTCTCAAGTAACACCTGCATGCACATGAGAAAGAACAGGTGACTGATAGCATAAAAAACTGTCACTAATGGCAAACTATCATGACAGTTCCTTAAATAGAACCGGTCACTGATAGTTTTGCTAACTATCAGTAACGGTTCTTGTTTAAGGAACTGAAGAGTCATTGATTATCAATGATCAGGTTTTCTACAAGAGCTCACTTGTGATATTTTCAAACTAACGACATTTTATTGATTCGAACCTGGACGACCGCAGGATGGTTGTTGCGGGAAAAATCCTTCCACTTCTGAAAAATGTGTTGATATTCCTCTGAGGAAATTAACTCAACACTAACATTGCCTTGATCCAGTGCACTTTCCACCTTCTCTTTCATAGCTTCATACATCATCTACAACCAAAAAGTTTCAAATTAAAATGCTACTTCCAATCAGAATTATATATGATGAAGTAACATGGTGGTTCATTACCTACTGCATGCACCATGAATCACTAGTTTTGTCCATTAAAAATTTTAACTTTTACAAAAAAATTATACAGTAGTCTCTCCTCTCATAAAATGAAATTACATAATACTTATTTATGCAGTCTCCCTATCTCAATTTTCAAGTTCCATCGCTGCTAATAATTAGTGCCGACATCAAACCTATAAATAAATAATGTGGATATAGCAGTGATGATTCCTTGAGAAGAAACCGTCACTGATAATGTTACTAATTAACTATTAGTGACGGTTATAATGAAAAACCAACACCAATGATATACACTGATGTTCTGACAAGTGACTGACAACCAATATATTGATATTCTCTACTAGTTAATACTTGTGATAGAAAAGGTTACACGAAGAGCAAATGGATCCTGCAACTTGTTGCTTGTTAAATATGATCAGTAACATATAAACGAACAAAATTAAAACATTATCCTTTTAATAAACAGTTTACCACATATTAATTCTCAACAAGTTAAGAATATATACAAGTATCAAATTAATTACCTTGAGCTTGTCCTCGTCACCGCCACCGCAACGACAACCCGAAGCAAAGAACGCCTCGGGCGATCTATCCTTGATTCCGTTCTCCCTACAAAACGGCAACCAATGACGTGCAAATTTCGCACCCTCCATGAACGCAAAGAGTGTCACGTCGGCGCCACCATCGTCAGAAATATACACAGACAGCTTCTCAGCAGGATAGTCGAAGGCCAAAAGCGAGAGCGCCGTGCTCACAACACCCATCGGTGGCTCCTTGTATGGATCAGCAGTGCACACAAACACATCTAGAGCCGGCCAAGTTGTCCGTTCCGGTAACCTAGCCGGGAACTCTTGACGGTGTACCGGCCGCCACCTGAAACCCTGTGCACAAGCCCACATGAATGCTAGGATGATATCGGATACTAGGATCGACTGTAATAAGATGGCCTCGAGGAGGTTAGAGGAGGCGAAAATAGATGTTATTCGATGATAAATTAAGGCAAGGATAGCTAGGGAGTATACAAGCATATGTATGCGGTATATCGGTATTCTACGGTCGAGACGGATCATGTTGAGTGGTGGATTGAGCTTGGCAGGGATGGAGGACTTGGTGTTCTCCATCTTTTGTTAAAATTCAGAGGAGGTGACCAGTAAGTGAGCGAGTGTGGTTTTGTTTGCTTAAGAAGGCATAGCAGCATATATATATATATAGGGAGAGAAACTGAAAATTTTAAATTGACGACTGAAATGTAAAATATATAATGTGTGACAAGTGAAATTTAAATTTAAGTTTTCAGTACAGTTATTAAGTAAGCTATATATCAATATTTAGTATTTTATGAAGGACTGAATTATATAAATACTTTTAAAAAATTAATATATATAATTAAAAATTAAAAACTATGAACCTGGGACTACTAACCTTAAATTTTGTATTAAAAAAAAATAGTCGATATATTTTTGGACTATTGCCTATCTCTAATAAACAAATTTATTTTCCAGTTATTTTCTTTCCGACACAACTTATTTTCTTCTCCACTCATTATTTTTCCCAACCCAATTAATTTTTTTATGAAATAGGTCATCATGTGCGTGCTTAGAAGAAGAGTGAGGCTACGGTACTATGCATAGCACGGATTGGTCCGTGCTACGGCTCAATATTTGAGTTTTCAAAATCCTAACGGTCGATCCGAACCGTTCAACATGATTTCCACATAAATATGTACTTGCAGACTAAATTTTATATTTTTTTCGAATTTTTTTACTATTTTTTTAGATAGGTAGAAAATCATTGTTTTTGGATGGTCCAGAATTTTCAGATCAAGTGATTTTCTACCTATCTAAATAAATAGCAAAAAAATTCTAAAAAATGTAAAATTTGACCTGCAAGTACATATTCATTTTATAATCATGTTGAACGGTTCGGATCGACCATTAGAATTTTGAAAACTCAAATATTAAGTCGTAGCACGGACCAATCCGTGCTATGCATAGTACCGTAGCCTCACTCCTTAGAAGAAAATTCAAAACAGGAGATATATCTTCTAATTCATAGATGGCTGCGCTTTCAATGTCAACAACTTTTAAATAAATAATCAATAAACTGAATTATTAAGTTACGTATAAAAAGTCGATCAAAGCTTGAAAAATGGCATACTAATGACACTTTTGACCAAAACTTGGAATTCGCATCCCCTAATATGTCTCAAATTTTGAGTTTGATACGTTTGTCAAGTTGATTTTGTTTTTTTGTTTTTAGAGATTTAATTTCAATTTTCTACTTTTATTCATTTTTAAAACATATCTAACTTAATGGAGAAATTATTGAAGTATGGTGTGGCTGGTATTTGGTGTGGTCTTCCATGTAGTATGGTGTGGCTGGTGGAAAACGGGCTCCACCGATCTCTAGGATCGGTGTGGGTTGTGTTTTTCTTTCTACACCGGTCCGTAGGATCGGTGGAGGCTAGTTTTCTAACTTCCGCCCAACCAAGGCTTGTTCCGTTGAAATAATTTAAATGAATACTATTTAAAAAAAAAATCCACTCACATATAGAAAAACTACTATTTTCTTTTTTTCAGAGTTACAGAAATTGAATTAAAATTTTGTTTTTGCTCATAGGTACATGTGAAAAAATTGTGGGTATGGACAATTGAAAAACAAAATTTTGAAAGAGCAACATTTTTGAATGAATAAAAAAATAGAATGTTCCAGGAGTGGTGGATTACTGGATTGACCGATTTTTTTTTAATACTGAATTGAAAAAATTTCTAAATATAACATAAATGTTTTTTTTTCTCTGAAGAAATGCAACCTGTTACGTTTCTGTCTGACGTTTTCTTAATTATTGTTTTTTTTTGTACAAAATAATATCTAACAATTTTATTTTAATTTAAGAAGTAATTTCGAAAATAAATTAACAAAATAACTTAATTTTGACACTCTCGACTTCAATTGTGACATAGGTTTAGAGAATTTAACTCAGATAAATTTATGTTTCTTTCCAAAATCATTTTACTTGAATTTTTTTTTGTGTGTGTTTTGCACTTTTGCTTCAAACTTCAGCATTCCTGAATAGAACATTTTCCAATGAAATTAAAACACCCAAATCCATAAAATCAAAACGACAGCTAGTTCCTTCTATCATACAACAGGGTCAGTAGATATCAAACTATACAAAACCATATATATTATGAGGAAGGATCGGATTACACTCTCTTTTTTGACACATTTTGACACCTACCATTTTCAAAGTCCAAATAGTCGATCCAAACCGTTCAACATGATGGATATATTAAAATATGCTTGGAGATCAAATTTTACATTTTTTTGAATTTTTTTTACTATTTATTAAGATGTTACAAAATCGTTGTTTTCAGACCATTGAAAAACAGCGATTTTGTAACCATCTTAATAAATAGTAAAAAAATTCAAAAAAATGTAAAATTTGATCTCCAAGCACATTTTAATATGGTGATCATGTTGAACGGTTCGGATCGACTGTTTGAATTTTGAAATTGCAAAATTGACCTATAAAAAAACAGTGTCAAGATGTGTCAAAAAAAATGGTGTAATTGAATCCCTCATATATTATAACACTTTGAACCAGACTTCTCTAATTTTAACACCATTGATAAACCTCAATTATATATACTTTCGGTTAAGGTTTTACCTCTAAATTGTACCAAATTTCTTGTGTTTTACCCTAGTTTAGTAGAGAATTCATTCAAGAACCAAGTTACTGCCTTTGCCTTGTCTAATTTGTAGGAATCAAGCAAAAAGGAGCAATTCTGCGAGTTTGTGCGGGCCGCAGGAATTTTATGAGGGCCGCACAAAATAAATTCAACCGAAAATAAAAAGTCGGAAATCCACAAGTTTTGCTCCAGTCAAGTCAGAGAGTATTGCGGGTCGTCGTGCGGCATGAAGGAATTTTATGCGGGCCGCACAAATCTCTTTTCTCCGCGCAGTTTTCGGCCAACTCCTCATTTTGTGCGGGCCGCACGGATTTTGTGAAGGCCGCACAAAGGCCGTACCAACGCCAATTCAGCCTGATTTTGAGGGATCTTCTCATAACGGCTGCCAGATATCGGGGATTGATTGCTGGAGGACGAAATTGGCTATTTAATAGGGGAGAGACAGCAGGAGAAGGGATCTGATCTTCCACCTTGTTCCTCAGTTCTATTTTCTTCTAAACCTCTCCATTTTTTATTCTCTCCTCTTCACAAATCAAAGGCTTTTGGATTGACGGATTGAAGGCTGATTCGAGCGAGCAAACACTGAAGACAAGAGCAGCAAACTAGGAGATTGGTGTATTCTCTTCTCTTATTTGTTTATCTAAGTTTTTAAGTCATGTTTTCTCTTTTGTATCTCTTGGATGTTATTGCACCCATGAGGGGCTAGATTCTTCTCTAGGGGCTTAGGCTAAAATCATGAACTTGTATTAGATTCTATCTTACTTGGATAATATTTCTATGTGATTGTTTGTTAATTGATTGGTCTTGTTGATTTTATAATTCATGTGCTTAAGTGATTTGCGTTTTATTAATTAGTGTCCCGCTTAGGTTAACTCACTTAAGGTGTTAGGATCAAAGAATTGATAGAACCAAACTACTTGCATGAATAACCCTAGGATTGAGATTAGAAATGACCAAATCTACTTCTTAGTCCGGAACCACAAGACCAATAGTTGAATTGAGGCGAAGAACTTAATCGTGAAGCCTCATATTCAATTGGGACCCCTAAAATTGAACCGAATTTTGGTATGAAGAACTTAATCGTGAAGTCTCGATATTTGGGAATAAATTAGGCTAAACATGTGCTTATGGTCTAGATAATTAGGGTGAAGAACTTAATCGTGAAATCCGAACTATCTAGACACATCATTAATTCACGAAAGTGACCCTTTTTGACATATTAGGTTTAGAAACTCCAAAATTACAAATATGAATTTAGAAACCAAGTAAGTGTGGATTTGATCAAGGAATTGAGAGCCGATAGCCCTTAGATTCCATCTCTTTTATTACAAACTCCTTTTTATTATTTGTTTAGAATTGTTTTGTCTTGTTTCAACTCCAATTCAGGTATTGAACCCACAATTTCAGTTTTCAACAAAAACCCCCCATTTACTTAAATTGCATTATTTTAGAATTAATTATTTAAGTAGAAAGTAATTTCTCCCGTTATCTTTGGATCGATACCTATTTTACTACAATGATATGTTGTATATTTGCAACCAATTTATCATTATGTATTAAGGTCTTATAAATTTAAAGCAAAAAGTGTATTACAAATTGACCCATAATTCAATACCAAAAATACACAACAACCATCTTTTGTAAACCCAGACTTCTCTAATTTTAACACTTTGAACCAGATTCAAACCAAAAGGGTCTTAATGTAAAAACGACCAGAATGAGTATTATACTAGAATTAAGGTGCTCTTAAGCTCACCAAGCCCTCCGTGAGCTTAACTCAAAAACCTATCAATCCGACTTCAAACGACATTTCCAAACCGTTAGATGTTCAATCTATATTAAAATGTGCTTGGAGACCAAATTTTACATTTTTTGGAATTTTTTTACTATTTATTAAGCCGGTTGGAAAACCGTTGTTTTCTAATGGTGCAGAATTTTAATAAAAACAGCGGTTTTCAAAACGGCTAAATAAATAGTAAAAAAATTTCAAAAAATATAAAATTTGGTCTCCAATCACATTTTAATATAGATTGAACATCTAACGGTTTGGAAATGTCGTTTGAAGTCGGATTAATAGGTTTTTGAGTTAAGCTTACGGAGGACTTGGTGAGCTTAAGAGCACCTTAGTTCTACTCATTATACTAAACCTCTGAACTTGATCAGATTCAAATTAAATGATCATCTGGCAAATTGCCAGTCAAATTATACAAATAAGAAGCTCCAATTATTTAATCTACATTACACTTAGGGTAAAAGAAGAAGGATGTTAACCGATGTACTTGAATTAATAGTACAAATAAAATTATTTATATATATATATATAGAGAGAGAGAGAGAGAGAGAGAGAGAGAAATGTGCTATTGTTCTTCGCGAAGTAAAGCAAATGTTTTACTTCACGCTCATATTCTCATTTTGAAAATCCAAAACTTCGATCCGAACCATTCAAGTTGATCTCCATATTGAAATGTGCTTGGAGACCAAATTTTACATTTTTTGGAATTTTTTTACTATTTATTAAGCCACTTTGAAAATCGCTGATCCATTGGTCCAGAATTTTTTACTGTTTTGCTACTGTTCACAATGGATAAGCGATTTTCAAAGTGGCTTAATAAATAGTAAAAAAATTCCAAAAAATGTAAAATTTGGTCTCTAAGCACATTTCAATATGGAGATCAACTTGAACAGTTCGGATCAACGTTTTGGATTTTCAAAATGAGAATATGAGCGTGAAGTAAAAATGACCTCTTACTTCGCAACTCAGCATAGCCCAGCTCTATATCTCCATTCCATTATTAAGCACGTTGGGTGTCCGATCCGCCAACGGCTACGATTGAAAGATTAATTTTTGAATTTAATCTCAGCTCTCCAATCACATAGTCTATCTTATTTTGATTAAATGCATATTTTTTATGTGTAGAAGTTTAAATTTAGCTACAAACATACTCGCCACACATACCGCTACACGATGCATTACAATTAAAATTAAACATACTCTAAAATTCAGCAATATAATTCTTTGTTTCCTTATTTATTTATTTCCTTATTTCTCCCTCTCCAATTGAAATTTTCTATACGGCGGATCACAATGCAAATCAATTTTTTGTTCACCTCCTTATTTATCTACTTCCTTATTTCTATAGATATTACTGTGATAAATCTAAAATATATTTTTAATTTTATTTTATCATATATTCCGTTGCAACGCACGGGCACGATACTAGTATATATATATAGAGGGAGAGAAACTGAAAATTTTAAATTGAGGACTGAAATGTAAAATATATAATGTGTGAAAAGTGAAATTTAAATTTAAGTTTTCAGTACAGTTATTAACTAAGCTATATATCAATATTTAAAATTTTATGAAGGACTGAATTATATAAACACTTTTAAAAAATTAATATATATAATTAAAAATTAAAAACTATGAACCTGGGACTACTAACCTTAAATTTTGTATTAAAAAAAAATAGTCGATAAATTTTTGGACTATTGCCTATCTCTAATAAACAAATTTATTTTCCAGTTATTTTCTTTCCGACACAACTTATTTTCTTCTCCACTCATTTTTTTTCCCAACCCAATTAATTTTTTTATGAAATAGGTCATCATGTGCGTGCTTAGAAGAAGAGTGAGGCTACGGTACTATGCATAGCACGGATTGGTCCGTGCTACGGCTCAATATTTGAGTTTTCAAAATTCTAACGGTCGATCCGAACCGTTCAACATGATTTCCACATAAATATATACTTGCAGACTAAATTTTATATTTTTTCAAATTTTTTTACTATTTTTTTAGATAGGTAGAAAATCACTGTTTTTGGATGGACAAGAATTTTCAGATCAAGTGATTTTCTACCTATCTAAAAAAATAGCAAAAAAATTCTAAAAAATGTAAAATTTGGCCTGCAAGTACATATTTATTTTATAATCATGTTGAACGGTTCGGATCGACCATTAGAATTTTGAAAACTCAAATATTAAGCCGTAGCACGGACCAATCCGTGCTATGCATAGTACCGTAGCCTCACTCCTTAGAAGAAAATTCAAAACAGGAGATATATCTTCTAATACATAGATGGCTGCGCTTTCCATGTCAACAACTTTTAAATAAATAATCAATAAACTGAATTATTAAGTTACGTTTAAAAAGTCGATCAAAGCTTGAAAAATGGCATACTAATGACACTTTTGACCAAAACTTGGAATTCTCATCCCCTAATATGTCTCAAATTTTGAGTTTGATACGTTTGTCAAGTTCATTTTGTTTTTTTGTTTTTAGAGATTTAATTTCAAATTTCTACTTTTAGTCATTTTTAAAACATATCTAACTTAATGGAGAAATTATTGAAGCCACAGTCACATATACAAAAACTACTATTTCCTTTTTTTCAAAGTTACAGAAATTATTGACGCCGCCTCACTAATAGTAAAAGGTTGAAGTAAAAAAAAATTTGCTCATAGTTACACGTGAAAAATTTGTGACAATTGAAAAACAAAATTTTGCAAGAGCAACATTTTTGAATGAATAAAAAAATAGAATGTTCCAGGAGTGGTGGATTACTGGATTGACCGATTTTTTTTTAGGGTAATTATATGTTACTCCTTGATTCCTTCTCTCATTTTCTCCCAACTAACTAACTTCATTTTCTAACTATAATAATCAATTCTAACTAACTAGTGGTCCCTACAAATTAATTAGTAGATTTTCTCCTTCTATTTATTTTCTCTCTCCCTCCCATTCCCTCTTCCACCTCCGCCCGCCTCTCCCACCTTCGCCTCTCCCTCTCCGCCTCCGCCTCCCACCTCCGCCTCACACGACGAGGATGAATACTTGTTCGATGATAGATGAATACTTTGCATGACGAGGGTGAATACTTGTGCAACGGATAACTCGAAAGTATGTTATAATGGATCTCATTTTAAAGAGAAAATTATGTAGAAGACATTCGTGGTTTTAGATTTGCAAAATTCCTCACAGATCATCAGAAATATTAGTTAGATTGAACGAAGAAAAAAAAAAACCACCTCTAAAAACGTGTAAAAAATGGGTGTGATATGTCCCGTTTATTTTTAAAATACTTGATTTATCAGAGTGAATACTTGCTGTATTACATGTGAATACTTCATGTATTATAGATGAATACTTGATGTTATTTCCACTTGCGTGACGGTTATGCGGTCCCCACGGTAGTTAGTGATGGCGGTTGTGCGGTCCCCCCACTTAATTACGTGTTTTCTTTTGTTTTTAGCAGACGGCAGTTGTGGTATCCTACTATCTCCGCGTAATTAATGCTCTTAATGTCATAATATTTCCATATATAATTCTTTCTCAATGATGAGTATTTTTATTTATATGGATGAATACAACTCGTGTTAAGTGTGAATACTTTTTCGCAAATTGTTCCCTACTAATTCCACCACTTATCTCCGCATATTACTGTGGTCCCCTACTTATCTGAAGTCGCGGTTGTGCGGTCCCACCATACCTTCATGTACTCTTTACACTTACACGACGAGGATGAATACTTGTTCAATGAGAGATGAATACTTGCGTACGAGGTGTGAATACTTGCGTAACGGACACCTCGAAAGTATGTCATCATGGATCTCATTTGAAAGAGAAAATTGTGTAGAAGACTTTCGTGGTTTTAGATTTAAAAAATTCTGCACAGATCGACAGAAATATTAGTTAGAGTGAACGTAGGAAAAAAACCACTTCTAAAAACGTGTAAAAGATGGGTGGTAATGTTTCCTTATATAATTATTTCTCAAAGATGAATACTTTTATTTACATGGATGAATACTACCTAGGTCAAGTGTGAATAATTTTGCGCAATATATCCACCGGTAATGCTTTAAAGGCAGTTGTGGTCCCCTACTAATTCCAGCAGTTATTAACTATAATATTGTGGTCCCCTACTTATTTTCAGTTGGGAGAAAAATGGAGGATGGATGATGGGGGAAAGCTAGGCCCTCCCTTTTTTTTAATACTGAATTGAAAAAAATTTCTAAATATAACATAAATGTTTGTTTTTTCTCTGAAGAAATGCAACCTATTACGTTTCTGTCTGACGTTTTCTTAATTATTGTTTTTTTTGTACAAAATAATATCTAACAATTTTATTTTAATTTAAGAAGTAAATTCGAAAATAAATTAACAAAATAACTTAATTTTGGCACTCTTGACTTCAATTGTGACATAGGTTTAGAGAATTTAACTCAGATAAATTATGTTTCTTTCCAAAATCATTTTACTTGAATTTTTTTTTGTGTGTGTTTTGCACTTTTGCTTCAAACTTCAGCATTCCTGAATAGAACATTTTCCAATGAAATTAAAACACCCAAATCCATAATATCAAAACGACAGCTAGTTCCTTCTATCATACAACAGAATCAGTAGATATCAAACTATACAAAACCATATATATTATGAGGAAGGATCGGATTACACTCTCTTTTTTGACACATTTTGACACCTACCATTTTCAAAGTTCAAATAGTCGATCCAAACCGTTCAACATGATAGATATATTAAAATATACTTGGAGATCAAATTTTACATTTTGTTGAATTTTTTTTACTATTTATTAAGATGTTACAAAATCATTGTTTTCAGACCATTGAAAAACAGCGATTTTGTAACCATCTTAATAAATAGTAAAAAAAATTCAAAAAAATGTAAATTTCATCTCCAAGCACATTTTAATATGGTGATCATGTTGAACAGTTCGGATCGACTGTTTGAATTTTGAAATCGCAAAATTGACCTATAAAAAAACAGTGTCAAGATGTATCAAAAAAAATAGTGTAATTGGACCCCTCCTCATATCTAATAACACTTTGAACCAGACTTCTCTAATTTTAACACCATCTTTTGTAAACCCAGACTTCTCTAATTTTAACACTTTGAACCAGATTCAAACCAAAAGGGTCTTAATGTAAAAACGACCAGAATGAGTATTATACTAGAATTAAGGTGCTCTTAAGCTCACCAAGACCTCCGTGAGCTTAACTCAAAAACCTATCAATCCGACTTCAAACGACATTTCCAAACCGTTAGATGTTCAATCTATATTAAAATGTGCTTGGAGACCAAATTTTACATTTTTTGGAATTTTTTTACTATTTATTAAGCCGGTTTGAAAACCGTTGTTTTCTAATGGTGCAGAATTTTAATAAAAACAACGGTTTTCAAACCGGCTAAATAAATAGTAAAAAAATTTCAAAAAATATAAAATTTGGTCTCCAATCACATTTTAATATAGATTGAACATCTAATGGTTTGAAAATGTTGTTTGAAGTCGGATTAATAGGTTTTTGAGTTAAGCTCACGGAGGGCTTGGTGAGCTTAAGAGCACCTTAGTTCTACTCATTATACTAAACCTCTGAACTTGATCAGATTCAAATTAAATGATCATCTGGCAAATTGCCAGTCAAATTATACAAATAAGAAGCTCCAATTATTTAATCTACATTACACTTTGGTAATTAAAGTCATATAACAAGACAAAAAAGTTAGGGTACGTAAAAGTAGAAGGATGTTAACCGATGTACTTGAATTAATAGTATAATTAAAATTATATTTATATATATATATATATATATATATATATATATATATATATAGTGCTGGGCTTAGCTACTTCATGGAGTAAAACGACTTGGTGCTCGACGCCTCATTATTTTCATTTTGAAAATCAAAACGACCGATCCGAACCGCTCAAGTTGTTCTCCATATTGATATGTGCTTGGAGACCAAATTTTACATTTTTTGGAATTTTTTTACTATTTATTAAGCCACTTTGAAAATCACTGATCCGGCGGTCCAGAAATTTTTACTGTTTTTTACTGTTCATAAGGATTTTCAGATTTTCAAAGTGACTTAATAAATAGTAAAAAAATTCAAAAAAATGTAAAATTTGGTCTCCAAGTACATTTCAATATGAAGAACATGTTGGAAGGTTCGAATCGACTATTTGAACTTTGAAAATGAAGATATGGCGTGAAGTTCAAAGTCGTTTTACTCCATGAAGTAGCTAAGTCCATCTTTATATATATATATATAGAGAGAGAGAGAGAGAGAGAGAGAGAGAAATGTGCTATTGTTCTTCGCGAAGTAAAGCAAATGTTTTACTTCACGCTCATATTCTCATTTTGAAAATCCAAAACTTCGATCCCAACCGTTCAAGTTGATCTCCATATTGAAATGTGCTTGGAGACCAAATTTTACATTTTTTTGGAATTTTTTTACTATTTATTAAGCCACTTTGAAAATCGCTGATCCATTGGTCCAGAATTTTTTACTGTTTTGCTACTGTTCATAATGGATGAGCGATTTTCAAAGTGGCTTAATAAATAGTAAAAAAATTCCAAAAAATGTAAAATTTGGTCTCCAAGCACATTTCAATATGGAGATCAACTTGAACAGTTCGGATCAACGTTTTGGATTTTCAAAATGAGAATATGAGCGTGAAGTAAAAATGACCTCTTACTTCGCAACTCAGCATAGTCCAGCTCTATGTATATATATAGAGGGAGAGAAACTGAAAATTTTAAATTGAGGACTGAAATGTAAAATATATAATGTTTGAAAAGTGAAATTTAAATTTAAGTTTTCAGTACAGTTATTAAGTAAGCTATATATCAATATTTAAAATTTTATGAAGGACTGATTATATAAACACTTTTAAAAAATTAATATATATAATTAAAAATTAAAAACTATGAACCTGGGACTACTAACCTTAAATTTTGTATTAAAAAAAAAATAGTCTATATATTTTTGGACTATTGCCTATATCTAATAAACAAGTTTATTTTCCAGTTATTTTCTTTCCGGGACAACTTATTTTCTTCTCCGCTCATTTTTTTGCCCAACCCAATTAATTTTTGTATGAAATAGGTCATCATGTAGGGGTGCAAACGGATCGGATACGGATCGGATACGGATCGGATAGTGGTAAAACCATATCCGTATCCGCTTTTATTTTTCGGATACGGATACGAATCGGATATTAGACGGATATGTACGGATACGGATCGGATATCGGATATCCGTATATATATACATAAATATTTTCATAATATATATTAAACTATATGGTATATATCTACTATTCGGATACGGATAATTAAAATTCAAAACCATATCCGTATCCGTATCCGCACGGATATTCGGATATCGGATATCCGTATCAAAATTTTCGGATACGGATCCGGATACGGTCGGATATTATCCGATCCGTTTGCACCCCTATCATCATGTGCGTGCTTAGAAGAAAATTCAAAACAGGAGATATATCTTCTAATACATAGATGGCTGCGCTTTCAATGTTAACAACTTTTAAATAAATAATCAATAAACTGAATTATTAAGTTACGTATAAAAAGTCGATCAAAGCTTGAAAAATGGCATACTAATGACACTTTTGACCAAAACTTGGAATTCGCATCCCCTAATATGTCTCAAATTTTGAGTTTGATACGTTTGTCAAGTTGATTTTGTTTTTTTGTTTTTATAGATTTAATTTCAATTTTCTACTTTTAGTCATTTTTAAAACATATCTAACTTAATGGAGAAATTATTGAAGCCACAGTCACATATACAAAAACTACTATTTCCTTTTTTTCAAAGTTACAGAAATTATTGACGCCGCCTCACTAATAGTAAAAGGTTGAAGTAAAATTTTGTCTTTGCTCATAGGTACATGTGAAAAATTTGTGACAATTGAAAAACAAAATTTTGCAAGAGCAACATTTTTGAATGAATAAAAAAATAGAATGTTCTAGGAATGGTGGATTACTGGATTAACCGATTTTTTTTAATACTGAATTGAAAAAATTTCGAAATATAACATAAATGTTTTTTTTTTCTCTGAAGAAATGCAACCTGTTACGTTTCTGTCTGACGTTTTCTTAATTATTATTTTTTTTTTGTACAAAATAATATCTAACAATTTTATTTTAATTTAAGAATTAAATTATCAAAATAACTTAATTTTGGCACTCTTGACTTCAATTGTGACATAGGTTTAGAGAATTTTACTCAGATAAATTTATGTTTCTTTCCAAAATCATTTTACTTGAATTTTTTTTTGTGTGTGTTTTGCACTTTTGCTTCAAAATTCAGCATTCCTGAATAGAACATTTTCCAATGAAAAACACCCAAATCCATAAAATCAAAACGACAGCTAGTTCCTTCTATCATACGACAGGATCAGTAGATATCAAACTATACAAAACCATATATATTATGAGGAGGGATCCGATTACAACATTTTTGAGTCACCACAAAGTTACTACAATCATTTTTTAAATTTTCAAAGACCAAATCGTCGATCCAAACCGTTCAACATGATCTCCACAATAAAATGTGCTTGCTGATCAAATTTTACATTTTTTTTAAATTTTTTTTACTATTTATTAAGATGGGTAAAATTCAATGGTCTGAACATCATCACCAAATTATCTACTAAATACATACATATACAATTGATGAGCTGCAATATTGACCTTCTTATACTTCTTGCTTGAGTTGATCCAATCTGTACTCTCCTCTGAAATGCTGTGTGTGTGTGTGTGTATTAAACATTAAACACAACACAACCTATGACAAGAATAATCCCTGCCATGACAAATGCTCGAGCGGCGACTCTTTCTGGCATCCTCCCACTATCAACCCTTAGACACATTGCCTCATATACTGGCCAGCAATTCACAACGCCAAATCCTGCTAGAAACACTTCCATAACCATGCCATTTCTGAACATACCGACCGTGAATGCACACAGGCTGAGTATTGCCACAGTGCCTAATATGACAAAGAAAGGCGAGTCTACCCCAAAATCGAAGAAGCCTTGGTCGTACCTATATTGAGTGTAGAAAGTAGAAACCTTGCATTATATATATGTGTTGATTTCAGAACTTATTATGAGATTTTCTGCTTCATTAATTTCCCTCTATGTCCACCAATTCCGATATATTGTTTCAACATTCAAGCAGTGTTAACAATGGTATGAATATAGTGTTGGTGAGTTTAAATCCAAAAGGTCAGAACCATCACTGATAATTAGCAACACTATCAGTGACGATTTTGTTTAAGGATGCGTCACTGATAGGTTCGCATTATTTAAAAGTTTCCACTGATTATAATTAATGACTGTTCTTTACAAAAAAACATCACTGATGATATCGATGTATTCTGTAGTGAGACGATGAAATAATGTGTTAACAATTACTCACGTTGAATTGAAGTAAAAGGACATCCTACACTAGCATTGCAACAATTGTACAACATTATAAATAACAATATAAGTTCCTAAATTACCTCTTGTTCTGTTCGTCGTCCATGACTTTGCTCGTGACATTAAAACCTTGGGTGGAGATGTTGAGTTGCTCAAACAAAAATTGCATAATAGCGAAGGGGAATGCGGTGAGGCCGCGAATAAGCCACATTCGCTGGTCACTCCACCAGCGCCTAAAAGTGCTCTTGTAAGAGACAAAGTCGGCCATGTCTAGGATGTACGCTGCCAAGAAAAGGTATGCATGCAGATAGAACCATGGATTCGACAGCTGCAATTAGGTAAAATCAATAATACAGTTAATTAAGTTACAATAGTACATTTTATAGGCTTTCTTTCATTTTTTTAATGTATTTAGTTTCGACATATGCTTCCTATATCCCCATTATTCATCTTCTTTAGAAACTAAAAGCCGATATATTAATGTGTGTCGATGAATGTTGCTTACTGCTGTAGTTAAATTTATAATAAATATAGTCTTGGAAATCATTACTCAGCTATAAAAAAAAACAAACAAACAAGATTAAGATTATATAAACATAGTAATACACCTTTGGAAATAATGGCCTATTGTTGATAACAGCGAGTTGAGGTACAACAGCATAAGTGGTAATAGGGATGCACGAAATGCCCCAAAATGCGTAGAGCGAGTAAGCTAGCCCCGGTCCAAGCGAGACCTTTCTGACACAAAAGATTAAGGGGCAATACCTGGAAAAACCCACCTGAAATCATCCAATTGAGCCCCAATTTATATACTTGTGCGATCGTACCAGTACAGGGATGGTATGGTTATCCATAAGCATAGCAACTTTTAAAATGACCTTTCTTTTGTGGCCCTTTTTTTTGCTGTAAATTACATAATTTTTAGGAGAGTGAGGCTATGGTAATTATGCATAGTGCGGATCGGTCTGTACTATGGATCAATATCTTAGTTTCAAAATTAAGATAGTCAATCTGAACTGTTCAACATTACCTATATATGAAAATGTACTCGCACACTAAATTTTACATTTTTTAGAACAATTTTACTATTTTCTTATATAGGTAGAAAATCACTATTTTTGAATGGTCTAGAATTTTTAGATCAAGTGATTTTCTACCTATCTAAAAAAATATTAAATTTCAATCAAAAATGTAAAATTTGATCTACAAGTAAATTTTCATATGGAGACCATGTTGAACTGTTCAGATTGATTGTTTGTATATGTTAAATGAACATTTGACTTGTAAGTGAAAGCCACAAAAGGCATTACCTCATAGAGCCCAACAACCCACCTCTTACACTGGTTAAGCACATCATTCAGGCTCTTGGGTGCTTCGCCGAGAAATGCTGGCTCGGGTGGGTTGCAAAATACCGATTTCCATCCTTCACAGTGCAACCGATAGCCGGTATTGTAGTCCTCAACCAAGGAACCATAGCGAAAACCAATCTGAAATTTTCAAAACAGCAATATATATATATATATATATATGAGTCAAGTCTTGCATTGTTTGTCTATCTTTCATTATTTGCATTTTGTTTAGCAGAATACATCACAATTGGCATATTTAAATTTGTGAGCAAGTTTCTCCAAATTAAATGTTTGATTCATAAAGCATGAGGACTAGATCCATATTTTTTACTAAAAAAAATAATTGATTCAACTGTTCAAAGAGAACCTGATCAGCACAATATTTCTTTTCTTCATGTAGTACATCCAAAGGTGTAATAAATGTTCTTAATATTGAAATTAATTAAAATACCCAGAAAAAAAAAAGCATGATGTTGCTCAATAATTTGTTAAGGCTATTTATTACACTAACAAAAAGGAGAGGGAGACGATAATTTCATAAAGTTTAGCTTCTGATATAAACATCACAAAATCATTTGTTTGAGAACAATAACAGAAAAGTAGCACTTACCATGTCTCCCCATTTAGTTCCGACCTCATAGTCACAACCCGCCGCCTGGATCGCCTTTTCCAAAACCATCTTAGCTCCAATTTGTTCCTGATCATTTACACCTTTCAGTGATGAACCAAACAAGGCACACCTCGCATGAAACGTGTTGGTCCCGACATAAGTTGGCCCGCATAATCCATCGAGACCATGACCATTTATCATGAAGATGCGCTTGAGTTCACCTCCATATATATCATTCTTGTTGAGTCCTTGAAAAAGCTGAGGGAATTGCACAAAAGCAAGCTTGGCTGAGGTGGCGGGGTCTAGGAAATAGCAGAGTGCCTTGTGTGGTGAAGTCGGGTCGCTCGAGTACATGTCGCAGTCGACTGTTAGAATTATCGGTGCATTTGTCAGGACACTCGAGACACGTACCTGACAAAAAGAAGGACAGATTCAATTTAGCATCATGATATATTTAATAGGAGGGTTCAAATTCCTTCATTTTTTTGTGTCTCCATCATACATTTATTTTTACAACTACACTAACTTAAAATTTAAAATTTAATTAAATGTCAAAAAAAACCTCTAAATATGATCTATACATTTTCTCTATGCTCACATGAAATATCACGACATTTTGATTTTGTTTTAATTAGTATGATCAAGAGCTTGCAAAAATATACTAATGTGGATAAAATCTGGATGTTGATTTTTCAACCTATGGATTTAGATAAACCAAAATCGAAAAGTAATAATTTATTATGTGCATGTAGAGAAAAAAAATGTATAACACATTTAACCATTTTATGTTGACATATAAATTGTAAAAATTTTGTTATTAAAAAATTAAAAAGTGGAGGTATAATAGAGTAGGATTCTAATCTAGTATGGTAAACCAAGGTTTATTTTCATTAACATTCATATTCTACATGACCCTTGGTTATAGGATCGATGTCAGAAAATACAAATGAAACTATATATGTTAAATTCTACTATTAATAGTTGGTCTTACCAGAACATTAAGTGCACCGGCCTTGAAGTTGTGAGGAGATTTTGGATGCTTCTCTCTTGAAACATAAATCAGGTTGGGCATGACATGACCAGAGATATCAGTATCTATGCTGCTCTCAAGTAACACCTGCATGCACATGAAAAAGAACAGGTCACTGATAGCATAAAAAACTGTCACTAATGGCAAACTATCATGACAGTTCCTTAAATAGAACCGGTCACTGATAGTTTTGCTAACTATCAGTGACGATTCTTGTTTAAGGAACTTATAAGTCATTGATTATCCATGATCAGGTTTTTTTACAAGAGCTAACTTGTGATATTTTCAAACAAAACGACATTTTATTGATTCGAACCTGGACGACCGCAGGATGGTTGTTGCGGGAAAAATCCTTCCACTTCTGAAAAATGTGTTGATATTCCTCTGAGGAAATTAACTCAGCACTAACATTGCCTTGATCCAGTGCACTTTCCACCTTCTCTTTCATAGCTTCATACATCATCTACAACCAAAAAGTTTCAAATTAAAATGCTACTTCCAATCAGAATTATATATGATGAAGTAACATGGTGGTTCATTACCTACTGCATGCACCATGAATCACTAGTTTTGTCCATTAAAAATTTTAACTTTTACAAAAAAATTATACAGTAGTCTCTCCTCTCATAAAATGAAATTACATAATACTTATTTATTCAGTCTCCCTATCTCAATTTTCTAGTTCCACCGCTGCTAATAATTAGTGGCGACATGAAACCTAAAAAAAAAAATGTGGATATAGCAGTGATGATTCCTTGAGAAGAAACCGTCACTGATAATGTTACTAATTAACTATTAGTGACGGTTATAATGAAAAACCAACACCAATGATATACACTGATGTTCTGACAAGTGACTGACAACCAATATATAGATATTCTCTACTAGTTAATACTTGTGATAGAAAAGGTTACACGAAGTTCGCTGCATAAAATCTTTAATTTGATAAATAGAACTGATGGATACGTGCATGTCATGTGCTTTAGTTTTATATCTACATCTATCAAATATTTATGTGAAATTAATGAACTTAACGTGTGGATAAGATTAATATAATTTTGTCACCATTCGCAGCATTATTTGAGTCGACTTTTGTCTCCAAACCAAGAAAAGTCACTGACGTATAAACTTTTACTTTCTGTTTGAGTTTGCAAAATTTAAAGCCTTTTGGACCCACATAAAAAATCAGACTTTATGATGAGGAATTAATAATAGAATATTTCAGTCCTAATAAGACAAACCCAAATAATTTTTGAACCATACGTAACTTGACTAAAGTGTGACTATTGAAAAGATAATATTTCATAGAAAAGAACAAACGGTCGGTTTCGCCAACAGGAGATTTTTATAGCCGATTTTTTTTTTTTTTAGTATTTTGAAAATAAAAATAAAAAACATGACATCAACTTTTTTTTTCTTTAGATAATGTTTGGTTGAGGACTAAAGTTAAGATGACCTTTGTTAGTAATTTCGATCTAGGTCAGTCTAAATTATTTATTTTTGATTGAGGTCTAAAAAATATAAAGAAAGATAAAATTTGCGAATAGTACTGACAGTGAGTCCAGAACGCAACACAAAATTAAGACACCTACAAAGATGATTTAGTTTAGGTCAGTTTAGATTATCTTAACTTTAGCACTAGACCTAGTTATGCTAGCATATTTAATGCTAGTTTAATGGAATAACTGTAGTATAAACCTCTGATTTTATGGTATAGACTTCAACCAAATATACAGCTAAGGAGAAACACTTTCTATGAGAAAAAATATTTCCTCAGAAAACATTTAATTTGTACTATGTTTGTAGATTTCATCAGAAAGGTGCATGTCATGTTTTTTAATTTTTTTTAATGCTAAAAGAAGAAAGTTTTGATAGTGAGCTTTTCTGATTTTAAAATATTTCAAAATTACTTTTTCATCCCAGACAACTAGGTTGGACCATAGGACCATAAAAATAAAATCTCTCAGCTTTTTAACTTAATTTATATTTTTTTTTTTCCTTGTTTGTTGGAAGTGTAAATTTTGTGAGAAGCTGATGTCATAAATTTTCTTGACCAGCTTTTATGTTCAAAGGAATATCCAATAAAACCAAGACATGCTGTTCCAAAAGAACTAGTCCAAATTGTCCAAACACAGCTATCTTTGACAAGGTCAGAGGATTAACAGAGGCCATATATTATATGATATAAAATTATAAATTATCCTAAAAATATTGTGGGCTGGTATATGTACATTCAACAAAATTGAATGAAAGTATATGTAGCAGCTACCAAGATATGAAAGTATATTTGTAAAAAAAAATGTAGCAAATGGATCCTGCAACTTGTTGCTTGTTAAACGAACAAAATTAAAACATTATCCTTTTAATAAACAGTTTACCACATATTAATTCTCAACAAATTAAGAATATATACAAGTATCAAATTAATTACCTTGAGCTTGTCCTCGTCACCGCCACCGCAATGACATCTCGAAGCAAAGAACGCCTCGGGCGATCTATCCTTGATTCCGTTCTCCCTACAAAACGGCAACCAATGACGTGCAAATTTCGCACCCTCCATGAACGCAAAGAGTGTCACGTCGGCGCCACCATCATCAGAAATATACACAGACAGCTTCTCAGCAGGATAGTCGAAGGCCAAAAGCGAGAGCGCCGTGCTCACAACACCCATCGGTGGCTCCTTGTATGGATCAGCGGTGCACACAAACACATCTAGAGCCGGCCAAGTTGTCCGTTCCGGTAACCTAGCCGGGAACTCTTGACGGTGTACCGGCCGCCACCTGAAACCCTGTGCACAAGCCCACATGAATGCTAGGATGATATCAGATACTAGGATCGACTGTAATAAGACGGCCTCGAGGAGGGTAGAGGAGGCGAAAATAGATGTTATTCGATGATAAATTAAGGCAAGGATAGCTAAGGAATATACAAGCATATGTATGCGGTATATCGGTATTCTACGGTCGAGACGGATCATGTTGAGTGGTGGATTGAGCTTGGCAGGGATGGAGGACTTGGTGCTCTCCATCTTTTGTTAAAATTCAAAGGAGGAGGTGACCAGTAAGTGAGCGAGTGTGGTTTTGTTTGCTTAAAAAGGCATAGTAGCATATATATAGAGAGAGAGAGAGTGGCTAATATCAAAACGTTTGCACCAAGGTCCTCGTGCAACCAAGTCGTTTTCGGATTTTCAAAGTCCAAATGGTCGATCCAAACCGTTAGATGTTCAATATATATTAAAATCTATTTGGAGACCAAATTTTACATTTTTTGGAATTGTTTTACTATTTATTAAGCCACTTTGAAAATTGTTGATCTAGATAAACAGTAAAAACAGTGCAACCAAATTCTGAACCATGTGATCAGCAAGAATGATATAAATCTTGATGTATTATTTAAATCATTTTTATTTAAATCTTGAATGTCATGTTAATAATTAGTACATCATTTTTATTAGGTCCGACCTTGAATGTCATGTTAATTAGTACATCATTTTTATTTAAATCTTGATGTATTATTATGGTACTTTACAAAAATTTCTAACATGTGATCATTTTATTGTTAATAATGTAATCATGTTTATTGACTTTTCCTTAAATAAAATATTAAAAAAACATTCATTGATTTTAAACTTTTTACCATCTATCAGAGCAATATCAAGTATTTATACATAGTATATCAAGCATTTATATCTATTTACTTTTAAGCTTAAGTCTGAATACTTAAGTCTTTACACATTGTATATCAAGAAGAAAAAAACAGCAGAGCAAATAGAACCCGAAAGTACTTCAGTATGAATCTCATATGAAAGAGAAAATCGAGTACAAAATATTTGTAGTTTTAGATTCGCAAAATACTCACAGATCATCAGAAATATGAATGAGATGAAACAGAAGAAACAAAAAAAGTCTCCTCTAGAAAGACAGGTAGGTGATGAGAGAGAGAAAAGGAATAAATTTTCTTTTTTTGATATAAGTATTGATACCTATGCATGCAAGTGTTTATATATAACCTATCAAGTATTTATATTTAATGTCTCAAGTGTATGCAGTAAAGATAAAACTTAGAAGTTGAACTTGATAAAGAGAAAAGTTTCTGAAATTCAAAAATGAAAATTGGGTTGGAGATTTCCTGGATAATTTTTTTTTTTAATTGCGCGCATAAAAAAAAATATTCAAAGGTAGTCATCGCTTCAATACAAAATAGAGTAACTTTTAAATAAATAATCAATAAACTGAATTCGCATACTAATGACACTTTTGACCAAAGCTTGGAATTCTCATCCCCTAATATGTCTCAAATTTTGAGTTTGATACGTTTATCAAGTTGATTTTGTTTTTTTTTGTTTTTGGAGATTTAATTTCAATTTTCTACTTTTATTCATTTTTAAAACATATCCAACTTAATGGAGAAATTATTAAAGCCACAGTCACATATAGAAAAACTACTATTTTCTTTTTTTCAAAGTTAAGAAATTATTGAAAAACAACATTTTGCAAGAGCAACATTTTTGAATGAATAAAAAAATAGAATGTTCCACCGATTTTTTTTTTAATACTGAATTGAAAAAATTTCTAAATATAACATAAATGTTTTTTTTTTCTCTGAAGAGAAATGCATCCTGTTACGTTTCTGTCTGACGTTTTCTTAATTATTGTTTTTTTTGTACAAAATAATATCTAACAATTTTATTTTAATTTAAGAATTAAATTCGAAAATAAATTATCAAAATAACTTAATTTTGGCACTCTTGACTTCAATTGTGACATAGGTTTAGAGAATTTAACTCAGATAAATTAATGTTTCTTTCCAAAATCATTTTACTTGAATTTTTTTTTGTGTTTCTCACTTTTGCTTCAAACTTCAGCATTCCTGAATAGAACATTTTCCAATGAAATTAAAACACCCAAATCCATAATATCAAAACGACAGCTAGTTCCTTCTATCATACGACAGGATCAGTAGATATCAAACTATACAAAACCATATATATTATGAGGAGGGATCCGATTACAATATTTTTTAGTTACCACAACCATTTTCTAAATTTTCAAAGTCCAAATCGTTGATCCAAACCGTTTAAAATGATCTCCACAATAAAATGTGCTTGCAGATCAAATTGGTTGCAAAGTTGAGAAGACAGCCATCTTCTATTACCATCTTCTATTACTATTTTTTGACACATCTTGACACTGTTTTTTTATAAGTCAATTTTGTGATTTCAAAATCCAAACAGTCGATCCGAACCGTTCAACATGATCACCATATTAAAATGTGCTTGAAGATCAAAAAAATGTAAAATTTGATCTCCAAGCACATTTGAATATATCCATCATGTTGAACGGTTTGGATCGACTATTTGGACTTTGAAAATAGGTGTCAAAATGTGTCAAAAAAAAGGGTGTAATCCGATCTCTCTCTCTCTCTCTCTCTCTCTCTCCCTCTATATATAGTGCTGGGCTTAGCTAAGCCATGGTGTAAAACGACTTGGTGCTCCACGCCTCATTATTTCCATTTTGAAAATCCAAACGACCTATCCGAACCGCTCAAGTTGTTCTCCATATTGATATGTGCTTGGAGACCAAATTTTACATTTTTTGGAATTTTTTTACTATTTATTAAGCCACTTTAAAAATCACTGATCCGGCGGTCCAGAAATTTTTACTGTTTTTTACTGTTCATAAGGATTTTCAGATTTTCAAAGTGGCTTAATAAATAGTAAAAAAATTCCAAAAAATGTAAAATTTGGTCTCCAAGCACATTTCAATATGGAGAACATGTTGGAAGGTTCGAATCGACTATTTGAACTTTGAAAATGAAGATATGGCGTGGAGTACCAAGTCGTTTTACTCCATGGAGTAGCCTAGTCGGACTCCTATATATATATATATATATATATATATAATTGCCGTATCGTATTCTAGATTTTTGCAAATTACCGTATCGTTGTAATCCGATACGATACCCGTACCCGTATCCATACAACATAGCCTAAGGTAATAGAATATTTATGTTTGGATCTGGATTGTCCAATCAGAGTATGCACGACAATTAAAACAGCCATGTGCGTTCCACCTCAGCCCGGATTAACTCGAATTCTGATTGGACAGCTGTGATCCAAATAGGAATATTATGTTACTTCGGAGGATATGGATCATGAGATAGTCCAAGCTTCGTTGATGTTGTTACCTTGCCTACTCCTAGGGCTACAAACAGATCGAATACGGATGAGATAGTGCATATGGTTTTGAATATTAATTATCCGTATCCATTTTTATTTTTTGGATATGGATACGGATCGAATATTAGACGGATATGTACGAATACGGATAAGATATTGGATATCCGTAGATATATACATAAATATTTTTATAAAATATATTAAACTATATGGTATATATTTACTATTCGGATACGGATAATTGATATTCAAAATCATATTCGTATCCGTATCCGCATGGATATTCGGATATCGGATATCCGTATCTAATTTTCAAATACGGATCCGGATACGGTCGGATATTATCTGATCCGTTTGCACCCCTACCTACTCCTAAATTTTTTTCCTAAAATATGTTTCTATTTTTATGTTTTTTAGAAAAAAAAAATTTATAAAAAAATACTTAAATTAAAAATATGTTGTGTTCTGAAATTTTTATTGATAGGAAATTAAAAATAATAATTAAAATGAAATCGATTTGGTAGAATCTCAAAATTGAGAAGACAGCCATCTTCTATTACGTCCACCATAGATGTCATAAAAGATGGAGTCTGCTGCCAAAAAAAAAAAAAAAAAAAAAAATCTAATAGAAAACAAAAATACTGTGATGGCGTCCACAAAGGAAGAAAAAAAATTGCGCAAACGCAAATTGATGATTTTTTTTAAAATTATAAAATTAATTAGTGAGAAAACAAATTGATGATTTTTTTTTTTAACTTAGAAATTGAAAATGACGCAGAGAGAATCCATTTTTTTTACTTAGAAATTGAAAAAAGCAACTTGTCAATTTGTTTTCTCACTAATTGATTTTATAATTTCAAAAAATAAAATAAAAATTGGGACATCTAGCTTCCGTGAAATTTATTTTTCTTCCTCCCTCAGCGCCATTAACTATGGCATCCAGTGTTTTATTTTTGTTCTCTGACTTTTTTTTTTCCCTGGACGCTATAGAAGGCGTCTTAGAGATTTTTTAATTTTTTCCAGAGTTCAGTTCTTCACTACAACAGTTTCCAATGAAAAATCGAAATTAGAAATACACCCAAATTCTAAACGACAGCTAATATAAAGTTCATTTAGTGAAGCTATGTACAATACATAGTGCAGATTGGTCCGTATTATGAATCAATATTTTTATTTGCAATCAGTTCAACATGATCTCCGTGTAAATATGTACTTGTAGACTAGATTTTATATCTTTTAGAATTATTTTACTATGTTTTTAAATAGGTAAAAAAAACATTATTTTTCAATGGTTCACAATCTTTAGATCAAGTGATTTTTTACCTATCTAAAAAATAGTAAGAATTAAATTCTAAAAAATATAACATTTGATTTAAAAGTACATTTCATATAGAGTTCATGTTGCACGTTTCAAATTAGTTGTTTGGAATATAAAATTGAAAAAAAAAAAAAAATTAAGGTTAATTTTTTTTTCAATTAAAATTGAAAATATTGATCCATAATACGAACTTATATACGCTGTGTATAGTACCGTAGCCTCACTTCATTCTATCATACCACAGGATCAGTAGATATGAAACTATACAAACACCAGACCTTGTCTTTGTGAATCAAACACAATCTCTTGTAAACACCGACTTCTCTAATTTAATGAACTGATTAGATCAGTTTTGATCAATTAATGGTCCAATCAGAAATGCTTCAGAAGTCAGAACAAGAATTGATGAGAAACAAAATAGAAGCTTCCTTGAATTATAGATCCCATGTGTTAAAAGCTTTGGTTAACTATGTGTGTACTACCAGAATTAGGGTAAAACTAGAAGGATGAGAGAATTCAAATGTACTTCATAATGCATTTGAGTTTCGAATATTTTACAGGATTTTTAACTGCACAACCAGAAGTATACATACAAGCACTAACATTATATACCCAATTGAAAAGGTTACCTCTAAGATATCACCGAGACGAATGTACAAAAAAATTGACCCAGATACTTCGGAATTGATTTTATAGGAAGTTCTCTAAATTGTGATAGCTGAGTCGAGTTTTATCCGGTTCAACCGGACTGTACCAAGGATATATTCTGGTAGTTCTTTCTCTTCCCTCCCCTGAAAAGTTCAATTTGTAGCAAAATGTGTTACCGGTACCATACTATCTATATATTGGGACTATTGAAATTTAAATTCAAAGATGCTGAATTTTATTATGTAAAGGAATTGAAATACGATATACATAGCAAACCTCAATGAGAATAGCAAGATCAACGACTATTCCAGTGATATACCCAAGAACTAAGCTGATTATGCTCCTAGCAACAGTTGATGAACCTATGTCAACATCAATCTGCACAAGGAAAACAACAATAACAATTGAAATAATATAAATTAATAAGAATATTTTAAGAGTGAGGCTACGGTACTGTGCATAATGCAGATCAGTCCGTACTATGAACCCATATTTCTATTGTCAAAGTCCAAACATTCAATTTGAACTGCTCAATATGATCTCTATATGAAAATATAATTGGAGACCAAATTTTACATTTTTTTTAGAATTTTTTTACTACTTTCTTAGATAGGTAAAAAATCACCAGATCTAAAAATTTTGGACCATCCCAAAGTAGTGATTTTCTACCAATCTCAAAAAATAGTACTAAAATTCTAAAATTTGTAAAATTTCATCTCTAAGTACATTTTCATATGAGAATCCATGTCTAACTGTTTGGATCGACTGTTTGCATTTCAAAAAGAAGATATGAATCCATAGTACAGACCGATCCATGCTATGTATAGCACCCTTGCCTCACTCATATATTAATATTAATTAGTAAAATATTAGTCGTGTAAGAAAATAAATAAAAATATTGACAGTACTTCAGGCCCAATCATGAAAACTATTTATTTACATGAAAATACAACAATAGGCCCTAAAGATTAATTTAAACATACAAAATGAAAATACACCTACAAAATAATAATATTACACATGACATTGGTTAAGATGTGAAATATTCTCCATAGCCCTCAGTTAAATTATATTAATATAGTATCTAATTACATTTTTAATTAGCTTAGACAGAGAATTAAGCATTGAGCTACCTCTAAGAAGTTGTCTTGGCGAAGGTATTTGCATGTGACTGCTTTCCCTAAAAGGCAAGCTTTAGTACCAACTGCGCGTTTCACCATCCAATAACCCTATCAATTTTTTTCATTTTATTTCAATCAATAAATGCACATTTGTATAGAGCTTATCTGTCTAGAAGTAAAATCCAATTATTTAAAATTTTGCAAGCAAATCTTAATTAAAAGAATGACCAAATTGCCACTGAACTTGTCATGCTAGGTCAACGAAATAACTATTGATACAAGAGTCTAATTTTTTCACTTATCTTATTCCTAAAATAGATTCAGATTGATTGAGATTTATATTTCTTGAAATTATCAGTGTTGCTCAGTCATTGGAAAGCTTATGTCAAGAGCTTCTCTATAGAGTCTGTATCCTCTGAGATATCTCAAACATTCAGTTTATCTAAAGCAGGGGGGCCAGTATTCAGAATGCAGGGGGGGCAGTATTCTTGTGCTTTGAGATTTGTGCAGAAAGGATTTGAACTGTCCAGATTTTCCACAGATCAACTCATACTTTGAGCTATCTCAGGGGATGTGAATTCCTCTATATAGACAGCTAACCTGTATGTATTTCATTTCAACTGAAGATATGTATACTTTCTCACTACTAATTTACACCCTACATGTTATCATCACCACATATTGTTTTTTGAATAAAATTTCATATGTACCCCCCCACCAAAAAGCTTTAACAAATATAGATCAAAAAGCCAGAATATATGATGTCATGTGCACATAGACATGTTCAATTGTGAGTTGTGACCACCCGTCAGTTGACTAATTTTATGCTCTGCATTTTCTGACAAGAATTTTGCCCGAATATTGTAATCCAAGAATTTTTGCAAGTTACCTCCAATTTAATTCATCTAGCTAACATGTATGTTTTAACAAACAAAAAAAAAAAAGTTTAACAAACAAAATCTAAATAACTTCTATTGTGTACCTCTACGATACTTGGTATGAGTTTGAATCGGGAATCTCTGAAAACATCAGTTCCTTCTACAAACCGACCAAGTAAAGATTCTTTGTTTATGGGTCTCTCTGACCCATAGTAAGTCACTAAGCTGTAGTTTGGTGTTGCTGGAATCTGTGAAAATTATTACACATTTAATATGAAAGAATCATAAGATAAAGGATATCAACAGTTTTCAAGATTATAATATGCACCTGTAAATTCACTACAAGTATGAAGGGAATCTTCTTCCCAGCTTCAGTCTGTAAAAAGTAAATCTCTTTAAGATATGCAAAAAAAAAAAAAAATAATGTCATATTATAGGTAAAAATCTACAGCTCATTGTTTACCTGAACAAGGCATTTAGGGTTATGTGCAATAGCATCAATGCGATCTTTGCCCTTTAGCCAATCCACTGCCATAAGCTTCAAAAGAGGATCTCCTCCCGCAATCTACAACAAAATAACAATAAAAAATGCAGCACAGTCAGATAGTGTTTTAAAAAATAGACATTTCTTCTTCTTCTTTTTTTTTTTTGAAGGTTAGTGGCCTGAATGCCTAATAATGATTGTATTAATAACTGAAAAAATTATTTACAACACTTAAATAAAAAGCTTTATTCCAGAAAATAAGCCTCTATTCTTCTCTATTCTACTATACGCTAGAATAAGAATTCTCTATTCCAGATAAGCCTCTATCCTTCTCTTTCAACCTGCACTAACCCAGTAACATTCATCATAAAATAAATACTGGTATGGTGCAGTAAAAGCAACCAACAAACCTTAGAGTGATCAGTTAAGTAGGTTTTGCCTCTTATCATGAAGCCGTTTCCACTAGGGCTTGACCAGCAATTGGAATCTTGTTCGCTTTTAGCTTGCCTTAATGAACCATTTAACTGACTCCAATCAATTGCAACACGAGGTGATGTTGCGTTTAGTTCAATATCCGCTACTGAAGCTGCTTTTACCAAATAATACAACAATAAGCCAAAGTATCAAAAGGTTCAAGATATTAGTGAAAGTAATTAAAAATCACCTTTACTTTTTTTCAGAGCTTAGCTTTGAAAAAAGTGACCAAAAGAGAATTAAAACAATGATTTTGTGCCTATATAAATGTTTGTAAAAAAAGTTCCAAAAATATAAATTTGGTCTAAGCACATTTTAATATGGAGATCACGTTGAGCAGTTCGGATCGACTATTTGGACTTTGAAAACGGAGATAAGGATGTGAGGCATGATTGGGGCACGAAACTAATGGGGCATTTTAACCCTACTCAGTTAAAAATCACCTTTATTTTTTTTCAAAGCTAAGCCAGCAATTGCCCAGGATACATTCCTCAGCTTCATCTTTGCTCCCTGAAAAAGAAACAAAGCAATGTGCTCCTTCTAAGTCATTTGATTGGTGACAAAAAATCAAAGTGCTGTACAGTTATCTTTCCCTTGACTTGAATTTTTACTTGATAGCTGTTATATCAAAAGATGATAAAATGACATGTGCCAAGAAATCATTTGGAAAATTTGGTAAAAAGGATCATATAAAAGAACCATGCTATTCTTGTCAGGATCAGAATCTAGAAAATCATCGTTGTCCTCGTCACTATCTTCTTCATCTTCATCAATTGCAATCGCATCATAAAACTCATCATTAGTATCCTCAATGTCAGCATCAAAATATACTGACGAATGTGTCAAGAACTTTGGCTGCATGATTGCTGTGGGAGAATCTGGCGTCAGTGCAGGATTTGCTGCAAAATACTCGCGTAGACCTGTGTGGTGCAATCAAACAAAAATGAAATCTCATTCTCTGAGAAACAACTGATGGTTTGCATTGGCATTTTAGGGGTCTAAGAGGAAGTAGTGAGCTTCTCTAAGAATTCGCACCCTCTGAGATATCTCAAACTTTGAGTTTGATGTGGAAAATCTGGACCGTTCAAATACTTCCTGCACGAATCTCAAAAAACAATAATACTGACCCTGTGCAGGCACCAAAAAAAATTGGACCCAGTTTAGATAAACTCAAAATTTGAGATATCTCGGATGATACTGACTCCTTTCCTGATTGGTATGGAGCTGATAAAAGAACTTCCAATTTTTTTTCCCATTTGTTCTTCTGTTGTTTTATTCATTGGTTTTTCCAGATAGCAAGTTTTAGTTTGTGTTTGTCTATACACATGGGGGTAGGGGTGTCAATGCTACCCTTTTATCCGTTTACCCGACCCGTATCATATTCGATAAGACGGGTACAGGTAAGTTTTTTTTTTTTTGTTAGCTTATCAGGTGCAGGTCAGGGGACCAACGAGAAATGAAGCTCAGTTTGTGCATTTGAGAAATATTTAGCACAAAAGATATGATGAAAGTGAAAAGTAGCACGACTTACCAGCTACTTGGCAAAGCAAATAATATGGAATAGATATCTCAAAATTTTCTGACAGACTGCCCTTCCACTTGTCCCAAAAGTTAGGTTGCATTTCTACCATTTGGGTCACAAGGCATTTTGAAATATGGTCTGACGAGGCCAACTTTTTAATTTCCCAAATGGAAGCTGCACAAAAGTAAGCAGTTTTTTAACTGTAAATTTAAAAGCCTGAATTTATTGAAAGCAGAAAAGGCAAAAAGACTTACGGATCTTTTCACGACGGTATCCAGATTTATTAGGCTTGTTCTTGTGTGCAGTAGGCATTTGCAAAATGACTAAAGGACACACACACATAGAGAGAGTTAGGATTCTCCTAAAGAAAATAATATGAACTATAAATATGAAGGAGTGAGGCTACAGTACTGTGCATAGCATATATTGGTTCGTACTATAGATCAATATCTCTATTCAAAGTCCAAACAATCGATCTGAACTGTTCAAAATGATCTCCGTATGAAGAAGTACATGTAGACTATATTTTACATTTTTTAGAATTTTTTTACTATTTTAGATAGGTGGAAAATCACTTGATCTAAAAATAACGGACTATTCAAAAGTAGTAATTTTCGACCTATCCAAAAAAATAGTAAAAAAATTATAAAAAATGTAAAATTTATTCTGCAAGTACATTTTCATATGAACACCATGTTGAATGGTTCAGATCGACAATTTGAAATTTGAAAACAAAAATATTGATCCGTAGTATGGACCAATCTGTGCTATGCATAGTACCATAGCCTCACTCAATATAAAGAGAGGAAACAACTGCTTACTATAGTTGCCATCTTGTCCCCGGAACCACTGTCGTGAAAAAAGAAAGTCCTTTTTGGAATTCCACCTGAAAATTTTCTTGGGTTATATAGAAATAATTTACATGCAATTAAATTAACATCTACCTTCCTGTTTTTTTTCCCAAAATGAAAAGACGTACTTACAAAGTTTTGTACTTGGCCTCATACTTCCCATAAACAATGTCACAGTGCCCATCTATTGTTTCCACCAGCTCCAAATTTCCAGTCACAACATCCCACCTATAAAATAATAAATTTAACTAATCATTTTACTATGATTAGTGTCAAGATATAAATTAGGATTTGTGCTATCTTTGAGATTCTGATATGCATCTCAGTTTGGAATTTTTCTATGAGGCTATTTTGGAAAGTCTGTATTTGGTATTACACAGAATATAGAAATTGTATTATGCTAGTAGATATTCTTCAATAAGAATATGTTGTAATTCATATATAAAAACTCAGGGTATTGTTTTTGTGGAATAAGAAAACTTTTTATAATAATTATTATTTTCCAGTTTCAAATCTATTCAAATCTTGTCAATTAGTACCATGAATACAAGTAATATTAGGATTTTTTACTGTCAAGTCAATTTTTAAGAAGCTGAAACTGATTGTTTATTTATGGTGTCAGAGTAAGAACCACAATTCAACTCCCCAAAAAGTCAAAACATAAACTAAAAAAAAATGAGTTACCACAGTTATACAAAACATATAAATAAAAAAATACGAGGTATCTGCTTGATTTAAAGAATATGAAAATAAAACTTACTCATATCTGCTGCGTCTGTCCAGGTTGAAAACTACTTCAAATACAGAATCGGCACTTGCATTTACAACCCCAACTGATTTTAGGAGAATTCCCTTTGAGCCCTACGAAATAGAACAAGCATTTTTTTTAAAAGGGTAAAATAGGTAAAATAGGTACTTTATAAATTTAAAATGAGTTTCATTAATTAAAAAGTCAATAAATTGGGTAAATTTGTGAGTTTTTTAACTTTAGATGGACAAATATGATATTATGAATATTAGGAGGGGGAAACGTAATTTCAAGATTTTTGAGGGGTATACATGAAATTCCCCTTTTATTTAAGGATTAGAACAAGCATTTCTAAGCACTCTGTCCTTTTGTTGTACATTTGATTTAAACCTGATCAGCAAGGTAGCAACTCCATACAAATATCAGGGTTTTCTTTTTTTGCCATTAATTTTTATTGAAATTAAGTGACCAAGCAACAAAAAACTTATATGATGCACACATATTGAAATTTCTTTCAAGCAATTGAGACATTTCAGTAAACAATCAAGTCAGATTAGTATGTACCTTGGAATTAGCAGCATCCTCAAAAATTCTAGTACCTAAATATCAGAGAAACAGATTTATAAAATATTTACTAAAATATATTACCGATGTTGCAAAAGGCATATACATAATGGTACAGCCTTGATACTTTTTGTTTGTGGGTGGTTGATACATATCACATGTCAAATGTTAATTCACATTTTCCTTTTTGTTCTTTCTTTTTCCAATTTTTCATTAAAATTCATCTCTTTCTTGCATATTTACTCATTTTTAGTAATCTCAACTATATAAATAATACTTAGAAGAATAAAAGGTACCATTGACAGTTCGAACGCATCTCCAGTCTTGTGTTTCAAGTGCATCTCCAGTTTCATCATCAACATGTGCATTTAATACTTTATCACTCCCAATTTTTGAAGCCTGACGAAGTAGCATCTCTGGGCCTGCAACCATTTAGTAGAAATTAAAAAAAAAATACAATGTGTGACAACCTTGAACAAAGCCTCAAATTATAATTTTTTCTTTTTTTGGTAGGTGAAAGTCCCAAAATATGAAATTTCACCTTTTCCTATTTTTACAAGCCTTCCAAGCCCATGCTGCGCATATCTTCTAACCCTAGGACGGTGTCCCTCAAGATTTATCCTGAAGAAAAAAGTTTTTGTTAGTAAATTACATGGAATGTTCATTTTATCAATTTTTGTGGTTGTTGGATTGGTATTGATCATGGATTTGTACAGTAAAATCACGATACCAAGAGAAAGGGCAAGTATATCCTATGGCTTGGTATTGCACCAGTCAAAGCCTCTATCAGTATGGTAAAACTTGATTTAATTTGCTGGATTTATATTAAAATTATTCTTAAAAGTTCAAAATTACACACTCATCCTCAGTGTTTAGTCTCCTATGCCTAGCACTTCTGCTCATCAGATCATACTCATCCTGGAAAAAAAAAAAAAAAAATTAATTAAAGGTAGTGTTCGGAAACCATATGAAGCTTAAATTTTTAAGCTGCACTAAGGAGCACCCGTTCGGCAATAAAGTTAGAAAAGTAACTTTCTTAAGAAAGCTTTAAGCTTGACAAAATGCTTAAGCCATGTGAAATCATGGCTTAAAAACTTGGACAAGCTTAAGAAAGGTGGGCAAAAGGAGCACTAAGGAGGTAGCATTAAGCTTGATAAAAGAGCACCCGTTCGGTGAGCTTAAGATTCCTTAGAGCACTAAGGAGCACTAAGGAACTCTAAGTCATGGTTGCCGAACACTAAACAGCTTAAGGCACTGAAAGATAAATAACTATATATTTATAATGCATTGATTTTGTTACTTGAGTATGATTTGTGGTATATTTTCATGTATCAACTATTTTTGAATATAGAGGAGGGTTCAAATGCCTTGTGTCTTTCATGCCTCATTGTGCCTCATATGCTTTATATTCATTTTCAAAGTCCAAATAGTCGATCCGAACCGATCAACATGATATCCATATTAAAAAATTTACTATTTTTACTATTTTTTTAGATAGGTACAAAATCGCTGTTTTTGGGTGGTCCAGAAACAGTGATTTTGTACCTATCTAAAAAAACAGTACAAAAATTCCAAAAAATATAAAATTTGGTATCCAAGCACATTTTAATATGGAGATCATCTTGATCGGTTCGGATCGACTGTTTGGACTTTGAAAATGAAAATAAAACATATGAGGCACAATGAGGCATGAAAGACACAAGGCATTTGAACCCTCCTCTTGACTATAGTTTCGTATAACATAAGTTGCAGTTTGTACTTGTTGTTTGGCTTGCTCGAATGCCTCATGCCACTTGCGTAACTCACCCGGAGTTGCACAGGCAATCTGGTAAAGAAATACAAAGTGAAAAATAACTTATTAACAAAAACATAAAAAAAAAAAAATAAAAAACCAAAGGTTAAAAATAAATTTTGAGAGAGCTTTAACAATATAACACGAGTACAAACCTCTCCTTTCTTTGTTCCATCCAGCCTATTGTAAAATCCAAGAACATAAAGTTCCTGAAATCCAGAAAAGGATTTAAATTAAAGAAAATAAGATTCTTTTATAAAGCACCCAACATTTCTCATGTTTACAACTAACACCACGCATATATTATTTATTTGCAAATGTTGCCTTAACTTATATTTCTTCAAGCAGGCCAATTTAAGTATTTGCAAACAATACCCAACCATAATGGAAGGTATAATCCATTAAGTATTGCCAGTTTGTTCTTGCTTCTTTATCTAAACCAAACTTGACTTATAATAAACCTAAGTGGATTTAGATCTTTGCTTCTAAGGTTATGATTACTAATGCAAAGAATTGCCTAAAATCATATGAACAGGTTATCTTTCAACAGACCAAACTTGACTTTTCAGTAGTGAATGGAGTAAATAAATGGTGAAAATTACTAAAAATTGGTAAAATTTATCAAAATTAAGATATAACTCTCAAAATGTATAAGAGAAGATTGTACACAGACCCCTGTATTGACTTTTCTTCTTCCCAGCTCTTCTAGCATCAATGTGTGACTAATAACACCTTTCCTTATAGGCTTCTGTGATAAGAGATTAAAAAAAAATTGATCAGAAAAGGTTTGAAATTATCTCACATGCCAATTCAATTGATTTTAGATCCCGTGGTAAGTAATGAGGAGCAACAGGTATCCAATTCAATTGATTTTTTGAAAGTAAGCACTGATCCGTAAATCAAGCAGATAAAGCACAAATTACAGTTTAAGCAACGAAATTAAACAGCTGAATTTGCAACTAATTACTAACAACTCCAGGATTTTCGTGAGGATCGCGCTTGTACATGAACAAGCAATTCCCTCGAAGAACCAGATAGCGGAGATTGCAGTACTGGTGCCCGATCTTGTTCACGCCTAAGTGGTAAACCCACCCAGCGTACTCCGCCACTCTCCCGCTTCCTCCTACGGAGGAGGAACCGCCCTCCGACGACGACCTCTCCGACGAACTCATCTCCGACCTCTCTACCGTAACTGTCGCCATTGATTGCCACTTCAGTAAATGCAAGAGATAATAAAAGAGCTGTTTTTTTTTTAAAGATACTTGGTAGTAGCTACCAAGTTTAATAAAAGAGCTGTTTTTGCTCTGTTCTCTCTCTCTCTCTTTCTCTCTCATTGTACGGTTCAAGTATTTAACAATAGATTGAGGAGAAATCACGTAAAGTAACTCAAATTTTGTGTTTACTTGTTGACCGTCGATCTGTTTTAGCACGAATAAAGGGATCTGTGCATTCCACCTCGGCCGGATTGGTCCGGACTCTGATCAGACGGTCTGTATCTAAACTTAAAATTTGAGTTACTTAAGAGGATATGGACGCTTTTGGAAAGTTTCTTTTTGAGAACTTTCTATATTTAACTAAATGTCTTTTATATCCCTGATCCTGGTGTTTTAAATATATGATTATTTCAACTATTCAGAATTGTGCACTTGTGCTTTTCTGGTTAGTCCGCGTGCATGCGATGAAATACCCTAGTTGACACGGAAACCGGGGGCTTGTCGATGATATAGGTGGATCCAGCTGTCAGTGAGACGAGACAGGGGTTTCTTTTTCTTTATTAATTTGGTAAGATTAAATTGCCTTTTATTCTCCTGATCCTGGTGTTTTAAATATGTTACCATTCATAGTTGTGCACTTGTGCGTTTTTGGTAAGCCCGCGTGCATGCGATCAAATGTTCTTAATGACCCAAAAACCGTGTGGTAATTATTTCAACACATCTGTTTTGACTTCTTGCAGCGCTCAAACCATATGCAGTGCAGTTTTGCTTGGATAGTCTGTTCGTTACATGAAACCAAAACTGCTCTGTTAATAAAAGTTTCTTGTTGGGAACTGTCTTTCCTTATAAATTAAGGAAATTGGAATTCATATCATCTAAAGTAACCCAAATTTTGAGTTTAGATCCTGACCATCGGATCTGTTTCGGCACGAATATTAAAGGCCGTGCATTCCATCTCGGACGATCCAGATCTAAACTCAAAATTTGAGTTACTTCAGAGAATACAACTCAGGAAATTGCTACGGTGAGAGAAAAAATAGCCGTTTCATGAACAGCAAAATTAAATGCCATTTATTTTTCCTGATCCTGGTGTTTTAAATATGAGATTATTTTATTAATGAGAAAACTGAAGGTGGTCCCGCTTGGTCTATTCATAGTCGTACACTTGTGCTTTTCTGGATGGTCCTCGAGCATGCGATGAAATGTTGTAGTTGACACGGAAACCGTATGATTTGTCGTGATGTAGGTGGGTCCTACAGTCGGTGACAACTAGACAAGAGGTTTCGTTTTCTTTTTTAAATCGGTAAGAATTACGGTTTCGACTAGGGTGAGTAAATCGCTCATAACTCGTAACTCGCTCGTAACTCACTCGCTAAATACTCATTAACAACTCGCTCATTTACTTAATGAGCCGAGCATGAGCATACCCCAACTCGCTCATTAGCTTATTAAGAACTGAGTTACATAAATCCTGCCACATCTAATTCATTTATTCTTTTTTTTGGAATGACCCAAGAAGCAAGTTTGAAGCATGCATGCTATAGGATCGCTGGCTAAAGAAAGCAGGCCCTAGAACCATCCGTAATATCCATTAACAGATTAACTACAAGCCCAGACCCAGCTACTATAGCTTGAAGCCTTAAACGGGAGTGAATAATAATGAATATTATTTGGTTTTGAACTTTTAGTTGAAACTTTTGGAAAGTTTTCGGCGCGGCTACAAAATCTCATAACTCAGCAACTCGCTCATAACTCGCTCATAACTCGCTCATTAACAACATGCTTATTAACAACTCGCTCTAACTCGCTCATTAAGCTAATGAGCCGAGCATGAGCATACCCTAACTCGCTCATGCTCGCTCATTAATCAGCCGTAGTTTCGACACTGCAAGTACACGTTAAAAGACACGGGGGACCCGGAAAAGAAAGCAAGGGAGAGGGTCTTTAAACTTCTCCAGTTCATATTAGATTGAGGGGAAGAGATGGACGGAGGCAATGGAGATGTCCTGTAGATTAAATGGCCGACTAGATTCAATGTTCAAGGCATGAAATTCCAAAAAAGATGGGAAAGGTGGAGCGTTCAAATCCCACTTAAATGATTAAAGGGACTTGAGTGTATTTGGTTAGGTTTGAAAATAGATTATTTTTTGGAGTTAAATTATTGGGAATAGTTTGAATTAGAATAATTTAGAATAGGGAATTCAAGTTTTTTTACTTATTAGAATAGATTATTTATAAGAATTTTGAGATTTGACTATTCTAATAAGACAAACAATAGTTATTATTAATTTGGTTATTATAATTATTCTTGTTTTGCAACCAAACATACCCTTGGTGACTAGGAATGTATAAAAAAGAAAAAAAAAATTCAATAATTATGTTGTGAAATGTAGGAAGGAGAAAAAATGTTGACATCAGATTACATTTGATCTGATGTTCAGTTGAAAATGTTCGATCTGCATCAGAGTTTATGTTAACGTGGCATGAATTTTAATGTTATTCGCACGAATTTTCATACAATTCAGACAGTTCAAATTAAACATCAGATTGAATTTGATTTGATACTCATCAGACTGCTCTCTCTTCCAAAAATAAATTTTCACGGTATAATCAGCCAACTCAACAATTGATAAGAGGAGATAACTCAAGAGATAGAATTTTAATAATTTAAAAACTAAATTAATTATAACTTGATTTTCATTTTTCATGTAGCTTTAATTTAATCAACACCTAAATATTAATAATAAATATGGACACATAACTACGTGCCGTGCCGTAACATATCTATTGCCATGTCATACCATAATCAGATTAGTTCACGCGTCCTGTAATAGTCAGGTGACTCAGGTCCGTTGTGGATAAACATTTAATTTCAGCTACTCATATATATGTGGCCTAATGGCCTTCCTTTCTCTACCTTTCGTTGTCAAAAAATGCTCAACGGACTTCCTTTTTCAATAGCATATTCAAAATTATTAAAATAAATCGAATATTCAAATTTATTTTCTGCAAGCGTTGTTTGTGCGCATTCATGCAACGAGTTCTCTTTTTAGACTGCGGATTAGGTCCAATGAGTATCGGACTTATTTTATATCCGATGGGTGCAAATGGATCGGATACGGATCAAATAGTGGCAGATCATATCCGTATTCATATCTGCACGGATATTCGAATATTAAATATATGTATCTATTTTTTTAATACAGATCCAGCTAATATATGATCAGTTTGCACCCCTATTCGATGGGCTCCGAGACCATCCGGTCTTCTTTGAAATATGTGCACTCTTCTTTAATATTTGTGCATTCACGTCAATTTTCATGCGCACAGATCTTCAAGCAGATCAGACAATCCTAAAGCCTATCGGACCTACTACGTTCTTCTTTTTTAACTCATTTAGTTATTAAAATGACTCACCACGCCATGTCTTACACAAACCATGTTGCTGAATAACCTACAAAAAGTAGGAAACAAAATATATATAGAGATGAGCTATTGTGCTTTGCAAAGTAAAGCCATCGTTTTATTTCGGCTTACTTTTTGGATTTTCAAAGTCCAAAACGTCGATCCGACCGTTCAAGTTGATATACATATTGAAATGTGCTTGCAGATAAAATTTTACATTTTTTGGAATTTGTTTACTATTTATTAAGCCACTTTGAAAATTGCTGATCACATGGTCCAGAATTTTGTTGCACTGTTTTTTCTGGACCATGTGATCAGCAATTTTCAAAGTGGCTTAATAAATAGTAAAAAAATTCCAAAAAATGTAAAATTTGGTCATCCCGTGATATTAGATAACGAGTGTCTGATTCAAAAAGTTACAAGCAAACTGTTACATGATATTAGACAACGAGTGTCTTTGAAAAATTTAGCTGTAAAACAAATAAAAAAATACGCAGGGGTATGTGCATCCCGTGAATACAAATTTGATCATCCTTGCTTGATCGTAATTATAGGAGCCTGGTGATTGTTTTATCTGAGTGCTTATTTGTCTTGTTTTTTCAGGCAGACTACACCGAATCGCAGCCGAGAAGGCACTGAATCAAACCGGACCGGGACAGTCACCGCTCAGAGGAAAGTGAAACCGAGAAGGCACTAAATCAAACTGAACTGGGAAAAGAATCAATCGGACCGGGACAGTCACCTCTCAGAGGAACAGCCAGTGTGGAAGCCAGAAAAGAAACTTGGAAGCAGGAGAAGAAGAAGAAGGAGAGGAGGAAGGAGACAACATTTTAGCATCATCGTCATCGGCAACAACCATAAAAACACGTATCTTATTCATATATAGCTATAGTAGATACTACGGGAGTGGAACGAATTTACAGCACCCTCAGTCGTTCGAAATCGAAACGAATCGAAAAGCAGTGGTCAGATCTACTAGATTGAATCACCAAAAGCAGTAACTAGATCCACTAGTAGAAACACCTGCTCAAACAGAGTAAAGGAAGAGATAAGAGAACGGAGATGGGGTGGCATCCGAATGGACACGGGGGTGGATGGGAATTCATATCCTCTGCATTAACTCAAAAGAGAATCTTTTGAGTTAATGAATCTCGACTGTCCAAACTATTTTAAAATTTGTACGAACTAGATCTGCACTAATATTAAAGGACCCCTATGTTATAAACACGAGCCGAATTGGCTCCGTTTAGAATGAGACAGTTGAAATTCATTAACTCAAAAAATTCTCTTTTGAATTAATGGAGAGGATACGGATCCGGGTGGATGGGTGGCACGAAATTGCCTTTGGTTTCTATGAGACTCTCAAAGCGGTGTGATATTATCCAAACCTTCAAGTAGGAAACAAAATATGATTCAACGACCTCACACTAATTTCATGTTCGTTTAACGACTAATATACTTTTTTATAAACGATTTCTAAGAAGCTTCCATTTCCAATAGTATACATAATATTATAAAAGCAATTTCAGTTATTATTAAGATATTATTAAAATAGCTCTGATTGTCTAAAATCAGTGCAAAAGACAAAACAATCTTTTGTTCTTTTTTTTTTTTTTCTAAAACTTATCGAATACAAAAATCCTAAAACCGTCTCCATCTCAAATTACAATTCTTTTATTTAATAATTCAAAATTTTCAAAATAAATTAGTTGGAAATGAAGAAAGATATTTCGAGAAATAGAAAGAACATAAACATTAGTCCATATGTCTATACGTGATCACGTGACGTTTCATAACGTGTCACAAAATGTGGTGTGATGTAACATAACGTATCAAAACCGATTCACGTGACATAGCAGATCCGACTCTACTGCTTTTCTCTAAGAAAAACATGATTCTGCTTTTCCGATCTCAACCATTCAAAAAATTTCATTCCCGTATTTCGATAAAGAAACTTTTTCATACACAAATCTCAACAAATTTGAATAGTTGGAATCGGAAAAGCAGGATCCTGTTTTTTTTTAGAGAAAAACAGCAGAGTCCGTTCTTGACATAACATGTCGTCTTAGTTTTTGTTCAAAGAAAGCAAGTTCTGTGAAACGACTAATTACTCAACATGCAAGTCATATAACATAATTAGCACATCTGTTGTAACGTAAGCCTACCGTAACGTCACGAGAAATATGTGTTATTTTTTATTTCCTACGCTAGTCAAATAAAGTTAATTAATTTTTAACATTTTGAGGAGAGGTTGATTATAATTTTTGGAATATGTATTATCTCTATTGGAATTTCAAACTAGGTTAATTTTTTAACCAATATTCAGTCACATAATTTTTATAATCCTTTTGTTCATTTTGCAAGTTGAATTATCATAACAAATAAAAGTTTTATAATTAAATAATGCAAATTGTTACATATCTATTTGTTTGATATTGGGGGCAAAGTCAAAGTTTTAGTAGGATATGACAAAATTTTATGAAGCGAGATATAATTTTATAATTATTTCAAATATTAAGTATATTTTTATCAAAGATAAAAGAATATAAAAATACAAGCTGATTATTAAAAGTAATTATTTTTTTTATGAAGCGATATATAATTTTATAACCATAAATTTTACGCTACACCAAAACAATATAACCATAAATTATTTTCGAATACTAAAAAAAAGAGGGATCCGATTACAACACTTTTAAGTTACCACAACCATTTTTTATATTTTCAAAGTCCAAATCGTCGATCCAAACTGTTCAACATGATCTCCACAATAAAATGTGCTTGCAGATCAAATTTTACATTTTTTTTGAATTTTTTTACTATTTATTAAGTATTTTACAAAAACTAGTCAAATTCAGACCATTGAATTTTGTACTTATCTTAATAAATAGTAAAAAAATTAAAAAAAATGTAAAATTTGATCTGCAAACACATTTTATTATGGAGATCATGTTCAACAGTTTGAATCTACGATTTAGACTTTGAAAATGTAGAAAATAATTGTGGTAACTTTGTGGTAACTCAAAAGTGTTATAATCGGATCCGTCCTCTGCTAAAATAGTGGTAAAATTCATTTTCAAAATAGTTTCCCTCGTCACTTTCAAATTAAAACATCAGGATACAAATGGGCCAAGTGGATGAACAAAAACACCATTTTTGACTTTTTCTCTCAAAATACTTTCCAAAAAGGAACACATTGACTAGAATTTTCTCGAAATAGTAGTATTTATTTTGATCGATTTTAATTATCATTTCCTAAAATAATCTAATTTTGATTTATCTCAAGCTCCACAAAAACTAGAATTTACAAGTATTTATTTTGGTAGTAATATTTTGTTATTTGTGTGCATCCATAGAAATTTCAATTATTATTAGGATAAATATCATTTTTCTAAATAAATTTGCATGTATTCCATAAAAGATAATATCAGAAAACCACAATAAGATAATCTTTCATTTTAGAAATATTAAAAATCAATTTTTTCAGAAAAAAGAATGATTGTTTTTTTTTTTCGGAAAATAGATTTGTATCATGGTTCCACCATGGACAAATCTTTACTAAGGATAAGTTTTAGATAAATTTGTGGTCAGGATGGGACCTAAGGTCTGAAAAACACTGGAACCGCACTATTTCAGAAACCTGCACCTGATAGAACCGTACCATTAGTGCGGTTCAATCTATTTTTTCGAATAAACATATACTCCGTTTTCAAACTAGTTATGATAATTATGATAAATATGATTGTTCTTGGAGTAGGGTTAAAATGCTCCATTATTTTTGTGTATCAATCGTGCCTCACATTCTTATTTTTGTTTTTAAAATTCAAACAGTCAATATGAACTATTCAGTGTGGATTCCATGATAAAATTAGCTTGGAAATCAGATTTTATATTTTGAAAAAAATTTACTATTTTTTTTAGACCAAAATATGAGACATGATTGTGAAAATGATGAAAAATATGATTTTTCTTAACAAATTTAGACCAAAATTTTACTACTTTTTTTTTTTTTACTATTGGTTAAAATGATGATAAATATGATTTTTCTTAACAAAAATGCTCGTATTCCATAAAATGATATCACATAAATGCTCCCCATTCTCTCTACTTAAATTCGGAAGTTCATACGGCATATATAAATCAATTATTCAATTAATATTAATTAATATTACGACCAGGTTTAAATGTTTTATATTTAAATTTAGTCAAATAGCAGAGAATATTTTTAGGAAGTTTGAAAAATTCAATTTTAATCTTTCAATTCTACCTACAAAAAGATAAACCTTAGCTGGCACCAACATCATTTATAGATTTTAACAGAGTAGTTTTGGCTTCATGCAGCGCAGGAACTACATGCAATACTGTTTTAATTCTATAATCTGTGAGCTGCATTAAGTCAAACTTGTTTGTTCAATCTTTACCCACTTGAGGGGGCAAGTTGCTGAGTAGAACTAGGGTGTGATGTGCTCACCAAACTCTTTGGTGAGCACAACTCTACATAAACTATCGGATTCACTTCAAACGAGATTAATCCAACCGTTGAAACCGATGTACTTTACGAGTGATGCGCGTACATGCAAAATTTTGAATTTTTTGAATTCATTTAGTCTCAAGTCAAGTGGTCAAAATTGAGAATTTTTTGAATGCATTAAAACAACTTCATTTTGGATCATTCATTTTTCATCAATTTTGACCATTTGACTTGAGACTAAATGAATTCAAAAAATTCAAAATTTTGCATGTACGCCCATCACTCGTAGAGTACATCGGTTTCAATGGTTGGATTAATCTCGTTTGAAGTGAATCCGATAGTTTATGTAGAGTTGTGCTCACCAAAGAGTTTGGTGAGCACATCACACCTAGTTCTACTCCAGTTCTACTCCAAGTTGCTTTCAGTAGGTAACCAAACCGACCTCTCATTAAACAAACTGCACACACCCGGTCTACATTGAACCAACAGAATGCAACGGACCATTCATCTGAGGTTCACAGTACACCAAGTCTACAACATAGAAACAACGTTGCTCCTAGGGAACCAACCATGAACCAACCAAGCCTAAATAGTTAGGCCCAAGCCGACCATTCGGCTTTCGTTGCTAGATATAATATCCGTGTAGTGAGTCATATCAGAAGTAATATTCACTCGTTACATGAAAATGTATATATTATAAAATTATAAAATAGCAGGCGACGACTCGTTTACTGGTCCACCAAAACACGTCTTCACGTATTCCAGGTTTCTTCCCTTTTATTAAATACCCTTAATTTTCTTAAATATTACAAAGTTTGCCATTAAAGATTGCTTCTTTTCATTAATGGTGTCCCATCTACTAAACCACCCATGTGCGCTGAGACCCCACTTCGTGGCATTTTCGATATATCAAGAAACTCTGAGGCTGCTTTCTTCTCTGACCCCGTCAATAATTGCGTGCGCGAGTGGTTCATAGTATATAATTAAAGATAACTTTTAATTCAAAGCGAGGGAATATTTAAATTATTTTATTATAAAACGCCGGTCTCGTGTAAAATCTTGTATCGGATTCGGGTAAATGACTGAACCCGTTTAGACCCTCCGAATCCAATTTCGGTTTCACATATTTAATTATAAGATAAATTTCACTCGAGGTAACAAAACTTTGATTTGTCCATTTTTAGTCACTCAAGTCACTCTATACTTTTTCATTCAAAATGGTAACGGAATATGCTCATTCTGTTCAAAATATTAACATAATATACTCATTCCGTCAAAAATACTAACGGAATAAACATATTCCGTTAGCATTTTGGATAAGTATAGAGTGACTTGATTGAGACAAATAACAAAATTGAGTGACTAAAAATAACAAATCAAATTTGAGTGACCAATTAGTGACAAATGACAAAGTTTGGCTTTCAACCAAATTTATCCTTAATTATAGTTAAACTATTCAATTTTGGCAAAAGAGACTATATTTTATTAGACCTATAAACTTTATCTTTCTTTGGAAATATGCAATATAAGGCACTTTTTAAATATTAACATTATTTTTTATTATAGTTTAGATAATATGCCATCATATTTAGTAATTTTTTTATTACTAAAATCATCTAACTAATTAAGATGTTATATAATATAGTTATATTAGAAATTTGTAAAAAGTAATATACAATGTAAAAAAAGAATTGGATAAAACATGTTATTATTAAAAGTTTAAAACAAATAAAATTGAAAACGTTTTCAACATCCTAATTAGGGGTAAATATTTTAACAGAGTAGTTTTGGCTTCATGCAGCACACGGACTATAAAATCAAAAGAAAGCTTTATATAGTTTGTGCGCTACATGAAGCAAATATTGCTCTGTTAAAATATTTACCTCTAATTAGTTCTACTTGTTAATTTTACCTTCAAAATTACTATTTTTTATCTAAAAATAAAATAAAATGTTGATAATGGTTGATCAAAATGATAATTTGATAAAAACAAGTACCACTCTATTTCAACAATTCAATTACGAAACCGCTTTGTCATATAACTGTTTTCCAAACCGCCTAAACGGGTGCAATACAAATTAGGAAATTTCAAATCGGGTATACCCGCTATCACAACAAACCCAACCGTGAACCGACTCTCTCTCTAAATAAACCTTTCCCATCTATTTATAACCCCTTCCTCTATTTCACATTTCATTTCATTTTCATTTTCTAGGTCTCCTTTTTCTCTCTACCTCTCTCTCTGTCTCTCTGTCTCTCTCTCTTCCTTAGCTATGGCGACAGAGATCCTGAGACCACAAGACTGTCTCAGACCACCACACAGTTTTTATGAGCCGGTCACTCCACCGAACCGGAGAAGATCTCGCCCGGTTCGATCGAACCAAACCCAATTCACCCCTTCACCTAACCCTAAACACGCTCGACCAAACCCTAAGTCAAACCGCAAATCCTCGCCTTCCACTTCTCCTCCTTCTACCCCTCTATCAACCTCTCCTTTGAAAGACGGCTTCAGGCTTTTGAAACGTGGGGAAGCGTTCAAATCGGGTCAAAATGGATCTGACAAGGTTTCTACAGCTAAGAGCAAAGAAACACCGCTGTCACAGAAGAAAACCCAATCGGATCGGTCCAGACACGGATCTGAACCGAACCGGGTTGGATTGTACAAGGAGTTGACCTTTGCTGGACCGGTTTACGCGTGCCGTGCGCCGGAAGCAAGTTGTTTGCCTCAACCGGGTTTATCTTTGCTGCTGAGGTCATCCAGTGTAGGCCCCACAAGCGATGACGAGGCTTCTAGAGCCTTGCGTAGTTTACTCAAGTTGTAGTAGTAGTGGTTTCTGTGGTACACTGGGTGTTTGATTTGGATGATCTCGAAAGAAAAAGTTGCTGTCTTTGACTGTGTATGTTGTAAAAGAGACTTCAATTCGCTCTGAATTCCTCTGAGTATTTTTTCAAAAGAGGAAAAAGGGGTTGAATTGGGGGCTAATTGGATCAATAGTTAGAAGGGGCAGGCAGAAAAAGTCACAGCTTCTTTCTTGTGCAGATGCAAAATGGTGACTTTTTTCTTATTCATCCTACAAGTTTCAGAAATTAGATAGTTGGGTCTGTTAGGTCTTTTAATTGGGATTGATGAATTAGAATGTAATTAGGTTAGATTAGTTTACTGGTTGGTCTTTTTAATTTCGATTTCAGAGTAGTTACTTTACTGGTAAGGAAAGCTTGTTGTAATGTTGGTATAGAGAAGTTTGTTGGTAATTAGGAATATGAATTAGTTTTGTAATTTGGTTAGATTAGTTTACTGGTTGTTGGTCTTTTAATTTGGAGTTACAGACCACTTTACTGGTAATCACTTTACTGGTAAAGTGCTGTTGTATCGTTGCTGTAGAAATTGGGTTTTACTGGTAATCACTTTACTGGTAACCACTTTACTGGTAAAGTGGTTGTATCTGTATCTGTATCTGTATCTGTAGGTGTAAGATGTTCAATTCAAGTTTTTAGATGAATAAAATGAGTTTGTGAGTCTATTATTTGACTGTTTCTATGGTTTCTCACTTTTTCACTTTTGCACATTTAATTCACAAATTATTTGGAAGGATTGTTTCTTCCCCTTTGCATAGTTTGTTCCACTAATTGAAATTTGATTGAAGCATCACTTCATCTTAAAGATTTAATTTGGAATTAGTCCCCTGGTTGTCAAATATTGTGTGAATTGCATGGTTCTGTACTAATGTTGATGCTGCAAGATTATACTGAGCCTGTACCAGTCACATTTACCAGAATGTTTAACAGTCTAGTAGCTTGATTGGGGTTGTACCAGTCCTGTACCAGTCACATTTACCAGTATTTGTTGTTTGTTGTATTCTTGGTTAAAACATGTTGAACAACAGTTGATTTGATTAAAGAAAAAGGATTTTGTTCACCAAAAAAGGGGCTTTTAATTTGTGGTCAATAATTGGCTTTAGGTTGAGGAATCTTATGATGCACCTTTTTTTTGGTTCTTTATGCTTTTGCTTTAAAGAGCAAGAAAAAACAAAATGGTCCCTGTCACTGGTTGTGTACAAGTTTATTGAATCTATTTTTTACAGAGTAGGGTTCCAATGCCTCATACCTCATCCATACCTCATGTTATATATCTTCATTTTCAAAGTCTAAACTATCGATCCGACCGTTCAACATAATATTCATACTAAAATAATTTCATCCCCAAGCATATTTTAGTATGAATATCATGTTGAACGGTCGGATCGATAGTTTAGACTTTGAAAATGGAGATATATAACATGAGGTATGGATGAGGTATGAGGAGATAGGCATTGGAACCCTCCTCTTTTTATATAGTGGGCAACTTATATTTCAATGATGATATCGAACACGGTTTGTTTAAATAATTAAAATATTTAAACGGAAGCTTCTTTCTGCATATGGTCGTTGTTTTGAAAATGTCAATTAGAATATTTAACAGAATTTTTTATTTATACAAATAATATTAGAATAATATAGGGTTTTAGACTGATTATACAAACAATATTTATACAACTGGTATTGATCTCATATATATATTTTAAGAATTTAGAGGGATATATATAAATTGAGTAAAGCTAGGTTGTAATGTGCTCAATAAGAGAAGTTGGTGAGTAAAGCTAGGGTGTGATGTGCTCATTAAGAGAGGTTGGTGAGGAAAACTATAAAAGTCTATCGGATGGCTTCAAACGACGAATTCAAATTGTTAAAATTCATTTACTTAACGAGTGATTCATGTATATGCAAAATTTCAAAAATTTTAATTAATGAGTGATGCATGAATTCATTTAGGACAGGGTAAGTGGTAAAAAAAAGTTGAAAAATAAATATACTTATAAAATAACTTATAAAAAGTTTATTGTTTTGACCGTTTTATTTTGTACTAAATGAATCCAACACTTCCAAAAAAAAATTATGTACATGCATCACTCATTAAGTCAATGAATTTCAACGGTTTAGATTCGTCGATTAAAAACAATCCAATAGACTTTTGAAGTTGTGCCCACTTACTCTTCTTGATTAGAATATCACACCCTACCTTTGCTTATATAAATTTCTCTATTTTATAATGGACGGCCCAAATGAAGGATATGCTATAAACAGAATTTACAAGTGAAGGCCGTGATATGTTTGATCATGTCATGGACATGACTTTTTTTTCACATCCATAATACAGTACGGTTTGAACTTCAACTATATTCTCTATTTTTCAAAATCACTGATTATTAGATTTATTTTTTATTTTTTATTATGAAAAACAGTGATTTTCAAAAATCCACAAAATAGTAAAAAAATTTAAAAAATGTAAAATTTGGTCTCCAGGCACATTTTAATATAGAGAACACATTTAGCACTTCAGATCAACTATTTGAACATTAAAATTGCAAAAACGAATTAGTAGTACCAAGACCTTAGTCATATCACTTTAATCTTAGCCAATCTATATATATATATATATATAGGAAATGGCTACGGTGCTACGCGTAGCATATAGGGCCTCCGTGCTACGGCTCAATGTTTGAGTTTTCAAAATCCTAACGGTCGATCCGAACCGTTCAACATGATCTCCATATGAATATTTACTTGCAAACCAAATTTTACATTTTTTAGAATTTTTTGACTATTTTTTTAGATGGGTAGAAAATCACTTGAAATGAATGGTACAAAATTTTTAGATCAAGTGATTTTCTACCCATCTAAAAAAATTCTAAAAAATGTAAAATTTGGCTAGCAAGTACATATTCATGTGGAGATCATGTTGAATGGTTCGGATCGACCGTTAGGATTTTGAAAACTCAAATATTGAGCCGTAGCACGGAGGCCCTCTATGCTACGCGTAGCATGCTAGCCATTTCCTATATATATATATATATATATATATAGGTTGGCTAATGTCATAACGTTATAACTTCGGCAGAAGTTATAACGAGTCGTTTTTGGACTTTCAAAGTCCAAACAGTCGATCCGAACCGTTCAAGTTGTTCTCCATATTGAAATGTGCTTGGAGACCAAATTTTACATTTTTTGGAATATTTTTACTATTTATTAAGCCACTTTGAAAATTGCTGATCTGGGTGCACAGTAAAAACAGTGCAACAAAATTCTGGACCATGCGATCAGAATTTTCAAAGTGGCTTAATAAATAGTAAAAAAATTCCAAAAAATGTAAAATTTGGTCTCTAAGCACATGTCAATTTGGAGAACAACTTGAATGGTTCGAATCGACTGTTTGGACTTTGAAAGTCCAAAAATGACTCGTTATAACTTTGGCCAAAATTATAACGTTATGACATTAGCCAACCTCTCTGTCTCTCTCTCTCTCTCTATATATATATATATATAGAGGAGGGATTCGATTACACCTTTTTTGGTGACACACTTTAACACCTACCATTTTCAAAGTCCAAATAGTCGATTCAAACTGTTCAACATGATGGATATATTAAAATGTGCTTGGAGATCAAATTTTACATTTTTTTGAATTTTTTTGCTATTTATTAAGATGGTTACAAAAATCGTTGTTTTCAGACCATTGAAAAACAGTGATTTTGTAACCATATTAATAAATAGTAAAAAAATTCAAAAAAATGTAAAATTTGATCTCCAAGTACATTTTAATATGGTGATTATGTTGAACGGTTCGGATCGACTGTTTGGATTTTGAAATCACAAAATTGACCTATATAAAAACGGTGTTATGATGTGTCACCAAAAAAGGTGTAATTGGATCCCTCCTCATATATATATATATATATATATATATAGATAGGCTACCATGCTTTGCAAATTAAAGCACCTCTTGTGCTTTGCGCTCCTTTTTGGATTTTCAAAATTCAAAATGTCGATCCGACCGTTCAAGTTGTTCTCCATATTGAAATGTGCTTGGAGACCATATTTTACATTTTTTGGAATTTTTTTACTATTTATTAAGCCAATTTGAAAATCGCTGATCCATTGGTCCATAATTTTTTACTGTTTTGCTAGTGTGACCATTGGATCAGCGATTTTCAAAGTGGCTTAATATATAGTAAAAAAATTCCAAAAAATGTAAAATTTGGTCTCCAAGCACATTTCAATATGGAGAACAACTTGAACGGTCGGATCGACATTTTGAATTTTAAAAATCTGAAAAGGAGCGCAAAGCACAAGAGGTGCTTTAATTTGCAAAGCATGGTAGCCTATCTCTCTATATATATATAGAGAGAGAGAGAGAGAGAGAGAGAGAATGGCTAATATCAAAACGTTTGTTCCTGGGCTCAGGAACAAACGGTTCCGTTCTCCAATTTCCGAAGTTCAAACAACAAATCCAAACCATTAGATGTTCAATCTATATTAAAATGTGCTTGGAGACCAAATTTTACATTTTTTGGAATTTTTTTTACTATTTATTAAGCTAGTTTGAAAACCGCTGTTTTTCAATGCTGCAGAAATTTCATAAAAATAGCGGTTTTCAAACTAGCTTAATAAATAGTAAAAAAATTCCAAAAAATGTAAAATTTGGTCTCCAAGCACATTTTAATATAGATTGAACATCTAACGGTTTGGATTTGTTGTTTGAACTTCGAAAATTGGAGAACGGAACCGTTTGTTCATGAGCCCAGGAACAAACGTTTTGATATTAGCCATTCTCTCTCTCTCTATATATATATATAGGAGAGTTCCAATACCTCATGCTTTTCATACTTCACATTTTATATTTCGTTTTTAAAGTCTAAATTATCGATTCGAATCGCTCAACATGATAGTCATTCTAAAATATGCTTGTGGATGAAATTTTATAATTTTATAATTTTTTTTTAATATTTTTAAGATATCTACAAAATCACTGTTTTTGGACCATTGAAAAACAATGATTTTGTACCTATCTAAAAATATAGTAATTTTTTTTCCAAAAATTATAAAATTTGATCTCCAAGCATATTTTAATATGAATATCATGTTGAGCGGTTCGGATTGACACTTTGAACTTTGAAAATGAAGATATAAAATGTGAGGCATGATGAAATATGAAAACATGAGATATCAAGTGCCTCTATTTTTTGTGCCTCCACTATGCCTCTATATTTAAAACGTTAATAACTCATAATTTAAATCATAAATGTCAAAATAAAACATTTAGATGTGATATATATTATTTTCTCTCTGTCCTCATAAAAAAAATATCAAATTTCGGTTTTGTTTTTATGTGAATCAATGAGTTAAAAAATCAACATTTAAAAATTATCCACATTAATACATTTTTACAAGCTCTTGATGACAACCAAAACAAAGTTGAAATTTTATAATTTTTTATACATGCATAGATTAATGACGTAGATCATATCCAATAGTTTTATTTTGACCTTTAAGTTTTAAATTTTGAGTTATTAAAGTTTTTAAAAATGGAGGCATGATGAAGGCAAAAAAAATGGAAGCAGTTGAACCCTCCTATATATATATATATATAGAGAGAGAGAGAGAGAGAGAGAGAGACTATGGTGAGTTGTGAAGTAAATTCAAACTCATATTCCCATTTGAAAATTCACGCTCATATTCTCATTTGAAAATTCAAACCATCGATCCGAACCGCTCAACATGATCTCCATATTGAAATGTGCTTGGAGACTAAATTTTACATTTTTTTGGAATTTTTTTACTATTTATTAAGCCATTTTGAAAATCACTGATTCGGATGAACAGTAAAAAATAGTAAAAAATTCTAGACCAATGGATCAGCGATTTTCAAAGGGGCTTAATAAATAGTAAAAAATTCCAAAAATGTAAAATTTGGTCTCCAAGCACATTTCAATATGGAGATCAGGTTGAGCAGTTTGGATCGATTATTTGAATTTTCAAAATGAAAATATGAGCGTGAAGTAAAAATCACCTCTTACTTCACAACTCATCAAAGCCTAGCTATATATATATATATATAGAGAGAGAGAGAGAGAGAGAGAGAGAGTAGAACTAACGTGTTCTTAAGCTCACCAAGCCTCTTTGTAAGCTTAACTCAAAAACCTATCGGATTGACTTCAAACGACGCATCCAAACCATTGAAACCGTTCTACTTCAGGAGTGATGCGTTTAAATGTCAATTTTTAAAAATTTTGAACTAATTTAGTATGAAGTCAAGCGGTAAAAAAAATGATTTATAAGTTAATTTTAATGAGTTCATTTTTCATTATTTTTTGACCGCTTGACTTTATACTAAATTAGTTCAAAAATTTAAAAATTTGACATATAAACGCATCACTCGTGAAGTAGAACGGTTTTAACTGTTTGGATGTGTCGTTTGAAGTCAATCCAATAAGTTTTTGAGTTAAGCTCACAAAGGGGCATGGTGAACTTAAAAACACCTTAGTTCTAATATATATATAGGCTATTATGCCTTGGGAAGTAAATATGGTGTTTTACTTACCGCTCATATCTCAATTTTTAAAGTTCAAATCGTCGATTCGAACATCTCAACATGATCTTCATATTGATATATGCTTGGAGACCAAATTTTATATTTTTTAAAATTTTTTTACTATTTTTTTAGAATTTTTGAAAATCACAGCTTTTCATTAAATAAAAAAATAATAAAAAATTCAGAAAAACACTGATTTTCAAAAATTCAAAAAAAGTAGTAGAAAATTTCCAAAAATGTAAAATTTGGTCTCCAAGTACATTTCAATATGAAGATTGTGTTGAGAAGTTCGGATCAACTATTTGAACTTTGAAAATGCAGATATGAGCGGGAAGTAAAACACCCTCTTTACTTCACCTCAGACGAAATTGGCCATGATTCGAATCGGATGGTCCAAATCTAAACTAAAAAATTGGGTTACTTCAGGGGATCCGAACCCGGGGTAGGTATTAGTTTAATTGAATGAAGGTTCGTAAGAAATTTTATTTTTGTATTTTTTTAAATTTGGTAACTTAAAATAAAACTCTTCCTTTATGTTATTTTTTAGCTAACATATGTTGTCTTTCTTCTTCTTCTTTTTTCAAAATTGGATTCGTGAACAAACTGTGTATATAATTTCTTTTTTAATTTCAATATCTTTTGATTCTAATATACAAAAAATGTTAATACTTAATACTTATATATTTCATATTCATGAAACAATTCAAATATTTGGAATGTATAATATCATTTTGTTTTGATTGTTATTAGATGATATTGTTCTAATTTGATCAAGTATTACTATAAAAATCTGTCACTAACCGCGATGATGAAAAATGACTATTACCGAAGAGTATCACTATTATCGATGAGAGTATCTGCGATGATACCAACAGTAAAAAAAACAGTTTTTAAACTAGATAAATGTTAATTAAGATTAGCAAATTGTTGAATAGGTCAATAGATTCTTCAATAATATAACAACTTAAAATTATAACTTTACAATTAGATATAAAGTAATAAAAACTATGTTGTTAACAATAAATGATCTTATGTTTGTAAGTAATAAATATTTGTTAATAAAATATAATAATGTGTAAGTCAAAACATTATATTTATTAATACTAGAAATAGATTCATGTTATTAACAAACCTAAATTGTACTTTTATTACGATTATTTGCAAACAATGATGATCAATTATATGATTTCGCATAACAAATAACTATTTTTTTTAGCTGTAAAATCTAAACATTATATGATTGATTAATGGGTAAATTTCAATAGAGGTCAATAAACTCTGTCTTTTGTCACGAATTGGTCACTCAAATTGGATGGAATGAGCATATTTCGTTAAAATTTTGGACGGAATGGGCATATTCGGTTATATTTTGAACGGAATGAGAATATCTCATTAATATTTTGGATGGAAAAGTTATAAGGTGACTTGATTGGGACAAATTAAAAATTCAGTGGCTATGGAGAAACAAATCAAACTTAAGTTATCAATTCGTAATAAAGAACAAAATAGAGTGACATCTAGCAAAATTTACCCTTGATTAATATATTCATCTCGTTAATAACTAAAGACTCATTTTTAATATTTAAATCGACACGAAAAATATTTAATTAGTTATAATAAAAAAAATAAAGATATCCAGAGATCCATGCTAGTGGGTGGTATATGAGGTAAAAATATTAACAGAGTCATTTTTACTTTACGCAACGCATAAAAAATAGAGAGAAAAAAATAGAAATGTGCAATTGATGCATTGAATTAAGTTAAAATAGCTCTGTCAATATCTTTATCCGGGAATATGAATATGAGATGTACTGTAACTCTACTGTAAAAATAAAATCCGAGTATAAACGGGTAAAGATTTTAACAGAGTAGTTTTAACTTAATACAGCTCACGAACCATAGAATTAAAACATCGCTGCATATGGTTCGTGCGCTGCAGGAAGCCGAAACTACTCTGTTAATATCTTTACCCGTATAAGCAGCAGATGCCTTTCACCGAGTCCAGACACCAAAAGTATCACAAATTTTGAGTTTGGATCCAGACCGTACAATAAGAATCTGGATCTTCAATATTCGTGTCAGAACAGATCGAACGGTTTGGATGTAAAATAAAAATTAGAGCTACTTAAGTGGATTCTTATTCCTGTACACCTCGGTGCACCAGGTGCAACCAAGAAACCAATAAAATCGGGTAAAGATTTTAAAGAGCAGTTATTACTTCACGCAGCGCATGGACTGAGAATCAAAAGAGCGCTGTACATGGTCCGTGCGCTGTGTGAAGTCCAAAGCACTCTGTTAAAATCTTTACTTATAAAAATCCCAACCGACCAAGCAGCCAAACCTTTCTTTCTTCCCCAAAAGAAAATTTAGAAAGAGAACTAAAAAAAGAGTTCAGGAGCCTTCTTCCCTCAGTTAGGGTTTTCTTCTTCCAATCAATTCAATCCAATCCAATCTAACCCAATCCAAATTGAATCCGAATCGAATCGAATCGATTCGAATCCAATCGAATCGACCCGGGTAGTGGGACCCGCTTGTCTGTCCCTTCTCCTAAGTCCTCGCGAAAGATCTTGCACCACTCTCAAACCGAGGTTTGCTAACACAAACCCTAATTTCTCTTTCTTTGTACTAGATCCAGTTGCATTTAGTTGGAATTAAAGAGTAATTTTGGATTGATTAGATGTTACTACCACTATTGGAGAATTACCAATTAACTATATACTCTGTAAATCTAGGATCTTTAGAATGTGGTTTTTCTTTTGCGAAAAAAATGAATCCAAAAACAATTGAAAGCCGGGTTTGCTAACCCAAAGCCTAATTTCTCTCTCTCTCTTTTTTTTTTCTGAGATGCTATTAGCTTATTTTCATGGACCAATTAGAATTGACTTGCACTTGAGAGTAACTTGAACAATTGAAAAAAATGCTGGTAATTAAAGGCCCATTAAATTAAATATACAAAAATGGAAGATAAAATAAAATCTGTTATAGAAGAGGAGGGTTCCAATACCTCATCATGCCTCATATTTTATATTTTCCTTTTCAAAGTCCAAACTGTTGATCCGAACCGCTCAACATAATATCCATACTAAAATATGCTTAGGGATGAAATTTTATAATTTTTGGAATTTTTTTACTATTTTTTAAGATAGGTACAAAATCACCGTTACAAAATAGTGATTTTGTATCTTCCTTTTTAAGTGGTCCAGAAACAGTGATTTTGTACCTATCTTAAAAAATAGTAAAAAATTTCCAAAAATTATAAAATTTGGTTTCCAAGCATATTTTAGTATGGATATCAGGTTGAGCTGTTCGGATCGACAGTTTGGACTTTGAAAACGAAGATATAAAATGTGAGACATGGTGAGGTATGAAAACATGAGGTATTGGAACCCTCATCCTTATAGAATGGGCACCTTGATTTGAATTTCATGTGTGTATACATCTATATTTCAATTTTTTTTTTTTTTTATATTTTGTAGGACAACTTTTTTAGAAAGAAGAAAAACAATGCAGGAGAAAGGGACAGCACACAAAGGAAGAGTTGCAAAAGAGGATTTTGACAGAGGAATTAGAGGTGCATGATCACAAGCACTATAATTTTCCATAGAATAACTCCTATTCCGGTAATTAATTAATTCTCATTTCATGTCATTTCCTCTTTTGAAAATTATTTAATTTTATTATTTATTTGTAATATTGATTAGAGAATTTAAATTTTAAACAGAATAAAAAAAAGGGAGAGTATATGGTATGGACAAAGCTGGGTCTAGCCGGATTATTTTAAAAAAACCCAAAAAAAAGCAACCCGTTAATTCCGAATTAGACCGTCAGAAACAAGCAGAGAAGAAAAGAAGAAGACTAGAAAAAGCACTTGCTGCTTCAGCAGCTATAATATCTGAATTAGAAAAGAAGAAACAAAAAAAGAAAGAAGAGCAAGAGAGGCTTGATGAAGAGGGGGCCCGCGTTGCAGAGGCCGTTGCACTGCACGTGCTACTTGGGGAAGACGCCACAGAGGATCTGGCGAAAATCAAAATCGGCCAAAATTTTACTTGGGGAGGTTGCGAATTGCACCATAATGGAGATAATAGGTGGAGCGAAAGGGGGACTGGAGACATTCTGTTTCCTTCTCTTCAACCCATGAGAGAGATGGGCCCACGGGTTGATTTTTGCCCCGGATTCATGGCTGCTCAAGCCGTGTCGTCTTTGCAAATTAGAGAAGATGGATTGCAGGAGGCTAGAGGGTGGTAATAAGCAATTAATTTAGGTACTTAAATGTATAAATATATGATCAGTTAAGGTGTGCTTTGGATAACTCAATGATGGTGGTACCGAGACTGGTATCCACCCCTTTCTCTCTCCTCTCTAGTTATTTGGTCGAGAAATGCTATGAAAAGAAAGGGGTAGGTTAGGTCTGTGATGTAATCTGAGACCGGAGGGTTTTCTGTTTTTTTTTTTTTTTTTTTTTTTTGTAGTGTTGTTTGTACTTTTGTGAGATGTTATAGGAAGGTCTGTGATTTGTTTGATACTGGTTTTATGTTATAGGAGGGTCGATCTGTGGTTTGTTTGATTCTGGTTTATGTATAAAAGATGTAGTAGAATTTAAGGTTGTTTCGATATAAATTGGGATGGGTGGTTGTTGTACCACTTTTAATAAAAGAGAAAAATTTGGTGTTGTTTTTATATGGATCAATACATTTTTATAATTTCTAACTTGGAATGAACGGTTGGTGTAGCATCGAAATTCGTGTTGTTTTGTGCAGAGGGAAGCGAGATATGATTTGCTTGGAATTTGAGGTGAAATAAGCCGAAGAGAAGATACTACTAGGATTGCATAATGCTGTTTGAGTAATTGAGATGAAGCAGAGGTAATATTTTTTCTTCTTTTAATATATCCATTTCTTAATTTAATCACTTAAAAATAAAGTTTAATATTAACCAAAAAATTAAATTGACAGTTTTACCCTTACTTCGAGTTTAGAGAATTGGCAAAAAAATGATCCAGCAGCAGGGAGTTACATCTCTTGCTTTCAGCACTTATATGAAGTTATGATGGGTATAAAAATTAGGTTAATAGTTTTGAGTAACCAACCTAGCCCCAATTTATCTGATTTTAGAAGCATGAAGCAATTGAAAATGAAGGAGAAAGAAATATCATGTAAAAATTTGAAGACTGGTTCCAGTCTGGTATTTCTGGTACAGTTTAATACATGCTCTACTTTTAATTTCATTCTTATGTTTTTCAGAGTCTATATGTGCTATTTTTTAACTCTTAGTTTAATCTGAAGTGTTGATATCTATCTATCTATACAAATTCTGATTTATATTTTGGAGCTCTCTTTGATTCATTCATTGCTATTTTGACTTTCTGGTATTCCTTTTTCGTCGATTCTCCTTTATTTGAAAGAACCAACAATTGTGGATGTACTTGCAACACTAACTGGTAAAAGAACATAATTGTAGAATGCTGATAATTAAATTGTTGTATAAACCATATTTTAACCACAAAAATGTATAATGCTTGTAAACATTTTGGAGAATTTTTAGTGTGCTGAGGAATAAAAAGACATTTGATTGAGATTTTTTATAAAAATTTCTAAAATAGTCAGTTTATCCATCAAAACACTATAATGTTCAGTAACCCCTTAAAAACTTAATATTATTTCTTTTATTATTATAGTTATTTTAGAAATTGAATTGACAAATATACCCCTTATTTTAAATGAATGTGTATTTTAGTTCTCTATCAAAAAGAGAGGCCCTTTTAACATTTACTGGACTGTATCAGAATAAAAAATTTAGATGAAATTTGAGAATAATTTGTTCAGTTGTGCTGGGTATTTAATTTTAACTGGCCCAATACATACATATAACATAAGGAGAGCATTAATATAATGGTAAAATGGTGAGTGCCAATAGTTGTCAGTGTTGTAAATAATGGTATACGGTCGTCGGACAGATAGGTACCGCCAAGCGATTAATTGGAAATATCGGGAATAATCGGCTATAATCGGAAATAATCGGCCGATTAGTTGGAAAAATCCGTAACGGTTTGATCACCGTCAATGACTAATCGGCTGATTAATCGGCCTAAACAGACGTTTTTTACAACACTGATAGTTGTAATTAAATGATTCTTTTTAAAGAATAATTTATAATTATTGGGCCATTAATAGCCGAGAAGTTAAAAAATTTGTCCACCGTGCTGCACTGGAACGCAAATTAAAAAAAAAAAAACACAGAAAACAAATAAGAAACCCTAAACACAACATTACAGAAAGTTTTGCTTCCTATTTAAAAAAAATGGAAAGGACAAATAAAATAAAATCAAGCACTTGTATATAAATATATATCATCTTTGCAAGTCAATTTCTTACAATCATTTGTCATTTTTAGTAAATTTCCCGTCTTCCTCCACCTCGATCGGAACTCCCGGCACAAACCGTTTCCACAACCAATGCTTCCTCCAAAGAAGAGTCATCTCCTCTATCGGTACCCCCTTTGTCTCGGGCACGAAGAAGTACACAAATACAGTCATTACTACTATCCACCCGGCGAAAAACAAAAAGATGCCAAACTTGAAGGCACAAAGGAGGGAGAGGAACGACTGAGCAATGGCGAAGGTAAACAAGAGATTGACCGCGACTGTTATGCTCTGGCCAGCTGAGCGGGTCTCTAAGGCGAAAATCTCACTAGGAACGGTCCACCCGAGCGGGCCCCACGACCAACCGAAAGCCAACACAAAGAGGCATACGACGAGCACCACCGCAATGGAGAATCCTTTGGTTAGTTCTTTGTCATTGCCGAATTTTACTCCGAGTATGATGGCTACGATTGTCTACAATTTTTCGTACTAGTTAGTTGAATTCTATATTTTTAAGAGTGAGGGTATGGTACTATGCATAACGTATATTGGTCTGTATTATGAATTAATATCTCCATTTTTATAATTCAAACAGTTGATCTGAACCGTTTAACATGATTACCTTGTGAACATGTATTTGTAAATGAAATTTTTAGAATTTTTTTCTATATTTTTAGATAGGTAGAAAATCACCTGATCTAATGATTCTAGACCATTCAAAAGTAGTGATTTTCTATATATCTAAACAAAATAGTAAAAAAATTCTACAAAATATAAAATTTAGTCTACAAGTACATTTTTCATATGGAGATCAAGTTGAACGGTTCAGATAAACTGTTTGCACTTTAAAAATAGAAATATTGATTCATAGTACAGACTAATCTGCATTATGCATAATACCATCACCTCTCCTATTATTTTTTGACAGGATAGAAAGCTAGAACATATATGCACCTGGCAAATAATCATTTGTATTCCTCCACTGATAAGCAGCTTCCTCCTTCCCACCTTATCAACCAAGACTATGGAGATCACAGTTGAACCGCATAGCACGCCACCCGTTAGAACCGACGACAGAAGCGATGCATTGCTTCCGAAACCCATGCTCTGGAACAAAACAGGAGCATAGAACAGGATGGAGTTGATGCCACCTAAAATTTGAAATGCTGGCATGAATATTGCCATTGCCAGTTGAGGCCAGTTCCTCCTCTCTAGTATGTTTCTGATATTGTTGATTCAATATTAGAAAAAGAGATGTACAATTGACAATATATATATATTTTTTATTAACAATTGACATTAAATTTGATATTAATATAGGTTCTTGCCTGAAAGGGTGCTCGATCGAGTTCGACAACTCACTTGCCTCGACCATATCTTGAAATTCGGCATCGACTTCTTTGGTACCTCTAATCTTCTCCAAAACTCTCCTACCTTCGTCGACTTTCCCTTGCTCAATCAAACTGTTAGGAGTCTCTGGCAGGAGGGACCCACCAATTGTCATTACCAAGGCTGGTGCTGCAGCGAGACCGAGCGAAAGGCGCCACCCCCATGAGTGTAGATGTTGGGTCCCGGAATTTATCAAGTTTGCTATGAGAATGCCGGATGTTGTGGCTAATTGAAACATCATGTTTAAGGCGCCTCTCAAGTGCGCCGGTGCCATCTCGGACAGGTACAACGGTACTGCCTGAATAATACAATATCCAAAAAGAACTCTCATTTGAATTTCAAAACATGCAATCTTTCACATATAGAATATTGTCTTTAACTACCGTTCAAAAATTAGAAATTGTTTAAATTTACCTGATTACCGAATCCGATTCCGACACCGAGCAAGATCCTTCCTAAGATAAGCATGGCCAAATTAACCGCAGCAGCATTGAGAGTGGCACCTACGAAGAAACTAATACCGCCGCACACAATGCTGACCTTCCGACCGTAGTTTCTCGTGACGGGGGAAGCAGCGAGAGAAGCTACGAGACCGGCGAGATACAGAGAAGATGTAAATGCTGCTAAACCCTGATTGTCGTACTTACAATAGTTGTTCTTAGAACCTGAGTTCTTTTGGTGGTAAACTACAGGAAAGAATTCCTTAAGAAATGGATCCATTGATGTCACACCACCTGAAATTTAAACACAAATTTTAAATATGGGTAATTAATCATCTAAAATTAATTAATTATTTTCCAGTTGAGTATGAATCCTTAGAAAAAAATAAACAAATGCCAAGCTTCTCTTACATATTATTATTATTATTATTATTTTTATTTTATTTTATTATTATTATTATTATTATTATTATTATTACTATTATTATTACTACTACTATTATTATCATTATTATGATGATGAGGAGGAGGAGGAGACGAATCAATGACAATTTTTTTTATTCTGAAAATTTTGAGAATTTAAAAAAATAAAACTTAAATTTAAAATCTGACATTATATATGGTTAATATATTCATATATTATATCTATAAAAATATGATAAGATTTAATTAATATCCATTAAACTGTAAATCAAATGACACTAATTAAAATATCAACAGTCTAACATTAACGATTCTTTATGTATCAACAAATAATATTTAAATTACAAGAAATTTGAATGTAAAAACTATCAATATTTCAAATAACATACCTATAATTATATTTATTTATTTTATAATAATTCCTTATTAAAAGTATCAAAACAATCATTATAAGGCGCATGGAGCAAGAAAAGTATACAAATATTAAAACCTAAAAGAAATTAATGTTGCCAGGTCAAGATAATGCATTTTATATAGTGGGCCCCACAGGCCACCGCTCACCATCCAGTGAAGGTTAGAAAGCATTTATTTCCGCCGGAATGTTCCGTTTCAGCTAGTTCCTGTTCCGGACAGAATTTCAGCTCGTTCCGGCCGGAATGGTTACATGTAACTTAATTTCAGCCGAAATGAAGGGTTGTTTATCCGGTCTCGGTTTAATCGGTTTTAATCCGAGCTGAGAGAGTTCGGATTAAACGGTTCTGTTTAGAAATTTAAAACCAGTTAGACTGAACCGACCAAAATTTTTAATCTCGTCCTCGAACCAAACATTTAAAATTCTTTTTCAAAAATTACGACATAATATATATTGCTTGTTTCGGTTTAAAATAATTCAAAAAATTCACAAAAAATATTTATTTTTATGATTAATTTTCTTATTTCACAAATTAAAATTTAGTTCAGTTTATTTGGTTCTGTCTTAATTTGAATTCGGTTGTATTTTTTAAAACAGAATAAAAATTCGGTTTGCCTATTTTATTTCGGTTTTAATCAAACCGAACCGATAAACACCCCTACCGAAATGAATAAAGTATTGAAATCTGATTCAACCTAGACAACTTTGAAAGCGAAACTTTGAAAAGTAATCAAAATTCAGTGAATTATATCATCCTACGTAGCCAAATGATGAATTTGTATCTATGACTGGTGGGGCCCATGTCGATAATCCATGCTCAAAATACATAATTAAATATAAGTATCCCAATGAATCTTTACTGAAAAAAGAAAAAAGATTTGAACTAAAAGCAACCGCAAATAGATGCTACTCATTAATTGGGGCACATGGCACCAACGCCTAATCTGATTGTTCAATAAGCGAATTAGACCATGTAAAATTTAAATTTGCATTTTTTTTATTTTGGGTTATCTAGCACTAACTTTAATAGAATTAGGTTAAAATATATTATTGATTTTTTGATACTAAGATTCACATAAGTTTTATATGCATTAATATACCTTTCAACCTTCTTATAAAATAAAATTACACTTCATTATCACAACTTTTCTAATTCCACCCCTGTAAATGTCTGATCATTTCACACATTAAAATCCATACCAAATGCTAACAAACTTTAATTTAATGATAACAAAGATTTCTCTTTGATAAACCAGTCTAAAATATCTGCACCAAACCTCACTAAAGAAAAAGAGTGATAAAAAAAGAAAGAAAATGGAGAGAAATTCAAAAGAAAAAAGTAAAAAAGGGACAGCCACAATGAAGATCTCTGCTACATCTTTTTCAAACATTCTCTTAATTCAGATAACATATTAAAAAAAATTATTAACCACCTTGTACCAGACAACTAATTTTGAAATTAATGTATGAACAAATTATAGCAAAATATCATTACCCAAATTGAAAATCTTATATTGTTTCCTATTATCATACAAATTCTTGTTTCTTTTTGTGAGTATGTGTTTGGATTGAGAGCAGAATTAACGAGAATAGCAAGCTAATTCAAATTCGGAACAGTCGCTAACTCAACATTTCAATGTAATAGTGGAATAACGAACTTAATTTTTCACCCAAACACGAAATAGTGAACTATTTTTTCGCTAACCCGAAACTTTTTACTATTTCTTCGCCATCTAAACAAGGAACAACTACCTTTAATTCCAATTATCATACAAGTTCTAATTATTTATCTTTTTTAAGTACTAGGCAATGGATTTGTGCAAGATTGAAACCCTTACCGGAAATCCCGATATCGTAACCGAAGATTGAACCGCCGACAGCCGCCACGAGACATGCGTATACAACATACGGCGTTACGCGGCCTTTGTATTGCGCCGCTCTCTCTTTGTGTACTCCTAAGGGTTGAGCTCCTCCTCCTGCCATGTCTCTCTCTCTCTCTCTTTCTCTTCTAATTGGATAATAAAGAAACAATTATCTCACTTGTTTAGTCCCTTCTTCTCTCCTCTTTTTCAGGAGTAAATATATATATATATATATACACTCAGGCACCCAACAAGATGGAATTAAAAATTTCTAGTTGACTTCATTTGGCCAATTCTTCTCTTTCTTACAAGTTCTGTATAAACCCAAACAGAAGACTTCTGACAGGGAAAGCTCATCTCTGGATTTTGTTCAAGTAGGTTTCTTTCTTCCTCTCCAGTTGGGTCTAACTGGAGAGGAGACTTTTGGAATATAGTTAGATGTCATGTAAGTAGTCTCATATAGTCATGTTTGTTTCATTTTTTATGGGATGATTGATGATATGTATATCTACCAAGATGTTGTTGCTTTTGTTTTGATTTGTTATAATAAAAACTTTTGTCATTAGAAAAATCAATTTAGTAATCCAAAACGAAGATTAAAAAAAAACATAAAAATAGAAGCATATTTTGGAACAAAAAATTAGAGTAAAGCATGATTTTATATTTTTTTAATTTTAAGTATATTTTTAGAGTCGCTACCGTGACATCAGTGGTATTTGATACAACTCTAGAACTTATCGGATCTATAATTTTTCGAATTATTTTAGTATCAAATCAAAACATGATGAAAAATGAATGTATTAAAAATAACTTAAAAAAATCTCACATTTGACCGCTTGATTTTATACTAAATAAATTCGAAAATTATTAATCTTGCATGCATATATTCTACTCATGAAGTAGATCGGTTTGAATGGATTCATCATTTAAAGTCTGTCTAATAAGTTTTGGTGTTGATAGTATTTAAGCTGAAATATCACTGATATCACAGTAGCCGGATTCATATTTTTATAATTTTTTTCTGAGAAAAACAAAAAAAATATAAGCATATTTTTTAACCAAAAAAGCATAAAAAATATTTTTAATAGATGAAAATCACTAAATGTCATGCTCCTTCATAGTCCAGATCCTCTAAAGTAACTCAAAATTTTGAGTTCGAATATGAATCTAAAGTTGTAAATTCACAAAATTCACAAAATTCATTTAATATTCGTGCAAATTCTAATATGAATATAAACTCAGAATTTGAGTTATTTAAGAGGAATATAAACTCTACTAAAAAAAGATCCTATGCAAAAATCAAGCAGTGACGAAAGGTGACGAAAGGAAATGAAAATGACCTAAAATTAAATTGTAGAATTCTAATTATATTTATATATTTTCAAGTAAACGCTGCTAAGCATCTCTAATTTAATATACACTTGACACCACATATCTAATATCTTGGACTCTGCTCCACCGCTGAATTTCTTTTATAAACCATAATTAATTTTTTTTTTTTACGAAACCAACATGATTATTATTATTATTTTTTTTACAAAAACCATAAGAACCGAAATGCCATTTCGGTCCGATATTTTTTTTTAATTCCGGACCGAAATGGCATTTCGGTCCGGTCCCTTTTTGGATTTTCTTTGGTACTGGTTTCACAAGTTTTCATATGAGCCGTCACAGAAAATCTAAAATTGAGACTGGACCAAAATTCCATTTCGGTCTGGAATAATAAAAAAAAACAATGGATCGAAATGACATTTCGGTTTTTATAATTTTTGTAAAAAAAAAGTAATCTTGTTGGTTTCGTAAAAATATGTTTTTTAATTATGGTTTATAAAAAAAATTCTCCACCGCTGGCTCTAGAGAGAAAATTCAAAATTCAATTGAAAGCTTACTCAAAAAATTTAAGGCCGACCATTAATTTGTTTCCACATTGACTTAAATTTGTGACGTGCAAAGGGATCATGTCCTTTTACTAAGCTTTGATGATGAAATTTAATGTAGTTAGAAAGAACATTACCAAATTCCCACAAAAATTATAAGGAGAATTTTATGTATACCCCTTGAAAATTTTAAAATTAGGTATTCCCTCTTCTAAAATTTATATATTATATTCAACTTTCTAAAATTTAAATACTCTCAAATTTATCTCATCTATTGCTTTTTCTATTTTTTTTTAATTTGTAAAGTTCTCATTTCATATATATTTTTAAAAAAATATTATAGCATGTTCAATATTTTAATTTGCCCATTTGTGAGGATAAATGATTCATTTCTCTGCTTAAGACACATACATAGTAATATTTAGACACACGTTTGTTTGTGCATATAAGTAAGGAAATGAACAATTTGACCACAAAAACTGACGAATCAGAAGACTGAACATTTCTATTACACATACTACATACTTTTGAATAAAAAAAAATTAAAAGTTTATAAATTTTAAGTGAGTTTTATTAGAAAAGACAATAAATTAGATTTTTTTAGAGTGTAAATTAGATAAATTTATGAGTTTTAAAATTTTAGAAAAACAAATATAGTATTATCAATTTTACAAGGAAAAATATGTAATTTCAAAAACTTTAAAGAGTATACATGAAATTTCCTAAAATAAAAATCTACAATCTCTGTCAATCATTGAATGCAAATCAAAGAAAATTCTCTTGACCTGTACCAGATGATTATTTTGCACACACATTTCAACATCAATTTTGAGACTACAATTTTGTGCATGAATTTTCTCCAGCAAGGTGTGGCAGTTAAAACTTATTGTGAAAAGTATAGCCCCTCTTATTGTGTGTTGCACCTAACACTCAGGGCCTGTTCGGCCCAAGGGAATGGGCACGGGAATAGAAAAAATTGAACTGATTTTTTTACTGTTCACGTGGGAAAAAAAAATTAGCTGTGAGTGAATTTTTTTTCCCCACATGAACAGTGAAAAATCCGAACGGGCCCTCAATGCTATTTTAAATTGCAGAATTTCATTAGAATAATGGTAGTATTTCTTGCTGGTCCAGCAATGCTAATTTTGGGTTTGTCAGTTTTTAAATTATTTTTAATATATATTTAGGAGGGTTCAAATCATGCCTCTATTTTTGTATTTTTCTAATAACAAAAATTCTAAAATGGATATGACAAAATAAAATATTATATGTGATCTATGTTATTTTCTCTATTTTTACATACAAAATTATCACTTTTTAGTTTTATTTTAATGTGAATTAATAAGTTAGAAAAATCAACATGCAAAAATTATCCACAACAGTGTATTTTTTGCACGCTTTTGATAACAATAAAAAAAAAATTAAAATGTCATAATCTTTTACATGTGCATCGAGAAAATAATGTTAATTGTAGCTAATTAATGGTTTTATATTGACATTTAAATTTTATATTTTGGATTATTAAAGTTTTGAAAATAGAGGTTGACGAAGATACAAAAAGTGGAGGTATTTGAACCCTCATTGTATATATTTGTTTCAGTAGAGATTTCTTTTTTGCATTATTTTTGTCACAAGTATTCTTAAATTTTTGGCATCATAAATGCTTAATAGTCAACAGAAGTGTGATTGGCCAGCTTTTGTAAAGAATAAATATTGAGAACATGTACATATACCTTAATTTTCTCAAGTTATGTAAATTTATAACATGCCTGGATGCTGGGTTGTTTATTAGATTCGGTTTATTTAGTTTAAATGCTTAATAGTCTACAGAAGTGCCATTGGTAAATTTTTATTCAAGGATAAATATTAAGAACAGGTACATATATTTTGAATATTATTGTTTAATAAAGAAAGAAATATCATTGTTCAATTTTTGTGTTTCAACCATGTCTCTATTTTTTATTTTTTTAATAATAAGAATTCTAAAATTTATATGTCAAAATAAAATCGTTAAACGTGATCTATATTATTTTTTCTACATGCACATAAAAATAATCACTTTCCGATTTTGATTTTATATGAATCAATAAGTTGAAAAATCAACGTCCATAATTTATCAACATCGGTGTATTTCCGCAAGCTCTTAATATTAACAAAATTGAAATATCATGATTTTTTACGTGTGCATAGAGACAATGACATAGACCATATCTAATCGTTTTATTTTAACATTTAAGTTTTAAGTTTTAAGTTATTTTAGTTCTAAAAATAGAGGGACACTAGAAGCACAATAAATATTAGGGAGGGCCTAGTTTTCCCCCATCATTCATCCTCCATTTTTCCCCCAACTGAAAATAAGTAGGGGACCACAATATTACAGTTAATAACTGCTGGAATTAGTAGGGGACCACAACTGCCTTCACAGCATTACCGGCAGACATATTGCGCAAAAGTATTCACACTTGACCCAGGTAGTATTCATCCATGTAAATAAAAGTACTCATCTTTGATAAATAATTATATAAGGAAACATTACCACCCATCTTTTACACGTTTTTAGAAGTGGTTTTTTTTTTCTATGTCCACTCTAACTAATATTTCTGTCGATCTGTGCGGAATTTTTCAAATCTAAAACCACGAAAGTCTTCTACACAATTTTCTCTTTCAAATGAGATCCATGATGACATACTTTCGAGGTGTCCGTTACGCAAGTATTCACACCTCGTACGCAAGTATTCATCTCTCATTGAACAAGTATTCATCCTCGTCGTGTAAGTGTAAAGAGTACATGAAGGTATGGTGGGATCGCACAACCGCGACTTCAGATAAGTAGGGGACCACAGTAATATGCGGAGATAAGTGGTGAAATTAGTAGGGGACGATTTGCAAAAAAGTATTCACACTTAACATGAGTTGTATTCATCCATATAAATAAAAGTACTCATCTTTGAGAAAAAATTATATATGAAAATATTACGACATTAAGAGCATTAATTACGCGGAGATAGTAGGGTACCACAACTGCCGTCCGCTAAAAATAAAAGAAAACGTGTAATTAAGTGGGGGGACCGCACAACCGCCATCACTAACTACCGTGGGGACCGCATAACCGTCACCGCAAGTGGAAATAACATCAAGTATTCATCTATAATACATAAAATATTCACATGTAATACATCAAGTATTCACCCTGATATATCAAGTATTTTTAAAAAAACTGGACATATCACACTCATCTTTTACACGTTTTTAGAGGTGGTTTTTTTTTTCTCCGTTCAATCTAACTAATATTTCTGACGATCTGTGAGGAATTTTGCAAATCTAAAACCACAAACGTCTTCTACATAATTTTCTCTTTAAAATGAGATCCATGATGACATACTTTCGAGTTATCCGTTGCACAAGTATTCACCCTCGTCATGCAAGTATTTATCTATCATTGAACAAGTATTCATTCTCGTCCGGTGAGGCGGAGGCGGAGGTAGAGGCGGAGAAGGAGAGGCAGAGGTGGGAGGCGGAGGCGGAGAGGAAGAGGCGAAGGTGGGAGAGGCGGGCGGAGGCGGAGGTGGAAGGGGGAGGCGGAGGTGGAAGAGGGAGAGGGAGGGAGAGAGGAAAGAAATAGAAGGAAAAAATCTACTAATTAATTTGTAGGGACCACTAGTTAGTTAGAATTGATTATTATAGTTAGAAAATAAAGTTAGTTAGTTGGGAAAAAAATAGAAAAAGAAATCAAGGGGTAACATATAATTACCCAAAATATTATTATTTGAACCCTCCTCAGTTCTGAATTCGTTTCTGCATTAACGCACAGTGCTTCAATAGATCTTGAACATCTAATTGAAATCTGCACTAATATTAAAGAGTCGCGTGAGTCATAGGTGGGAGCCGTTAAATTTTGAACCATTAAATTTAGCTTATAAACTTGTAACATGCCTAGATGCTGGGTGTTCATTGGATTCAGTGTATTTAGTTTTCAAACTGAACCGTTAAATTTTGAATTAAATAGTTTGATTTTTCAGTTTAAACAGTAATTCGGCTCTGTTAAATTTTTGAGTTATTTCAATTTAATTTCTCTTATATTAATTCAATCAAACAAATTAAAATTTATTACTTGATATTTACTTGAATTACTTCGGTTTTTTATATTTGATTTGGTTTAATATCTCTTATTTCGAGATATATATCTTGATATTTATTTTTATGATTATTAAATGTATTTTTGTATGTATTGAGTTTTGACTTTTTATAATTTAATCTCTCTTATTTTTGTTCAACCAAATAAACTGAAATTTACTTTGTTGTTTTTTTGTTTAGTTGTTATTAGATTGACAAGTTTAATTTGATTGGTTCGGTTAGATTTTTGAAAACCGAATAAAATTCTAGTTTGACTACTCTGTTTTAATTGAACTGATCGTTTAAACACCTCTAATTGAAAATGCTAAATATTATTGTTCATTGAACAAATAAATTGTTGAAAGCTTGCATTTCGAAATGAGGCGAAACGCTAACAATGCTAATGATTTGGATTTAACAAAATGTTAGCAATGTTAGAGTTTCGCACCTTGTCTGTGGAGAACATTAGCGTTTTGTCAGATCCGAAACGCTAACATTGTTAGCGTTTTTGCTAAATCCGAAATGCTAACTGTGTTAGCGTTTCGTTTTTAATGTTTCGATTATAAATAAAATTATTTGTAATTTGATGTTACACTTCAATTTGTTTTAAAAAAAAATGAGAGATAAAACCTAGGTAGCTAGTTGATACTACCTTAAAAGCTATTAATTGTATATGGATGGTAGCATGTATCATGCTATACTCCAGCTAACAGTCAACCAGTTGATTTATTTTAATTTATTTCTTTATATTATCCTTAGATAATTCTTACTCCTAAAAATAAAAATAAAAATTCAATTTAATTTTGACCAAATTAAGAGAAATGTTTTTGTCTCGCCATGGAGAAATACCATCTAATAATATAATCTTTTTCATAATATATATTAAACTATATGATATTTATCTGAATATTAGTTACATATATTTGAAACTTAAAATCATACACATATATTTGAATATCAGATATACATATCTAATTTTTCAAATATAGATCGAATACAGACCACATATTATCCACTCCGTTTTCAACCCTGTATATGTTACACTTCAATTTGATTTGTTTTTTTTTTAAATGTTACAAATAAAAAAGGGAGATAAAACCTAGCTAGTGGATACTACCTTTAAAGCTATTAATTGTGTATGGATGGTTGCTTCTACAATATCCATTCTAAATATTTAAAACGGTTACAACATGTATCATGATTCATGGCTATAATCCAGCTACACAGTCAGCCAAGTTGACTCCTTTGTATTATTTAATTCTTTGCATTATCCTTTAAAGAATTTATTTTTATTTTAAAAGAAAATGCTACACATAAAAAAGGGAGATAAAAACTAGTGGATACTACCTTAAAACATATATTAATTAATTGTATATGGATGGTTGCTTCAACAATATTCCATTCTAAATACTTAAAACGGTACATGTATCATGATTCATGCTTGGGTTCTAAACGTGATTAGTTACGCTGTGACTTGAGGCACATGTCGTATTGTAACTGTTACAGTATTATACGTACTGTGTTGTGATCACAACATATTAGACACGCCGTGATTGGTTATGTTTGACTACGTTTGGTTTTAATTACACATGACTCACGTAATCATATGCTATGCTGTGATCAGATCTTTGACATATCGTGCCAAATTTTCAAAGGTAGTCACATCACGTAAATGATCACAACATGGAACAGGTACACGTGCCATGCTGTGACGTATCTAGTCACACCATGACCTTTTGAGAACCCTAATTCATGCTATATATATACTCAAGTTAGACAGTCAACGAGTTGACTTCTTTTTATTTCTTTGTATTATCCTAAGAGAATGCTTACGTGTTCTCCAAAAAAATCTCAAAATTCTCATTTTGACCAATTAAAGAGATATTTTCTTTCTTGCTACGGACAAATATCGTGTATAAATAATATAAGAGAAAAAAAATTCAAGGAGTCAAGTTTTCCCCACTTATATATGTGAAATATATTTATAAATAGTGTATGCATAGAATCCCTCAAATTTGAATTTTGAAGATTCGAATAATTAAGCAACTCAAACTATAATATAAATATCAAAAGTTTCCGAATTTTTTTTAGTTACCACAACATAAAATCAAAATTAAATGATTACCACCCGGCCCAAACTATTTTCACTCCTACCACCCATCATGACCCAGTTCGCGCACCAAAATGGATTGGTGCACGGATTGGGTTGGCGCACCAACTGGTGCGCATACTGGATTAGAGCACCAACTATTCTGAAATTTTTACTGTTCTTCAGTGCGTTTCACCCCATTTGAGCACCAATTTTGGTGCGCCAATCCAGTCCGCGCACCACCCCAATTTGGTGCGCGAACTGAATCCGCATGGGTGATAGGATTGAAAATAGCTTGGACCGGGTGGTAATCATTTAATTTCTATTTTTTTACTGTGGTAACTAAAAAAATTTCAGCAAAAGTTTGTCGCAAACTAAAAATTTACATTTTTTTTAATAAATTTTCACTATTATTTTGTAAAGAAAAATCAATTATTTAAAAATTTTTAGACCGTCTATTAGAAATGACTTTTTCATATGAAAAAAAAAAACAGTAAAACAACCTAGACCACATATGCAAAAATTATTTCACCACTTTTTTGTATACGAGATATTTGAATCAAACTATTAGAAAAAAAGAGCAGAGTTCAAATGCACCATGATTTTTTACTTCAATATACTACACATCCTTTTGATAATTTTAACAGAGAGATAATTCTGAGGGGATTTCAACATATGAATCTTATTGCTTACTTTTTCTTATTACAAAGTTCCTATTTATAATTACAAAGACACAATATAGCCGTTTGTACTATTTTTCTATTTATGGTAATGACGGTACACGTTACCGTTTTATTTATTTCTATTTTTGTTCTTTAATCTAAACCCTTGGATCTTGGATTAATGATCAATGATGATACTTCTGAGATCAATCTTCAACACTCCCCCTCAAGCTAGGATTGTAAATGTCGAGTAATCCTAGCTTGCTTGTGATATTCTCGAATGGTTTCGGATCTAGTCCCTTAGTGAAGATATCGGCTAGTTGATCCTCACTTCGAACAAAGGGTGTCTCAATTTCTTTCGATTGCACCTTTTCTCTAATGAAATGGCAATCGACTTCTATGTGTTTGGTTCGCTCATGAAACACGGGATTCGATGCAATGTGTCGTGCCGAGTTGTTATCGCAATACATCTTCATGGGTTGATCATACATGACACCCATATCCTTGAGTAATTGCTTGAGCCATACTAGTTCACTCGCGGTCGATGCCATGGCTCGATACTCCGCTTCCGCGCTTGATCTTGCCACGACATTTTGTTTCTTGCTTTTCCATGTGACTAAATTTCCGCCTACAAACGTGCAAAAGCCGGTGGTGGATTTTCTATCGAAACTTCCGGCCCAGTCTGCATCAGAATAGCCACATATGTTGTTAGAATTATTATTTTTCATCCAAATACCTTTACCGGGGTTTCCTTTCAAATATCTTAAAATTCTATTTATGGCTTCTAAGTGAGGGGTTCTAGGTGAGTGCATAAATTTACTTATTTGGCTTACGGAAAAAGAAATATCCGGACGGGTTACCGTTAGGTATATTAATTTTCCAACAAGTCTTTGAAATTGGTTTATATCTTCTAATGGTTCACCATCCTCAATATTTAATTTGCACTTGTTGTCTATTGGTGTTGAGATAGGTTTACAACCTATTTTACCGGTTTCTTTTAACAAGTCAATTGTGTATTTTCTTTGTGAAATAAAAAGACCCTTCTTTGAGTAAGCTACTTCTATTCCTAAAAAATATTTTAGGTATCCTAAATCTTTAATGTCAAATTTATTTTTTAATTGCATTTTGAATTTTTTAATTTCTTCTAAGTTATTTCCGGTGATTATGATATCATCTACATACACCAAGATTAAGGTGGTGTTGTTTCCATTATGGTTTGTAAACAAGGAATGATCGGCATTACTAATTTTAAAACCACAAGAAATTAAATAAGAGCTAAGTTTGCCATACCATGCCCGTGGAGATTGCTTCAACCCATAGATTGATTTATTTAACCTACAAACCATGTTAGAGTCGGTTTCCAATTTATGACCGGGTGGTAATGTCATGTACACCTCCTCTTCAAGTGTTCCTTGAAGGAAAGCATTTTTAACATCCATTTGGTAAAGATTCCAACCATTATTTACGGCAATGGAGAATAAAACTCTAACGGTATTCATTTTGGCAACCGGTGCAAAAGTCTCGTTATAATCAATACCATAGGTTTGAGTGAATCCTTTTGCTACTAGTCTTGCCTTATACCGTTCTATTGTACCATTACTTTGATACTTGGTTTTATACACCCATTTACAACCGACGGGTTTTTTGTTTTTTGGTAACACAACAATTTTCCAAGTTTCATTTTTTTCTAAGGCATCTAGTTCTTCCTTCATGGCTTTACACCAAATTGGATTTTCAATGGCTTCTTGATAATTCTTTGGCTCTAATTCATTTTCAACACAAGTGAGAAATGCATGGTATTCGGGTGAAATTTTGTCATATGAGATGAATTTTTCTATTGGATATTGCACGGTATAGGTTACATAGTCTCTAAGTCTAGTGGATGGTTGTGGTACCCTATGTGACCTTCTAACAACTTGGTCATCTTCCATCTCAATTTCACTTTCACTCGTGTTATTGTTAATTTCATGAATTTCTTCATGAGTATTTGTTTCCCCTTCATGATCATGAGTTAATTCAAAGTATTGGTCACCTATATGAGGTACTACCATATTAAATTGGTCATTTTTACATATTTGGTCAATTTTTTCTTTTTCTTTAAAATATGGTTCATCCTCCCAAAATATGACATTCCTAGAGACAAACATTTTTTTATTAATCGGATCATAACATTTATAACCCTTTTTGTAATGTGAATATCCCAAAAAAATAGTTTTTTGAGATACAAAGTCAAGTTTATCTTTCCTTTTAATATGTACAAAACTTGTTCATCCAAATACTTTTGTGTGATCATATGTAATTTTTTCTTGATAAAGGATTTCTAATGGACTTTTGTTTTTTAAAACTAAACTCGGCAATCTATTAATTAGATGTGTGGCACAAAGTATGGCATCCGACCAATAAATTTTTGGAACATTATTTTGAAATAATAATGAACGTGTCATTTCTAATAAGTGTCTATTTTTTCTTTCCGATACTCCATTTTGTTCGGGAGTATTTATGCAAGTTGTTTGATGTATAATTCCTTTTTCTTTAAATAATGTTGAGAAATTTTTGTTTATAAATTCCGTTCCATTATCCGACCTAAAAATTTTTAGTTTTGCATTAAATTGATTTTCTATAAGACATAGAAATTCCTTAAAACAATTAAACACTTCATCCTTGGATTGAAGTAAATATAACCAAGTGGTTCTAGAAAAATCATCAATAAATATAACAAAATATTTGAATCCATTATATGAAATAATTGGGGCCGGTCCCCATACATCGGAGTGAATCAAATCAAACATAGCTTCACTTTTGCTAGTGGAAAGGGAAAAATGAAGCTTTGTTTGTTTTGCCAATTTGCATGTTTCACAATTAATACAATTAAAATTTTTAAATTCTAAAATACTATTCAAAATCTTGTCGGATGGATGCCCAAGTCTCTTATGCCATAAATCAAAATTAATGGATCTTGCAGAAGCACAAAGTAATTGTTTTGATTGCAAAAGATAATGTCCATTTTCAAGAAATCCCTCACCAATCTTCTCGCCGGTTTCCTGGTCCTGAAATACGACATTTTTACAAGAGAAAATTGCATTAATTTAATTCTTGTGTCAATTTATTTATAGAAATTAGGTTTATGGGAAATGTATCTAAATATAGGACATTTTTAATTTGTCTATTATATAGGTTAATTTCTCCTACCCCATTTATATATGCTTTCATACCATTTGCAACAATCACATATTGATTTTTATTGCTCAAATGTAGATTTGATAAAAGTTGTTTATTTCCAAACATATGGTTCGTTGCACCGCTATCTAAAATAATTTGATCAAATAAATTAGATTTGTTTGAGTTAGAAACAATACCACATGTTGGAGCATTTTTACCAAGCAACATACTTAGCTGCTGAAGTGATAGCGTCACTTGATCCTCTGACCCGCTAGATCCATTCTCTGACCCGCCTACACCATATTTGTTTGAGTTAGAAACATTTGGCTGAGACAGACCCGTTAAGCCGCTGGATATCAGACCCGCTTGGAACCCAGATCCACTTTCAGCATTCGGACCCATTAAGTGAGTTTGCGGACCCGGACCCATTAGAGTTCTCTGGTTCGGATTTAAATTCGGACCCGAACCATAGAACCCCTTAGCCTCTCCCTCTTTCTCCCATTTCCGCCTCTCTTCTTCTCTGTCGCCGCCCCTAAATTCGCCCTTCTCCGCCGTTTTAAACTTTCTCGGCTTGAGATGTGGGTAGAGAAACCAACACCGGTCTTGATTGTGGCCCTCTTTCTTACAATGCGTGCATCTCTCGGTTGATTTTGGCCGGTTTTGAGTTCTAGGGTTTTGGGAGAAGTTCGGGTTTTTCACGGCGAAGCCATGGGTTTCGTGCCCCTCGCCAGTGCTGGCTTGTGGACCACCCATGGCCAGTCTGCGACTTTCTTCCTGTTGGATCATTTGGGTGATTGAGGCATAAGAGGGGACAATGGTTGTGAGCAAGAGTTGTGATCTTACGGCTTCGTAACTGGGGTTTAACCCCGAAAGGTAATCAAAAATATCATCTTCTTCGATTCTTTTTTGAATTACCGATGGATCTGTTGTTGGAGGTCGGTAACACCGAAGTTCATCTTTTTTCTTTTTTAGGGCACCGATGTATTCAGTGTTGCTCATTGTTCCTTGCTGTATTTTTTGAATCTCTTGTTTCAAATGGTAGACATGCGAGAAATTGTTTTGTTGACCGAAATGCGCTTGAACTGCATCCCACAGTTCCTTGGCTGTTTCGGTTGTAATGAACAAATCTGCGATTGCGGGTTCCATTGATCCCAAGAGCCAAGTCATGACTCGATCATTCTTGGATTGCCACTGTCTCATTGCTTTTAATTCTGGTTCGGTTGCCTCTGCTGGTTTTGCTGGTTCAGGTTTTTTAATTTCCCCTGTGATGAATTCTAGTAACTCTCTGCCGCTGAGAGCTCGTTTCGCTGATCGTGACCATGACAGATAATTTCTGTCATTGAGCAGAACATTGGTGATTTTAGAAGAGTTAGTAGCTTCCATTGGTAGCTGCCCTTCTAATGACATCTTGTCGATGCTTGTTGTTGTTTGTGTTTTTCTGGTATTTTGCTGGTACCGACTAGCTTTGCTAGTTTGGATGGCACTTGTGCGAAAGTTTTGAATCTAGTGCTCTGATACCATGCTAATTTTAACAGAGAGATAATTCTGAGGGGATTTCAACATATGAATCTTATTGCTTACTTTTTCTTATTACAAAGTTCCTATTTATAATTACAAAGGCACAATATAGCCGTTTGTACTATTTTTCTATTTATGGTAATGACGGTACACGTTACCGTTTTATTTATTTCTATTTTTGTTCTTTAATCTAAACCCTTGGATCTTGGATTAATGATCAATGATGATACTTCTGAGATCAATCTTCAACACCTTTATTTCCGTTTTTAAAGTCAGAACAGTCGATCTGAACCGCTCAATATGATCTTCATAATAAAATATGCTTGGAGACCAAATTTTATATTTTTTAGAATTTTTTTACTATTTTTTTAGATAGGTACAAAATCACTGTTTTAAGGAGATTCTGGACCATTCGAAAAAGTGATATTGTATCTATGTAAAAAAATAGTAAAAAGATTCTAAAAAAATATAAAATTTGGTCTCCAAGAATATTTTATTATGAAGATCATGTTGAGCGGTTCAGATCGACTGTTCGGACTTTGAAAACAGAGATAAAAAATGTGGAGCATATTGAAACACAAAATCATAGTGCATTTGAACCCACCTCTAGAAAAATATGTTGCTCCATGTATCTATACAGAAACAAGAGATACAAAAAATTTTCAAGGTTTGCTCCAAAAAAAAAAAGTCTCATAGTGTGCTCCTTAAAGCATGACAAAAAGCTGTATTTGGATATTATAAATCTTCTTTGCTTATCATATTTTCTTTTTTCCTTTAGTTATCTTTTTAAAGAAAAATGAAGATCTAAATTTTCAAGTTTAATGTTCAGTCTTATAACCGAAATTTTTATTAATAACCCCAAACAAAAGAAAAATATCAAATCTAACCCCAACTTGAAATTTTTTTCAAAAATGACCTAACCGCCCCATGATTGGGCGGTTCACCCTACCCACAAAACCGCCCAATCATAGGGCGGTCCACACGGCCAAGCAAACCGCCCCATGGTGGGGCGGTTCAGTATGCAGACTATAAAATGCCCATTCTGGCTCTCATTCTCACACTCTCTCGCCCTCGCCCTCGCCCCAATCGTCTCTGCAGGTAAATTTTTTTTTTTTATTAGTTTTTTTTTAATTATTTATTTTACTATGCATTACTGTAGATACTGTAGATTACCGTAGATTACTGTAGATTACTGTAGATTACCGTAGAATACCGTAGATTACTGTAGATTACTGTAGATTACTGTAGATTACTGTAGATTACTGTAGACTACTGTAGATTACTGTTCATTTTTTTATTTTATTTTTTTAATTAATTTTATTAAATATTTTTTTTTAATGTTGTTATTTACTAATAATTTAACTGTGTACTATTATTTTGTAACTGATAAAAGTTTGTTTATTAATGTAGATAAAATGTTGGTTACACTATATGTGGGCGGGAAGTTCGAGGTGGGTGTGGAGGGAGTTCGTTACTCGAAAGATCCGACCCATGGCTTTGAGGTAAATGAAAACACCTCATTTCTGGAACTTAAGCAAATGGTATTCGAAAGGATTGGTGTAACCCCCAACCGGTATGACATAGATTTGGTTACTCGGGTTGACGCAGGGCGGGATAGACCTTACTATGTAAAGTATCCAATAACAAATGAGGATGGTTGGAGATGTGTTTACAATACTTTTCAATCTACGGGTACCCCGATAATGGAGTTGTATTCCAGAAAGTTTCTGCATCGGACCAGGGTTGGACCTTCTACAGACCATACAGGTTATGATAGCCCAGTGCAGCAGCACTCGGGTTTTGACCACTCGGGTAACCAAAACTTGGGTCATGTATCACCGTCTGAACCGCACGCACCACCCGTTCATACTGATTACACTGCTGATTACACCACTGATTATACCACTGATTATAGCACCGACCTACCACCACCACCACCTCCACCTCCTATTCAACCCGTAGTAGAAGCCAGATTTCCTTCTGTACCACCGTCCGTACCTATACTTGTACCTGTTATGGTTCCCCGGAGAGATGCTATGCTGGAGGCCGAAGGGGTTGATGCCATACCGGAACGTGAAATTAACTCGGGTGATAGTTGGGACGGGGATTGGGATTCTGATCACTTGTCTGCAGGTGATGGAGATTATTTACCCATGCAGGACAGATTTCCGATCAGAGGTCGGACAGACAGGCACCCGGTAGCCACATTCAACGATACCACTGCTTTTGAGGAAGCAGACATAAGCTATTTTGGGAAGCGTGTCGTTTACACCTCAGAGCTTGCTCCGGACCAGGTTTATACCACCCTAGATGAACTTGTGAAGAAAATATACGAAGTTCATATCCGCAGCAACTGGGAGTGCAGAATACAAAAAAGGGAGTCAAAAAGGTTAGTTGTTGTTTGCAAAGACTCACCGCGATGCGAGTTCCGGCTGTATGCAACCCCTGTGGGTAGGGGGGCGTCATGGATAATTAAGAAATGTGAACCCCCACATACATGCAAGTCTGCGTCGTCAAGGACAGACCATTCACAACTTACGGCATCACTTATTACCGATGTAATTGAGCGAGATGTTAAGGAGGACCCGTCGATCAGCCTTAAGGAGGTCGGTAGAGCGGTGAGACGCGCTTACGACCATGTGACCCCAAAATACAACAGGTTGTGGAGAGGGCGTGAACTTGCGATATGCCGACTGTTCGGTAGTTGGAAGGATTCATACAACTTGCTTGCACCACTGCTCCAAGCCATAGCAAGTACAAATCCCGGCACAAGGTATGAATGTTGGAATGTTACCGATCCCGATGAGCCCAACCAGATACTGTTCAAGGCCATAGCATGGGCATTTGGTCCGTGCATTCAAGCTGTGCCATATATTAGACCAGTTATCAGTATAGATGCATGCTTCCTTTCTGGCCGTTACGATGGGAGGTTGTTGATAGCATGTGCATACGATGCCGAAAACCAGTTGTTGCCTTTGGCATTTGCAATTGTCGAGAAGGAGGACGGTGAAAATTGGGGTTTTTTCATGAGTTTTTTGCGAAGAGAGGTGGTTGGGAACAGGTTCTTCTGCGTCATATCAGACCAGCACAAAGGAATCAAATATGTCTTCGATCGAACAGATTTCGGTTGGTCGACAGCCCAGGGCGACTGTGTGCACAGGCTGTGTATGCAACACGTTGCAGACAACCTCTACAAGCATGTCGGATTCGACCAATGGGTTGCAGATACATTTAAAATTGGATGCAGAAGGAAGAAGCCAAGGAGGCTGGAAGAGATGTTCAAAGAGTTTGCCAAGGTATGTATATTTTAGATGAAATTTTAATAAACTATTTACTTATATTTTTCTAATCTGAAAAATTATTTCTGTGTAGTATTGTCCGAAGGCAAATTCGTACTTACTCAAGGTGGGGAAAAATAATCCGAGAGATATGCAAGAAGCACCCGCATATGAGAAAATATTTCAAGCAAAAGATGGAGGTTGGAGATGGGGAATAATGACGACAAATGGGTCCGAGTCCTTGAATGCTGTTTTCAAGCAGAGCCGAATGTTGCCCGTGGCAGCCATTGTGGAGGACACTTTCTACAAGCTTAATGCATGGTTCGTTGACCGCCGTGATAAAGCAACATAATTACTCGCCAGGAACCAAACATTTTCAACAAGGGTGGAGGGCAAATTACGCAAACATAGGGAGAAAGGTTCAGTTATGACCGTTGTCCCGTATGGGAGTCGCTTGGAATTCGAAGTTCACTCTCCGAATGAGTACGCTCCAACCAGCCGTAGAGCAGATGGGACTATGGAGTTTATTAAAAGGCCTTTCAAGTATGTTGTCAAAATTGGAGATGACAATACTGTAACATGCACATGCCAAGGAATCCAACTAGCTCACCTACCTTGTTCTCATGTTATGGCGGTGTGCCGAGTGAGAAACTTCCGTGAGGATGATTTTGTCGCCGACATGTACCGTACCACTTACCTTGCGAGTACTTGGGGTGCATCATTCCATTCTTATCCCAACCAGCATCAATGGCCGGCCTATGTTGGAGATAAAATCGTCCCCCCCAGAAAGTGGATCAGGTTAGGGAGAATACTTTGTGTATGCACTGAACTTATTTTTAATATGGTTATTTAACTTCTTTTTATATTAGAAAAGGGAGAAGGCCCCACAAGCGTGCTGTAATGACAATGGATCAGATGCAGGGTAGGCGAATGGGACATCAGGCTCGCCGTTCAACTTGTGACAGGCAGCGAGCAGGTACATTTCATTTTATATTTTATAATTCATTTTACATTTCAAGATTTCAATAACATACCATTTTTGGTGAACTGGAATGCAGATGCCATCAACGAAGCCAACGAAAGAGAAAATGCTAGAGTTGTTGCGGAGGCAACCGGTAGCGGTAGTAGTCATGCAGAGGCATCCGGTAGCGGTAGTAGTGTCGCACAACAGACTGGAAGCAGATCGAGAACTCGTCGACTTCTAAATTTGTTCGGTCGTCGTCGCTAAATTTGTGAACTGATTTAATTAGTAGTTTTGTAACTATTTTTGTGTGCTTCATTTTTGTTATGTTCATAGCGTAATTAAATATACACAAATTGACAACATAAAAATATTTACCACGTTAGCCAAATCGACAATCAATACAACAGCCGTACAATCAACAATTATTATAAAAGAATCGACGGTTCTACCGTCAGACGACGCATCCAAACTCAACCAAATTTTATTTAAAATTACAATAAAAAAAATATATCTTACAAAAATAATACAAACTTATCATAAATATATATATCTTAATATATGTTGTAAATATATCTTAATAAAAAAGATATCTACACAAAAAAAATATATATATCTTATAAATCCTACTAAAAAAATATCATAACATATCTTTAAAAAAAAAAAAAAAAATAAAATAAAAATAATGGTTAACCGCCCGATTAGGGGGCGGTTTTCTTGGCCATGTGGACCGCCCCATGATTGGGCGGTTTTGTGGGTAGGGTGAACCGCCCAATCATGGGGCGGTTAGGTCATTTTTGAAATTTTTTTCAAGTTGGGGTTAGATTTGATATTTTTCTTTTGTTTGAGGTTATTAATAAAAATTTCGGGTCTTATAAAAAACAATTCAATATTCATAATTTTTTTTTTCAGATTTTAAACCTGAAAAACCTTTAACTGAAAAGACATTAATATTTGTCATTAAATCAAAGACTTATCATGTAATTTCTTAGTTTTTGATATTTATTTTTATAGATGCCATTCATTTCTAAACAAAGGCTTGTATTCTTTTATGCTATCCTTGATACAAATTTTTTATATTGATATGAAAACAAACATCTCAATTGTTCATTTTACTTCAAAAGTTAGATCTCTAATTTTCCATGAATAGTACCGGGTACCGACAATCGTCATCCTCGAACGACGAGGAATTGGATCAATTAATAGAAGAACAATTCCAGTCGTTTGAGAATGACGATTGGTTTGACTTTATACAACTCACAAATCATATGTTTTTTCATTTTAACTCTATTGCTTGTGTGCTACATGAAACCAAATCAATGTTGTTAATATCTTTACCCATTGGCGACATTGATGAAAAGTTAAGGTCTAGTTTGGTTGTGTGTACCGTTCACGTGGGAAAAAAAAATTAGCTTTGAGTGAATTTTTTTTTCTCACGTGAACAGTAAAAAATCAGTTCAAATTTGTTCATTTCTGTGCCCATTCCTAGCAGCCGAATTGGGCCTAAGTGACTTTATTACTAGTATTATCTAGGAACTTAACATTATTTTATTTATTTATTTTATTTTTAAAACGGACGTACATATATAGTAATTTAACATTAGCCGGATGAAAGGAAAAAAAAATCATTTTGTTTGTAAAATATAAACATGAAAATTAATATTTAAGGAGCTAAATGACCAGTCTAAGGCTAAGGCCCGTATAGAGTCATATATTTGGGTCGAACTTGGGCCTGACACCCCAACAGTTATAATTGGACCTAATAAGGGCCAAATTGGGCCTACACTAATAATTACTTATGCCAGCAAATTATTAATGACTCCTCGGCAGCCACCAGCCTAGTCTGATTATTCACCATTCCACTGGGCCCCACCAGACAGACCCTTCTTCTCTCTCTTTTAACAAAACATGCTTCTTTGAATCAATCCATCCATCCCTTATTCCCTTTGATGAATCGGTAAAAAGTCAACTCCAAAGAATCAGTCACTAAATTGAATCGGCAAGTGGTATTAATATTTCTCTACTGAATTACAAGGCAAGAGAAATGTTTGATTGTGGTGGCTACCGAGTAGCTTATATCGACGGCGAAAGAGAGAGGTTCTCCAGGTACTATAATACTATCTCTTCTTCTCTTCTTGGGTTTGATTTTGCTTTTACCAGATCTGTTCCTACCAGTTCGTACCAGTTCTGGTCTCAGTTTCTGATTCTGTTCCCAACACTTAACTCTGCTTAGTAAAGATTCTTTTTGGCCTCAAATGTCACAGTTTCCCCCAAAAAATGAAGAAAATTAAAAGGCCCTTTAGTTGTACTGCTTTTATACTTGGTACCTACTTGGTACCACCAGTTCTGGTCTCAGTTTATTTTCTGTTCCTAATACTAACTGCTTAATAAAGATTCTTTTTGGCCTCAAATTTCAGTTTTCCCGAAAAAGAATGAAGAAAATTAAAAGGTTGTTTAGTTGTATTGGTTTTATACTTGGTACCTAGCACTACGCCAGTACCTAATTGGTACCACCAGACTGGTCATATCACATTTGTAAAATAAACCATAGACTGGAGTAAACAATTCCTTTTGTTTCTTACAGGCTTGAGGAATCAAGCCCTAGATCCTCTGTGGCATCTGACAACCGATTCGGGCCCTCCAGATGGAGATTTGTTAACCCGTTTAGGTCTCTAATGGATTCGGGTCACTCATTCAGGTCGCTCAGTCTTTCTCTTCCCTTTGTCAATTCAAGATCCAGGAATTACACAAATACGCCCAAGAAAACCCCGAAAATGCTCGATCCGTCTGCCAAGCTTTTGCTGCGCATCAATCGGTTTTTCGTCATGTTGGTTATTGTTTCAGTTGCGGTAGACCCATTAATGCTTTATTTACCCGTTATCAACAATGATTCTAATTGCATTGGGATTGATCGAAGACTAGCAGTGGTGTCGACTGTAGTGAGAACTATAATAGATTTATTGTACTTGCCTAGAATTCTTTTGAAGTTTAGAACGAGTTATAGCACATCTACACGGGTCGGAGCGGGTGAGTTGATTACTGACCCGGCACTTGTTGCCAGGAGGTATATGTGGAGTTATTTTTGGATGGATATCTTTGCTGTGCTTCCCATTCCTCAGGTTTCAAACATTACAACTCCATCTCTCTCTCTCTCTCTCTCTCTCTCTCTCTAGAAGTTTCTTTAATCGAATTAATGCTTCTACTATTTGAAGTAACATCTGCATTCTGGTACTAGCTAGAATGCACTGTAGAGCATTATTATTATACTGCCTGCAACTTTTTCTACTGGTACCAGTAGGGGTGTTCATTGGGTCGGTTTGGTTAAAACCGTATTAAAATAGTCAAACCAAAATTTTATTCGGTTTTCAAAAATATAACTGAACCAACCGAACTACACTTGTCAACTGAACCAAAATAACCGAAATAGGAGAGACTATATTTTAAAAGGTCAAAACTCAATACATACACAAATACATTTAATAATAGAAATAAGTATAAATTATATACATAAGTTATTGTAAACCAAATATAAAAACATGAAGTAATTCAAAAAATCAACCGAACCAATCCATTCAAACCGATAAACCCAACAATTTAATCCAAACTTTTTCTGTTCGGTTCAAAACCAAATAAACCGGACCAATGAACAACCTTAGGTACCAGGGTGGAGTATTACAGTATCAAGCTGCAAATTTTGTAACTTTTTGGGTCGAAATTGAACTTTATGCATTTATTCTTGCACTTTAATTGAGCACAAAATAAGATAAGATTGAACTTTACTGTCACGGATTGACACCTGAAACTGAAATGCGTGGTGCAATATAATCACCTTAAACTTAGACCTTACTTGACCTGTACAATGCAAGTTTCATTAAAACCTGATAGTTATGCCTACGGGTTTTTCTCAAAAAAAAAAAAAAAGATAAAAAAAGCTGATTGTTACGGTGCGTCTCTGTTTTCTTATTACAGATAATGATATGGCGATACCTGAATAGCTCGGTCGGTACAAAAGTTCTTACAACAAAAAGAGCACTCTTCTTAATGGTGGTGATTCCTTTTTCCCCCAGGATATTCCGATTATACCCTTTGATGACTGACCTTAAAAGCACAGTTGGTGTTTTTATCGAAACCGCATGGGCTGGTGCTGCCTACTATCTACTGTGGTTTATGCTAGCGGGCCACGTAAGCTCCCTTTAAGCCTCTATATGAAAAATAGATGCAAATAAAAATTAAAAAACAGTCACCATTTTTGTGAATAGAACCCTACATGTTCTGTTTTGTTTGCAACTAGCATCCAGTACTAATTTTTCTAATTGCAAATTTTGTCTAGCTATGAAAACTGAGATTAAGTTATGTGAACATTTACCAAATTGCAAAAAAAAAAAAAAATCAACCTTATATTTGGGTACCTAATAATATCTCAAAATGTTATGTTTTTAGTTTGTATACATCATAAAAGTTTGATCTTAGTTACAAATTAAATAAACAATGAGTTTTTGTTTTCCAAAAAGAGAAAAAAAGGCGATTAGAGCCTAGTTGTGTGTTTTATCATCATAACATTTTATTATTTAATTTTACCAGAACGTGGGCACATTCTGGTACTTACTGTCACAAATGTTATCTAGCTATGAAAACTGAGATTAAGTTGTGTGAACTTTTTACCAAATTGCCTCTTAATTTTTCTTTGTAATTCAAGCCAATCTTTCAATAACTTGTCAGATAAACCACAAAAAACCTCTTCATAACTAGCACAAAAACCAATCTTTCATCATAAAATTTTGTTATATAATTTTGTCAGAATGTGGGCACATTGTGGTACTTGCTGTCACTAATGAGGAAAGATGACTGCTGGCATGAGATATGCCATAGCACATCCGGATGTAGCACCCAGTACCTGTACTGTGGCAATGAGCACCTCTCTGGTTATGACACCTGGCGAAACATGACTAACCAGGTGCAGACTCGGTGCAACAGCACGAATTTTATATATGGAATCTATAAGAATGCAATCGATAAAAATATCACCTCGTCTCACAATTTTGTTACTAAAGGCAGCTTTTGCTTCTGGTGGGGATTTCAGAATCTCAGGTAAGCTCCATGATAATTGAATTTCAGACTTTCAAAATATTGAAGTTTTAAAACTATAGACAAAAAAAATGAAAACATTAGAACTTCATAAAATAAACTCTTTTTTTTCCAATTTCATAAACTGCCAATTTTCATGTGTTTGTAGAGGTGCCAAATGATAGAAATGTGACTCACTTAGAACATGGGTAAAAGCATGTTAAATATTTTAAAATAAAATACTCGATTATGGAGAGAAAAAAATGTAATAGTAACCATTTCAATAAACAAACATATGTGGATTCTCGAGCTTAAAAGAAGCTGTCTTTGTTTTTATTTTTGTGACCAAGAATGTTTTTGTTTTTGTTTTTGTAAAACAGTATATAAGTAAGTCCAAATATGTATTTGTGACCAAGAATTTGTCTTTGTTTTTTGTTGTGACCATACTAAGACTATATTATTATGTAACAGTACACTTGGCCAAGGACTCTTGACAAGTACATATACTGGTGAAGTCGTTTTTTCTATTGTTATATGTGTGCTTGGGCTCCTGCTCTTTGCCTTGCTCATTGGCAACATGCAGGTACATACCTCTCTCTATCTCTCACGCACACACACACACACACATAAAAGGTCGGTTCGGTTGAAACTGAAGTAAAATAGCCAAACCAAACTTTTTTCGGTTTTAAAAAATAGAACCAAACCAAACTGATTAAACCATCAACCGAATAAGAACCAAACCGAACAAACCGAAGTAAGGATCATCTCAAAATTGGTAAAATACAAAAGATAGCACCACTATCGGTCCCATTATAACAAAAAGTATACATTTTCATACACAACAAGTGCAGTTTTATGCAAGAATACACATACCAAAACCGAACTGATCCATTTTCAAAGTTGAACCATTATAAACTGGTCGGTTCGGTTTAATCGGTTTTGAGAAATCTAAACCGAACCGATCCATTTAAACTGAAATAATTAAAAAATTCAACCGAACCAATCCATTTTAACCGAACTTTTCCGGTTCGGTAAAAAACCGAACAAACCAAACCGTTTGAGCACCCCTACATGGATGTACACATAAACAAAAGCAAATATAAAATATTTCTAGGATTTGTTGAGGATTTCTGCATATGTGATGAACATAGAAACACATTTCTTACTTTTATTTGATTTTTTTTTTTTAAACAGACATACCTTCAATCACTGTCAATACGGTTGGAGGAGATGAGAGTTCAAAAACGCGATGCAGAGCAGTGGATGCACCATCGCTTCTTGCCACCACCCCTTAGAGAACGCGTCAGACGCTTTGAGCATTACAGGTTTCTCCATTCTTTCTCTCTCTCTATCTCTCTCTCTCTATTTTTGTTTTTTGGTATAATTTTCATGTATATGTTTGATATAAATGGTGGGGGTACTTTTTGTGTCAAAACTCTTTTTTAATTTCTTGTTTGGTAGTTTAAGGTTTGTTGAGTCTTTAACTTGACACAAATTGTGAGTGAAGAGTAGAACTAGGGTGTTCTTAAGCTCACCAATCATTTAGTCAACTTAACTCTAAAACATATTGAAATGATTTCAAATGACAAATCCAACTGTTGAAATCGATCTACTTCATGAATGATGCTTTTACATAAAATTTATAAATTTTTGAATTAATTTAGTCTAAAGTCAAGCGGTAAAAAAAATAAGGTTTATAAGTTAAAGTCAGCAGCCTGACTTTATACTAAATTAATTAGAAAATTTATAAATTTTATATGGAAACGCATTACTTGTGAAGTAGATCAGTTTCAACATATTAGATTCGTCGTTTGATGTCAATCCCATAGGCTTTGGAGTTAAGCTCACCAAAGCACTTGGTGAGCTTAAGAACACCCTAGTTCTACACTCAATCAAATATTTCTCTGATAAAATATTTCTTTGAAGATTGAAAAACTGCACCGCTAAATCTTCTTAAAAAATGTTGGTGTAGGTGGTTAGAGACTCGAGGTGTTGATGAGGAAGGACTGGTACAGACATTACCAAAGGATCTTCGCAGAGACATTAAGCGCCACCTCACCTTAAACCTCGTAAAGCAGGTGAGCACGGCCTTGTATCCATTCTTTTTTTCTTTTTTCATGGATATTTCATGTATGCCCCTCAAAAACCTCGAAATTACTTACTTACCCCTGTAAAATTCATAATACCTTAAACATCACAAGGAGGGTGAGCGCATGGCCTTGGTTATCTATTCTTTTTTGTTTTTTGGGGAAATTTCATGTATGCCCCTCAAAAACCTTGAAATTACGCACTTACCCTCTAAAATTCATAATATCACCTTAAACCTCATAAGGAAGGGTGAGCACGGCCTTGGTTATCTATTATTTTTTCTTTTTCTTTTTGTCAGGGAGGTTACAAAAAGGATTCTTTTTCTTTTATTCGTAATGAACACAAAGTAGTTATATGACTAGCATGAAAATTAAACACTTGCTGGCATGCCATATATCAAATTAGTTTAAACACATGCTGTGCATTGCAAGGCACAAACATTTGAAGTATCTCTTATTCCAACTATAATACTCTTAATTATCTCTGAAATAAAGGTGCCGCTTTTTGCTGACATGGATGACCGGTTACTAGACGCAGTATGTGAACGGCTTAAACCCAGTCTATACACCGAGTTCAACTACATTCTCAAAGAAGGTGAACCGGTAGAAGAGATGCTCTTCATAGTTCGTGGGTCCCTCGAGAGCATGACCACTGACGGTGGCCGTACCGGTTTCTTTAACCGCGGGTTACTGGAAGAAGGTGCTTTTTGCGGTGAAGAACTCTTGACGTGGGCCCTTGACCCGAAATCTAGTTTGAATTTTCCCGCCTCGACACGAACAGTTAGGTCGTTGAATGAGGTGGAGGCTTTTGCTCTTGGAGCGGATGATTTGAAGTTTGTAGCTAGTCAGTTTAGGCGTCTACATTCTCGGCAGGTATCAAACATTACTTGACCCACTTATTTTATATTCATATTTTTTTGTACTTGCTTATTTTATATTTATATATTTTTATTTTAAATTTATTATAAAACTTATTTGCTTATATTTTGAACTGAATTGCTATTTACTTGAATAACTGTTTTAGACCAAAAATTTGTATTTTTTATTATTTAGAATTCTCAATTCTAAGAATTTGGAACCAAAGTATTTATTATTGTCGAGCCATAGTAATTGCACCTATCAAGGAAACTAAAACAATTATGAAAACAAGTTCAAACGGAAGAAAAAATGTAATTGAAAGGGTCATACAAATCAAGTTTTTCCTAGAAATTGCAAAATTTCCTTTTTAATTTTAACTTTTTGCATCTATACCAGGTACAACATACTTTCCGGTATCACTCACAGCACTGGCGCACCTGGGCTGCGTGCTTTATTCAGGCAGCCTGGAGGCGATACTGGAGACGAAAAATGGCCGGAATTCGTAAAAAAGAGGAGACCCGTGGGGCCCGGCCAAGCCTTGGTGCCACCATTTACGCCTCTCGGTTTGCAGCTAATGCAATGAAAGGGGTGCACAATTTTAGGAACAGAGGTGGAGGAAGTGGTACCAGTGCAAGTACCATTGTCAGGTTGCAAAAGCCATCGGAGCCTGATTTCAGTGTCGATGCTGTTAATTAAGGTTTTGTGGGGGCTGAAAATGAAAAATGTAAATTTGTGTGTTGTGTGTAACTAGTTTACGGTTGGATCTCATAGGTTTTGTTGTAACAAAAGTAGGATCCTAGGTTTTTTTTTTTTTTTTTAATTAATTTCAATGTGTTTAGTGTTTATACTAGTATCGTGCCCGTGCGTTGCAACGGAATATATGATAAGATAACAAAAATAAATTCTCATACAAAATGACAAATTTTAAAAAAAAAGACAAAATTAGAAATATATTCTAGATTTGTCACAGTAATATGTATAGAAATAAGGAAGTAGATAAATAAGGAAGTGATGAACAAAAAATTGATTTGCATTGTGATCCGCCATATAGAAAATATCAATTGGAGAGGGAGAAATAAGGAAACAAATAAATATGGAAACGAAGAATTATATTGATAAATTTTAGAGTCTGTTTAATTTTAATTGTAATGCATCGTGTGGCGAGTATGTTTGTAACTAAATTTAAACTTCTACACATATCACATATGCATTTAATCAAAAGAAGATAGATTATGTGATTGAAGAGCTGAGATTAAATCCAAAAATTAATCTTTCAATCGAAGCCGTTGGCGGATCGGACACCCAATGTGCTTAATAATGAAATGGAGATATATGGAAGAGATTTTGGTAACCATGTTTATATTCCACTTCGAATCTGATTTGTATTCGCTTGAGATTCGAATTCCGATAAACGGATTTGGATCTGGATATTTTCTAAATATACAAAACAGGTTCGGATTCAGATATGGATACGGTTCATGAGTTGTAAACGGATCGGATATGAAGATACTATCCGGATAGGAAATGAAGCTGGTATCCGGATCGTGGGGTCATTTTGATGGTGTCAACTTTTCCCTAGTATGTGCTAGGTGTAGCGCAGTGGCTAAGGCATATGCTCCTGTGTGAGAGGTCCTAGATTCGATCCTACGTAACAGAATTAAGAACAGAATTAAGGAGTGTGTGTAAAAAAAATACATATATTCTCAGTACGAGACAACTTTTTCCGAAATTTTTATATATAAGAAAATAAATTAAAAAAATATTAAAAATGAGAAACTGTTTGTAGGATTTCGAAAAATAAGAAGGCTGGTATATGCCATTCTTTGACAGAGGTCAGAATTATTGGATTTCTGACTGGAATTTCAGCTTTTCTGAATTCTGACCTCTGTCAATTAATCGCTAAAACTGTACCAATTTGTAATATTTTTGTATAGAGAAATTATATTATCTGAAAACTACACTTTCATACCTTTATTTTGATATAAAGAACACAAAAATTCATGTAGCCATTTTTTCTAAATTGAATTTTGAATCTGGTCAAAATTATAGGACTGCTCACTGGAATTTCAGCTTTTCTGAATTCTGACCTCTGTCAATTAATCGCTAAAACTGTACCAATCTGTAATATTTTTGTATAGAGAAATTATATTATCTGGAAACTAGACTTTCATATCTTTATTTTGATATAAAGAACACAAAAATCCATGTAGCCATTTTCTCTAAAATGAATTTTGAATCTGATCAAAATTATTGGATTTCTAACTGAACACAGCAGAAAAAAAATTGATTTTTTTTTATTTTTTTTAGGGCCGGAGTATGGCATGGCGTCCCGTTTTTAAATTTTTTTTTTTTTTATTACGTTTTTTACGTTTTTTTCCCCTGGTCGGGATATGCAATGGCGTCCCTATATGTTTTTTTTTTCCCCGGGTCGGGATATGCCATGGCGACCGGTATTTTTAATTTTTTTTTTTTTTCCATTTTTTTCCGACGGGCTGGAGTATGCCATGGCGTCCCAGTGGGACGCCATGGCATATACCAGCCTTCTTATTTTTCGAAATCCTACGAACAGTTTCTCATTTTTAATATATTTTTAATTTATTTTCTTATATATAAAAATTTCGGCAACTTTTTCGTAGAGAAATAGATAGTAGTGGGTTGGGAGATCCTCTGTAACGATGAAACACCTAATGATAGATGTAACTGATGTACATTATTTACTCAATGCACAACTTATTCTCCTAATTTGAAAAATGAATTTTTGCATTAGTAAAATATGTTTAATTATAATACTTGTATTATGTTATATAGGTAGATTATTTGAGTGGATTATTCATATGACTCAATTATCTGATAATTATTTCTTTTATATCTGTATTCAGATCCGTATTCATAGATTATCCGCTCCGTATTTGTATCCGTTTAAGGCGGATTTTGTTTTGAATTTTGACATCGGTTTACTATCCATATCTGTATCCGTTTAAGGAACCAAGCTGCACCCTTTTTCTTTAGCTTACATATTAAGCATTGGGTCGCTATTATAAAGTATAAAGGAAAGCATTGGGTCTCTTTTTCTTTAGCTTACAAGCACTAAACACAAAAAGCATGAAAGGAAAGCTTAAGCAATAAGACTAACAATTTGACAAAGCCCTCTGCTTTGCCCCTCCTTTGTCACTTCGTCACTAGTTCTTTCGCCACCAATTAACCATGAATCAATCCAAATCCAACCCCGTCTCTTCCGCGGAGCGAATTCTCGGGTACCATTTTCACAAACCGAGCCTTCTAAAACATGCACTAACCCATGCTTCCTACTCCAACGGCACCATCTCTTACCAGCAACTGGAGTTTGTCGGAGATGCAGCGCTTAACCTGGCAATGGCGAACTATTTGAATTTGTCCTACCCGAACCTTAGCGCGGGTCACATGTCTAAGCTTCGTTCCGCTAACGTATCGAATGAGAAGCTGGCACGTGTCGCTGTTCGGCACAATATTTACTCCCTTGTGCGGATCAACTGCCCTTCACTCGATAAAAAGGTATGGACGGGATTTGTATTGTATTCCCTGACACGAATATGAATAAGAAAAGCATGGAGTTGGGTTACCCAATTGATCACCTGATTTTGTATTAGGTTTTAAAGCTCTTTATAGGTGAAAAAATTTACAGAGGCAGTGAAGCAAGAGCCAGAGGATGAGATCTACGGTGGAAAGACCAGAAAAGCCCCAGAGGTTCTGGCAGATGTTGTCGAGGCCATAGCTGCTGCTATTTACCAGGATTGTAACAACCTTGATAGGATGTGGGAGGTCCTTATCTCTTAATTCCCCTCTAATAGTTTGTTTCAGTTGTTTCAGATATATAGGTATATATAATAGAGTTCGGATCTCCTAAAGTAACCTAATTTTTAGTTTAGATCCGGACCGTCAGATTCGAATTGAGCAGTCAGGTTAAAGGGGCCCCATGCACTCGAGCTCGGGCCGGATTGGTCTAGATTTGAATCGGACGGTCCGTATCTAAACTAAAAAATTGAATTACTTTAGGGGATCCGGACCCATAATAGATATTAGAGTAGAACTAGGGTATGATGTGCTCACCATACTCTTTGGTGAGCATAACTCCATAATCTATCGGATTCACTTCAAACGAGATGAATTCAAATCGATATACTTCACGAGTGATGCGCGTACATGCAAAATTTTGAATTTTTTGAATTCATTTAGTTTAAAGTCAAGTGGTCAAAATTGATGAAAAGTGAATGATCCAAAATGAAGTTTTTGAAGTTATATAAATGCATTCATTTTTCATCAATTTTGACCGCTTGACTTTGTACTAAATAAATTCAAAACATTCAAAATTTGGCATGTACGCACATCACTCGTGAAGTACATCGGTTTCAACGGTTTGGATTCATCTCATTTGAAGTGAATCCCATAGATTATGGAGTTATGCTCACCAAAGAGTTTGGTGAGCACATCACACCCTAGTTCTACTCTAGATATTATATATGGAGATGAGCTATGGTGAGTTGTGAAGTAACGATTTTGTTTTACTTCATGCTCATATCTCCGTTTTTAAAGACCAAACAGTCGATTCGAACTGCTCAACATTATATCCATATTGAAATGTGCTTCGAGACCAAATTTTACATTTTTTGAAATTTTTTTACTTTTTTTTAGATAGGTAGAAAACCGCTGTTTTTGGATGGATTCTGGACCATAAAAAAACAGTGATTTTGAAATATTCTAAAAATTAGTAAATAATTTTCAAAAACATATAAAATTTGGTTTTCTAGCACATTTCAATATGGAGATCGTGTTGAGCAGTTCGGATCGTCTCTTTCAAGTTTTAAATACAGAAAATATGGATATGAAGTAATTCAAGGCCCTCCACAAATCATCATAGCCCAACTCATTATATATGGTGCTCATCCTTAAAGGTTGCACTTTAGAATTTGGTTGAACTAATTTTTGCCTTTATATAACTGCCAATTCAGGTGTGGGTTTTTTATTGTATGGTTTTGTCTTGAGGCTAGCTAGTTTACTGGAAATTTTTGGAGACTAAATTTTATATTTTTTTGGAAATTTATTACTATTTATTAAGATGGGTACAAAATTGCTATTTTTAGACATTTTTTTACCATTGAAAAATAATAATTTTGTACCCATCTTAATAAATAGTAAAAAAATTTCAAAAAATGTAAAATTTGATCTCTAAGCACATTTTAGTATAGATATTATGTTGAACAGTTTGGATCGAATTTTTGGATTTTAAAAATCACAAAAACGAATTGGTATCACCAAGACCTTGCTCATACCACTATGACCTTAGCCAATCTCTCTCTCTCTCTCTCTAAAAATTCTAAAATTTGTTATCCAAGCACATTTTAGTATGAATATCATGTTGAACGGTTTAGATCGATTTTTAGACTTTAAAATAGAGATAATGATGTTGAGGCATAATGAAGCACAAAACCAATGAGAACATTTTAACCCTACTCTCTCTCTCTTTTTATTTTTTTGAAATTACTTGATAGTGGCTACCAAGTTATATATTACTACTTAAAAAGGTCTGTTACAACTTTGTCACGTCCCCCTTGTCCTGGACATGCCCCTTCTCTCAAGACAGCAAGGAAAAAAGCTCTTGAAAAGCATTAATAAAAAAAACAACATACCTCTAAAAAAACTACTCATAGAAATAAATAAAATTAGGAACAACTAAGTAAAGAAATCCTGTATCGCCTCAAGCTTGAAAACTGCTACTCCAGTCAATCATTTACTATTCTTTCCGCTTGGTATCTTGGCTCAAGTCTGCTTCCTCCAAATACCACTTGATTCCGACTTTTCCAAATTCCCCATAAGGTGCACATGAATTGTGTTGCCCACACCTTCTTGAGTCTGTCTCCTCGCCCCCCCCGGATCGTAACCAAATGTCCTGTATTGTCATGGCCGGTTTCCACAACAACAAAGTAGACACTTTTCGCGAGGGAACTTCGTCGCTAAAAGTACCGTCGCAAAAGAAAAAGCACGTTTATGACGGTACTCCGTCGCAAAAAGTCACTTTTTATCCTCGCGAAAAGTGCCTGTCTTTTGTAGTGTTCATCATTCGATAACCGAGCTCATTAGATACTAGGAACCAAACATGTGTTGCGTATGGGCATAGAAAAAGTAGGTGTAGCGCCGATTCCACCGGGCAATTGTTGCACATAACACATTGAAGATCGCAATGCATCCTTCGCTGCTCCATAACCTCGTGTGTGAGTATTTTGTCCCTCAACAGCATTGTTGCAAACACCTTTACCGTAGGAGGAGCCTTACTGGGCCAGACCTCCATGAATGCCCATTTTATCTTACCGGCCCCGATCATGGTCATGTAGAGCGATTTGGCCGTGTAAACCGCTCTGCCGTTCCACCTCCAGGTTATTTTTGGTCCGAGTCATCGTTGAGCTGTACCAATCTCAACTGTTCGTTTTGTGGCTGAAATACCCGGGCTATATGTGCCGGCAGCCCCAGCGATATTGAGGGGTATTCCACTCGAGTCTGCCCTGCTTCCATCTTTGCTAATACTGAACCCGACCATGAATCAAACTAGTAGGAAATACTCATGCCATTGCCAACTATCCATGCCGTGGACCAATGAAAAAACTTGATGATTCTAATTAATTGTTTCCAAAAGAAAGATCCGTTTATTATCCACAATCTAGGTCCATTGGAGCGAGTAACTTTTTTCCTTATTCTGAGTACAATCATCGACCACAGTGATTTTGGCTCTTCATATAATCTCCATCACCATCTTATCAACAACGCAATGTTTCTCAGTTCTAGATCCGGTATGCCTAATCCACCGTAGACCTTCGGCAAACACACACTTTGCCAATTAATCAAAGAGACCCCAATAGCTGACCCATCATTTTTTCCCCACACTCTCTCTCTCTCTCTCTCTCTCTCTATATATATATATATATTAATTTTTGCTTTGTGTAATTGTTACTCAAAACAATCATTCTAATGCATAGAGAAGCCTCTGCAGGTTGTTAAGAGACTTTTGGAGCCACTAATCACAGCTGACACTTTTGATGAGCAACCAGTGACAGCTCTCAAAGAACTTTGTGAGAAAAACGGCAAAGTTGCCAAGTTCGACTACTCGCGAAAAGGAAATTTTTTTGTTTTTGAAGTTCTTGTTGACAGTGAGAAGGTCGGCTATGGATCATCTAAGCATAAGGACATTGCGAAACTAAATGCAGCTAGGGATGCATTTCAAAAGCTGAATGGAGGAAAGTGCAATCTTTTGATCAAGCCGCGTTGTATGCAAGTAGAAGATGAGGAGGCCAAACAGAAAGGTTAGTGACATTAAATGTCAACTAATAATTTCATTAATAAAATGACTCTAATTTTTAAATTTAAACTCATTTATTCTCATTAATTCATCTAAACTATTCTCATTATCTAATTCTACTTATTTACACTGTTAAACACTCTAATACCTCATTCCTCACCACTCTCCACGACTGGATTCGCTTTCGTCTGATAGCCGTCGCAATCCAATGGTCTGATTTACTCACCGCCGCGCTCCGTCGACCGGATCTACTTACCACCGCGCTTCGACACTCACCGCCGTACTCCGACGCCGGATCTACTCACCATCACGTTCCAACGGTCGGATCTACTCGGAGCGAATTGAGACCTACAAATGATGAAAGAGATAAAATAGAGGAAGTGAAAAAAGAGGCGGCCACCAAACAAAAACTAAACGAGTTATGTATGAAGAGACACTGGCCTCCGCCTGAATACCAGTATGCTTTTGCTTTTCATTTATTCATTAATTACATAAGCACTTTAATCTTTAATTTCCATAATTTATTTCGTATAGAATTGGGCTACGTATGGTGCTTTGGGAAGTGAAGAGATTGTTTTACTTTTCGCTTATTTAATTTTATTGTCAAAGTTTAAATAGTTGATCTGAACCTTTCAACATGATCTCCATATTAAAATGTGCCGGCGACCAAATTTTGTATTTTTTTGAAAATTGTTTATTATATTTTTAAATTTTTTTAAAATCACTGTTTTTAAATATAAAGTTATTTATAAGTTATTTTAATGCATTCATTTTAAAAATTTTCCATATCCTTTTTCATTTTTGATTTTTATTTATTTATCATCGATAAAAATTTCGGAAGCGAGACAGAGGGGATGACCGCTGAGGGAGAAAAGGGCAAGGGGGAAGGACACGTGGCGGACCCACGGCCGCCGGTGATGGGGTTCCCTCAACCAGCGCTGTCACCGGGGCTCACCGCCTCACCACAGCCTGCTCCAGGTTTGTTTGAGTTTTTACTCTTGATTCACTTCATTTCTTTAGATTGGATTTATTATTTTTTTCCCCTTCTTTTATGTATTCTGTTGACTTAAATCCTTTTGACAGCATGGGATGTTTATTGGTAAGCCCTTGGGAATTTAGGTAATTAGATATAGCATTGTTAGAAACTGTTTCTAGGATCGATAAATAGAAATCTGGCATGATTATTTTCATCTTTTTTTTTCATTGTAATTACATATTTGAAAACGTTTTGTTTCATTTAAAGGTATTTCATCTTAATCTTATTGTTGATTTGTTTGGTTTCTACTGTAAAATTAAATCTACTCAAGGCAATAAAGCATGCAGTGCATGTGTCTCCTAAAAGAAAATTAAGAAAGGAAGAAACTTATGAAAGCTGTGGTGCAATTTACTCCAAATATTTCTTATTTCTATAAAAACTGTGGAAAATGAAGTTTGCTTTGTAGGTTTGTTTAATCTTATCTATCATATAAAATTGCTAGGTTATAATGTTACTGTTGAAGGCAGAGAAAGGAGAGAGAGAAGCCTTCCATGCTGTGGGATCGGTATTGGCTGGCTTTTGTAAGTAATTGTACTTAAATGTAATTAAGGCGTAATTTTTTATTTTGCTAATTAGTTACCTTAAATTATATTTTAACTATTTGGCCTGCAAGTTTGTATTTCTATTTCTTTTAAGGGTATGTTTGGTTGGACTGAGAATAAACTATTCTTGGAACAAGACTATTCGGAATAGCTTATTCTATGTTTGGTTGGAGTTGAATAGTTAGAATAGAGAATTCAAGTCTTTTGTTTTATTAGAATAGCTATTCTTACAAAAAGTTGAATTTGACTATTTTAAAATGACAAATGACAAAAGAGTTATTCTAGCTATTTTTGTTTTGTAACCAAACATACCCTTAATGAATTAACAAACAATCCCAAAGGAGGTCCATTTTTAATAAAGAAGAAAAAAACATAAAATCTTTTTCCTTAATTAAGGACCTTCTTTGCTACGAAGCAAATTTTAGGTGCCTTTTGATGGAAACCAAGTTCTTTGTTTCGGTGCATTTTGTTTAATTTCATTCTCCATGAACTTAATTTTTTTTGTTGATCTCACAAGCAAGCCAGTAAGCTTCTAGGTTTAAGCAATTTCCTTCCTACCTCTCTGTGATGGAAGCCTGAAATTTATATGCAAATTAAAACACATGTATTTTAGGATCAATTTATTGGTATAATAGAGAATTTAATTTGTTTGCTATCTTGAAAATTAAAACACATGTACATGACTTATCTAAACTTTGTTTTTATGTTTTGCCATTTTGGCTTGAGAATAGGTTCATACTTGGTTTCTTTTTGGGTGGCATTCCATGGTGCATTGGAGCTATAATATTATGTTACTCAAGAGTGGATTACAGAGAGAAACCGGGATACATCGCCTGCACAATAGCGGTATGTAAAGCATTTATAAGTTCTAATTCCTATGCAAATCAATCTTTTAGGATCTTTGATCATGAAGTTGCTCACTGTTAGACAGGGGAGGATTTAGGGCAGTGCTACCCCCATAAACACAAATTAGCAATTTTATCATTTATATTTTATAATTTTTAAAAGAGTGAGGCTATGGTACTATGCATAGCGTGGATTGATCCGTACAATGGATTAATATATCCATTTTTAAAGTTTAAACAGTCGATATGAACCGTTCAACATGATGTCTATATGAAAATGTACTTGTAGATCAAATTTTACATTTTTTACAATTTTTCTACAATTTTGTTTTGGATAAATGGAAAATCACTTAATCTAAACATTCTAAACCATTCAAAATAAGTGATTTTCTACCTATCTAAAAAAATTGTAAAAATATGGAAAATTTAGTCCGCAACTACATTTTGATATAGAGATCATATTGAACGGTTCAGATAGACTATTTGAAATTTGAAAAAAAAAGATATTAATCCATAGTACGGACCAATCGCCTGTACGGGACTTTTTGACAAGGGAAAGATATCGGCGACTTTAACGCCCGAGGCGCGTGGGAGAGAGAATGCGAAATCCAATTCACCTCTGTTTCCTTCTCCAGGAAGGAACGAGAGAGAGAGTGTGTAGGGTTTGTGGGGGCAGCGGAACAGAGAGAGAGAGATCGGAGGGGTGGGGCTCTGGGGTCAGCGGGAGAGAGAAGGGAGGGTACTAGAGAATGAAAGGAGATGAAGGGATAGGGTTAAGGGTTTGGGTTATAGGGTTTGGTTTAGAGGGGGGTCCGGTCCAACAAGGAGAAAAAGAACAAAGAGGCCAAGAATTATGTGTTTTGAGATTCGGGTTGAACATCATCATACGGTTGAAATTCTTCTAAATTCGAACAATTAACACTCGTGCTTTCTAATAGGGACAATTACATTTAATCAAGCAAAATCACGGAATATGCGTCCTATAATTTGTACCACCTTTCGAAGTTCGTTATTTAATTTAAAATCTATCTATAACTTCATCAAATTTTTATTAAAGTTTTTATTAACATTTTCATTTTTATAAATTTTACATATTTCCGATATGTCACATAATTGTAATTTATTTTATGAAAATCTTATTTGTAAATTGTCAGATTAATAACTAACTTTATATAACCTGATTTATTTATTTAATTAACTAAATTTTTTAATTAGCTGCAAATTTTTAATTATTAGTTTTAATAATTAATTTAAAATTTTCAGACTATAACAGTTCTTGTCGCATTTGCTGTTATGTTCCATTCCTATCATTATGATGAATTGGAGCGACGAAATGAGCTGAGGAATGGTGATTTCATGTTATTGAAAATTCAGTTAAATTCAGTGTTCACACAAATAAAGGAGTTGGTTTGTAATGAATTGGAGCGACAAAAGGAGCTGAAGGAGCTGAGGAATGGTGATTTCATGTTATTGAAAATTCAGTTAAATTCAGTGTTCACACAAATAAAGGAGTTGGTTTGTAATGAATTGGAGCGACAAAAGGAGCTGAAGGAGCCGAGGAATGGTGATTTCATGTTATTGAAAATTCAGTTAAATTCAGTGTTCACACAAATAAAGGAGTTGGTTTGTAATGAATTGGAGCGACAAAAGGAGCTGAAGGAGCCGAGGAATGATGATTTCATGTTATTGAAAATTCAGTTAAATTCAGTGTTCACACAAATAAAGGAGTTGGTTTGTAATGAATTGGAGCGACAAAAGGAGCTGAAGGAGCTGAGGAATGGTGATTTCATGTTATTGAAAATTCAGTTAAATTCAGTGTTCACACAAATAAAGGAGTTGGTTTGTAATGAATTGGAGCGACAAAAGGAGCTGAAGGAGCCGAGGAATGGTGATTTCATGTTATTGAAAATTCAGTTAAATTCAGTGTTCACACAAATAAAGGAGTTGGTTTGTAATGAATTGGAGCGACAAAAGGAGCTGAGGAATGGTGATTTCATGTTATTGAAAATTCAGTTAAATTCAGTGTTCACACAAATAAAGGAGTTGGTTTGTAATGAATTGGAGCGACAAAAGGAGCTGAAGGAGCTGAGGATTGGTGATTTCATGTTATTGAAAATTCAGTTAAATTCAGTGTTCACACAAATAAAGGAGTTGGTTTGTAATGAATTGGAGCGACAAAAGGAGCTGAAGGAGCTGAGGATTGGTGATTTCATGTTATTGAAAATTCAGTTAAATTCATTGTTCACACAAATAAAGGAGTTGGTTTGTAATGAATTGGAGCGACAAAAGGAGTTCAATGAGATGATGAATGGTGATTTCATGTTATTGAAAATTCAGTTAAATTCAGTGTTCACACAAATAAAGGAGTTTGTGATGAATTGGAGCGACAAAAGGAGCTGATGATTGGTGATTTCATGTTATTGTAAATTCAGTGTTCACACAAATAAAGGATTTGGTTTGTATATTTTTTAGTTGAAACATACTTCTGGTGGTGTATTTTGAGATGTGTCGATTACTTGTGTATATATGTATGTAAAAAAACAAACTGTCAGGGTACCAGAATCCAACACCACAGTTAATCAAATACTTTTCTTGAATTAAGGGGAGAAGGATATGCATATATGCATATAATCCCTTTTTTCTCAAATAGTTAGTACAATATATGCATGATTTGTGGCGGCAACTTGGAGAAAAAACTCTCATGGTACTTGGCACCAACCAAAAAATAGCTCTGATAAGAAGAAATTGGACTTGGGCATGATTCCAGGTCGGTTATCAGAACCAAACCGGACCGGTCGGTTAGACCGGAAAAAACTGGATCCGGTCAACTGTTTTTGAAAAAATACAGATATTGACAATTATCATATCCATAATAATATCTATTTTGTAAACTCAAAAATCATATGATATCTAATATCTACTTATAGTTTATCCATATCTAAATTTACAGATATATATATACATTGAATAATTGAATTTACAGATATCCATATCTGAAATGTCATTATTTTGTGCACAAAAAATTAATTTTGATAATTGAATTTCAGACTTTACATATTGATGTTTTAAAAAATTAGACACATTGAACGCAAAAAAAAAAAATGATAAAAACATTTAAAAACTTTAAAAAAGTATTCAACATTTTTCATCCAATATCATAACCTACCATGTTCATGTCTCATTTAGAGGTACCAAATAATAAAATTGTGACTCACTTAGAACATGGGTAAGAGCATGTTGCATAATTTATAATAAAATACTCGATTTATAGAGAAAAAAAAATGTAAATGTAACCCTTTCACAAAACCAAAATCATATGCGGATTTTCCAGCTTAAAGCTTATTATTATTATTATAAAACAGTATATAAAAAGTCCAAAAAATGTAATAATTGGTGACCAAGAATTTTTTTTGTTTATTTCCCCCAATTTATTCTTGCTGTCATGCATGAACCTTTTTTTTTTTAAAGAAAATTTGTCTAATTGGTTCATTCTTATTTTCTTTTTGTTGAGCAAGTCATTACATCATTCTTAAGTCCATCTGTTGACAGTATAGTTTAGAATTAAAGAAAATAAATAATGGAGAGCAAATAAATACTTTATGGGAAAGGTTTTGAAGGACCTAGTTCTTTCCAGAAGCTTGTAAATGATTGCTGGATTCAGGATTTCCGTCAGGGTATGACAAAAAAAATAGCTAATTGGTTTCATATAATTAATTGGATTCAAATTTATTAGCTAATTGGGTTAAAAAAAAAGAGAAGAGATTAAGTGATTAACCCTAATTTACCATTCAAAAATAGTGATTTTGTACTTATATAAAAAATAGTAAAAAAATTCAAAAAAAATATAAAATTTGATCTTCAAATATATTTCAATATGGATATCATGTTGAATTATTGATCAATAATGTGTTTTGATTTTTTCCCCAATTTATTCTAGCTGTCATGCATGAAGTTTTTATTCAAGAAAATTTGTTTAATTGGTTGATTCTTAATTTCTTTTTGTAGAGCAAGCCATTACATTATTCTTAAGTCCATCTGTTGACAGTATAGTTTTGAATTAAAGAAAATATATAATTGAGAGGAAGCAAATATTTTATGGGAAAGGTTTTGAAGCAACTAGTTCTGTCCCCAAGTTTGTAAATCATTGGGCACCTGGCCAAAAAATAAAAGAAGAAGATATACTACCAGCTGTTTACATAATTTAACTAGATATTTAGAATATATTAAAAAAATATTAATTGTTAGATATTTAGTTAAAAATATAGACCCAACCTAAGTTTATCAACAAAATAACATTTTATTATCCACTTCCACTAATATAAACATTTATTGTTATAGTATGAAAACTATTGTAACAGTATAAACATTTGTTTCAAAGCATATATATGAGAATATATATAGGGATGGGCTATGGTGAGACGTGGAGTAAAACAAGTTTTTACTCCACGCCTCATTATTTACATTTTGAAAATCCAAACAACCGATCCGAACCGTTCAACATGATCTCCATATTGAAATGTGCTTGGCGACCAATATTTTACATTTTTTTGGAATTTGTTTACTATTTATTAAGCCACTTTGAAAATAGCTGATCCATTGGTCCAGAATTTTTTACTGTTTTGCTACTGTTCACCCGGATCAGCGATTTTTAAAGTGGCTTAATAAATAGTAAAAAATTAAAAAAAATGTAAAATTTGGTCTCCAAGCACATTTCAATATGGAGATCATGTTGAACGGTTCGGATCGGTTGTTTGGATTTTCAAATTCAAAATATAGCGTGGAATACAAACTTGTTTTACTCCACGTCTCACCAAGCCCATCCCTATATATATATAAGAGTTAGTCTTAAGTTCCTTACAAAATAATCTTCTTATTATCAGTTTCATTAGTATAAACATATATTTATCGCAATAATATACATAACTATATGTTGACAAGCTATGGAATGTGAGAAATGTCTTTTTCATTTATATATATTTTTGAACAAAATAACCATCATTTGCTATTCTAAATGATAATAGTTAGGAAAACAAATTTAGAAATTGACAGTTGAGGACTGACAGCTAGCCCCAAAATCTAAATTTTAATTAGATAATTAATTAATTTGACTAATTAACAGTTAACAAACGTGCCCCCCACGCTGCAGAGATTCAAATCAAGTTCACCAGCTGTCTATACGCGTTTCATTTGCTCTCTCTCTCTCTCTCTCTCTCTCTCTCCTCTACATTTATAACTCTCCATGGAATGAATCCTTAATAGCAACTAAAAATAAAAACATCTCCAAACCATTCTCTTTTATAGTACCTTTGTTTCTCTCCTGACACCATGGCAACACTTCACGTAGCGTTGCCACTTGAAACAAACTTCATGATGCAAGATGATTTACCTTCGCCGGCGACTCACCGCATGACGTGTTTTGGTTGCGCTTTCTCGAGACCCGCGTTACAATATCAGGTTTTAGAAGATGAAGAGAAAGAGAAGGTTGGAAATGTGAGATGCATTCCTGCTAGTAGTAAATGGAGATCTCTTGTGAATAGTGCAAGCATGAAGAAGAGAATCAGTGTGATTAATTCTAATAAGCCTGATTTTAGCTATGATTTGAGGAGTTATAATTTGAATTTTGAAGAAGAGAATCAGGAATAAGTATTTATTGTGTTATGTCTTTCTTTGAAGTGATTAATTTCATTATTTTTTATTTGATGATTTATTGGTTTTTTTTTCAGTAATTCAGTAATGTGTATATATAGCCGATTTTTTTATTAATACCCTCAAAGAAATAAAAAATATCACATATGCTCTCGGGATTGATTTTTTTTTTAAATCTAACCTAACCGCCCCATGGGGGAGCGGTCCAGTTTGCCAACAAAACCGCCCCACAGGAGAGCGGTCAGCTGTGCATACTGAACCGTCCCACAGGGGGGCGGTCCAGTTTTTTCTTTATTTTTTAATTATTTATTTTAGATTCGAGAGACAATATGAATGAAATTTAACAATAAAAATTCGAATTTTATTTTTAATATCTATTAGATTGCACAAACAACGATATTTTGCTCATTAGCAAAAACATCGATGTTTCATTAGTTTAATTACTAACAAAATATTGTTTTTTTTGCAATAAAACATCAATGTTTCGTTAGCCTTAGTATTGGCAATTAAGCATCGATATTTCGTTAGTCTTAGCATTGCAAAAACAATGATGTTTCGTTAGCAAAAACACCGATGTTAGGTTAACAAAACATCGATGTTTTTGCAATAAAACATCGTTGTTTTTGCTAACGAAGCATCGATGTTTTTGCAATAAAATATCGTTATTTTTGCTAACGAAACATTGTTGTTTTTGCAATGATAAGAATAATGAAACATCGATGTTTTTGCAATAAAATATTGTTGTTTTTGCAATGAAACATCGATGTTTCGTTAGTCTTAGCATTGGTAATGAAATATCGATGTTTTGTTAGTCTTAGCATTGCAAAACCGAGGATGTTTCGTTAGCAAAAACAACGATGTTTCGTTAGCCTTAGCATTGGCAATTAAGCAGGATAGTGCTAAAAAAACATCGGTGCATCGCTAATATTTTTGTAATAAAACATCGATGCACTTCTACCGTCGATAAGCTGTGCATAAAACATTGGTACATCATCGGTGTTTTTGCACGAAAGCATCGTTGTTTTTAAAAAAACTTTAAACGGCCATAACTTTGGCTAGGAAACTCGGATTTGTGCGTACGATCCCAATTTGGAAAGCTTGGGACAAGATGGGGTGAATGGTGCATTTGGGATCTTCCCTAGGGGGCCGACGGAGTTAGAATTGCAAAAAAACGTCGTTTAGTGCCTCAAAAATTGAGTTAAAGGTTTTTATTAATCGGTAGACACACAATGACCCGTTTGCGGCTCGTGACAGTGTCGTATGCAGCATGGTAAAAGTCAGAACTTGTATCAAAATTATTAATTTGATTTTTAGTGTTCGCATTCGGCTAATGAATTTAATTTGACAATAAACAGCATCCTAATATTGAGTATCTTTCATTTTGTACGTTTGAAAAAGAAACAATACGTGTGATATGAAAAAAATTCCAGTTATATTTAATTTTAAAATTGAGAGAATTTGATTTGACAAGAACCAATATCCCAAATCTAGTTCTTTTCTAGATATGCTAATTAGCGTAATTTAACATAATTTCAAGTAATTTAGCATATTTTAGTATAAAAATACTAATTTATACATCAAAATAAGTAATCTAACAAATATTAAAAACAAAATTCGAATTTTTATTATTAAATTTCATTCATATTGTCTCTCAAATCTAAAAAAAAAAAATGGACCGCCCCCTGTGGGATGGTTTTGTTGGCAAACTGGACCGCCTCTCCATGAGGCGGTTAGGTTAGATTTAAAAAAAAATCAAACCCGAGGACATATGTGATATTTTTCTTTTTTTCTGAGGGTATTAGTAAAAAAAATCGGTATATATAGTCTATCAATTTTTATCTACTAATTTTATATCAGTATATAATTGCTTAATTGGTTATTCATCCAATGATTAATGTTTACTGAGGTTTAGCTTAGTTTGTAATCTGTTTCATTAAAATATAAATAAACAAAGCACCCATGTTAGGTATTACCAGTAAAGCTCCAAACTCTGGAAATAGGTACAAATTGCCACATGCAATGTTGTCTCGGATAAAATGCGACCCATATGAAAATATCTTTTTGCCACATATGGTTTATTATGAAAATATCTGTTGTCGGTAGCTGTATTAAATGCGACCCATATGGCAAAAATATCTTTCTGTTATATTTTTTAATACAATTGTGACCAATATGACAATATCTTTTTGCCACAATATAAAAAAGAATAATTGCATTACTCCCCACACTCCTGTCCCCTCTCTGTCCCCGCAACAATATTAGAGAGAAATTGTACTATGATCTCTACTAATTATATGATTTCTTTTTTCAGTCCACACACTCGTCCTTCGTCAACCTTCATGGGTATAAGTACTTGAAGATAAGAAATTAATACTTGCATGCGTAACTTGATATGACTATCCCTTTTCCAGTCTCTCAATGGTCCCCGCATCAACCTTCCTCTAATGAAGTAGTGGGGACCCAGCATCCCCGCATCCCCGCATCCCCGCATTCCCGCATCCCCGCATCAACCTTCCCCAATCGTCTCTGCGTCAACCTTTCTCTAACAAAAATAGTTGACCACATAAGTATAAATACTTCAGTGCATATGTATAAATACTTGTAATACTTGATATTAATACTTTCAGATGTCAGCCAGTGTCATATATAAAAAAATACTTGCACGACGAGGTATAAATTCTTATGTGATGACGAATCCGAAAGTATGTCATCATGGATCTCATTTGAAAGATAAAATTGCGTAGAAGAACGTTCGTGATTTTAGATTTTCAAAATTCCTCATAGATCGTCAGAAACGTGGACAAGATTGAACGAAGAAAAACAAAATCCACCTCTAAAAACGTGTATGATCACTCCCATGTAGTTTGAGTGGTCCGCTATATAGTTGGAGAGACAATTATTTATGTAAAAATTATTCATCTTATAGGTATAAATACTTCTGTGCATAGATATTAATATTTTAAAAAAAAAAATCAGCGTTGAAATTTTTGTGATCTCCGATGAGAATTATAGAAGTTAAGTGGGAACAATGAGAGATGGCAGTGCGGAACAATTATTTGGATCCTAAAAAAATGATTCTCATATAACTAAAAGTTATATCTTAGAATATCTATATACGAAACATGCCTGTCGTAGTCATATATAGATTAGGTGCAAGTGATGAATAATTTGTACATATCTGGAAATTTTTAAAGCCAACTTCTAGAACGTGCCACTTCACCTGAAATATGTATGGATATATAATTTGTACATATCCGGGAAATTTGAATTGACATTAGAAAGCCTTCCCTGTATGTACATAATTTTTTATTTTAGAAATGTAGTAAAAAGATTATCGGCAATCAGAAAGAGTGTTTCATGATTTTTCAATTCCATAGAAAAAACCAAATCATTCTATTCTTTTGATAAATAATTTAAAATTTTTGTCACCAAGGTATATATTATAAAAGAAATCATACCATTAATTTTGTTTTTTTGGAGATGTCTAAAAGAATCGAATCAATAGTTCATTCTTTTATGGACTCAACAAATAAAAGAATTAAGTAATAAAAAATGCAGTTGCTAATTGCGGAGAAAAAAATTGATAGAAAATGATAAAGATGAAGAAGACTCTAAGGAACTTATCTTTATAAGAGTTTTATTGTTTGTGAAATAATAAATGAGACAAATCAGCTAAGGACGGAAAGATTTTGGCTTAAGAATTTAAGCTAATTAGGAGCTTTAATCCCACCTAAATTTTTTATGTTTGGCTGGATTAAGATTGACTTAGGCCGAAGGATGTGCTAAAAAAGTAGTGCTTGGGCCGAAAGAATAGGCTTGTACCAGCGAAAAAGGATTCAGACTATGCTCCAAGCAAAAAGAAAAAGGCCTGGGCCTGCGAAAATGTAGTGCTTGGACTAAAAGAAAATTTTCTCTCACAACTAAAACTGATGCATAGGCAAAAAAGACCCGCCTTCTCATTAAATCTGACCGAATATGCCCCATCAGACAGTGCAGCAAAGCTGGGTTTAAACCCAGCAACATTTTCCTCTCTTCGCTGAATTATCGGTTCACAAGGACCATAAGACAACTTTCTTCATGGCTCAAGTGCATATTTTGTTAATTTAGAATGTCAAAATTTAAAAGTTCCTTTGTGTTTAAATGGTAGCAAAATTAATAGCTTATTTACATTCCTTAAAAAACAATTGAAAATAATTAAAAAAAAATGAAAGGTTAAGTCTGACAACCAAATAAAATTAAACTATCTGAAGAGATGGGTTGATTTAGACCAATTTATCTAAATATATATTTGACGAAATAACTGAAACCTAAAGGCCATATTCTACTATTTAGTCTACAACTAAACATTTTTGCACTAACTAGCAGCCTCTTATCACAAGATGTTAAAGGGTAACAATTTTATTTCATGACATTTGTTCTCAATAAATTGTAAACCTAAAATTAATTGCTAATAAATTTATAATAAAAAATTAAGCAGATGATTTTTTTTTATCTTTTGTCTAATTTACGCTAAATCTTTAGGTTATACATATTTGCATGTGTATGACGACTATATATGATATGGTATTTACTTTAATTTATCTACAATTTACCAAAACAATAAACAGAAAGCCAACATTAAATTAAAGCCGTTTCCATACAACTATAAGCCTTTTCATTTTAGAAATATATATAAGCTCATTATTTTAAATTTAAATATCTATCATATAATAGCTCGATCCACATGTCGTGTTGTAATCTACACATTTTCTTAATCATATATTAGGTCAAGTGATGAATAGACTAAAAGCAACTTCTACAACATGACACTTCACCTCAAATATGTATGCAATTTTAACATATCCGGACAATTTGAAATGACATTAGAAAACTACGTAATTGACTAAGATAATATTTTTTATTATTATAAGATGTTGCTGAAGTTTTATAGATAAAGACTTCAGCTTGTCATTTGCTAAAACTAATTAATATGTCATTCAATTAAAGAGAAAAATATATATGAATTTCAATATGCATATTCTGGCACTATAAATGTGCATCTTCACCCTTCCTATGCAACATGCATTTTTTTTTTTTTTTTTTTTAACATTTTTGGACAATTTGAAATATTACTAAAGAACTCTCGACAAACACAAATATCATAGGTTCGAAATTCAACATTAGCTAAAATTTAAGAGAAAGAAAAGACTTTACTAATTTTTTTAAATGTCATTATACAATTATAATAAACATAAGAACATGTGTTCAATGGGATTCCTGATGAAGTAGCATTATTTTGATCAATTCTTTGTACAATATACAATTGTTAAGTACTCATGTCTGATTTGCACATATTTCATGAACCAATGGTGCACAAAGTTACACACACTTGAATTCCATTGAGCTTTTATCCAAGTCTAGAAGAATTCAGAGTAGGTCCCATCGGACCTACTTTGGTTCGATGTATGTCATGACCATCCGATCTGTATCAAGATTCGTGTGCTCTGCATCAAAATCCATGCATATCTGTATTAGTTTCCGTGCGCATAAATCTTGATGCTAGCTAATCGTACAGTGCTAGAGCTAATTGAATTTAAATGTAGGTCCGATGTCCATCGGACCTACTTCTATCTCAGTCTAGAAACTTAGAGATCCATCCAAATTACCACGTACAGAAAATTTGATTTTTTTTATTTGAAAGGCCGATGTCATTCATAGACTTCCATCCTAAGTAATGTAAAAAATTCCAATCCCTTTTGAATGGTAGTTTTCAGCTTTGACCAACAGTTACAACTTACAATCCCAATTTCACCTGATCTTGTTATAAATACCAATACAACTTGCTATCAAACCCCAAGTTACAACACACACAAGTGAAATAATCAAACTATAAAGAGAGAGAAGAGATGCACCGTCCAAATCCGCATTCACCGCCACCCCCGGGCCCACACGCACCTCCGCCGCCTCCTGGCCCGGGCCTGCATTCACCTCGACTAGGCCCGCATCCGCTGCCACCAGGCCCACAAGCACCGCCACCGCCTCACGTTATGCATCCCGGCCCACCTCCGCCTCACGTTTTACATCCCGGCCCACACGTTACACATCCCGGCCCACCTCCGCCTCACGTTATACATCCCGGCCCACACGTTATACATCCCGGCCCACCTCCGCCTCACGTTATACATCCCAGCCCACCTCCGCCTCATGTTCCACCTCCCGGCCCACGTCTGCCTCATCAGGGACCACATCATCATCCACATGGCCACCCACACCCATGAGATATGTGTTTGTTAAATTATTATATATATATATATATACACACACACTTGTACGCGCGGTATGTATGTACGCTAGTTTGTAATATGGAGAGCCAGGCATGATCTTATTCTTATCTTATTTGTGTACGTATGTACGTTTGTAATGTATCTATCTATGAATAGATGAATGAGCTCCATATATCTTATTTGATGGGTTTCTTGTGTGAACCGGAGTGTTCCGATGGATATCGGACTGAATTCGGTTAAATGTCCAGTAATAGCAGTTTGATTTGCATTAAAATTTGTGCGGACGATTTATAAAAGAATTCGTTTTTTGAATTTAAATAAGTGTGCAAATTTTGACACGTATTGAATGGCTCTAATATGATATTGGACTGAATTTAGTCTGATGTCCCTCGGGCTTCACCCCTCCTCTCCCTTTAGAGTTCGGATATACTAAAGTAACCCAATATTTTAGTTTAGATCCGGATCATCCGATTTGAATCGGACCGTTAGATTAAAGAGGCCCCATGCGCTCCACCTTGGACCAGATTGGTCTGGATTCAAATCGGACGGTCCTGATCTAAACTAAAAAATTGGGTTACTTTAGGGATCCGGACCCCTCTCTTTATATGTGCTTAGCAATGAAGAACTGAATTGGTAAGTAAATTAATTCTATAAAACATGTGGGCTAAACTTTGTTTAAGGCCGTTAACAATAGTAAACCAGGAGAGAATTTATTTGAGGACTTGGTTTGGTATTTTTTTTGGGCTTCTAGATGGGCCTCCAGCTTATTTCTTATTTTCGTTATTTTGCTCAAAATCAAAGTGTTATCAGAACCGGACCGAACCGCCGGTTCGGCCGGAAAAACCAGAACCGGTCACCTGTCCGGTTCGGTTCTTTAAATGAATCGCATTTTTTATGCAGTTGAGCCGGCCAAAATTAGGTTTTTATCAGTTTTATTAAAAAAAACAGAAGCGTTTAGAAAAAGAAAAACCAGTGTAAAACATATTTTGTTTTTCTCTCCTCCTCCGACGATCTCTCAACTGATACTAGTCTGATTAGTGCTTTTCGAACTACTTCCTATGGACATGTTTGATGGTTCGTGCTCCTCTCAACGGAGCAATTCTTCTCTCGCACTTGATAAGATCTTGATTTTGTGCTCATGTTATAGCCGCTAATTAGTGGGTTTTAAACTGTACCTCAAAGAGAGAATGTTCTAGTAAGCAGCTGGTACACTGAAAGCTAACTAACACAAATGAAAAAGACGAAAAGGAGGAGTGCCTAAGCATGAATTAATAGAAGAGATCAGATGAGGAGGAGACCCTGCTCGTTAGGGAGAACCCATCTTCTCTTTTCGATCCATTTAGTTTCACACTAGATATTTTATGGTTGGTTATCGTGTAAACTTTTATATTTCTTCAAATTGTAAAGATTCTTTAAAGGGTTCAATTAAAAAGCATTCATGCCTTCTCTCCAACAGCAAACAGAAAATTGATACAATCTCCACAAATCACAGCCTCAAGTTTCAAATTAAAGCACAAAGAACATAAGTTAATATATCTATTTTCACCATAAATCTATAAATATGTATATAATCTGAAATATAACAAGCATATAACTATTTAAAAAATCAGCAGTCAAACCAATTGACCCGCCGGCCCGACTAGTAAACCGTTGACCCAAAGCTTTATCGGGTCGACGTCCAGTCCGGTTCTGATAACATTGCAAAATCTTTTTATATCAATTAAAGTTTAATAAAAATGAATTCTAAATAAGGACTAAATTTGAGTTAGGCATGACAAACTTCGTCGTGATATTCTTTAAAGAATTAATTTCTGATGAAACTTTGATTATTATAAAAATGAGTGAGGCTATGGTACTATGCATAGCATGGATTGATCCGTACTATGGATTAATATTTTTGTTTTCAAAATTCTAACAATCGATATAAACTATTCAACATGGTCTCCATACCGAAATTTTTATTAATAACCCCAAACAAAAGAAAAATATCAAATCTAACCCCAGCTCCAAAAAATTTTCAAAAATAACCCAACCGCCCCATGATTGGGCGGTCCGCACCCCCCCCTAACCGCCCCATGATTGGGCGGTTTACCCCCCCCCCCCCCTAACCGCCCCACCATGGGGCGGTTTAGTTGAAATTTTTTTTTTTTTTTAATAAAACCCGCCAGCCCCCCCCCCCCCCCCCACCCTACCCTAACCGCCCAGCCAGCCCAGCCAGCCCCCCCTGCCTCCCCCACACGCCCGGCCAGCGCCCAGCCCCGCCCCCTGCCGCCCTCCCCGACCCTCCCCGCCCCTCCCCTCCCCTCCCCTCCCCTCCCCTCCCCTCCCTCTCCCTTCCCCCTCCCCTCCCCTCCCCTCCCCTCCCCTCCCCTCCCCTTGGCCGGCCACCACCACCACCACCCCCCTCCTTTCTCTCTCGGCCACCCTCTCTCTCTCCCTCTCTCTCTCTCTCGGCCATCTCTTCCTCTCGTTCGATCGTCTTCGGGTAAGTTATCGTAACTCATAATTTTATTTTTGGTAGGAATTGAGGTGTTAATCGTGTGCGGGTTGTTGATTTTCCCGACGCGATTAAATTGTGCGGTTTATGTTAGAAATTAAATTAGGGTTTAATTAGGGTTTAGACTTTAGTTTAAAATTTTAATTGTTAAATTGTGCGGGTTGTTGATTTTCCCGACAAGATAGAATTGAACAAAATTAGGAGTTAGGGTTTATAAATTAGGGTACAAAATTAAATTAGGGTTTAGCGAAATAAATTAGGATTTTGGGTACCAAATTAAATTAGGGTTTATGTTTTAGCGAATTAAATTAGGATTTAGGGTACAAAATTAAATTAGGGTTTATGTTTTATAAATTAAATTAGGGTTTATAAATTAAATTAGAGTTTATGTTTTATAAATTAAATTAGAGTTTATAAAGTAGGGTTTATAAATTAAATTAGGGTTTAGGTTTTATAAATTAAATTGGGATTTATAAATTAAATTGGGATTTATAAATTAAATTGGGGTTTATAAATTAGTGTTAGGGTTTATAAATTAGGGTACAAAATTAAATTAGGGTTTAGGTTTTAGCGAATTAAATTAGAATTTATGGTACAAAATTAGTGTTTCGATTTAAAATCCCTACATTATACATTTTTATATCTAAAATTGTGAAATTTAAGTTATTTGCAAATTATGCACTGCAGATACTATGGAGAGGGGCGGTAGTTCGTCCAGTACAGAGGCTCCCAGTGCATCCGGTGCAGAGCCTCTCGGTGCAGACCACGCTACACATGCAGCTGATACATTCAGCCCTCTTCTGTGGATTCCACACATTCAGCACAGGGTGGCGCTCGCATCTACGGAGGTAAGTTGTTTTTTAAGCAATTCAGTTCAAATTACAGATTTTTAATATGGCATATAGTAAGTCACTCAGAATGAAATTATTGTTAAATACAGGACGAGACGATGTTGACCGTGAGACATCGCACCTCCGGGATACCGTACGTCGGTCATCCTCTGATGGAGCAGTGCATTATGCATCTCGGATTGTACCAGCTTGCTACCATGCCACAGGGTCAGATCGACCAGGCTCTGATGAGCGGGCTCGCGGAGAGATGGCGACCGGAGACTCATTCGTTCCACTTACCCTTTGGGGAGATGACCGTGACCTTAGCAGATGTGAGCGCTCTATGGGGTCTACGGATCGATGGGGATCCTATCAGCGGTGTCTCCGACAGTCCACTTCATGTGGGGATGATACGGCGGCTTCTTGGGGTAGAGGATCCAAAGACGATACAGAAGAAGAAGAAGAAGAAGGATGATGAGGATTGAGGTACTTAGTCTGGTACCAGAGGTGGGGCATGCCCTCGGTATACCTCACGGGCCATTGGGGTGAGACCCTTCGACGGAGGCTTTCTCGTGCAGGGTCGAGTGGTTATATGTCATTCGGACCGATGCAGGCTCGCCAGGTAATTACTTACGAAACTAACATATTTAAAGCATTAAATGTTTATTTAGTTTTTCCTAAAAAATTAATAAATACACTTTGTGCAGATTCTTACCGGTATCAGAGGAGTGGCACACAGCTTGGTGTGCATGGCACGAGATGGTTGGCGAGCAGTGGGATGTACAATGCTCCAGCACACTGCTCCTATGGTGGAGGACTCCGGCTTTGACGGCCGCCTCGTTGGCATGTTGCATGACAGTGGGGAGAACATCAACTGGCGCGAGATACAGCCCACACCACTAGATCCGGATCAGCCCAGAGTCGCTATATACGGTGATGAGATGCCGCCACCTCCTCCAGGTAATTTGATTTTGTCGTACACAGTCATTTCTCGGTACAAAAACTATTCTAATTAATTTGTCTTCAATTATGCAGTGGATGAATCAGGTTGGGGCTTCCACGAATGGGTGTTGAATAATAATGCGTGGAGCGCTTACTACAATGAGTATGGAGTTCCGGTGCAGGTTGGACAGGTAGCAAAAATTTATTATTTATTCAACTTACTACTTATTTGTATGTAGCAAAACTAACATTGTTTCCATTAAGGGTGGAGCTCCCCCACGACATTCCACTCCGGAGTTCACTATGGATGACTTTATCGGAGATTATGCCGGGGATGAGAGACGGAGCCTCCACATGCCACGATATCCGGAGGCCAGACAGCACGATGACGAGGCCAGTGGGAGTGGAGCACAGCATGCAGATGCATATGCATCTGCTATATTTGGCACACCGCCTCCTCCGCCTACGTATCCATCGACCTGGGAGCCATGGGAGGTGCCTACTATGCCGCCTATCCCCCCACTGGTGGAGGATCCGTGGGCCGAGGCGGATACAGCCGCACAGGAGGAGGAGGTTCACGTGAGGCGTGTACAGCCGCATAGGGACCGCCATCCACCCCGTAGGTTGGATCTCTCCGGTCGTCGCCCTCGTCCTCGTCGTTAGGTTTTTTGTTCTTGTAGTCTGATAGCTTTTCTACTATTGTATATTCAGTTTGGAGTGTTTTATCTTATGTTGCGGACATTTAGATTACGTAGTTTGGATTTTTTTTTGGTGGACTTACCATTTATATTACATATTTTTCACTGTTTATCACGTTATTCAAATCGACAATTATTATAAAAGAATCGACAGTTCTAACGTCAAACGACTCATCCACTTTCAACCAATTCTTATTTAAAATTACAATAATAAAAATAAAGCATTTTCATATAAAAATTACAATAGAAAAAATATATCTTCATATATGTTGTAAATATATCTTAATAAAAATATATCTACAAAACAAATATATATTTAATATATCTATAAAAAATATATATATCTTATAAATATATCTTATAAATATATCTTAATGAAAATATATTTACAAAAACAAACATGTCTTAATATATCTTAAAAAAATATATATATCTTATAAATATATTTTACTAAAATAAATATCCTAACATATCTGTAAAAAAATAAAATAAAATAAAAAATAAAATGCCTAACCGCCCCCCAATAGGGCGGTTTTCTTGGCCGTGTGAACCGCCCAATGATTGGGCGGTTTTGTGGGTAGGGTGAACCGCCCAATCATGGGGCGGTTAGGTCATTTTTGAAAAAAATTTCAAGTTGGGGTTAGATTTGATATTTTTCTTTTGTTTGGGGTTATTAATAAAAATTTCGGGTCTCCATATGAATATGTACTTGTAAACTAAATTTATATTTTTGTGGAAAATTTTCACTAGTTTTTTAGATGGGTAGAAATCAATGTTTTTGGATGGTCCTTAATTTTAAGATCAAATGATTTTGTACACATCTAATAGAAAATCTAAAAATTGTAAAATAGAGTTTTTAAGTACATATTCATATGGAGACCATGTTGAACAGTTCAGATCGATCGTTAGAACTTTCAAATAAAAAATTTGAGTCCATAGCGGGGACCAATATTCCATAATTTTAAGATCAAGTGATTTTATACACATCTAAAAAAAATCTAAAAATTACAAAATAGAGTTTATAAGCACATATTCATATGGAGACCATGTTGAACAATTCAGATCGATTGTTAGAACTTTCAAACCGAAAATATGAATTCATAGTGCGGACCAATATGCGTTATGCATTGTACCGTAGTCTCACTCATAAAAAAGACATCAGCCTTTCGCTCTTGCTATATGATAGATGTAATACTTAATGAAAAAAGAAGAAGAAGATGAAGATGTAAGACATATTCTTTAACTTAATTCTGGGAAAATAAAAGGAAAAAAATATTAAAAAAAAACATGTCATGATGTAATTAAGTACGTAGTCACTTCTGAAAGAAAAAATAATAATTACACAAATATGTCATGGTTTCAGAATAATTGACTTCTAGAGAATTAATTACAAGGTCCGACCAAAGTTCTAGAGGTCAAAACGCAGCAATACAAATTAAAAAAAAAAAATACAGTTTTTCTTGGAATATATTGTGCTGTTTACATCTTTTTTGTTGCTCTTCTTATTTTCCTATTAGTTTTGATATACATATTCATTTTATTATTCTTTTGGCTGACGATTAGGAATATCATCTTCCCTGTAGTTTAACAAAGAGGAAAACACAAAAATTGAAAAAATAAATTATGTTAGAATCTTCTAAAATTTTGAATATTGAGTAGAACTAGGGCGTTCTTAAGCTCACCAAGCTTCTTTGTGAGCTTAACTCAAAAATCAATCAAATTAGCTTCAAACAACACATCCAAACCGTTGAAAACGATCTACTTCACGAGTGATGTATTTACATGACAAATTTATAATTTTTCGAACTAGTTTAGTATAAAGTCAAGTGGTCAAAAAGTGATGAAAAATAAACTCATTAGATTTAACTTATAAATCATCTTTTTTTAACCGCTTGACTTTATACTAAATTAGTTCAAACATTTAAAATTTTGACATGTATATGCATCACTCTTGAAGTAGATCGGTTTTAACAGTTTGGATGCATCGTTTGAAGTCAATCCGATAAATTTTTGAGTAAAGCTCACAAAAATGCTTGATGAACTTAAGAACACCTTAGTTCTACTCTTGAATATTTACACACTTCAGTGGCACCTATTCTTATATAGACCCAATTTAGTTGCAATAATTCAACAAAAGAGAAGAGAAATTAACTGTGTTGTATATTTGATATTTCCAACACGAAGCATCCTCCATTGCCACCACCACCACCTCCTTCTTTGGTGCTGCCCCCACCGCCCTTGCTGCCCCCGCCACCCCTACCCTTGTTGCCACCACTTTCACCACCACCGCACAAGTGAAGTTTTGCACCAAGGAGACGTTCAATATATGTGTGTGGTGAACTATTTCATTATTGTTTTAAGTAATATATATATATATATATAGAGAGAGAGATGGACTTAGCTAAGCCATGGAGTAAAACGCTTTGTACTCCACGTCAAATTTCTATTTTGAAAATCCAAACTACCGATCCGAACCGCTCAAGTTGTTCTCCATATTGAAATGTGCTAGGAGACCAAATTTTACAAGCAGATTTCAATATGTAGATCAACTTGAATGGTTCGGATCGACCATTTGGACTTTGAAAATCCGATTTTGAGTTGGAAGCATATCGGGCCATATGCTACTAAAAGCATATTAGCCTATCTCTCTCTCTCTCTCTCTCTCTCTCTCTCTATATATATATATATATAGAGGAGGGATCCAATTACACTCTTTTTTTTTACACACTTTGACATTTACCATTTTCAAAGTCTAAATAGTCAAATATATTAAAATGTGATTGGATATCAAATTTTACATTTTTTTTGAATTTTTTTACTATTTATTAAGATTTTTTACAAAATTGTTGTTTTCAGACCATTGAAAAACATCGATTTTGTAACCATCTTAATAAATAGTAAAAAAATTCAAAAAAAATGTAAAATTTGATCTCCAAGGACATTTTAATATATCCATCATGTTGAACGGTTCGGATCGACTATTTGGACTTTGAAATCGCAAAATAGACCTATAAAAAAACTTATGTTAAGATGTGTCAAAAAAAAGGGTGTAATTGGATCCCTCCTCATATATATATATATATATATATAGGGATGGGCTATGGTGAGACGTGGAGTAAAACAAGTTTGTACTCCACGCTATATTTCGAATTTGAAAATTCAAACAACCGATCTGAACCGTTCAACATGATCTCCATATTGAAATCTGCTTGGAGACCAAATTTTAAAATTTTTGGAATTTTTTACTATTTATTAAGCCACTTTGAAAATCGCTAATCCATGTGAACAGTAGCAAAACAGTAAAAAAATTTGGATCAATGGATCAGCGATTTTCAAAGTGGCTTAATAAATACTAAATATTTTCCAAAAAATGTAAAATTTGGTCTCCAAGCACATTTCAATATGGAGATTATGTTGAACGGTTCGGATCGGTTGTTTGGATTTTCAAAATGGAAATAATGAGGCGTGGAGTAAAAACTTGTTTTACTCCACGTCTCACCATAGCTCATCCCTATATATATATATATATATAGAGAGAGAGAGAGAGAGAGAGAGAGTGACTAAGGTCAAAGTGGTAGTTCCTAGCCCCTGGTGCTACCAAGTCATTTTTGGATTTTCAAAGTCCAAACGGTAGATCCGAACTGTTCAAGTGATGTCCATATTGAAATCTGCTTGGAGACCAAATTTTATATTTTTTGGAATTTTTTTACTATTTATTAAGCCACTTTGAAAATTACTGATCACATGGTCCAGAATTTGGTTGCACTGTTTTTAGTGTTCACCGAATTAGCAATTTTCAAAGTGGCTTAATAAATAGTAAAAAAATTCCAAAAAATGTAAAATTTGGTCTCCAAGCATATTTCAATATGGAGATCAACTTGAACTGTTTGGATCGACCGTTTGGACTTTGAAAATTCGAAAACGAATTGATAGCACACGAGGGCTAGGAACTACCACTTTGACCTTAGTCACTATATATATATATATATATATAGATATATATATATAGAGTAGGGCTATTGTACTTCGCGAAGTAAAACGAAGTTTTACTTCACGCTCATACTCCCATTTTCAAAATCCAAATAGTCGATCCGAACAGTTCAAGTTGTTCTCCATATTGAAATGTGCTTGGAGACCAAATTTTATATTTTTTGGAATTTTTTTACTATTTATTAAGCCACTTTGAAAATCACTGATCCATTGTGAACAGTAAAAAACAGTAAAAAATTCTGGACCAATGGATCAACGATTTTCAAAGTGGCTTAATAAATAGTAAAAAATTTCCAAAAAATGTAAAATTTGGTCTCCAAGCACATTTCAATATGGAGAACAACTTGAACGGTCGGATCGACATTTTGGATTTTGAAAATGAGAATATGAGCGTGAAGTAAAATATTGGTTTTACTTCATGAAGTACAATAGCAAAATTCTATATATATATATATATATATATATATATATATATATATACAGAGTACGGCTAACGCGCTTCCTCTAGCATTTCGGCCGAGGTGCTTCCGGAGGCATATCTTGCAATTTGATGTTCAAATAACAAATTCAAACCGTTAGATGTTCAATCTATATTAAAATCTACTTGGAGACCAAATTTTACATTTTTTGGAATTTTTTTACTATTTATTAAGCCACTTTGAAAACCGCTGTTTTTCAATGCTTCAGAAATTTAATAAAAACAGCGGTTTTCAAAGTGGCTTAATAAATAGTAAAAAAATTCCAAAAAATATAAAATTTGGTCTCCAAGTATATTTTAATATAGATTGAACATCTAACGGTTTGAATTTGTTGTTTGAACATCAAATTGCAAGATATGCCCCCGGAAGCACCTCGGCCGAAATGCTAGAGGAAGCGCGTTAGCCGTACTCTATATATACATACATATATCTGTATATATGTATATCTGTATATATGTATATCTATATATATGTATATCTGTATATGTATATCTGTATATGTATATGTGTATATATATATATCTATATATATATAGATAGGCTAATATGCTTTTAGTAGCATATGGGCCGATATGCTTCCAACTCAAAATCGGATTTTCAAAGTCCAAACGGTCGATCCGAACCGTTCTAGTTGATCTACATATTGAAATCTGCTTGGAGACCAAATTTTACATTTTTTGGAATTTTTTTACTATTTATTAAGCCACTTTTAAAATTGCTGATCCGGTGGTCCAGAATTTGGAAGCACTGTTTTTACTGTTCATCCGGATCAGCAATTTTCAAAGTGGCTTAATAAATAGTAAAAAAATTCCAAAAAATGTAAAATTTGGTCTCCAAGCAGATTTCAATATGTAGATCAACTTGAACGGTTCGGATCGACCGTTTGGACTTTGAAAATCCAATTTTGAGTTGGAAGCATATCGGCCCATATGCTACTAAAAGCATATTAGCCTATCTCTCTCTATATATATACATATATATACATGTATATATATATATATATATATATATATATATATATAGTGCTGGGCTTAGCTAAGCCATGGTGTAAAACGACTTGGTGCTCCACGCCTCATTATTTCCATTTTGAAAATCCAAACGACCGATCCGAACCGCTCAAGTTGTTCTCCATATTGATATGTGCTTGGAGACCAAATTTTACATTTTTTGGAATTTTTTTACTATTTATTAAGCCACTTTGAAAATCACTGATCCGGCGGTCCAGAAATTTTTACTGTTTTTTACTGTTCATAAGGATTTTCAGATTTTCAAAGTGGCTTAATAAATAGTAAAAAAATTTCAAAAAATGTAAAATTTGGTCTCCAAGCACATTTCAATATGGAGAACATGTTGGAAGGTTCGAATCGACTATTTGAACTTTGAAAATAAAGATATGGCGTGGAGTACCAAGTCGTTTTACTCCATGGAGTAGCCTAGTCGGACTCTATATATATATATATATATATATATATATATATATATATAGGGAGCGGCTAAGTTGCTGCCGGCAGCATTTCGGCGAGGTGCTTACGGGGGCATATCTTGCAATTTGATGTTTAAACAACAAATTCAAACCGTTAGATGTTCAATCTATATTAAAATCTACTTGGAGACCAAATTTTACATTTTTTGGAATTTTTTTACTATTTTTTAAGCTGGTTTGAAAACCGCTGTTTTTATTAAATTTCTGAAGCATTGAAAACAGCGGTTTTCAAACCAGCTTAAAAAATAGTAAAAAAATTCCAAAAAATGTAAAATTTGGTCTCCAAGTAGATTTTAATATAGATTGAACATCTAACGGTTTGAATTTGTTGTTTGAACATCAAATTGCAAGATATGCTCCTGTAAGCACCTCGGCCGAAATGCTTCCGGAAGCAAATTAGCCATACTCTATATATATATATATATATATAGAGAGAGAGATAGGCTACCATGCTTTGCAAATTAAAGCACCTCTTGTGCTTTGCGCTCCTTTTCGGATTTTCAAAATTCAAAATGTCGATCCGACCGTTCAAGTTGTTCTCCATATTGAAATGTGCTTGGGGACCAAATTTTACATTTTTTTGGGATTTTTTTACTATTTATTAAGCCACTTTGAAAATCGCTGATCCAATGGTCACAGCTCCAAAACAGTGAAAAATTCTGGACCAATGGATCAGCGATTTTCAAAGTGGCTTAATAAATAGTAAAAAAATTCCAAAAAATGTAAAATTTGGTCCCCAAGCACATTTCAATATGGAGAACAACTTGAACGGTCGGATCGATGCTTTGAATTTTGAAAATCCGAAAAGGAGCGCAAAGCACAAGAGGTGCTTTAATTTGCAAAGCATGGTAGCCTATATATATATATATGGAATTTGGCTAATATGCTACGCGTAGCATAGAGGGCCTCCGTGCTACGGCTCAATATTTGAGTTTTCAAAATTCCAATGGTCGATCCGAACCGTTCAACATGATCTCCATATGAATATGTACTTGCAAACCAAATTTTACATTTTTTAGAATTTTTTTACTATTTTTTTAGATAGGTAGAAAATCACTTGATTTGAAAATTATGTACCATTCAGATCAAGTGATTTTCTACCTTTCGAAAAAAATAGTAAAAAAATTCTTAAAAAATGTAAAATTTGATTTGCAAGTACATATTCATATGGAGATCATGTTGAACGGTTTGGATCGACCGTTAGGATTTTGAAAACTCAAATATTGAGCCGTAGCACAGAGGCCCTCTTTGCTACGCGTAGCACCGTAGCCACTTCCTATATATATGTATATATGTATATGTACATATGTACATATACATATATATAGAGATAGGCTACCATGCTTTGCAAATTAAAGCCCCTCTTGTGCTTTGCGCTCTTTTTCGGATTTTCAAAATTCAAAATGTCGATCCGACCGTTCAAGTTGTTCTCCATATTGAAATGTGCTTGGGGACCAAATTTTACATTTTTTGGAATTTTTTTACTATTTATTAAGCCACTTTGAAAATCGCTGATCCAATGGTCACACCTCCAAAACAGTGAAAAATTCTGGACCAATGGATCAGTGATTTTCAAAGTGGCTTAATAAATAGTAAAAAAATTCCAAAAAATGTAAAATTTGGTCTCCAAGCACATTTCAATATGGAGAATTACTTGAACAGTCGGATCGACATTTTGAATTTTGAAAATCCGAAAATGAGCGCAAAGCACAAGAGAGGCTTTAATTTGCAAAGCATGGTAGCCTATCTCCATATATATATATATATATATAGGAAATGGCTACGGTGCTACGCGTAGCATAGAGGGCCTCCGTGCTACGGCTCAATTTTTGAGTTTTCAAAATTCTAACGGTCGATCCGAACCGTTCAACATGATCTCCATATGAATATGTACTTGCAAACCAAATTTTACATTTTTTAGAATTTTTTTACTATTTTTTTAGATAGGTAGAAAATCACTTAATATTAATGGTATAGAATTTTCAGATCAAGTGATTTTCTACCTATCTAAAAAAATAGTAAAAAAATTCTAAAAAATGTAAAATTTGGCTTGCAAGTACATATTCGTATGGAGATCATGTTGAACGGTTCGGATCGACCATTAAGATTTTGAAAACTCAAATATTGAGCCATAGCACGGAGACCCTCTATGCTACGCGTAGCATGCTAGCTATTTCCTATATATATATATATATATATATATAGTGAGTGGCTAAGATACAAACGTTTGCACCAAGGTCTTGGTGCAAACAAATGGTTTTCGGATTTTCAAAGTTCAAACGGTCGTTCTAAACTGTTAGATGTGATCCCTATATTAAAATCTGCTTGGAGACCAAATTTTACATTTTTTTGAATTTTTTTACTATTTATTAAGCCACTTTGAAAATTACTGATCACATGGTCCATAATTTGTTTGCACTATTTTTACTGTTCACCCGGATCAACAATTTTCAAAGTGGCTTAATAAATAGTAAAAAAATTACAAAAAATGTAAAATATGGTCTCCAAGCACATTTTAATATAGATTAAATATCTAACGGTTTGGATCGACTGTTTGATCTTTAAAAATAGAAGAACCGAATCGTTTGCACCAAGGCCTTGGTGCATATCTTAGCCACTCTCTCTCTCTCTCTCTATATATATATATATAGAGTAGACCTAGGGTGCTCCTAAGCTCACCAAGCCCTTCGTGAGCACGACTCTAAAACCTATCGACTTGACTTCAAACGACATTTTCAAACCGTTAGATGTTCAATCTATATTAAAATGTGCTTGGAGACCAAATTTTACATTTTTTGGAATTTTTTTACTATTTATTAAGATGGTTTGAAAATCGCTGTTTTTATCAAAATTCTGCACCATTGGAAAACAGCGATTTTCAAACCATCTTAATAAATAGTAAAAAAATTCCAAAAAATGTAAAATTTGGTCTCCGAGTACATTTTAATATAGATTGAACATCTAACGGTTTGAAATGTCGTTTGAAGTCAATTTGATAGGTTTTAGAGTCGCGCTCACGGAAGAGCTTGGTGAGCTTAGGAGCACCCTAGTTCTACTCTATATATATATATATATAGAATGGCTAATATCAAAACATTTGTTCCTGGGCTCAGGAACAAGCAGTTCCGTTCTCCAATTTCCAAAGTTCAAACAACAAATCCAAACCGTTAGATGTTCAATCTATATTAAAATGTGCTTAGAGACCAAATTTTACATTTTTTGGAATTTTTTAACTATTTATTAAGCTAGTTTGAAAACCGCTGTTTTTATGAAATTTTTGCAGCATTGAAAAACAGCGGTTTTCAAACTAGCTTAATAAATGGTAAAAAAATTCCAAAAAATGTAAAATTTGGTCTCTAAGCACATTTTAATATAGATTGAACATCTAACGGTTTGGATTTGTTGTTTGAACTTCAGAAATTGGAGAACGGAACCGTTTGTTCCTGAGCCCAGGAACAAACGTTTTGATATTAGCCATTCTATATATATATATATATATAGTGATGAGCTATTGTGCTTTGCTAAGTAAAGCGAACTGTTTATTTCGGGCTACTTTTTGGATTTTCAAAGTCCAAAATGTTGATCCGACCGTTCAAGTTGATCTACATATTGAAATGTGCTTGCAGACCAAATTTACATTTTTTGGAATTTTTTTACTATTTATTAAGCCACTTTGAAAATTGCTGATAATATGGTCCAGAATTTTGTTGCACTGTTTTTTCTGGACCATGTGATAAGCAATTTTCAAAGTGGCTTAATAAATAGTAAAAAAATTCCAAAAAATGTAAAATTTGGTCTGCAAGTACATTTCAATATGTAGATCAACTTGAACGGTCGGATCGACGTTTTGGACTTTGAAAATTCAAAAAGTAAGCCGAAGTAAAACGATGGCTTTACTTTGCAAAGCACAATAGCCCATCTCTCTCTCTCTCTATATATATATAGAGTAGAACTAGGGTGCTCCTAAGCTCACCAAGCCCTTCGTGAGCGCGACTCTAAAACCTATCGAATTGACTTCAAACGACATTTCCAAACCGTTAGATGTTCAATCTATATTAAAATGTGCTTGGAGACCAAATTTTACATTTTTTGGAATTTTTTTACTATTCTCTAAATAGTAGAAAAAATAATAAAAATTGGTATTCTACAAGTTCATTAGATAACTAATTTACTGAGCTACGTAGATTGAAGAATAGAAATGAAAATCTTAATTGGAAACTTCAACTGAAGTTTTGAGGCCCTTCTCTTTGTTTTTTGGCAATTCTGAATTTAAAAAATTAGCAAAGTAAATACGGACGCATGCGCATTTTCACAAGCTTTCCGAAAAGTGGTCATTTGCTGAAATCGGACACTCGAGCGCCGTTTTATGGCCGTTTGAAGTTTCGTCGTCGTTTTTCCCCTTCTCAGTGAAGATATCATCCCTATTCGTACGTAATTTAGCGTACTTTACCGTATTCTAGCATAATTATACATAATATTGTAATTTACTGTAATTCAGCATAAATCAAGTAATTTAGCGTGTTTTAGTATAAATATGGTAATTATATATAAAAAATGTAATCTAGCAAATACTTAAAAATAAATTCGATTTTTTAGTGTTATATTTCAGCATTTTAGCTATTTGTCTCTTAAAAAAAGTTAACATAATTTAAAGTAATATAGTGTCAATCAGCATAAATTAACATAATTCAAGTAATTTAGCGTATTTTAGTATAAATATGCTATCAAAAAAAGTAATCTAACAAATATTTAAAAAAACAATTCGATTTTTTTGTGTTAGATTTCATTTCAGCATTTTAACTATTTTTCTCTCTAAAAAAAAAAAAAAAAAAAAAAATCACGGAACCGGCCAATAATTGACTGGTTTGGGTATTTTTAATAAAAATTTGGGACCGTGGGTATTTTTAATAATTTTTAATTAACTTAGGGTATTTTTAAAAATGTCGGTGTATGACGACTATATATGATATGGTATTTACTTTAATTTGTCTACAATTTACCAAAACAATAAACAGAATAGCCAACATTAAATTAAAGCCGTTTCCATACAACTATAAGCTTTTTCTTTTTAGAGATATATATAAGCTCATTATTTTAAATTTAAATATCAATCCACATGTCGCTGTTGTCATCTACACATCTTTCTTAATCATATATTAGGTATATGAGGAGGGATCCAATTACACTTTTTTTGGTGACACATCATGACACCGTTTTTTATATAGGTCAATTTTGCGATTTCAAAATCCAAACAGTCGATCCGAACCGTTCAACATGATCACCATATTAAAATGTACTTGGAGATCAAATTTTACATTTTTTTGAATTTTTTTACTATTTATTAAGATGGTTACAAAATTGTTGTTTTTCAATGGTATGAAAACAATGATTTTTGTAACCATCTTAATAAATAGCAAAAAAATTCAAAAAAATGTAAAATTTGATCTCCAAGCACATTTTAATATATCCATCATGTTGAACAGTTTGAATCGACTATTTGGACTTTAAAAATGGTAGGTGTCAAAGTGTGTCACCAAAAAAGGTGTAATCGGATCCCTCCTCGAGGTATATATATATTAGGTCAAAGTGATGAATAGACTAAAAGCAACTTCTAGAACATGACATTTCACCTTAAATATGTATGTAATTTTAACATATCCGGACAATTTGAAATGACATTAGAAAACTAGGTAACGTAATTGACTAAGATAATATATATTTTTTTATTATAAGATGTTGCTGAAGTTTTATAGATAAAGACTTCAGCCTGTCATTTGCTAAAACTAATTAATATGTCATTCAATTAAAGAGAAAAATATATATGGATTTCAATATGCATATTCTGGCACTATAAATGCCTTCCTATGCAACATGTATTATTTTTTTTTTACATTTTAGGACAATTTGAAATATTACTAAAGAACTCTCGACAATTACACAAATATCATAGGTTCGAAATTCAACATTATCTAAAATTTAAGAGAAAAAGAAGACTTTACTAATTTTTTAAAATGCCATTATACTATTATAATAAACATAAGAACATGTGTTCAATGGGAATATTCCTGATGAAGTAGCATTATTTTGATCATTCTTTGTACAATATACAATTGTTACTCATGTCTGATTTGCACATGTTTCATGAACAAATGGTGCACAAAGTTACACACACTTGAATTCCATTGAGCTTCTATCCAAGTCTAGAAGAATTCAGAGTAGGTCCGATGTCTATCGGACTGATGACCATCCGATCTGCATCAAGATCGTGTGCTCCCCATCAAAATCTGTGCATGTCTGTATTAGTTTCCGTGCGCATAGATCTTGATGCTAATCGTACGGTGTTAGAGCTAATTGAACCTAAATGTAGGTTCGATGCCCATCGGACCTACTCCTATCTCAGTCTAGAAACTTACAGATCCATCCAAACTACCACAGACAGAAAATTTGATTTTTTTGATTTGAAAGGCCGATGTCGTTCATAGACTTCCATCCTAAGTAATGCCAAAAATTCCAAATCCCTTTTGAAGGGTAGTTTTCAGCTTTGACCAACAGTTACAACCTACAATCCCAATTTCACCTGATCTTGTTATAAATACCAATACAACTTGCTATCAAACCCCAAGTTACAACACACACAAGTGAAATAATCAAACTATAAAGAGAGAGAAGAGATGCACCGTCCAAATCCGCATTCACCGCCACCCCCGGGCCCACACACACCTCCGCCGCCTCCTGGCCCGGGCCTGCATTCACCTCCACCAGGCCCGCATCCGCCACCACCAGGCCCAGAAGGACCGCCACCGCCTCACGTTATACATCACGGCCCACCTCCGCCTCACGTTCCACCTCCTGGCCCACCTCCGCCTCATCAGGGACCACATCATCATCCACATGGCCACCCACACCCATGAGATATGTGTTTGTTAAATTATTATATATATATACTTGTACGCGCGGTATGTTTGTATTAATATGGAGAGCCAGGCATGATCTTATTATTCTTATCTTATTTGTGTACGTATGTACGTTTGTAATGTATCTATCTATGAATAAATGAATGAGCTCCATATCTTATTTGATGGGTTTCTTGTGTGAACCGGTGTATACTAAAGTAACCCAATATTTTAGTTTAGATCCGGATCATCCGATTCGAATCGGAACATCAGATTAAAGAGGCCCCATGCTCTCCACCTTGGACCGGATTGGTCTGGATTCGAATTGGACGGTCCTGATCTGAACTAAAAAATTGGGTTACTTTAGGGGATCCGGACCCCTCTCTTTATATGTGCTTAGTAATGAAGAACTGAATTGGTAAGTAAATTAATTCTATAAAACATGTGGGCTAAACTTTGTTTAAGGCCGTTAACAATAGTAAGCCAGGAGAGAATTTATTTGAGGATTTGGTTTGGTATTTTTTTTTGGGCTTCTAGATGGGCCTCCAGCTTATTTATTATTTTCGTTATTTTGCTCAAAATGTCAGTGTTATCAGAACCGGACTGGACCGTCGGTTCGGCTGGAAAAAACAGCAACCGGTCACTTGTCTGGTTCGGTTCTTTAAATGAATCGCTTATGCAGTTGAGCCGCCAAAATTCGGTTTTTTATCGGTTTTATTAAAAAAACGGAAGCGTTCAGAAAAAGAAAAACCAGTTTAAAACATATTTTGTTCTTTTTTCTCCTCCTCCGATCTCTCAACTGATACTAGTCTGACTAGTGTTTTTCGAACTACTTCCTGTGGACATGTTTGATGGTTCGTGCTCCTCTCGACCCTCCCGACCCTGCCCACCCGCCCGATCCCGCCCGCCCGACCCCGCCTGGTTTATACTCCTACTTTTTATATGAATCCGCCACAAAAGTATGACCAAGCAGATCAGAACTCCTTTAAACTTGACCCATATGCTTGTATTCTAGAACCTGGTTGTGTGTTAAACTAATTGATCCGACCATCTCTTCAACAGTTGTTCTGAGAAGCCCCCATTCTAGAATTCATTCATTTTCAAATTTTTTTTTAACGGACCTCCAACACATGAAGAAATGTCTGGCGTCAACTGTGACATAAGCGTTTCCAAGAGTTCAACTAAAGAAAGGTATGGATACTGTATATTACTGTCTGATATGGAATTATGCGCCTATGACTAATGACATGGTCGCTCGCTAGCTTCCAAAACAAGCATTTTTCACTAGGGGTTATCCCAAAAATTCAAATCTAAGCCTTGCAAGTCAGGACATAAGTCAAACTATCATTTTAGAGACATCGTACTGGAGAGATTTTTTGTGTTAAATGGATAAATTTTATGTCCTTCCATTCATATTTATCTTTATATCGCCACAGATTCTTTTATATCTGATTAAAATTAATTAACTAAATTTCATGTCGTGTAGAAAATTCTTTTATCTTTATCTCGCCACAGATTCCATCTATAAGAGTGCAATAGGTCACGACATTGGAAGCAGAGTAGGTCCGATGCCCATCGGACCTACCTTGGTTCGATGGATATGATGACCATTCGATCTCATCAAGATTCGTGTGCTCTGCATCAAAATACATGCAAGTATGTATCAATTTCCGTGCACATAGATCTTGATGCTAATCGTACGGTGATATAACTAATTGAACCTAAATGTAGGTCCGATGCCCATCGGACCTACTCCTATCTCCACGACATTAGGCTCAAGCCCATTATATATATCAGTGTTCTAAATAGCGCGCTACAGCGCCGCTATAACATTTTTGGACCCCAAACGCTACGCTACGACATCAAAATGCGCTATTTGCGCTACGGCCGCTATAGCGGCCGCTACAACGCTATAGCGGTCCGCTACAGCGCTATTTGCGCTATACAATATGAGTTTTTTTTTTTTTTTTTTTAAGCAATTTATATGGGTTTTAAATTAAGATAAAAAAAATCTCAAACCGAAATTGAATTTGTTGCTACTTGCTACAAATAAATCAATTTGAAATTGGGAATAGAAATTGAAATTTGAATAGAAAAAAAGTCCAAACCGGAATTAAAATTTGAATAGAAAAAAAAATAGATTATGTCATGAATCATGATACTTAAGATATTTTTAATAGAAAAAATCGATAGTTTATGATATTACTATGGATATTTTGAACCGCAATTTGGACTTTGTACGGGTTCAATATGAATATTATAATTTCTTAATTACTTTGGAGTTATTTATTGTTCTATGAGACCTTAGATAATGTTGATATTTAGTACAAATATTGAATATACGAAATGTAAAAAAAAAAAAACGCTATTTGGAATAGCTTCCGCTATAGCGACGCTATTCGCTATAGCTTTTTTTTTAGCCTTCCCGCTACGACGCTATAAACGCTATTTAGAACCTTGATATATATATATGGTGAAAACACTTGTATTGAAGCCATTAAGCTAGTGTAAATGCATTTGCAGTGCAAATGCATTTGCAAACATATATAAGAGTGCAATAATTTGCAAGTGTTTTATATATATATATATATATAAAGTATGGCTAATTTGCTTTCGGAAGCATTTCGGCCGAGGTGCTTACGGGGGCATATCTTGCAATTTGATGTTCAAACAATAAATTCAAACCGTTAGATGTTCAATCTATTAAAATCTACTTGGAGACCAAATTTTACATTTTTTGAAATTTTTTTATTATTTTTTAAGCTGGTTTGAAAACCGCTGTTTTCAATGCTTCAGAAATTTAATAAAAACAGCGGTTTTCAAACCAGCTTAATAAATAGTAAATAAATTTCAAAAAATGTAAAATTTGGTCTCCAAGTAGATTTTAATATAGATTGAACATCTAACGGTTTGAATTTGTTGTTTGAACATCAAATTGCAAGATATGCCCCCGTAAGCACCTTGCCGAAATGCTGCCGGCAGCAACTTAGCCGCTTCCTATATATATATATATATGTTTGTGCATATGTTGAAAACATTAAGCTACTTTTGCATGATGAAATTCCATTTGCAAAGCCCATAAGTAAAAAAAATTAAGCCCAGTCCATAAGCCATTCTTGATTGAAGCCTGTTAATTTTATACAGTAAACAAGGCTATAATTAAGAATTTAGGCTGCGCTGAGTTTATATTAGGGTAATACATTAAATTTTTCTTTTTCTTCAATAACTTAACTTTGTCTTTGTAAAAAGTATAGAGTACTAATATTTTTGAGGTGACAAATACAAATATTCGTTTTCAAAAAATTTCCCAGGGAATATACAAGAAAATATGATAATAAAAGGGAATCAGGGACCAGTAGGGACATGAAAACAAAAAAAAATATGGGTTTCAAGGAAAAAAGCACTGTGGTTATTCAAATGTTAAGTCCATGCACACGCATGTATAGAAGTCATGTATACTTAATTTACTAGCTCTCATAATCAACACATCAATTTCATAATTACCCAATTTTATGTAGCAAGAGTAGTACCTAAACGTGTCGAAGACATGCGTAAACATGTTTAGCACATATCTTAATCGAACATGTGTCAACCCGACCCGAATACAAACTTAATTAAGGGTAAGCTAAATAGTAAATGCACAACAAAAATATGGGGAGCAAAGGGGGCTGGGTCCAATGAGTGCGCACCAGATCAAATTCGGTCCGATATTAGATCTGTATCGTTCGGTATGTGTCAAAATTTGTGCATTTGGCTTAAAACTTTATAATTTTAGTGGTTCTAATATTTCAATCTAGATATCATATCAAATTTAATCCGATACTCATCGGTGACATCCTGCTCCTAAAAATAACAGTTTGAAGAAATAAAATCAAGTCTTTAATTAAAAGTAATGAACCTGTAGCACATCTCTAAATTAATCTGACACGTGTCGACACTTGACCGGATCGGAAAACAAACTTAATTAAAGGTATGCTGATTAGTAAATGCACTGCAAAAATATTTGTTTGATGAAATTTAATGGTGTTAAGTTTAAGCCCGTAGTTGAATTAATCCCATAATTTTTTTTTTATCTATGACAATTCATCTGGAAGAACTTGTATTTGTCAAAAATATAAAGTACTGAAGTTTTCCCAATATATATTACAGCACTATATTTTTTATCAAATAAATACAAATACTCGTTTTCAAAATCTTTCCCAGGACAATACACGAATATATGACAATAAAAAGGAATCAAGGACCAGTAGGGACAACCAAAAAGGATGGATATATATATATGCACATGAAAACAAAGAACTAGTTTTGGGTAGCAATTAAGTGTGTTTATTCAAATGTTGCATCCATGCATGCGCATGTATACAAGTCATGTACTTTGGTTGCTCTCATAATCAACACATCATTTTCATAATTAACTAGTTTTGGGTAACAAGTAATGGACGTGTCAAAGACATGTATAAACATGTTTAGCACATCTCGTAATCCGACACGTGTCGACCAAACCCGAATACAAACTTACTTAAGGGTAAGCTAAATATATATTATATGCACTATAAAAATTTATGGGAAGCGAAGGGTGTTCAATGAGCATCATACCAAATTCGGTCTGATGTTAGATCTGTACTGTTCGATCCGTGTAAAAATTTGTACACATTTAGCTTAAAATTTTATAATTTTAATGGTTCCTATGAATCACAACGCGGTTTGAGAAGTTCGGATCATACATCAAGCTAAATTTGATCTGATACTCATCGGCATGCATTGCACATCTTCTTAATCTGATACGTGTCGACCGGATATGAAAACAAACTTAATTAAATTAAGGTATGGTGATTAAATAGTATATGCACTGCAAAAATATTAGTTTGATGATATTAAATGGCGTTGCAATTAAGTTCTGAATTGAAAGAATTATTAGAATGAGTTCAAATTGATTGGGAGCAATTAATATTGAAAAGTTGTGTCGGTCAAGACCTTGAGCCAAGTGGTACAGGGAAACAATGTCGCAATCAACTAGTTAAGGGGGGTGAAGGTGGTGAATTATCATGCATGGCGCACCGCACCTATGATGTTGATATCATAATGCATGTCGAGATATGTGACAATCAAGTTCAAGTCTTCACCTAAATTACAAAATAATAATAAAGGTGAAAAGACTGCCTAAACTCAATTAGTTGGGCCTATTTGCTTAATTAGATTTTGGGAGGATATATGTAGAAGTTTATTTATGGTAAATCTTCCATTACTGGCTTTAATCTGGAGTGGGAGCGGTCTGATAGGTATCAGATTAAATTTGGTTTGGTGCTCAGTTGGTGTCGTTCGATTTGCATAAAGATTCGTGCACAAATAATTCACAAATCTTAAAGTTGTACGTGCAAATCTTGATGCAAATTGAACCGCTTTTGATCGATTCTCTTTCATCTAGCTAAGATACTAATAGGAAGCCAAAATATTATAAATTATGAAGATACATAATTTTATAATTATTTTGAATTTTAAGCATATTCTTACATTTTTTTTTTAGAGCAGTATCATATTTCTGATAATTTGTTTTCAAATATATTATCTCTCTGGATATTTTATTAACTAATTATAGTACAACTTCAATTCCTTAAAACATTACAGATCATCATTCAAATTTGAGTTGCTACTTATTTTTGAGGTACAATAATATATGCACACAAATATGTAATAGAAAATTAAAAACAATGTACTGAACTAAACCTTGTGTACAATATATTCATAATAAATTTGAATGAGGTTAATTTATAGCTAAATATGTACCTAGTGACAGATTCAATTAGCACGGTTAAGCAAAGCACAAGAATGTACTTGACTCCTTGGTCAAAGATCCCCATTTGGAAATTCTCACCTGACCAAGTCTCTTTGTCTCCCAATTTCTCCAATTTTCAATTTCAAATCCCCAATTACATGCATTCAAGTTCCAAGAACTCAAAGTCCCATGCCACACAAAACCTCCCAATATTTAGGAATCCATGGATTAATTATCTCCAATTTTTCATTGTTTGCTCACAAATATTATAGCATTCAGTAAAATTTGAAGTTCATGGTTTGAATATATTTCGGATATAATTCAAAAATTTGTTCTCTTATAATGCATATACATAAATTAAAATTTTGCAGATTTAAAAAGAAAACAAAGTATGCAAAATAATGAAGATCTAATTTGTAAAAAAATCATAAAATTTAACGATATTTTACAAATAGTTTGTGAATAATTTAGAAATTTGTTTAATTTGTCTATTCATTTAAAAATGCGCTGAAAGGAATAATTCAGGAATTATTCGTAAAAAATATATTAGCGAATATTGCCATCACTTTTATAATAAAATATTCGAACTTATGTTATTCCCTTATAACCCTATAAAACTTTGCAAAATATATACATAAAAAATTTCAGCTATAATATTCATTTAAATTAATAATGCACATAAAAAGTTTGTTAGTATTTCATAAAAGATAGCGGTATGTTCTTTTTAAAATTTGTTAGTATTTCATCATAAATCATTAATGAAAATTTATGACATATTACTCTTTTATAATATAACATATGTTTTGAAGAAGACAATAACCATTCCAATTTTTTTTTATAGAAATCCTTTTTTTTTTTTTGTAATCCTACCATTGCCAATAATTTTGTTTCCCTCTAAATAATATATACTAATAGGCTTTCATTTTTTTTATTTTACTAAAAATGATAGTAAGCATTTACACTGTTAAATAAAAAATTACATGTAGTTTTCTCTGTATCTGTCAATGTGTATAGTTCAAAGATTTATATCAAAGATAAAAAGAAAATTTAAATGGACAAAAATATTTAATATATCAATTTATGTGAAAGGTGAAGATATTTTCCTGCATAAAGTAGGTCAAAGTACGATTAGCACTAAAAGCACCTTAATTAGGCTGGTTTTCATGTAGTTATAAAATGCCACATTATTTAAGGAAACTGTACTATTTTGTTGGGGATATAGTACATTTTTTGTCTTGGTAGTAGATATAGTACAAATTTTTGTAAGGCAGATCCATTACACATTTTGTTTTCAACCTATGTTTAAATTTTGTTAAATAGACTCTAGTACTAATGCACTATATTAATTAGACAGGAAAAATTGTTGTCTCTGTTTCTGTCTTGATTGATAATAATTTTATTAATTAGCAGAATTATTATTTTTCCTTTTCACAAAACTTACTGATGTAATTTTTCCTATGGTGGCCACCACTGGGACCATGCACATTGAAATAAATTTGTATCAAGTTATGGTTAACCTAAGTACTTGTAGAACAGAAACAGTGCCATAGTTGACTTGAAATTAATTTGTATCAAGTTATGTCCAAAGTGTATTTCAAGTACTTGTAAAGCAGAAACATTGCACAGTAGACTCAATAGAAGAAACAATTTTTTTATTGAGTAGAACTAGGGTGTTCCTAAGCTCACCAAGCCCTTCGTGAGCTCAACTCTAAAACCTATCGAATTGACTTCAAACGACATTTTCAAACCGTTAGATGTTCAATCTATATTAAAATGTGCTTGGAGACCAAATTTTATATTTTTTGAAATTTTTTTACTATTTATTAAGATGGTTTGAAAACCACTGTTTTTATTAAAATTATGCACCATTGAAAACAGCGATTTTCAAACCATCTTAATAAATAGTAAAAAAATTTCAAAAAATGTAAAATTTGATCTCCAAGCACATTTTAATATAGATTGAACATCTAACGGTTTGAAAATGTCGTTTGAAGTCAATTCGATAGGTTTTAGAGTCGAGCTCACGAAGAGCTTGGTGAGCTTAGGAACACCCTAGTTCTACTCTTTTTTATTCACATATTCTCTTATAGTAAGGGACCACAACACACATAGTTAAAAACCACATATATATTATTTATTTTTCTATTAAGTTTTACAATTAATATATAAGATGGTTCTCATGATTTGAAATTTACATATGAGAAAATAAAAAATGAGGTTACGGTACTTTGCAAAGTGTATAATAAGTGAGGTTAAAATAATTTGTAAAGTGCATAATAGCCTGTGCTATGGCTTCATGCATATTTCTGTTTTCAAATTAAGTTCAAATATAGGATCCAAGCTGCTCAACAAGATATTCATTTGAAAATGTACTTGGGAACAAAAATTTACATTTGTTAGAATTTTTTTAATACCTATTTAAATAGGTAAAAATTTAGTAACTTTCAAATATTGGTTCAGAATCTTTAGATCAAATGATTTTGTACCTTTCTAAATAAAATAAAAAGTTCTAGAAAATATAAATTTGGTCTTTAAGTATATTTCTATATTTCTATATGGAAATTTTTTTTTTTTTTTGGCTTAAAGCCCGTAGGCATTTCATTAAACAATTAGGAGCTTACATATCAGTTCCCAGGGATATTATTATATCAAACACACACCCTGATCTAAGTACGCCTAATGCTAAAAACTCCTAACACTAGTTGCTGCTATAAGCTGAGAAGGAAGGAAGGGTGAACCCAGTATAGTTAAACTGTTCCACTCGCGCCCGATTTGCCAAATGATGGGCCTGTGTATTCACTTCTCTTGGTACGTGTCTGCAGCAGTAATTCGGATGCGATTTCAGGATGAAAGCAATCCGGTTGAGCTCCACATAACATCTCCAATCAACAACCTGTATGGCTTGCTGGGTTGCTCTGTTGTTAAAAGTATCCGCTAACAGTTTTGAGTCCGTTAAGAACCTACATTCTTCAATTCCTCGAATGGTCGCCTGTTCCATCGCCATCAGTAAGGCCATGACTTCCATGTGAAACGGTGAATTCGCAGCCCCAAATCCTCTTACCTCATACACTACAAGTTGCTGATTATGTAAAATAACATAGGCAGCCCCACCCTTTTCTGAGACGTGAAAAGAACCGTCTGACCACGCACAATAACCCGCTTCATACTGTGGTAGATTTGGACCCCCTGAATCATGAATGATACCCTGGTTTGCACTTGCGCCTATGAAGGACAGAAGCTGTTCACAGGCTGATATACTAGCACAGATAATGCTTGATGGTACGGGAGTAGTATCTTGAAAGACTTGCTTGCACCTTGCCTTCCAGATATTCCAAGCCAGCATCATGAAGAGCGCCGTTTGTGCATCAGAAAGATTGTCCCAGATGTGAGACAGGCTACCAAGCAATTGTTGTTGAGGTAAATCTGATGTTCTTAATCCCAAAGGCGATTGAAACCAGATTGCTCTAGCATGGGGGCAATGAAAGATCACATGAGTCGCATCTTCTACCGGAGAAAGGCATAGTTTACAAACCGGTGCAATGGCGCGTATTCTCTTTGCCAGCGTTCCGGCAGATGGCAAAGCACCTTTGAGAGCCTTCCAAAAAAACATACGCACTCTTGGATAAACACCTTTTATTTTCCAGATTTTTTTCCAAATTCTTTTCTCCAAATCAGATACCATTTGTCGCTCCAAAACATGTAATGATTCCAGCATGTGATATGCCTTTTTAACAGAAAAATCACCACTCGTATCCCATGTGAACATAAGCTTATCCGGGGTACCCGGCATAAGTACGACCCCCCCTTGTTCCCTAGCAATATCTCCCGCCAATTGCTCGCCCGCAAAATTAGTCAGTTTTTGATTATCCCACTGCATGGTCCGATAGTCAAACAGGGATGCTACCTTTAGTTGCAGCTGTTGTCTTGTCGGCTTCGAGAGGCTTCTCCACCCAGAAAACCACGGCTGGGCATATACCGGGCAGGTAAGGCCGTCTCCTAAAACCCACCGAGAGCTATGTGCCAATATGTCCCGATTTTGAAGCATCCCTCGCCATAGCCTTGTACAAGGCGCATCCCTTTTTGTAAGCCAGAAGGAAGATGTAGGAAAATACTTCGCACGCATAATTTGAACCCATATTGCCTCGTTTCCAGAGGCCAACTTCCATGCACATTTCAGAATCAGCGCATTATTCATACTAGACAGCTTTCTCAGCCCTAAACCCCCCTCCTCTTTCGGCCTTGTCATCTTGTCCCATTTAACCAAACAAATCGGCTTAGAATCCTTGTTACCCCAGAAGAACTGTACACATCTTGATTGTATTTTGTCCAAAACTGCCTTGTGAAGAACAGTACTACTCATTTGATAAATAGGCAGCGATTCTAACACCGACTTAATAAGAACCAGTTTACCAGCAGGTGAGAGGAGCCTGGCTTTCCAGGCATGCAACCTTTTCTCCATTTTTTGAAGCAGTTTATCAAATGCATGTGGTCGTGACACATTCACCGGCCCTCCCAAGTAGGTTTCATTTTCATCAGCAAACTTAGCCCCAAAAATTCTCATTGTTGATCTCATTTGAGCTAGTGTTGTAGCCTTTGAGAACCACAATTTCGATTTTTCTGGGGATATTCGTTGCCCCGAGAGATTGCAGAAGGTCAAGAGTACCTTGTTAATTCTATACGCCTCTTGCTGTGTAGCGGCCCCCATTATAAGTAAGTCATCTGCATACATGAGGTTTGTCATCGATGGTGCCTGCCTAGCCAAGGTGAGCCCACGTATTCTGCCCTGTTGAAGTTCATGCTGAAGCATCGAGGTTAGGACATTCATGCAGAGAATAAAGATGTAGGGGGACAATGCACAACCTTGTCGGATTCCCCGTACCGGAGTTATGAAACCACCACCTGATCCTTGGAAAAGAATAGTGAATGAAGCCGATCTTACACAGGCCATAATCCATGTGATAAACGGTGTTGGAATAGCATGCGCAGTTAAGGCCTTTTCAATGAAAGTCCAGCTCATTCTGTCAAAAGCTTTGGATAGATCCGACTTTAGACAGAATGCTGTTTGAGAGAAGTTGCTTTGCGAGAAGGAATGAAGAATCTCTCTCATAACAATGATTTGATCTGAAATTTGACGGCCCGGAGTAAAAGCCACTTGGTTCGGGTGTATTAGTTGTGGCATGAAAGGTTTTAGCCTATTTGCAAGTATCTTGGAGATGATTTTATATATGACATTGCAAATACTAATCGGTCTGTAATCTGTGACCTTTGACGGGCGATCAGTTTTCGGGATCAGAACCATGTTCGATCTTGAAATTTCTGTGGATAGCTGAGCTGTCTCAAAAAAACAGGTGACTTCATATTCGATGACCGGCTTGAAGGAGATCCAGAATTTCTGCACAAATCTTGCATTAATTCCGTCCGGGCCTGCTGCCCGATCCGGACCTAGACTGAAAACAGCCGAGGCAATTTCCTCTACAGTGGGCATTGATTGTAGACCGAGTGCCTGTTCCTGCCTCAAGGTTGGTAGTGTACCTAATAGACTTTGCTCCACCTCATTCGGCCAACAGGAAGGTGAGTGATCGGGTTCACAGTATATGCTCTTAAAATGGCGAATTAGAGCTGCTCGAATACACTGTGGGTCAATTGTCCATGAGTCGTCAGGTAACTGGAGCATATGGATTGTATTCTTGCGCCTTCTTGAATTGACAGTAGCGTGAAAGAAAGCAGTGTTGAGATCTCCTTCTTGCTCCCATCTGAGTCTCGATCTTTGAAACCAGTAAGTATTGATTTGTTGAAGGCATATGTTATATTTATGCTGTAGCTCCCTTTCTGCGTTAAAAACTTGATCAGAGGGCTGTGTTGATTGTAAACTTAGCATCTGTTGTTCAATTTGAGAGAGTTGTTGATTCGGTCTCGGTTGTTTTTGAACCCATTGTTGAACGTGTCTTTTGACATTTGCAACAGATGTCTTCCAGTTATTCAGGGGCTGTACCAAAGCTTGCATGCACACACCTTCGAAGTCGGGATGTTGGAACCACCAGTTCTCAACCCGGAATCTTCCTTGACGGGGCGGGGGGGGGGGAGATGTTCGAAGAAGTATCGGATGGTGGTCGCTATTAAACTTAGGTAAATGATATACCGCGGCTGTTGGGAAGAGAGCAGTCCATGGTGCAGTAGCAAGGACGCGATCAAGTCGCTGCCTAATGAGGGTGCCTCTGTGTTGGTTGTTGGACCAAGTGAACGCCGGGCCTCGATATCCCAGGTCCAAAAGGGCAGCTTGCTGCACCATTATTTGAAAACTTCGCATGTGTCTTGTCTGTCTACTGGTTCCACCACTTTTTTCGCATGACATTAAGATCGAATTAAAATCACCAAGCAAACATAACGGCAAATGAGACCGAGAATAAAACAAAATACGATCCCATATATATTCGGATACAACATGGTGCGGGTCACCGTAAATAAAGCCCAAAATGGATGACCCGATTTCATTTTCTACCTTAACAAAGAAAAAATAAAAAGAACTTTCTAACATAGTAATCCTAATATCGTCGGACCACAATAGCCAAAGTCCACCGCTCTTGCCGGTTGAGGGGATGACTTCAAAATTTGGAAGGGGAAGTTGAGCAATGCGACTAACGGCTGTTGTAGTGTTACACTTTGTCTCTGAGATGAAGGCAATATGAGCTCTAGTGGCATGGAGGTACCTCTCCATTGTTTGTATTGTCGCGAGGCCTCCACTCCCGCGACAATTCCAGCTTAGTATATTCATTGATACCCCGGCGGCGATTTTGGGCTCGCCGCCCTAAGCCTCTTGTGATAGCCCGGAGGTGGAGAGGGGCTGTCAGAACGTGTTTCAGCATCCCTAAGTGTGAGGTTTCGAGTTTGGGTGGTGATTGAAGTGCCAGCACCATGTACCAAAGCAGGTCGGGCGCGACGGTTTGGAAGAAGAGGTGGTGCTTGTGCCAAGTTTTCAGTGTTGGGGTCAAAGAGTTCCTGGGCTGCCAGAGTCGGGTTTTGGTTTGCTGCCATGTTAGGGTTGGGTGGGGCATGTTGCATGGGGCTAGCGTTAGGGGCTAAACGGGTTGGGTCCCATGGGGGAGAGGGTATGTAGGGGGGACTGGGCGGCTGCTGGTTAGAAGCCTGCTGGTTCGGATTTGGTTCCGGGTTTAGGTGAGGGGTATAGTCAGCCTCTTCTTCCTCTGGCAGGTCTCTTGGCACTAACGCAGGGCAGTTAATCCACACTCCCATGCGACGATCCCTAAGGGCCGGCAATTCAGGCCGGTCAACATTGATCGGGTCGGCGCAAAGCTGTAGCACACGGCTTCGTTTAGCACATCCCGAAATTTCATGTCCGATATGTCCACAGTATTTGCAAAGCCTATTTGCCCTCTCATACACCAAATACACCGTTATCGGGCCAAGTACTGGGTGGTCCAGCGGGATAGAGTCTTTGAGGCCTTCATTAATGGAGTATGAAATTTTGGTTTTCATGAATAGTCTGCCTGCATTGTAACCTTGCTTTACTTCCGACACCGGGATTCCAATTCCTCTAGCCAAATACAGAATTCCATCCACCGATAGCATTTCGGGAGGAACATTGTGAAATTGGGTCCAGAGAGCAACATGATTAACAAATTCTGGTTTGAGTTGAGACGGCTCGTGGACCTTACGCATAGAGACAATATCCGAGCGGTATAACCATGGCTCTTGTCTGAGGACTTCATACATCTCTCTAGAACACACAAAATCAACCAAGTATGTGTTCTTAGCGATAGGAGAAATTCTTGTAGCCGGATGAGCCCCCCAATTATTCATCATTGAACTAATGAAATTGTCGTCAAACACCGAACGATCGGTTATAACTCTGGCTAGGCATGATAGAGACCAGTCTCTAGAGGCTGTTATTTGCTGAGGAAGGGGAATACGACGGCTAGCAGAGGAGGAATTTGAAGCAAGGGAGGCAAGGAGGGTCGAAATTTCATCATTGTTGGCCATCCTGTTAGTGTAGAGTTTGCTGGTTTTAAAAGAGGGGTAAGGGCCAAGTATGGAGGTTGTATATGGTTGTGGTGAAAATTGTGTTGTGTTATCATAGGGTTTATATAGTGGAAGTGCTGGGTGGACATCTGCATAATTTTGGGAACTTTGGAAGTGGGGAGAAGCCGTCCGAGATTTTTTGTGGCATGGTTTTCTTTCTGGTGATTTAAGCGGGTTTGGACTTGGCAATTGTTGACCCACTGTAGCTGTAGCAATAGGAGAGCATACTTTGGTTGGCCATGTATGTGGAGATTTCTGTTGGGCAGTTGTTTCCAATTCAGGAGTCGGATCCGGGGCTACAAAAGGAACAAGCACGGGTTGTAGTGCCCAGACCAGAACATTGCAGCTGTTCAACAATGCAGTGCTTGGTGTTGTTGATATAACTGGTTCCACCTTACTCCCTGGCCCGAATTTATGAGACTCAAAACGCCTATTGCTTTTGGGGGATGTGCGTACTCCACTTATCAAGTAATCTTTTAGGCATAGAGGATCAAAACATGCAAAAGGAATATGTGAATGAGACAAAACAGATACAGCCGATTGCCTTGGGAAAATAGGATATCTATCAAGGATTTTTTTTGTGAGTGGGGGAGACACGTGCTTAGCATGCAAGCCATGAGTGTGAGAGATGGGAGGAAGGAGTTGAGCCTTGTTACAGTTGTCAAGTCTAGGTTTGAATTTAGTGGGTGGAATGCTTGAGGCCATGACACGTGGAGCCTGGTATTGTGGAGGTTGCATGCACAGCAAGGCGTGAGAGGCGGAGGTATTCCGGTGAGGAGTAGATGGCCGGCCGCAGACCGAAATAAAGAGTGCAGCCAGACATAAGGTTGATGCTAGCAAGGTGCAATGCGGGAACAGATTAAAAGTGCCAACCTTAATCATGGCTTTACCAAAGATATAACTGAGATCAGGATCATGCACCAGTAGTATCGATTGTGCTGAGGCAACGGGTTGCAGGGGGAAGCCCATGTACATTGCCCTCATGCTATCGTGACAGCTTATTGCATGCGCTCGGATCGGGGATAAACTATCAGCCTCAGTTTCATCATCTCCGTAAGGGTTCTGAGGATCTGCAAAATCTGGGTATGGCCTAAACCTGGGTGGTATATAGGGGTAGTCGTCCCATTCCCTGACATGTATCCTGCATTCCGCCCAAAATCTTGCAAAATGCACCGTGACATACCTGGAAACCGCACGTGGGTCCAGACAACGTATGGATGCCTCAATACAGGATTGATCATACCCCATAAGATTGTTGTTGTTGACATGCAAAACTTCCCCCAGGTGTGAGAGGAAGCGAATAATGTAGAATTCATGCCACAGTGGGAGTGGGAAGCCGGTGACTATAATGTCCAGTCGGTAAGCAAAGGACGGTTGACGGAAGAGGTGTATATTAGGGTCCCACGGGGTGAGCAGGATGTCTCGATCAATACACCATGGTAGGAACTCCTGAACCACATGTGCTCTGTTGAGAAAGTCAGGTAGCCTTAATAGGTAAGAGCCAAGTTCCCAAGGCATGAAAGGGTACTGCAGAATGAATCCTCCGTACATGCGCGCCAGTTGAAGTTGTACAGCAACAATGCTGCCATTCATATTGTAGTTTGGGGCCCATAAGACAATTGTGTGAGCTAGGTCAGCATTAACTGCATTGAATGCGGGGACCTCAGTAGAGAAATAAATGGACGTTCTTTCAACAGGTAGGTTAACTGGCCTGTAAGGGTATTGTTGTTCCATCCTCTTACAGTAAAAGGTGGTGAGTAAAAGCAGGAGTTATTGCTAGAACAAAGTTATTTAAGTGTGCCAGTAACAGTAAAAGTTGAACTTGGAAAGGTTGTTGAGTGGGGGAAGATGTAACGGGGAGGGATTAGGCTTGGGGAATTTAAAAAGTTGTTGATCGGGACAAAGAAGCAGGAGTGTTGATTGGGTAGAAAAGAGGTGTAAAGGGTAGAGAAAAGAAGACAAGGGAGGGGGAAGGTCGCCTGGGGGATCGCTTCAGTCGCCATCAAATCGCCTTACTAACGGGTCTCCTAGACTAACGGGTCTCGAGTAATTATCTAACTTTTTTTCTATATGGAAATTATATTGAGTAGTTCGAATGGATTGTTTGAGCTTTGTAAATAGAAAGCATATATATATTTTCATTTAATTTTATGGCTATCATACATCTGTGTATATATATAGAGGTTGTCTAAGATACAAACGTTTGTTCCTAGGCCATGGAACAAACGGTTTGGTTCTCTGATTTTCGAAGTCCAAACAGTCGATCCAAACCGTTAAATATTCAATCTATATTAAAATCAGCTTGGAGACCAAAGTTTACATTTTTTGGAATTTTTTTTACTATTTATTAAGATGGTTTTAAAATCACTGATTTTATTAAAATTTTGCATCATTGGAAAACAACGATTTTCAAACCATCTTAATAAATAGTAAAAAAATTCCAAAAAATGTAAAATTTGGTCCCCAAGCTGATTTTAATATAGATTGAATATCTAACGGTTTCGATCGACTATTTGGGCTTCGAAAATTGGAGAACCAAAAAGTTTGTTCCATGGCCTAGGAACAAACGTTTGTATCTTAGCCAACCTCTATATATATATATATATATATAGAGAGAGAGAGAGAGAGAGAGAGAGAGTAGCTAATATCTTTTTTTGAGAAAGGAGAGAGTAGCTAATATCAAAACGTTTGTTTCCAGCCCTGCGGTGCTACCAAGTCGTTTTCCGATTTCCAAAGTTCAAACGGTCGATCCAAACTGTTAGATGTTCAATCTATATTAAAATGTGCTTGGAGGCCAAATTTTATATTTTTGGAATTTTTTTACTATTTATTAAAATGGTTTGAAAATTACTATTTTGAAGTATTTTTAGCACCATTGAAAACAGCGATTTTCAAACTATCTTAATAAATAGTAAAAAAAATTCCAAAAATATAAAATTTGGTCTCCAAACACATTTTAATATAGATTAAACATCTAATGGTTTGGATCGACCGTTTGAACTTTGGAAATCGGAAAACGACTTGGTAGCACCGCGGGGCTAGGAACAAACGTTTTGATATTATCTACTATATATATAGATATGATTGCCCATAGCAAGCATATATATTTTTTCATTCTGCATTTATGGTGCAAATTTATTATTTAATTGGCATCACATAATAGATCTTAGCTTACTTATGAAGGGCACCAAAGTACTACATTCAAAAAATATATATTTATATATTCTTGTTGACAAAAAAAATGAAACTTAAATCCTCAAGAACATCCCTTGGTACCTCACCGTACATTGAATAAAATAATTAATTGCCACATATTTTAGGATCATTATTTTTAATATTTCCATCAATTAAAAATTATATAGTTATGGGTATGTTTGGAGACATTGACATCTGTCTATATGGGCCATGGTAGAGGTTCAAATTCAAATATATAAATAAATGGTTGGGTTAGAAGCTTTAGGTATTATTCTATTCCAACCTATCCTCTACCTATATATATCTAGTGCTTTGTCTTCTCCTTATATATAAAGCAGTAAAGCCCCACATATTTCTCAACCTAGTACTCAAGCATATACAATCTAGTTATATATCACCACCTCCATCAAACTTCTCTTCAAATTAAGTGCAAGTTTATATAAGCTCAAATGAGGCCTCACATTTCAATGATCATTTCTCTTATTTTCATATTTAGTCTTCTCCCTAGCCAAACTTATGGTAAGCATTTACTTCTCTCAATTCATTATATGTGTAATTTTGTTGTTTCTTTTTTCTAGTAAACTAACATTAAAGATATATCTTTGAAAATTTTCCAGGTTCTACATTAGAGAAAAAGAATAGTGTTGCAAGAGGTAGCATATTCAATGTAAGTGAACTTGTTAATTAATTGTTCAAATAATCAATACTTGCTTTTTTTTTTCTGAAAGATACTTGGTTGTTCAAATAATGGCTAACATGGTACTTTGCATTGTTTTAAATATCAGAGAATGGGATTTGAAGATGTTCTTTGGAACGTAGGAAATAATAGGAAGCTCCTCATGAAGAGTCCCATTGTCTCAACCAAGGTATATATATGTTACTCATATATATAATTAATCTATTGTATACAACTTCATTTTTAGTTAATATAATCTGATTATTATTTAATTACCATGCAGGAAAAGATTAGGAAAGAAGAAGCAAGTACGAAGAAACACGGCACGAAACCCGATGACGTGTTAGACATAGCCGGGATGGACTACTCGCCGGCCAAGAGAAAGCCTCCGATTCACAACTGACTTGCTGCAGCTTCAGTTGCAAGCAATTAGAGTTCAGGAAGTAGAACAGCACACACACAACCTGTTAGCTGGACAGCATAGCCTGAATTGCTGCATCTTTCATGGGCAATGCTCCCTTCCCTTTTAATGTAGATAAATTATAATTTTCTAATTAATTAATTGTTGATGTACCAATAGGTAGCAAATTATATGGCCAATTTTGGGTCCTTGGATTTGTCTTGCATGGGACAGAGATAGAGATAGCTTCGTCTCTTATGGCTGTGTGTTTGTTGCATTAACCGTTTTCAATGGATTTTGGAACTGGGATAAGAGCATAGAGTTGTAGTAGGTGTCTTAATTTATGGAATGATTGATCAATTAGGGCTTGGCGTTTTATTATTAATTTATTCAATATGAAATGTTAAACTATATTAATATTACTGTTAATGAAGTGAGATTAAGGTGTTCCTGTCAACATTCTTAGTTTATATTTAATTATTTATCTTTGTTGCTGAATTGGGAACATATATTTTAAATCAATTCCAGTAATATTTATTGGGAAATGATTTTTATGAGCAAAATCATCTTATGCTGATCATCTACCAATAAGAACACGCCACGTGTGTGAACTCTATATAATTGTTTTAGAAAAATTTGAATTAACTATAATTTCGTTTAACATAATTGAAACTTTTAAAAAAATATTGTACAGAATTCATATTTGATTGATAGATGAGTCTAAGAATGATATAAAAGAATGTTGTCAATAATTGATTGATAGATGAGTTTCATAATGATATAAAAGAATGTTGTCAATAATTTGTTATGGTCCACGATTTTCTGAAAAACAGTGATTTAAAAAATTCCAAAAAAATAGTAAAAAATTTCTAAAAATTGTAAAATATGGTCTCCAAGCACAATTTAATATGAAGATTAACTTGAACGGTTCGGATCGACGTTTTGAACTTTAAAATTAAAGATGTATAATCGCTTTACTTCGCAAAGTACCGTAGCCCAACTTTATATATATATATTAAAATGTTTGTTCCATACCAAAATTTTACATTTTTGTAATGTTTTTTACTATTTCTTAAGGTGGTTTGAAAATCGTTATTTTCAATGGTTCGGAAGTTTTTTAATGTTTATTAAATTAACAATTTTCCAACCATCTTAATAAATAGTAAAAAAGTTCCAAATAATGTAAAATTTGGTCTCTAAGCACATACATTAATATAAAAATCACATCTAACAGTTTGAATCAACTGGTTGAACTTTAAAAATAAAAAAAATATAGTTGGTAGCAGCAAGAGTCCGGAACTATCATTTTATGATAGTATATAATGATGAGAAATATGGATGTCAGAATATGATGAGACATCTATTTTGATTTTTTTTTTTAAATGTTAGAATTATATTCAGGTTTATTACTTGAACCCTTTTCTCAGAGTGGTGCTGGATTTTGCATTTGATAAGCAACTTCGGTGTAGATCTTGTTAATAGACCGGGTTTACACAAGGAATGTTTTCATTGGTTTGGCAAACGCCGTCTACTAAGTACTAACTACAAATTACGGAGCAGCATTGGTTTTTTGAGGCACAATAGCTGTTATACTTTATATAGCAAATCGGCATGTGCCATCTTACCGAAATTTTTATTAATACCATATTAAAAAAAAACACCTTTTCTCCATAATTTGAAAAATATGAGAGCCGCAGGGTCAATTGGTGGCCCTATTGACTGGGGCGGCCATGTGTCGCTGCGGCCCCACTTTTATTTTTTTTATTGTGAACTTGATTGAATTTCTTAGTTGTTTGTTTTTATAAATCTGAACGAATTTTGAATTTTTATTAGAACTCTCATTCACTCCCCTTTAGTTTGGGACATCAAAGATGATAGGCATAGAAGGAAAAACAAAAGTGGGGCCGCAGGGTCAATTGCCGGGTCCATTATTGGGGCCACAGCAACACGTGGCGGCCCCCAAGAAAATAGCCGCCAATTGACCCTGCAATGCTGGTATTTTTCGGAATCTCCCAAAAAAATTGTTTTTTTTTTTAAAATTGTATGAATAAAAATTTCGGGCCATCTTACACCAATAATGAATTGTTGGTTCTGATATCATATCCAACTGTATGGTTTTTTTATTTTATAGCATGAGATAATGATTAAATTCTTCAAAATCAAATTCAGCAATGTTTACTAGATTTCGAACTTAATATATTCCATACAAGAATAATATTTTAACCATATTCTAGGTAAAAAAATTTAGATTGAGGTAAGATATAACAGTCTCCTAACTTTGATTTAGTACCGGGTTTATTTTTTTTTAACTTATGTAAAAAAAATAATGGAATTTAAGGGCATCATCATATTTTTCTCAAAAAAATAAAATAATAAAAACAGAAATTTAGTTCGTACCATTTAATCTAAAACTAATGTCACCAATATGTAAAATACAATTTTTTGTATTTTGTTATTGCTGAATCATACCCACAATATACTACAAATTTTTTGTATTTTGTATTTTGTTTTTTTTTCACAACTTGACCGGAGGGTACTGACTCGCTGCACAAAATACTACAAATTTTGGATTGCAAAAGATATGGCAATGAAATAGCTATGGGACAGCCGAGAGGGCCCCACATGTCTGTCAGTCAGTAGATGGATAAAGGCACAATATGACATGTTGAGACAAGAGGCTACAATCCAACTATGGCAGGCCCCATATGCATGTTCCCTTTAAATTTGTAATATATAAATTAATTCATTCATTCATCCATAAATGGTAATTAAAATTGTCTATAAATGGTAGTAGCTTTAAAGTTTGCAAGCAGATAATTGTTTTATATAAAAATTTATTTGATTATTACTGTTCATATGTTGTAGTACGTAGCAAAAAAGAAAAAAGAAAAAAAAAAGCAAAAACAGTATATAAAAATTGATTTATTATCCCTTGTTCAGATTAGTGTTGTAGATAACAGTATTTGCTCGTCGGACAAACAAGGTACTGTTAAGCGATTAATTGAGAATAAGCAGGAATAATCGACCACAATAAAAAATAATTGACCGATTAGTCGAAAAAATCTAACAGTTTGGTCGTTGCCAATGACTAATCGGCCGATTAATCGGCCTAAACAACCGTTTTTTACAACACTAGTTGAGATAGAGACAACACAAGTTACTGCAGCTAATTAATTGTTTAATTAGTTGTTTAGTTAGAGCATTAAGTTTTTTCTTTGTTCAAAAAGATTTATTAATTAGTTGTTGGCTTGAGTCAACATCTGAAGTGGATAGAAGAGATCAGAGATTGTAAATTGAAGTTACAATCTAAAAAGTGTGAGGGTATTGTTGAGGGTATCCGCGAGGATATCAGTGAGGGTATTGTCGTGGATACTCCCGTCAGTAATACCGACATGCTAAAAATAACGTATTTTTTTGTCGGTGTACTTTGGCGAAGCGATCCACACAACATACTATTAATTTTGTATTATCGCACTTTTTTAAGATAAAAGATATAATTTTATTATTATTTTGTATTGATAGAATATAATAAAATCGTAACGTGTTTTGCAATTAGAACACAAACAATTCAGAATCCGTAAATTCAAAATAAAATAGCAAATGTAATTTAAATCTTACAGTTTTGAAGTGATGACATCGTTAAGCGGAAGCGTAAATACTGATCATCAATGGTTTTTTCTCAAACGTGATGATGGAGACTTTAGGCATTTTTCTTTACTTCTCTATTTATTTTTTATGGATCAAGTTTTCAGGATGTGATGCGTCCAAATAAGAGAAAAAGTGAGACAACCTTTGGGACCAGTATAATTTTATAAATAGCAATCTTAATTTTTCCATAAAAAATTACTCATGTCTTTTCATTAATTTTTGTCAATGAAATTAGTGCACAATAATGACATAGGCCACATAATTAAATAAAAACTAACATGTATAACTTAATAGTTTTTTTAATTAATTTTATGAGGAGTACATTATTTTAATCATAAAATTATAAATTGATTCTTTATTATGCACTTTATTAATCGTCTTATTAAATGAAATTCATCGGTGGATCAGGATTGGACCATATAATTAATTTATCGATTTAAGTGGACCATATAATTAATTTGTTGTTCAATTGAAGAAAGTTAAAATGAATTTAGTGGACCAAAAATAAATAGGTACTACAAAATAGTCAACACTCCCTGATTCAAATATGTAGAAATTGAATTAATTTTACTTTCTAAAATCTCTAATAATTAAAAATATATAGAAATTGAATTAATTTTACTCCCTGATTCAAATATATAGAAATTGAATTAATTTTACTCCCTGATGCAAGAAATTTTAATTAATTTTAGTAGAGAGATACTGTTGGTATACCCTACCAATATAAATAATTAAAAATAATTTCTTTAAAAAAAAATTTCGTAAATTAAAAATTGTGCTAAATCTAAAAAAGTAGAATATATAGAAAGTGCTACCATACTTTTCAAAAAAATAATACAGATGCTCTAATTTGCAAAGTTCTTAATACAACACATTACTCCTTACTAAACAAGAGATCCGAACCGTTAATGATTGATCGGACGGTTGAATTGCAGGATTGTATATTGTGAAATGGGGGAGATGAGAGAGGTCCCTATAAGAGCAACAGGAAGTGCCTCTTTCAAAATCCAACACATGTCAATATTGGTGCAATCGTGTGATCACCTAAAGTAAAGACAGGCTGTGTGACAGATCGCTTGACACGTGTGCAAACAGAGGCTTGATTTGGAAAGGTTACTACAACGAAATATTATTTGAGAGGGACAACATTTCCAATATCTAGAGGGATTTATGGATAGTTTTGATAATCTTAGAAAATAATGGAACTTTAATTTAATATAACATTAATTCCACCATTTGACTTTAAAAGAAAAAACTCTTTTTAATAATTAGTTGTAAGGTTCTAAATAGCGATTATCGCGGTATTGCTTTTAAGGTCTGAAAAAAATATAGGACAGCTATTGCGCAACGATAGCTAGCTATTTATAACTCTAATAAAAGAAAAGCAACTCATAGAATTTATAGTTTTTAATGTCCGAAAAAGCTATAGTGCAACTATAGCTAGCTATTTAGAATTCTGATTAGTTATTTGAAATCAATTCGATAGATTTTAAAGTTAATAAACTCACAAAATACTTGGTGAGCTTAAGAACACACATTGTTCTACTAAAAAAAGGTTTTTATTTTATTTTTATATTTTGATATAACCTCATGTTAAAAGTAATAATACACAATTGATCAATCTATGACATATTCCTTTGGGATGATCACTGATACTTGATTTATGATAATATGAAACATGACACAAGAGATACATATTCATCATTAGGTAACATAACACTCAATCATCTTTTTAAAGTAACAAATAATTAATTATCACTAATCATGCAGATGGCAACAAATCATGCAGAATCAGTGTTGCTAACTAACTGATGAGGACAGCCATGTGGAATGACTGCACCTTAAATTAAAATAGAGAACTCATAACAAAACAAAAACAAATGCATGGAAGTATCCTTGTCAGGGACACAAACATATGGGTGTTTTGTTAAGAGGTGTCAAGTCACTTGTGGTACAACATTTAACAGTGGTTGCTTGATAGCAACAATTTATGATTCACTTGTGATGATGAAAAATGTAAATAAAAATAATTTTTTGGTTTGTCTTTATTTTATCAAGTTAAGAAATAAAATTTTGTATTTAGTAATTGACACCTATAATGTCTTGAAAAGAAAAGAAAAATACTCCCATACAATATTTAAAATATGAAGAAGTATTTAATATCTCTATTTTTAGTAATTCTGTCATGTTTTCACTTTTTAATTTTATAATAACAATATTTCTAAAATTTATATGTCAAAATAGATGTTCTCTATTTTTTTTTTCTATATGCACATAAAAATTATCACTTTCTAGTTTTATTTTATATAAATCGATAAGTTGAATAATCAACGCTAAAAAATTATCTCCATCAATTTATTTTTGCCATCTCTTTATAACAATCAAAATAAAGTCGAAATTTCATAATATTTTACGTAAACATAAAATGAATGATATATATCATATCATAACTGTTTTATTTTGACATTTAAATGTTAACTTTATGTTATTAAAGTTTTTTACAAATTAAAATATAATAAAGGAAAAAAAAAATAAAGACATTTGAATTTTTTTTAAATATATAAAATATATGGACTAATATTGCAAGTTAACATAAGACTTTATGGAAGCCATTCTCATTTGTCACATTGACTGTTTTAATTGTACACGATTGCTTTATGTTATCGCAAGCTTAAAAAGATGTTGTGATGTGTTTCAAATTTTAAAAAATGTGGCGACATCCATTGCCAATATCACATGGGATTGTAGATTGGTGAAGGAAAATATCCATTTCAAAAACCCACAAAACATTTTTTTTGATGGTTGCTCTTGTTAGATTTTGTCTTGAAAAAACAATAAAACGTCCCTATTGAGTTATTGGGTTGCTCTAATTTGATGTAACCTTCTAACAAGAAGCTTGTCCGTATGTATTGTTACACAAATTATTGTTTCTATTCGAGTTTTTGGAGCTCAATTTCTCATAATTTAAAGGGTAATTCTAGCTTACATAAATTTCATGACAATATTTTTAAAAATATTTTTCAAACTAAAAAAAAATTAAAATTGTAGATGTATATATATCTCCATCAGTGATTTTTATTTATATCCAAAGTTAATTAGAAATTAATAAAAATGCCTAGGTTGACTTGGTTTTATTAAAAATGTCTATACCGGCCAGAAAATGGCCGGTACCTTATTTAAATAGGAAACTAATCATTTTCTGGTCGGTACCCTATTTTTTTTTCTAGAGACAAATAGCTAAAATGCTGAAATATAACACTAAAAAATCGAACTTTTTTCAAAATATTTGTTAGATTACTTTTTTTTATATATAATTAGCATATTTATACTAAAATACGCTAAATTACTTGAAATTATGTTAATTTATGCTGAATTACACTAAATTACGCTAAATTACAATAATTATGTAAAATTATGCTAAAATACGGTAAATTACGCTAAATTATGTATGAATAGGGATGATATCTTCACTGAGAAAGCGAAAAACGACGACGAAACTTCAAACGGTCATAAAATGACGCTCGAGCGTCCGATTTCAGCAAGTGACAACTTTTCGAAAAGCTTGCCAAAATACGCATGTGTCAGTGCTAGCAATGCTGGATCTCAAAATTCAGAATTGCCGAAAAATAAAGGGAAGAGTCTCAACACTTCAGTTGAAGTTTCCGATAGAGATTTTATTTCTATTATTCAATCTACGTAGCTCAGTAAATTAGTTATATAATGAACTTGTAGAATATCAATTTTTATTATTTTTGGAATTTTTTTACTATTTTTTATGATTTATGAAAGATAGCACAAAATCGGCCCTATTCATATGTAATTTAGCGTAATTTACCGTATTTTAGTATAATTTTACATAATTATTGTAATTTAGCATAATATAGTGTAATTCAGCGTAAATTAACATAAGTTTAAGTAATTTAGCGTATTTTAGTATAAATATGCTAATTATATATAAAAAAAAGTAATCTAACAAATATTTTAAAAAAAAATTTGATTTTTTAGTGTTATATTTCAGCATTTTAGCTATTTGTCTCTAAAAAAAAAATAGGGTACCGGCCAGAAAATGACCGGTTTCCTATTTAAATAAGGTACCGGCTATTTTCTGACCGGTATGAATATTTTTAATAAAACCAAGTAGGTCTGGACATTGTTATTAATTTCTAATTAACTTTGGATATAAATAAAAATCACGCTATCTCCATCCTAGTGTTGAGGTCATTTGAAATACTATTGGCCATCCATCAAAACATTGCTAAGTTTATTTTTTGTACGAAGAAAGGCTATTCAACATTTTAACTTAATTACACAAACTTTATTTGCACTCGCTTTAATTAATACAAACAACATATATATTCTTAACTTTTGAGTATGCACTAGTTCTAATGATTTCAAATTGATGTATCTCTCAAAGAGTGAGGCTATGGTGCTATGCATAGCACCAATAGCTAGTGTACTACGGCTCAATATGGTACTTTTTAAAATCCTAACGGTCGATCCGACCGTTCAATGTGATATCCATATGAATATGTACTTACAAACTAAATTTTATATTTTTTCGAATTTTTTTACTATTTTTTCATATAGGTAGAAAAATCAGTATTTTTTGAAAATTCTGGACCATCAAAATTCTACCTATCTGAAAAAATAGTAAAAAAATTCGAAAAAAATATAAAATTTAGTTTGCAAGTACATATTCATATAGTTATCACATTGAACGGTCGGATCGACCGTTAGGATTTTAAAAAGTACCATATTGAGCCGTAGTACACTAGCCATCCGTGCTATGCATAGCACCATAGCCTCACTCTCAAACAAATGCTAGATGTAACTAAAATTGCCACAACTGAAATTTCGTTCTAATACGGGCCTAGGCCTGTCAGACAAAACTTAGCAACTTACTCTAGGCCCAATTAATAGTCCAACTTGATCACACATCAATAGTCATGGAGGGCAAATGGGGTATAGTGGGTGCAAATTCAAACTTCACTGGGCTTTCAATTAAAATTATATAATCCTAGCATTAAAGGTTAAGCAAGATTTCACATTTTGTTTGTAATCCTAAATTTCAGTTTGCTAGCTGACCAAAAAGGATTGTACTACAAATTAATATTGCTAACAACTCTGAACAAGTTTTTGATGGGTAAAAATGTAATTCTTGGAAGAGTTTATATATAATAGCATCATGAGCAAAGGAAATTTTATTGTTGTCTTTGGGCTTTAAAAAATTCCACCTATTCTTTTAAGGATAGTATTGATAACTTTAACAATGGGCTTTTTGTTGAAGTTGGTTGGGTTTAAAAAAAGTTGATAGTATGGGCTAAGGTATGAAAGCTGAATGAATTTTGGGCTTGGGCCTTAAGACTTATCGGTTTTCTTTCTACAGATGTTAACCAGCAATTCAGATTACTACATTAGCAAAGGTTTTACATTTCTACAATGAAAAATTGCATTTATTAAATCAGGTTTTATAATTTTTATTTTGTAATTGGGATGAAGATGATGTTAATTAACCAGCAATTAAGGAGACGTCTTCTCAACCCAATGAGCTCAAACCTCAAAGTGACCATCTTGTTGGTGCCTCAAATCATAGTACACCATGGAATTACATCAGTGCGAGACGATAATTGCAATTAATTTTCCATTAGGATGTACACGCTCTTAAGAATTAGCTGATACTGAGAACCAGCCTTTGGTTTAGTGACAAAAAAAATACCCATTGTGTTTAAAATCTGGATACTTTAACCTTCAATTTTTACTAATAAAAACGAAAAAAAAAGAACTAGCTGATATTTTTGGGCTGCTAGTGTTCAAAGTATAATACATACATATATATTTCATAGAGATTTAATTAACAAAATATATTTAACAAACCTTATATATATACACGCCAGACTTTGGCATCGACAGAGAAATTAGGTCCTGTAGGTAAGCCCACAGTTACAACTCAAATTACAAGTTCAAATTTTGAGGATGTTTAATTGCAATTTCCATATTATAGCAAATATATTAAGAGGGATCCACTTAATTACAACATTTGAAAGTTACAACATCTTACAACAATTTAGTTTTGTGATTTTTAAAGTCCAAACAGTCGATCCAAACCGTCCAACATGTAATCTATACTAAAATGTGCTTGGAGACCAAATTTTACATATTTTTGAATTTTTTACTATTTATTAAATATTTTACAAAACTGTTGTTTTTTAGTTGTCCATAATTATCTAAAAATAGCAGCTTTGTAAAATACTTAATAAATAGTAAAATAATTAAAAAAAAATGTAAAATTTGATCTTCAAGCAAAATTTAATACAGATTACATGTTGAACGGTTTGGATCGACTGTTTGGACTTTCAAAATCGCAAAACTAAATTGTTATAAGATGTTGTACTTTCAAATATTGTAAGTGGATCCCTCCTCATGTATTAATTTGGAGGATATTTGAGAGATTGGTGTTGGAGAACAATTAGCACCTTCCGTAACACTATAAACATTTGGTTTGTTGGATTATTTAGTTTTAGTTATCAAAATAAAAGTACGTGCGAATAGAAAATTGAATAATAATCCTAATTAATTTTTTGTAATATCCTGTAATTTAAATAATATTGTTGAAATTATTTTTGGGCTTATTTGTAATGTAAATATGAAACTTAAAAAAAATAATAATAATGAGGTGGCATTACACCCCAACCCCAACCCCATTTGACACCCTTTTACCTCCCAAATAAATGCCCCTATCTCGTGATTCTGGTTCAAGGAGAGAAAACAATAATAAATAACTAAGAATATGAAAATAAAATAAAAGGATAGCAAACTATTCATGGTTGGTTCTGATAAGTTGTTGGAATGCGATATGGATTTTGTGGATTTATCACCATTAGGTAACAAAATATCTTTATAATATATGTACTTTTGATTTGTGTAGTTAAATTGGAGCTTGCAATTTATTTATACTTTTGTATTCAAGTTCATCATTCTAACTTTGATGGAAATTATATTGCTTATAGTAGACCAACAAGATAAATTGTGTATTGATGAGGTTGTCTGAACGAAAGGAGACACCCTACAAGCAGAACAGTCTGAGGGTCATCTCTACGAATTTAGAGTAGGTCTGATGGGTGTGATGACCATCCAATCAGCATCAAGATTCGTGCAATCCGCACCAAAATCCATGCGAGTCTGTATCAATTTCCGTGCACACAGATTTAATGCTAATCGTACGGTGCTAGAGTTAATTGAACCTAAAAGTAGGTCCGATGCCCATCGGACCTACTCTAGCTATCTCCATATCTACATGTCTTCTCAATTTCTTCAGCGTAATCAAGGGGTCCAGTCCATAGAAGGAAAAATCAGAATCGGAATGGGATCGGCCCCGTTCGATTCCGATTCGGATTGAAAAAATCGGACGGAATCGGCCGAATTAGATCAGAAAATTGGACTTTTTTGTCAAAATGGATTGGTACAAATCATAGAAGGAAAAATCAGAATCGGAATCGGAATCGGCCCCGTCCGATCCCGATCCGGATCGGAAAAATCGGTCGGGATCGGCCGAATCGGATCGGAAAATCGGACTTTTTTGCCAGAAGCTTATTTTATGAATATACAACAGTATCAATCCGTGACTTTGATTTGTATTATATCATCTATGATAGAATTGGTATATATATAAATGAGTTGTGATATAAATCAAAAAAACTTGAATGGTGTGGTGGTAACTTGCATGGACTCCATTCCCAAGGTCTAGAGATCGAATCCCCGTAGCTGCAAAAAATTTTATACTTCTTTATATTCGCGTTTCGGCAGGAACTTGACTGGAACGTGCCGGAACGGGCCGAAATTTGACTGGATCTGGCCGAAATATGGCCGAAACGGCCGAAATTGACCGAAATCTGCACTGTCCGCGTAAATCGGCCTGGAATCGGATCGGCACCGTCCGATCCCGCTCCGGAACGGCCGATTCCGCTCCGGAATGGCCGATTTTGCCTTCTATGGTACAAATTAGTGATTACAACAAAGGTTGGATGGTGTGGTGGTAAATAGCTTTGCTATCCAGCCAAAGGGCATGAGTTCGATCCACGTCGAGCTCAGAATTTTTTCTGTTTGTTTAAATTCGCATTTCGGCTGAAATTTGACTGGAATAGTTCCAGAACGGGCTGAAATCTGACCGGAACGGCCGAAATTGGCCGAAATCTGCAATATCCTCGTAAATCGGCCTCAAATCTGATCGGCACCGTTCGATCCCGCTCCGGAACGGCCGATTTTGCCTTCTATGGTCGAGTCAGTTGGTGGGATAGCTCTGATATGAGGTTGACCATGTCAGAAGATTCTTTGACCCTCCTGATAAAATCTGGAAACGCTTTTATCAGGAGGAGTTCGATCTGGGCTCTCAAAATTCAATGGTATCCTCTGTGTCAAGAAGCGCCATTTCAAGATTTTTTACATGATGGAGAGAGTTTGTAATTGAATTAATAAGTTTATGCACGAACAGAATGTTCTCTTGACCATGATTCTCCAATCTTTCGATATCTCACACGGTTTTTTATAGAGAAGATATGAAAATAACCAAAGTGTGTTATGCTTATCTCTCTCGTTCGTTAATTCTTTTTTGAAGAAATTCTTTGTAAAATTTATAGTACTACAGGCTAGTACTAGCATATTCTGCATTATGTATAATCTATTATCCGCATATTGTACCTTCAAGGGTGTTTTCGTGATCAAAATCTCAAGTTTGTTTAGACATTTGTTGATTTTATTCGCACCATATAGGGATTGTAGGAAGGGTATGATGGCGGGATGAAACATTCTTTCTTTTATGAAACATAAGACATCCATCCCTGTTTCAAATTTCTCAAAATCCTCCTCCTCCTTCACCTCCTCCTCCTCTCTCTCTCTCCCTCTTATCTCTCTTGTGCTATGCTTGTTCAACCAAAACAGTTAATTAAATCTCTCCCTCCCTCTCATCCAATACGACCGCAAGCTCCACCAAGTAACTGCAACGTAATTAAAAAGAAACAGTTAGAAAGTAAAATAAATCGTGCATGACTGAATCACTGAAATCTGACATTATGTAGTTCTTAAATTTTATCAAATGCTTCCAACTTGAAGACTGTTGAAACATGCAATTTTAGACCTCAGAGCCCCTGTCAATATACCAGGCCCCACCATGGAGATTCGAACATGATAGGATAGCCAGGAAAGCAGTGATAGTGTTTGAAGACATAGAAGTGAAACAGAAAGGAGCTAGAGAGGAGACACTCACCCGGTACCGTTACTGTTTCAGGTTCAGGATCGGAGCTGGTTTGATCTGATGAAGAGAGAGGTTGGAGATGGTAAGTGAGGGAAGGGGGAGGAAGTGGTTGTTGATGGTAGATTATGATCTTGTGTTGGAGAGGGAGAGGGATCATAATTTATAATGAATTTATGATACATGCTGTCCTCGTTTAGACCTTCAATCCTATCCTCCAATTCGAACCCTAACAGATGGCACCACACATGGGACTTTTCCACACAATTTTTTGTAACACAAGGCCCCCTTTTAGTTTAGTTTTTATAATTTCGTTATATTTACACTTTGTGCCCATTCAGTGTGAAACTAAACACCTTTTCTTAATAAAAAATTGTGGTCATCAGTTGGCTAATTGCCTCAATTTAGGGGTCTCAAGGGATACATACCGATCGGGTGGAAGGAATTTTATACGGTTATGTCATACATTAATTTTTCAGATATGCTATAACAAATTGGTGTTATGATCATAGAAGGAAAAATCGGAATCGGAATCGGGATCGGCCCCGTCCGATTCCGATTCGGATGAGAAAAATCGGTCGGAATTGGCCGAATCGGATCGGAAAATCGGACTTTTTTGCCATAAGCTTGTTTGGTACAAATTAGTGAATTACAATTGTTATATATAAATGAGTTGTGTTATATAACAAAGGTTGAATTGTGTGGTGGTAAATAGTTTTGCTCTCTATCCTAAAGAACAGGGATTTGATCCATGCCAGCTCAAAATTTTTTTTGTGTTTTTTTATTAATTCAGGTTTCGGCTGTTTCGGCAAAATTGGTATATTTTGGTCGAAATTTGACTGGAATCACTCTGGAACGGGCCAAAATCTGACTGGAACGGTCGAAATTGGCCGAAATCTGCACTATTCGCGTAAATCAGATCGGCACCGTCCGATTTCCCTCCGGAACGGCCGATTTTGCCTTCTATGATTATGATGGTACATTTAAAAAAATCGACAATTTTCGAAAAAGAAAAATGAGAAATATAATTTGTTCGTAGCTCGAAGTTTATTATTATATTATCTTTCTATTCACATACATATTTCATAAGTGAATCTTTAGACTCTAAAAACTTTATTTTGGTTATTTAGTTAAAAATTTAATAAAAGTACGCGTCACTAAGTCAATTACTTTCAATCCACCACTTGGTAGTTGGTACGATATAAAAAATAGAGTAATTATTTCTATCTCCATTCATCCCCCATCTAACTACCTTTCTATAACTAACCATCAAAGTAAAAAATTAACTGTTTTTAAAACTAAGAAAAATAATCCGAACACTTCCCTCTCTTCCAACTAATCTCTCCACCTCCGTCTACTATTCCTCTCCTTGTTGCTTTGGAACAAGTCAATTTTATTTTTCTTCTTCTTGTTTAGAAAGGTCTGCTCTTTTAGGGTACGTTTGGATGAACTCTAGAATAGTTAGAATAGCTACTGTTTAAGAACAGTGCTAACTCAAGCTATTCGGAATAGTGAAAAAGTTGTTTGGATTGCATATTTGGAATAGAGTTTGGAGGGAATGAATAAAGTAATAATTTATGTGTTAGATTAAATATAATACAATATGATATTAATTTAAATATTAAATGTAATATAATATTATTTTAAATATTAGATTAGTATTAAATATAATATTATATTAAATATAATATAATATTAGTTTAAATATTAAATATAATATAATATAATATTAGGTCAAATGTTAAATGTAATATAATATTAATTTAAATATTAGATTAGTATTAAATAAAATATTAGATTAAATGTAATATAATATTAGTTTAAATATTAAATGTAATATATTATTAGTTTAAATTTTAAATGTAATATAATATTATTTTAAAAATTATATTAGTATTAAATTAAATATTAGATTAAATGTAATATAATATTAGTTTAAATATTAAATGTAATATAATATTATTTTAAATATTAGATTAGTATTAAATAAAATATTAGATTAAATGTAATATAATTTTAGTTTAATATAATACAATACAATATTAATTTAATTATTAAATGTAATATAATATTATTTTAAATATTTGATTAGTATTAAATAAAACATTAGATTAAATATAATATAATATTAGATTAAATATAATATAATATAATATTAATTTAAATATTAAATGTAATACAATATTATTTTAAATATTAGATTAGTATTAAATAAAATATTAGATTAAATATAATATAATATTAGATTAAATATAATACAATATAATATTAATTTAAATATTAAATGTAATATAATATTAGTTTAAATATTAGATTTGTATTAATATTGAAAGCAACAAATGTTATTCCATGTTTTTGTAAGAATAGAGAACAGCCTTATTCTCTCTATTCCGAATAGCTCTATTTCTCGTTTGGATTGTCCTTGTTCCGAATAGCAATGCTATTCTAAGAATAATGCTATTCTTAGTGCAACCAAACATAGCCTTAATTACCAAATGAGTATTTCTCCCGGTAATCTATTTCTCCTCCTGCTCAGATTATCCATCTTCTTCCATCAAAAGAGAAGAACGAATCATATACAACATAAATAATATATTTTTTTCTTAATAAATGATAATTAATCTTCTGTTTGTAAGTTGTGTACAACTAGCTAACGTGTGAGAACGTGTGAGAACTTGAACGGAGTTTCTTAACTTGTGAGATATATAAATTTATTATATCTTCTCAACATCAATACACAAATTAAGGCTACTTACAAAGTATGCAAGAAAGCATGAGCAATTCAACTAGCTTAGCTTCCTCTTCCAGCCCACCTGTTATCCCGATGGACCCACTACTACGACAGCTCCTCGAGGCATGTCGAAAAGGTGATTTCAGCCTCTACATCAACTTGATTGATGCCAACCCTGATATCTTGCTCAGCACCACTCCTCACAGAAAAAAAAACTATTGATAAATTTTTAGATACAAACGCTTGATAAATAAAATATTCACACTTACATGACGAGTTATTAATACTTGTAATACTTGAAATTAATACTTTCATGCATCATCCAGTATCATATAAAAATATAAAAATAAAAATTTCATAGATTCTGTTAGTTACGTACTAGCACTTGACATATGAACTATTTACACTTGCATGACGATGTATAAATACTTGCAATACTTGATATTAATACTTTCATACTTCATCTAGTATCACTTGGAAAACAAATTAAATTGTGAAAGAATATGTTAGGTACAAACACTTGACACATGAACTATTTACACTTGGATTATGAGTTATTAATACTTATACGATGAGGTATGAATACTTGCACGACGAGATATGAATACTTGCACCACAGAGAATCCTAAAGTACTTCATCATGGATCTCATTTGAACAGAGAAAATTGCGTAGAGGATATTCGTGGTTTTAGATTGAACTGTAAAAAATTAAAATTTGATATAATATGCTAGGTATAAATACTTGACACATGAACTATTAACACTTATATGACGAGTTACAAATACTTACAACTTTTTTATATTAATATTTTCAAACGTTACCCAATGCCATAAGAAAAAAAATTAATGAAAATCTGTTAGATACAAACACTTGATATATGAACTATTCACAATTGTATGACGATTTATAAATACTTGCAATACTTGATATTAATATTTTCAGACGTCATCCAGTGTCATATGAATTTTTTTTGATAAAATATATTAGGTACAAACACTTCAGACATGAATTATTTATACTTGTATTATGAGGTATGAATAATTACATGACGAGGTATGAATACTTATACGACAAGGTATTCACGACGAGTTATGAATACTTGCATGATGAGGTATGAATATTTGCACGATGGATAATCCGAAAGTATGTCATCATAGATCTCAATTGAATGAGAAAATTAATGATATTTGTTAGTTTCATTTTTAATATATCCATCACCCGATATATTTGATCGGTCCTTTGTATGCTATATCGAATACAAGCATGTTTTATATCTTCACAAAAGAGTTGATTCATTGCCGAAAAGTAAAAAAAGGAGTTCAATTCGCCATTAATTACTTTTTGCTTTTTGCAATTATTTTAATTGTGACAATTGGGTAATCAAGTCAACACCATCTTTCATTTTTTTCCTTTTTGCAATATCAATACTTAGCTATATCCAGATTTTTAATATTCTTTTGATGGTACATATATATATATCATGCATTTATTATACAAAAGTCACATAAGATGAACGAGTTAGACCTAAATTTCAAAAGAGAAAATAAAAGGCAGGGGCAATATCATGTATATATTTTAAAAAATGAACATTAGCTAGGTATTTTGTGACCAAAATACATGATATATTATTTATAAATCTAAAATATGAAATTATAATATTCACATTTTTAAAATTTTAAATTATTGGCATATTTTCTCCTTCAAATTTGAAAATATACAAATTTGAAATATCATGATTTTGTGAGATGCAATTGAAAGTTTGGCACCTTCCGAATATTGTTTTATAATTCTTATTGAATGAGTTTAAATATCCCTTTTAGAAATCCACTAATTTGCACGTGCGTTACTGCACCAAACCAAATCACATGCATGGATGGAATATTTCGATCAAAGCAGATCTGAGGTCTCTATTTGTTTAAGAACACTAGTTCTTTGGATTGTTAGTCAGTTCATTAATTAGTCAAACTCAATGCACAGATCTCGAGGTGTACTCTATTTGTTTAATTCAGATTGCATGTGCAACTCGGTGCTTAAGGAATTCAGAGTAGGTCCGATGCCCATCGGACTTAATTTGGTTTAATGGGTGTGATGACCATCCGATCAGCATCAAGATTCGCCATCCGATTAGCATCAAGATTCGTACACTCTGCATCAAAATCCGTGTGAGTCTGTATCAATTTCGTGCACACAAATTTAATGGTAATTGTACCGTGATAGAGTTAATTGAACCTAAAAGTAGGTCCGATGCCCATCGGACCTACTCCTATCTCGTGCTCAAGTGTACTAAATGAGAATAGGAAATGACTTGACAAGCATAGTAGTTTAAATGTGCACAAATAATCTTCCCTTTCTATTTCAAAAAAATCCGAAAGCAAGAATCATTTACTTAATTTGGTCATAAATGTGCTGCATCGATTTTCTATTCATTTAAATAATTCGTAGATCTATCCAGCTTGATGCTTTGAGATGGTTAATTTGGCCGTTTTTATTTTGTACTTGAGTTTAAACAAGAGCTATATTGACTAAACTAAACTTAAAATAATTCTACCGTTATTAGCCGTCAGTAAATTAAAATAATTTTTTTCTCTGATTTTGTATATTTAGCAATAAGGTTAATAGGAATAATTTGAAGAGAATTTGTTTTGTCAAACTAATGGATTGATTTCTGAAATTATAAAATTAATATATATATTGTGGTGATGAAAGTTGTAAGAAAATCTAAAAGTGAAATACATTAACAAGACTCTAAACATAAACAAAAGTGAGGTTTTGAAATCGCCTGTCTTGTCACGTTTCGAATCATTATCCTCTCCAATGAGGATTTTTCCCTTTTCTGTTTACTTTTTCAATTTATTACCTAGTTTGAGATGAAAATAAGTTCAATTTATATATAACACCAGCAAGCTAGCGTATTATTACTAGAGACTTTTGCATTATCACGGCTGACAAATATTGGCAATTATTTTACATTTCTGCATGAAAAATTCAGGATTAATCCATTTGTTGATCTGATATACATTAGAATGGGTGCATCATAACCGTTCAGTTTATAGTAACTTCTAATAACTTGGAAAATGTCCTTCAAGAGTGCAATTTCATTCTTAAGCTTTTTTTCGAGAAAATGCAAACATAGCTTTTTGGCTGTGGCACCTATTTCATGATGATCCTCATAAAGTAGCATAAATTGAACTTAATAGTTCAGATTTGAAATGGATTGTGCAAGTTCTTTTTTTTTTTTTCCACAATAGATTGTAAGAGTTCGCAAAATATGTAATCCAGACCTGCAAAACAAAATAAAGGAAATATTTCTTCCAGGTGCCTTTACTACCTGCATTCATGTGTTCTGTCCTTTTCGTTATCATATGATATCTGGTACCTTTTGTGGTTGAAGGGATATAAAGATATATATTCAGGCTTATACTACACATGCTAAGATTAATTTACTAATTCAAAATTAAACGATATAAATAAATTTGGACGCCCATCATTATCAAGATTTATTGTAGATTACAGAAACTTTAATCAGCATTCAAAAAAGTATAAATTCAAAAAAGTTGACGTTACTTTTTGTAAAACCTTAAATTTTGGTCGGAATGATAAGTCTACCAATTGAATTTTTTTTTGTTTTGATATCTTATTAATGCTACGGGGTAATTAAGGTTCAAAGGCACGTGATCCGCTTTGTGTGCCCCCATGCCACTGACGCAGAATTTTTTGGATAACTACAAACTACTCTTCTTAATTACATTTTTGTTGTTCAGCCCTTGAGGAAATGTGAACAAATAATTTTTTATTGTCTAACTACATTGGGTGTCATGCAATCACATCCTAATCAGTATTAGATAATTTTCTGATTTCCAGGCGCACATGCATAACCTTTTCTCTCGATATCTCATGATAAATTTTAAAACTAAACCTCCAATTTACACTAGATTTATGTGTTTAGATAGTACCAAATTTATAAAAAAAATAATACACCTAGTGGCTACGTACCCGAAACTCCAACGATATAGTGCACTCATTTCTGATGAGATATCACTTTCTGAAAATTGTCTCTTAATTTTACCTTCACATTTCCTTCTTCTCCTAATCGATCAAATGAAACCAAAGAAAAAAAAAAGTGACCATAATTAGTGAATTCATATCCTCTGCATTAACGCACCATTTGAGTTTAGATCTGATTCGTACATTACATATTCACACGAATAATAAATGGGTCCCGTGCATTACAGCCGTGGACGGATTAGCATGAATTATGATCGTACAGTTCAGATATAAACGGTGTGTTAATGCAGAGGATGGGGACTCATAATTAGTAACTCGTAATAGAATCAGATGGGCTGTTTGGACCTTGAGAACAGATATAAATATGTGGGGCAATTTAACCAACTCTTTAATTATAGTTGAGATGAATTTAGATCAATTATTTTGGATCGAAAAGAGTATCTTATGGAGAATTATCAATTTGCAGAATTCGTATCCTCTGCTAACTGAAAAGGTAATATTTTGAGTTAATACATCTTGGCCATTTGATTAAAATTCGCGCGGACTACATCCACACTAATATTAATGCAGATGATACACATTCAAGTTTGCTATACTATTGGTATTTATCTGCATAACGTCATCGGTGGAACTACTGAGCAGGTGGGATAATCACTACAGAGCCAATGGCATCCTAGTTAAGAGTTTCAATATATATATATATATATATATATATATATATATATAGAGAGAGAGAGAGAGAGAGAGAGAGAGGCTAATATCAAAATGTTTGTTCCTAAGCCCTCGTGCAACCAAGTCGTTTTCGGATTTTCAAAGTCCAAACGGTCGATCCAAACCGTTAGATGTTCAATCTATATTAAAATATGCTTCGAGACCAAATTTTATATTTTTTGGAATTTTTTTACTATTTATTAAGCCACTTTGAAAATTGCTGATCCGGGTGAACAGTAAAAATAGTGCAACCAAATTCTAGACCATGTGATCAGAAATTTTCAAAGTGGCTTAATAAATAGTAAAAAAATTCCAAAAAATGTAAAATTTGGTCTTCAAGCAGATCTTAATATAGAGATCACATCTAACTGTTTGGATTGACTGTTTGGACTTTGAAAATCTGAAAACAACTTGGTTGCACGAGGGCTTAGGAACAAACGTTTTGATATTAGCCACTCTCTCTCTATATATATTTAAAAAATTGAACATTAGCTAGGTTTTTTTGTGATCAAAATACATGATATATTATTTATAAATCTAAAATATGAAATTATAATATTCACATTTTTAAAATTTTAAAATTATTGGCATATTTTCCCCTTCAAATTTGAAAATATACAAATTTGAAATATCATGATTTTGTGAGATGCAATTGAAAGTTTGGCACCTTCCGAATATTGTTTTATAATTCTTATTGCACGAGTTTAAATATCCCTTTTAGAAATCCCCTAATTTGCACGTGCGTTACTGCACCAAACCAAACCACATGCATGGATGGAATATTTCGATCAAAGCAGATCTGAGGTCTCTATTTGTTTAAGAACACTAGTTCTTTGGATTTAGTAAGTTCATTAATTAGTCAAACTCAATGCACAGATCTCGAGGTGTACTCTATTTGTTTAATTCAGATTGCATGTGCAACCCGGTGCTTAAGGAATTCAGAATAGGTCCGATGCCCATCGGACCTAATTTGGTTTAATGGGTGTGATGACCATCCGATCAGCATCAAGATTCGTGCACTCCGCATCAAAATGCGTCCGAGTCTGTATCAATTTCCGTGTACACAGATTTAATGGTAATCGTACGGTGCTAGAGTTAATTAATTGAATCTAAAAGTAGGTCTGATGCCCATCATACCTACTCCTATCTCGTGCTTAAGTGTACTAAACGAGAATAGGAAATGACTTGACAAGCATATATAGTAGTTTAATGTGCACAAATAATCTTCCCCTTCTATTTCAAAAAAATCAGAAAGCAAGAATCATTTACTTTGGTCATAAATGTGCTGCATCGATTTTCTATTCATTTAAATAATTCGTAGATCTATCAAGCTTGATGCTTTGAGATGGTTAATTTGACCGTTTTTATTTTGTACTTGAGTTTAAACAAGAGCTATATTGACTAAACTAAACTTAAAAAAAATTCTACCGTTATTATCCGTCAGTAAATTAAAAATCTAATAAAAACTAAAAACAATATTTACTATATGTATTTCTAAGATAAAATAATTTTTTTCTCTGATTTTGTATATTTAGCAATAAGGTTAATAGGAATAATTTGAAGAGAATTTGTTTTGTCAAACTAATGGATTGATTTCTGAAATTATAAAATTAATATATATTGTGGTGAAGAAAGTTGTAAGAAAAGAAAGTGAAATACATTAACAAGACTTTTGCATTATCCTTCTCCAATGAGGATTTTTCCCTTTTCTGTTTACTTTTTCAAAAATGGTTGAAACGCTTATACTGTTTAGCGTATTTTTTGAAACGCGTATATGAATGCTCCAACAATTGGACTGTCTTGTTTTATGTTCGCACAAAAGCGCAACGCAAGTTTCGGTACGCTTGAGGGCGTATCTTTTAAAACCGCGCTTACACTTCACGAGTAAGGATTGCAAGTGTACAACCCCTATCGAGTAGTATAATCGGGTGTCGATCCACAGGGACGGGCAATTACTAGGTTAGAATTCACTAAACTCAATTAAAAACTAGAAGTGAGAAAGATTGGGTTTGGTATTTAAGTTCCTAAAGGATCAATTCAAACAGATCGAACAATGCAAACAAATGTAATAAAGTGCTAGAAGAAATGTAAACTGTGTTTTGATTATGGATAAAAGACGTTTCCAGGGTTTCAGACTTCATCTGTGATCTGCCTCTAGTGGTACAGCCCGTACCAAGTTGGTAAGGCTAGGCCGTACCAGACTTGGTAAGGCTAGGCCGTACCAAGTTGGTAAGGCTAGGCCGTACCAGCCTTGGTAAGGCAAGGCCGCACCACCCTGGTAAGACCCGTACTGGCTTCCCAGAACAGAGCTTATCAGTTCGAGTTGATGCATTTCTTGCTGGTACCTTGTGCTAAACTCTTTAGAAAGGTTCAATTGACCATACCTAAGGTTCATAAGCCTCAACTCTCGTGTGTTGGATCAAGATCTAGGTTGGAATGCAATTGATTGCCTTTTAGGGTTTCTACACCTCAATTTTCATGTATTGGTACAGATCTACCCTAGCTGATTGATTGGAGACCTAAGGTACTCTCTAATCTGTCGATTAGAGGGGAATTCAACCTCTCGGCTTCAATTCGAACAAGTCTACCCTAAGCAATTGATTTGGTTGAGAGATTGAGATGATCACATGACCTTGATAGGTTTGATCTAGACCTAGAGGTTCATCATACACAATCACAGCAAGCAAAGCAAGAGATAGCAAAGAAATCACAATCAATCAATCAAAAGAGTTCATACAAAGTACAAGTCAAAGAAAGTCAAAGCAAATCAAGAATCCATCTCAAAACCCTACAAACTAAAATAACTACTCACAGCACATGATCTGATCTAAAAATACAATAAAAGAGATAAAGAAAGCCATGGATCGAAGGGATCGAGTGGAAGAGGCTTGATTCGTCGAGCTCCGCCTCTTTCCTCTTCCTTCCTTCTTGCTCCTAGCTCCTCAGCTCTCTTTCTCTCTCTTACTGTGCTCTCAAATGTCTCTGGAATGAAAGTTGGTCGAAATTGGAGAGCTCCCCGCCTTAAATAGCCTCTGCCAAGATTTGAATCTGTCAGGCTGCCTTTAGGTACGGCCCGTACCAAAGTGGTACGACCTGGCCGTAACAGGCGTGATGAGCTGAATTGGCCAAGTCTGGTACAACCCGTACCAAGCCTGGTAAGGCCAGGCCGTACCAGATCGTCCCAAATCGCCATTTCTTCGTGTGTTTTGCTCCAAACCTGCAGAAAACAAACAAACACTCAGCAGTACCAAATTCTAAAGATATATCGATGAAATGCACATGATTCTGGTGAATTAGGGCACGAATCTGGTACTAAAACAGGCCTAAAATAGACTAAATATGCGAGGTATCAAATTCCCCCAAGCTGAACCTTTGCTTGTCCTCAAGCAAAAAGTTTCAAACTCGGGTAAAAGTGCTGGACAACTAAATCTAAATGCGGATACAAGCCTAAATGTAAAAACCTACGTGAGTCTGCTATAGTCAAGAATTTCTAGAATCGATTCGATTGTGATTCAAACATCCCTTTATAAACCTTGATTCACTCCACCTATTGGTCAATTGAACTTCTTATTTTGAGATGCTTCTAACAATGTAAAGACTAATTACTTAGGTTTGATCGAAACAATTTCATTCTTTTTCTGAGTCAGTGCTTTTATTCAAGGTGATTTTTCTTTTCATTTTCCCTCCCCCAAGCTTGAATCAAGCTTAAGGGTAAGAAAGCTGCGAACGAAGTGTGTTGGTACGAGCAAAATTCTCTCTTTATTTCTAATTTTTCTAGGTTGGGAGGCGAGCTCAAAGGCGCCTGATTCTCATTTTGAGTCAGACTTATTGCCAGTACTCGCTTATTGCTCCTCTTTTCATCATTTTTTTTCTTTTTCTTTTTCTTTTTTTTTTCTTTTTCTTTTTTCTGGTTTGCTCATCCCATGAATACACACATCCATTGGTATTCACTCATACCAATGGATATTCCAAACTTTCTTAATTTGAAAATCCCAATTCCTAAAGGCACAGTTCAGTTTTTTCGAATAATCTCGTTTGATTCAATTCTAAGTTTGTTTCATCTTTTCAATTATTAAAAACATCTCAACCTAAGCAATTCATTAAACAATAATGGGTTAGTTCCAGGTCATTCAGGTCTATCCTAATCACAACCAAATTGTTTCAAAGTTATTCTCAATTCTAGCAGTTCACGCAAATTTTCACCTAATAATGCACGAAAATACGAAAAAAATGCAAGAAAAATAACGGTAAAGTAAACATGACCTACATGCTAATGTCATCCCCCCAAGCTTAGCCTGAGCATTGTCCTCAATGCTTCAAGACTATGAGATAAAAGAGATAAAAGAAGCTCGGGGAAAAGAGAGCGAACCTGATCAGTCCTCGGCGCGGTCGTACCAGCGCCAGTCGCGCAACTCGTCCTCTATGCCAGCCACCCGCTGCTGGAGATCATGGAGTGCGGCGCCCTGCTCATAGAGTGCAACACCCTGCTCATAGAGGGCAACACCCTGCTCCTGACGCATGTCGTACATCAGCTGGTAGACATCCCGGATGGTGGGCTCAGTGACGGGAGGGGGATACACGGGTCCATCGTAGGAGGAGAAGGAGGTGGGTGAGCCAGTCTGGTACGTGTGAGGGCCAGCTCCATATGATGAGGTACCTGCATCAAAGGGTGAAACATGTACCTGCTCGGAGAAGGGGGGTACCTGGCCGGGGAATGGGTGCACCAGAGGAGGAGAAAGAGGATGCGTCTGAAAAGGAGAGGGAGGATGCATCGGCTCATCCTGAGCCTGGACTGGTGAGGTGGTGGCATCAATCATCTCCTCATCGCCCTGTGGTGGTGGTGGTGGAGAAGGTGGGGCCGCAGGGGCAGGCTGCACGCGGGGCGGACGGCGGAAAAACCAAGTGCTCCGGTCATCGAAGGAGAGAGTGGCCCGCAGTCGACTCGATGAACTTGTAGGCGCTGAACTGAGAGAGAGAGAGATGGCGGGCGCTCGTGCACTCGTCGTCGCCAAAGATCTGGAGGTGTAAGCGCTCGGCGATCAGAGTGACATAGGCGGAAATGGAGATAACGCCACCGACCTTGGGCTGCCGCTGGATGTCGAGCCAGTGGTGGATCATGGCGAGCATCAGGTCGGGCCGCTCGAGAGTGCTGTCGGGGCGCAGCATATGATCCACCAGCTGCATATCCTCAACATTGGCACGGGCGAACGTCTCGCCACGTGCAAAGATGGTGCAACCGAGGATACGCAGCAGACATCGGATGACAGGGTGAGGGACATTGAGCTGCTTGAAGTCTTTGTTGAAAGCTGACCCGGCTGGGCTGCCAGAGATCAACTCCCAAAAACTGTCGCGCTCCAAGCCCTCAGAGAAAGAGAGGGTGTCAGTAGTCGGGTTCGGCGCAAAGCCAAACCACTCCCTCATGTCAGAGAGTAGAACGCGGTAGGTCTCCTGGCGCAGGTGGAACATGATGTACGGGTGATGCCGCCGTGTGAACTTGAGCTCCAGGGAAGAGAGAAACTCGATGGTGAGCGTCCTGTACCCCCTCTGGGCGATCATCCAGAAGGCAGGCGTGATCCCGATCCGGGTAGTGAGGCGGAGGAACTCAGCCTCAAGGCCCAGCGTCCGGAGAACGGAGAAATCAACAATCCTCGTGTTGATGATCTTCTTCGTCCGCAGGGTGTCGAAGTACTTGAATTGTCGACGGGTCGGCATGAAGAAGTACTCCTCGGTGTATGCATCGGCACGCTGGGTGGCATCAGAGAGGGCCTCATCGGTGCCAAAGGAGTCAGAAGCGTGGTCGGAACCGTGGTCGGAGCCGTGGAGGGAGGCATGCACGGAGACCTGGGCAGAGGCGTGGTCGGAGCCATGGTCAGAGCCAGAGTCGGAGCCGTGGTCAGAGCCATGCACGGAGGCCTGTGCAGAGGCCTGGTCAGAGCCCTGGTCCGGTTCACGAGAGGGGTGGTAGGAGGGGCTCCTCTGTGGGCTCCAGTAACCAGATGGAGACCGACTCGATGTGGTCTCACCCTCATAGTAGAGGGGCCGGATGGCGTCCTGAGAGGAACCACGCTGGCTGGAGTGGCGAGATGCACTGGAGCCACTCTGAGACGAACTCCGGTGGGAGTGATGGGAAGACGTGGGGGCAGCAGCAGAAGAGTCGCCAGCCATCTCTGATTGGTACGGCCTGGTCGGACTGGTTGGTATGGCCTGGTCGGACCTGGGCTGGAGAGGTACGGCTTGGCCGGGCTGGTTGGTACGGCCTGGTCGGACGCAGAGATGAACGGTGGCCGACCAGGGTGAAGAGAAGATCCTTGGGCTGGTGGTGCGCAGGTGCTCCGGCCGGTGCGTGGTTGGGGTCCTTGGGCTCGGGTTAGGGCAGAAGAAAGTAGAGGGAAAAGAGAGGAAGAGAAAAGAGAGTGGAGAGGGAGAGAAGATGGAGAGGAGAGGGAGAGAGAGTGGAGAGGAGAGGGAGAGAAAGTGGAGAGGGAGACGGGTACGGGGTAAGGGAAGGGGAAAGGGTGCGGGGAAGGGGTGCGGGGGTGCGGGGAAGGGGTGTGAGGGGTGCGGGGGGGTTAAATGGAAAAAGAAACGGCAGGTAAGGAACCCGTTCGCGTCCGACCTAGGTACGGCCTGGCCGTACCAAGTGGTACGGGCCGTACCGACCCCTAGAGTCACCAACCTAGGTACGGCCCGGTCCGTACCAAGTGGTACGGACCGTACCGACCCTTCAAGTCACTGACCTAGGTACGGCCTGGCCGTACCAATGTGGTGTGGCCTAGCCGTACCAAGTCGAATTTTTTTGTCTCTCTCCTTGAACTTCTCAAGCCGCTCGTGATGCAATGCAGTAGGATGAATGCATGTCTATCTGTCCCTAAGATGCAAAAAAAACAGGTAAAAATGGCTTGGGCTGCCTCCCAAGGAGCGCTCGTTTTAGGTCTCGAGCTCGACCTTCTCTTGTCAGGCTTCGGTTGGAGATGGATCGGAGAGATCCAAGTTCACTCGCATTTCTCGGGGATGATCAGCAATGTAATGCTTGAGACGCTGACCATTGACTTTGAAAGTGTGCCCCTCTTTGTTTTCCAACTCCACTGCGCCAAATGGAAACACCGCCCTTACCCGGAATGGACCGGACCACCTGGACTTCAGCTTCCCTGGAAAGAGCCTAAGTCGAGAATTGAACAAGAGGACCAGGTCTCCCTCATGGAACTCACGAGGCATGATGCGCTTGTCGTGAACCTGTTTGGTCCTTTCCTTGTAAATTCTCGCGTTCTCGTAGGCATTGAGACGCATCTCCTCTAACTCATGCAAGTCAAGGATGCGTTTCTCTCCAGCTGAGAGCAAGTCCATGTTGATGGCCCGTGTGGCCCAGTATGCCTTGTGCTCAATCTCCACGGGCAAGTGGCAGGACTTTCCGTACACCAATTTGAAAGGGCTCATCCCAATCGGAGTTTTGAAGGCTGTACGGTAGGCCCACAGTGCGTCACTCAGCTTGAGCGACCAATCCTTTCTCGTTCTAGCCACGGTTTTCTCCAGGATAGACTTGATCTCTCTGTTGGAAATCTCGGCTTGACCGTTGGCTTGAGGATGGTAGGATGTGGTCACCTTGTGAGTAACTCCATGGCGACTCAGGAGATTGTCGAACTGGCGGTTGATGAAGTGCTTGCCACCATCGCTGATGACGGCTCTTGGAACTCCAAAGCGAGGGAAGATGATATCAGTGAACAGTTTTTTCACTGCATTGGAGTCCGCATTCTTGCAAGCTACTGCCTCCACCCACTTGGAGACGTAGTCAACTGCCACCAGGATGTACTCGTTCCCACAAGAGGGTGGAAACGGTCCCATGAAGTCAATGCCCCAGACATCAAAGATGTCTACCTCTAGAATAGAGTGGAGAGGCATGTCGTTCCTCTTGGAGATGTTCCCGGTGCGCTGACACTTGTCACAAGCTGCGACGAAGGTCCTAGCATCTCTGAAGAGTGAAGGCCAGAAGAAGCCGGATTGCAGGATCTTTGAAGCAGTCTTGGAAGATGAAGCGTGTCCTCCGTAGGCTGAGGAGTGGCAGTGCTCGAGAATGGAGCGCGTCTCGTCGTATGGCACACATCGTCTGTAAATGCCATCAACGCCAGTCTTGAAGAGGTAGGGGTCGTCCCAGAAATAGAACTTGGCGTCCGATCGAAGCTTCTTCTTCTGCTGGTATGACATGGTAGGAGGAAGCACTCCTGAAGCGAGAAAGTTCGCAATGTCTGCATACCAGGGCACTGACTTGGTGTTCACTCGGTCAGTTGCATGGGATGTCTGATCCTGCACAGCATGAGTCGCGTGCATCGGTGTACCGACCGAGTTGATCTCCTCCATGGCAGAAATCGAATGGAATTGGTCATCAGGGAATGAGTCATCGATTGGCAGGCTACTAGAGCCCTCATCTTCCCAGCGAAGCCGGGACAGATGGTCAGCCACGGTGTTTTCTACTCCTTTCTTGTCCCTGATTTCAATGTCAAACTCTTGCAGGAGGAGGATCCACCTAATCAGGCGAGGCTTGGCATCCTGCTTGCTCAACAGATACTTGAGTGCGGCGTGGTCAGTATAGATCACTATCTTGGAACCAACCAGATAGGATCTAAACTTATCGAGAGCGAACACAACAGCCAAAAGCTCCTTTTCGGTTGTTGTGTAGTTCATTTGGGCAGGATCTAGCACCTTGCTAGCGTAGTAGATAGCACATGGCTTGTTCTCCTTCCGCTGCCCTAGAACGGCTCCCACTGCGTAATCACTCGCGTCGCACATCAATTCAAATGGCAAGGTCCAGTCAGGAGGCTGCAGGATGGGTGCTGAGACAAGGACTTCTTTCAATCTACAAAACGAGTCGACACACTCCTGCGAGAAGATGAAATCAGAATCCTTAATGAGCAGGTTGGTCAACGGTTTCGCGATTTTTGAGAAGTCCTTGATGAAACGGCGGTAGAAGCCAGCGTGTCCCAGAAAGCTTCGCACAGCTTTAACATTTGTTGGGATCTCCAGCTTCTCGATCACCTCCACCTTGGCTTTGTCAACCTCAATTCCTTTGGAGGTCACTACATGTCCAAGGACAACTCCCTCTTGGACCATGAAGTGACACTTCTCCCAGTTCAGGATCAGGTTGACCTCTTCACACTTCTCCAGGATTTTGCAGAGGTTGGCTAGACATGAGTCAAAGCTGGCTCCATAGACAGAGAAGTCGTCCATGAAGACCTCAACCTCTTTCTCGATGAAATCCGAGAAGATAGCCATCATGGCTCTTTGGAAGGTGGCAGGTGCATTGCACAGACCGAATGGCATCCTACGGTATGCGAATGTACCGTAGGGGCATGTGAAAGTGGTCTTGTCTTGGTCGTTCGGGTGAATGGGGATCTGAAAGAATCCTAAATACCCGTCAAGGTAGCAGAAATGAGAATGATTCGCCAGTCTTTCAAGGAGTTGGTCGACAAACGGCAATGGGAAATGATCATTGCACGTGGCAGCGTTGAGCTTTCTGTAGTCAATACACATGCGGTACCCAGATACCACACGAGTCTGGACCAGCTCGTTCTTGTCATTTCTCACCACTGTCGTGCCTCCCTTCTTGGGCACCACGTGAACTGGACTCACCCACTTGCTGTCAGAGATGGGATAGATGATGCCTGCATCCAGGAGTTTGAGAATTTCCTTTTTCACCACCTCTTTCAGGTTGGGGTTGAGTCGCCGCTGGTGCTCCACAGACGGCTTGTGATCATCCTCGAGAAGAATCCGGTGTGAGCAGATGGCTGGGTTGATCCCTTTCAAGTCCTTGATCGAGTACCCGATCGCACCCTTGTGAAATCTCAGCTTCTCCAGAAGTTTGGCGGTTTGATCAGGGTTTAGACTCGCATTTACGATCACAGGACATGATTTTTCTGGATCGAGGAACTCGTATCGGAGATTGGTTGGAAGAGGTTTGAGTTCGGGAGTCGGACGCTCAGGCTGATCATTGACACGAGTCGCATCTGGGTGATCTGACTCGTGTGTCGTCGAGATGTCGGCCTTGGCAAGCTCCGCTCTGCTCCTCGTCTCAGAGTGTGATGTACGGTCCTCGTGTGATCCATCCGACTCGCATCGGAGATCCTCCAGATCCTCAGGAATCGCATCTGCTACACAGATTGACTCGCTCGCCTCGCTTGGCAATTGGGAGAGGAATTCAGCGTCTTGGCGCAGCGAGTTGTTGACTTGTTCAAGAAAGTAGTCCTCGGCCAGATCAGCCAAGCACTCCTCTATCCCGTCAACCCGGAAGCATGTCTCAGAACGTGACGGATATTTCATGGCGCGATCGATTTGGAACTTCACCTTCTCCCCTCCAAAATTCAAAGTCAGGGTGCCTTGCTTCACGTCAATTAGCGCGCCAGCTGTGCTCAGAAAAGGTCGCCCCAGGATGATTGGGACTTCCTTATCTTCCTCCATCTCCATGACGACGAAATCGACGGGCACGAAGAACTTCCCGACTTGAACTGGCAAATCCTCCACCACACCAAGTGGAAGTCGGACTGAAGAATCCGCCAACTGCAGCGTCATCCTTGTGGGCTTGAGCTCCCCCACTCCTATGCGATCATAGATGGTGCGTGGCATGAGACTCACGCTCGCTCCTAGATCACACAGGGCTTTCTTGATTGTGGCCTTCCCAATGGTGCATGGAATGGAAAACTTTCCAGGATCGTCCAATTTGGGGGGTAGCTCGCTCTTCAGAATTGCGCTGCACTACTCCGTCAGCTTGACTGTCGCGTGCCCCTCTAAGCTTCTCTTGTTGGAAAGGATGTCCTTCAGAAACTTGGCATAGGTGGGCATTTGGGTCAGAGCGTCGGTAAAAGGGATGGTGATGTGCAGCTGCTTGATGACATTTGCGAAGTTAGCGAATTGCTCGTTCAGTCTCGTCTCAGCTAATCTCTGGGGGAATGGAACAGGTGGCCGGTATGGAGGTGGTTTCTCGGCACCTTTCTTTCTCTGGCTTCCTGACGCTTCGGGTGGAGGTTGTACAGGTCTTGCCGAGCTGGTGCAGTCTGCACTCGCTTGAGGTTGGATGACCTCAGCTCGTTCCGAATTAACCTCCTTCAATGGAATTGACACAGGGGTCAGGATCGCGTCAGGTGTCGCGTCAAGGATCGGATCAGCCGTGGTCTCACTTGGCATTGGTGGCTCGTCGTACTGGGTCCAACTTCTCAGAGTGATCGCCTTAGCCTCTCCTCTTGGATTGGGTTCTGGTTGAGATGGAAGCTTCCCAGGTTGAGAGTGGCTTGAGGTGACCATCTGGCTCAGCTGCTCCAGCAACTTGCTTTGGGCAGCCATTTGAGTGGTCATGCTCTGCATCTGCTCCCACATCATCTGATTCATCTTGCCCTGCTCATGAGTGAAGTTGTTCACTTCGGTAGGCGCATTTGGCTTTGAGGGGTTAGATGGAGCTGCATGGTTGCCTTGATTGGGAAAGGAAGCGTTCTGATAGAAGTTCCTGTTGCCATTGTTGTTGCTGTTGCTGCTGCTCGAAGCCTGGTTTCTCCAGTCGTTGTTGTTTGGAGGGGGGTAGTTCCCAGTGTTGTTCGCCCGATTGTTCCAATTGTTGTTGTACTGCGGCCTCTGGAAGTTGTTGTTGTTGAAGGGCGGTCTGAACGAAGAGTTGTTGAAAGGCGCGGGGTTGTTCTGATTCGACCTCCAGTGCTGCTGCTCAACCGGATCCTTGGAGTAGGACCGGCTGAAGGGAGGTCTTGGGAAGAAGGAAGGCTCGTTGTTGAGAGAGTTGACCTGCTCACTCTCCTCGTCTTGCTGCACCAGCGGGAATTGCTCGTATGCATGCCTCTCGTCTCCGCACATGACGCAAACTTGAGGTTGCTGTTCGACTGCCTTGACACTGAGCTTGTCCATCGCCCGCTGCATGGCATCCATCTTGGCGGTGAGAGCTGTGATGTGATCGAGCTCGTACTTGCCACCTCCTTGGCTACCTCCTTGGCCTCCTCGCTGGCGTGACGTGTCGCGGCCGGACCACTGCTGGTTCTGCGCCATGCTGTCGATCAAGTTCATAGCCTCTAAAGGCTCCCTTGACATCAGCGCGCCTCCCGCAACAGCGTCCACGTAAGCACGTGTGCTCTCGTTCAAGCCGTCGTAAAACGTTTGAATTAAAAGCCAGTCGGGTATACCATGGTGTGGACAGGAGTACTGCAATTCTCTAAACCTTTCCCAAGGCTCGTTCAGGGATTCATCAAAAATCTGCCTAAAGCTGGTCAGGTCATGTCTTACCTTGGCTGTCCTCTTGTGAGGGAAAAATCTGGTAAAAAACAATTTGGACAAGTCCCTCCAAGTTCTAACAGAGTCCCTAGGCAAAGATCCTAACCATTTCTTGGCCTTCTCCCTGAGAGTGAAAGGAAATAGAGCAAGCTTGGTATAATCAGCATTCTCACCGTTGGTTTTGATGGTCGTGATGCACTCGAGGAAGGTCTGGAGGTGAGCGTGCGGGTCCTCGTGGTCGAGTCCGTGGAAGGTGTTCTGCTGCACCATGTTAACAACCCCCGGATTGAAGTTCGGTTGCTGTCCTGGAATGTGTGGCAGCCGGATCGCACCTCGCACGTCTCCAGCTCTCGGCACGTTGAACTCCCACAGGGTCCGAGGCATGAAAACATCTGCATCGTCGTCTGTCAGGTGGCCTTCTTCTTCTCGCCTTTCTCTTTCTCTTCCCTGGCCTCTGCCTCCAGTCTGATTCGGGCTTCGTCCTCTGTCTCAGCCATCTCTTCGGGTTCAGGTGATTTGGTACGGGTCGGACCAGGTTGGTGCGGCCTGGCCGTACCTGAGTTGGTACGGGCCGTACCAGAGGGAGCCGTACCAGGTGGTGGCTGGGCGGTCTCGGCCGAATCTGGAGGAGTTTGGTCGAACAGTGGGCCCTTGCTTCTCAGATGATATTTCAACCTGAATTGGCCTGCAGGGGGGTTCAAAAGCCAGTTTTTAGTGATTTTGAATAAGAGAAAGCAAGAAAGATACAAGTTAAAATCTAGATTAACTAAGTAAAGTAAAATCTAACTAGGCAATTGTTTGCCGTCCCCGGCAACGGCGCCAAAAACTTGTTCGCACAAAAGCGCAACGCAAGTTTCGGTACGCTTGAGGGCGTACCTTTTAAAACCGCGCTTACACTTCACGAGTAAGGGTTGCAAGTGTACAACCCCTATCGAGTAGTATAATCGGGTGTCGATCCACAGGGACGGGCAATTACTAGGTTAGAATTCACTAAACTCAATTAAAAACTAGAAGTGAGAAAGATTGGGTTTGGTATTTAAGTTCCTAAAGGATCAATTCAAACAGATCGAACAATGCAAACAAATGTAATAAAGTGCTAGAAGAAATGTAAACTGTGTTTTGATTATGGATAAAAGGCGTTTCCAGGGTTTCAGACTTCATCTGTGATCTGCCTCTAGTGGTACGGCCCGTACCAAGTTGGTAAGGCTAGGACGTACCAGACTTGGTAAGGCTAGGCCGTACCAAGTTGGTAAGGCTAGGCCGTACCAAGTTGGTAAGGCTAGGCCGTACCAGCCTTGGTAAGGCAAGGCCGTACCAGCCTTGGTAAGGCAAGGCCGCACCACCCTGGTAAGACCCGTACTGGCTTCCCAGAACAGAGCTTACCAGTTCGAGTTGATGCATTTATTGCTGGTACCTTGTGCTAAACTCTTTAGAAAGGTTCAATTGACCATACCTAAGGTTCCTAAGCCTCAACTCTCGTGTGTTGGATCAAGATCTAGGTTGGAATGCAATTGATTGCCTTTTAGGGTTTCTACACCTCAATTTTCATGTATTGGTACAGATCTACCCTAGCTGACTGATTGGAGACCTAAGGTACTCTCTAATCTGTCGATTAGAGGGGAATTCAACCTCTCGGCTTCAATTCGAACAAGTCTACCCTAAGCAATTGATTTGGTTGAGAGATTGAGATGATCACATGACCTTGATAGGTTTGATCTAGACCTAGAGGTTCATCATACACAATCACAGCAAGCAAAGCAAGAGATAGCAAAGAAATCACAATCAATCAATCAAAAGAGTTCATACAAAGTACAAGTCAAAGAAAGTGAAAGCAAATCAAGAATCCATCTCAAAATCCTAGAAACTAAAATAACTACTCACAGCACATGATCTGATCTAAAAATACAATAAAAGAGGTAAAGAAAGCCATGGATCGAAGGGATCGAGTGGAAGAGGCTTGATCCGTCGAGCTCCGCCTCTTTCCTCTTCCTTCCTTCTTGCTCCTAGCTCCTCAGCTCTCTTTCTCTCTCTTACAGTGCTCTCAAATGTCTCTGGAATGAAAGTTGGTCGAAATTGGAGAGCTCCCCGCCTTAAATAGCCTCTGCCAAGATTTGAATCTGTCAGGCTGCCTTTAGGTATGGCCCGTACCAGGCGTGATGAGCTGAATTGGCCAAGTCTGGTACGACCCGTACCAAGCCTGGTAAGGCCAGGCCGTACCAGATCATCCCAAATCGCTATTTCTTCGTGTGTTTTGCTCCAAACCTGCAGAAAACAAACAAACACTCAGCAGTACCAAATTCTAAAGATATATCGATGAAATGCACATGATTCTGGTGAATTAGGGCACGAATCTGGTACTAAAACAGGCCTAAAATAGACTAAATATGCGAGGTATCATTTTATGATCTCTGTGTGATATAAAAATACAAAATTTTCCACATCATAGATCTGTGCCTTCTTGTTAAATGCATATGTATATATTTTTTCTAAGACATTTCATTAATATCTAAAGCATCTCTTCCGTATACACGTATTTCTCTGAGGCATCTCTTCTAAACAGGCAAGGCTAGGGCAAGGGGTAAGGCAAAGTAGGTGATATCTTCACCTAGAATGCGATCGGAGACGAAGAAACTTTCGTTCGAGTTTCCAATTTCAATGTTCTTTACCACTTTGGAAAGATCGCGAGACGAAAATATCTAAATTTAAGGACCAGTTTAGCTTTTTGCAAACGAAAATTTATAAATTATATCTAATGTTTAATTTTAAAAACACAAAGATTCTTTGAATTTGTGCATGAAACATTTTTGAAACGCACACTAGTATAGAAACGCGACCATACACGGCATATCATACACAAATACGAAAAATGTCCATATTAATTAATAGTGTGTAATGACAGGAGGCGCTCGTGCGAAAAAAAACTCCAACATACACACACGGTCTGAAAGTTTCGAATCATATCTGTAAGTCAGGTTTATTTGTACACGATTTTTTAATAGTAAACCGTGTACAGTTTTGCCACTTCATAGATGGTTTTTTATTTAAAAACCGTGTATTCTTTTGCTCAGTTTTCAAACACTATTTTTTAGTTCAAGCCGTGTATGATTCAGTCGCGTCTCTCAACCATAACCCCTATTGTACGATTCAGTCGCGTCTCTCAACCATAACCCCTGTAAGTATTTAATATCTTGTACGTCTCAACCGCCTCTTCACACACTTACACCATTTAAGTCCCAATCCCCTCCCTTAAATTGTTTGATGATGTTCCTCTTCATTTCCCTTTTTCCCTCTGATGGTAGTAGGTCGATGTTTCCCTCATCTTCATTTCCCCTCATGTGGATGTGGTACTATGATGAGCTATAAATATCGACTACCACCATCAGACGGAGAAGAGGGGAAATAAATATTATTCAATAACTAGCAATTGTGTTTTCAACCATCAGAATGTGAAGGCTATACAACTTTTCTTAACAAAGGAATCTCTGCATGGATGTGGGACAACCTACATCTATGCAGGGGTTCCTTGATTGAGAAAAGATCTATCAAGCATGATTTTGTTTATTTAGCAATATGTATTTCTAAGATAAACTAGTTATTTTCTTTGATTTTGTATATTTAGCAATAAGGTTAATAGGAATAATTTGATGAGAATTTGTTTTGTATTGTGACCATTTTAACATATTATCTAACCAATGGATTGATTTCTGATATAAAAAAACTAATAAATATTATGGTGAAGAACAATAGGAAGAAAATCTAAAAGTGAAATACAATAAGAAGACTCTAAAAATGAAGTCAGAAAAAAGTGAGCTTCGTCGAATGGCCTGTCCAAAAGTGCTAGTGCTAGTTAAGTTCTGCTACAATTTTAGTATGATGATTCTGTCCAAAAGTGCTATATATAAATATATATATATATATATATATATAATTGTGCTATTGTACTTCGCGAAGTAAAATGAAGTTTTACTTCACGCTCATATTCCCATTTTCAAAATCCAAACCGTCGATCTGAACCGTTCAAGTTGTTCTCTATATCGAAATGTGCTTGGAGACCAAATTTTACATTTTTTACTATTTATTAAGCCACTTTGAAAATCGCTGATCCATTGGTCCAGAATTTTTTACTGTTTTTTTTTCTGTTCATCATTACTAAAATTGGTTTGAACGGTTTGAATTTGTCATTTGAAGCCCATTTGATAGATTTTGAAGATCGGAAGCATATTGTTTATATTAGAGGTGCTACTTTTATCCGATTACCCGGATCCGATCCGGAACTGAACCGGATCCGACCCGGAACCGACCCGGATCCGGTTAATTTGGGTAGGGTATGGTTTAAAAAATATAACCGGTTAAATTATGGGTACGGTTACAAAATTAATAACTTAATATCCGATCCGGATCTGAACCGAAACTGATATTGTAATGGATAGGATATGGGTTTGATTTAGTTATCCGATCCATAACCGAACCCGACCCGATACCCATATCACCCGATAAAACATATATTAATAACTATAAAAATACAATTTTACATATAATCAAATCAACAACTATCATGCCAGTAATCACATTTGCATATTAATTTTTTGAATAAAATTTATTGCTTTGAATATATCCTTCAATATCTGCCTTATATATCATCCTCATAATCATGAAAATTTATTGCTTTGATTGATATGTCATTTGCAATAAATCTCATTGAAATCAAATATTTACCATAAATTTAATTTTCTAATTCAAACATATTAGTATTAATATTCCATTCATGGATTTTTTGAATCATAGAAAAGGAAATCACCATCTCCAATAGTTTACTTTCTAAAAATTATATATATTCTTCAATATTTTGATTTTCAAAAGTTATTTATCTCCAGCCTCTTGAATTCAAAAGCTATTAACAAAAAACAAAAAACTTTCGAATATTTTTTGTTACACCATGAGTACTCCAAACAATCAACAATCAAATCCTGAAAATACTACCCAAGTTCCACAAAATATCATTGAAGGCTCTTAATGAGAAAAAAAGAAAAACATCTGTAGTATGGGAGTTGTGACATATACCCGCTCCGGATCCGGAACCGCCCCATATCCGAACCGGACCCGATAATCCACAAACAAGTTATGGGTATCTATCTACCCGGAACCGAAAGACTGGACCCGAAATATCTACGGGTAGATAGGTATCCGGATCCGGATCCGACCCGATTTGGAACAAATAAGTATATGGATCGAAATTTGGACCCGAAAACTTTTAGGGTACGGGTCCAAATATAATAGTATCCGGACCCGACCCGACCCGATAGCACCTCTAGTTTATATACTAGAGGAAGTGTGTTAGCCGTACTCTCTCTTTATATATATATATATATATATATATATATAGAGAGAGAGAGAGAGAGAGAGAGAGAGATATATATATATATATATATATATATATATATATATATAGAGTTGGGCTATGGTGCATTGCAATGTATATAACCTCTTATACATTGGAATATAAATCGTTGGTTTTGACTTCAAAACAATCGATCCAAACTGTTCAATTTGATATCCATATTAAAATGTATTTGGAGATCAAATTTTATGTACGTATATATGTATTTGGAGATCAAATATATTTGGATATCCATATTAAAATGTATTACAATGTAAAAGATGACATATACATTGCAATGCACCATAGCCCAACTCTCTCTCTCTATATATATATGTACGTATATATGTATAACATATATATTTAGAGGAGGGATCTAGTTACCACAATTTTGAGTTACAACAAAGTTACCACAACCATTTTCTACATTTTCAAAGTCTAAATCGTCGATCCAAACCATTCAACATGATCTCCACAATAAAATGTGTTTCCAGATCAATTTTACATTTTTTTGAATTTTTTTAATATTTATTAAGTATTTTACAAAAACTAGTCAAATTCAGACCATTGAATTTTATACCCATCTTAATAAATAGTAAAAAAATTCAAAAAAAATGTAAAATTTGATCTGGAAGCGCATTTTATTGTGGAGATCATGTTGAATTGTTTGGATCGACGATTTGGATATTGAAAATGTAGAAAATGGTTGTGGTAACTTTGTTGTAACTCAAAATTATGGTAACTAGATCCCTCCTCATATATTTATATGTGTGTATATATACATGTACGTATATATGTATATACACACATTTACATAAATCCATACATACATACATGTATATATATACACGCTCATTGAAAGTACTGCATTTAATCAATTTTTCAAATTGTTTCATGGCAATGCAATGAATCAATAAAAAAATATTAAATAGACAAATTTTAAACATTGGATAAGGCCAATTTTATGCATGTAACCCATATTTGCATTTTAAGTGCCTATCAATTCAAGGTAGTGTGACAATTCTCAGTATCATACATTTTTTTCAATCGTAACCTAGATTTGAGTGATTAACACATGTCAAACAACATAGTACCAAACAAATTTGGACATATCGATCAACTCATGATTGATTTTCCTCTTTTCCATCTGATGGTGGTAGTCGAGATTTATATCTCATTATAGTTCCGGGTTATACTTCGATGGAAAATCAAGGTTGCACACGAGGGGGAAATCTCGACCTACCGCCGTCAGATGGAAGAAAATAGAAATGAAAAGAAAAGGAAGAGACAGGCGATTGAGGGCGATAGACTAAAATGAATTAAGTGTGGAGGCAGTTGAGGAGTGATCTCTTCAAGAAATTAATTATTAACAAGTGTTGGTCGAGAGGCATGAATGAGTCGTACACGGCTTATACTACAAAAATGTGTTTGGAAACTGTGCAAAAGAATACACCGGTTTTTTAGGAAAAACCGTGTACGAAGGAGTATAGTCGTACAAGGTTTCTTATTAATAAATTATGTACAAATATAGGTGTGTATGGTTCAGCTCATTTTCACGTGAACGCCCCCTCCTTATACAATCTGTTTATTTGGAATTATGTTGCATCTGTATTTGAAATGCCGTGTATGGTTACTTTTTTTGTAGTAGTGCTTGTTATTATATATATATATATATAGAGAGAGAGAGAGAGAGAGAGAGAGAGAGAGGGGTTGGCTAAGATCAAAGTGGTATGACCAAAGCTTTAGTGCTACCAATTAGTTTTTACGATTTTAAAGTTTAAATAGTTGATTTGAAGTGCTCAACGTATTCTCCATATTAAAATGTACTGGAAGACCAAATTTTACATTTTTTTGAATTTTTTTACTATTTTTTATGGATTTTTGAAAATCACTGGTTTTCATAATAAAAAAAAAAAATCTGAAAAACAGTGATTTTAAAAAATCCATAAAAAATAGTAAAAAATTTCAAAAAATGTAAAATTTGGTTTCGAATCACATTTTAATATGGAGAACACGTTGAGCACTTCAGATCGACTATTTGAACTTTGAAAATCGCAAAAACAATTTGGTAGTACCAAGGCCTTGGTTATACCACTTTGATCTTAGCTAACCTCTCTCTATATATATATAATTATAATGTATAAGTAGAGAGCATAATTATGATTGAAAAATGAATAAAATCGAAACCTAGACTTATATAGTGGCACAAGGTCAAAGCTCAACAAATTAAATAAAAAAACTCGCAAAATTTGGATGCAATTTGCAACCATGTGAAACACGTCTGTGAAACCTGAGGCTATAAATGTGGTACATAAGACCAGTATCCCACCACAGCAAACACATTCACAGAAAGAAAGAGTACTTCTTCCCACACTACCTGAATTCACTTTAGTAACATAACATTCAGTCAATGAAGCCCTTTTCCTCGAGCAATGGCACATCCAAGTTGGTACACAGTGCTAACGGGACTGAATATCAATCCCACGAAAGTCGAATGGCATATAGGGCCGTAAACGGCAGCCATATCGGCATTGGCTCACACGTACCATCCAACTCTGTCAAACAAGTTTGGGGTAACTCCACCGTCACAAATGAGCAGAGACAGGTTATCTCCACTAGCTACAATGGATCAGCATCCATCAAACTTGATGTCAATTCTCTTCTACGACTTATCGCAAACATCCTCCAGGTGAAACTTATTTACAATTCAATGTATGAATCTTAATTAAATTTATATAATTTATACCATGAAAATTAATTTAGGAAAATCAGCAAATATTGTGATATTACTATTGCCTGCCCTCTGTTTTAATATGGAATTTCTATTGCATATTAACTATTAATTTAAAATATAGTTACACTGAGACTAATGTAGATTTTAGTACAAATATTAATTGTGGCTTCATAGATACATAGTTAGATTTTGACAATAATTTAGTTATTGAAGGATAATTTAAGATATGTAAAAATTGGTAGAAAAAAAAAATCATAGTTTTAGATTTACAGTATAGGGAATTATCTTTAAACATCAACTAAGTAGAATGACTAATTATACTTTTCTCAATTTACAACTAACAAAGTGGACTATTATCTCTAAATATCAACTAACTAGGTTGAATAAAATACTTCTTTCAAGGTGAAGAAATGTCCGTTCAACTTGTCTTTTATAATATGGTTTTGCTAAAAACACCCATCACATGTCAATTACTTGAACATTTAGCAACTGGGCTTCTCTGCGGATGAGGTTTACACAATAAGAACTGTTTCCCTCTTTGGGCTTATGCTGATAATAATAGCTTCTTTGGTTGTAGATTGAAAAAAGACAGAGAGCAATCACAGTTTGCTCTGAACAGAAAACAACTACAATGATTCCTGGTCTGAGCCAACTCATCCACAAAGTTACTGACGAGGTGCTTATTAACATTGTTTAAAAAAAAATTGATTACTATCATTATTTTTTTCATGGTTATGAAACTTGCGTATCATGTATATTATTATTACTCTTTTCTTTAGTTTGTACTTCTTACCGAGGAAAAAATGATTGGATGCAGATATGGTGTGATTGTGCAGAAAAAGGTAATGCCCATCAAAGGGCAGATTCACTGCTGGATTTACTTTCCAACTACTCACCAGATGAAATGGTAGTTCTAGTGCTGGCGGCCTTTGCGATACGTTACGGAGATGTCAGGGTAACCATGAATCAGCATAATGAAAGTAACAATATCGTCAAATCGTTGGTGCATCTGAAACAACTCACCGGCACCCTCGAGGGCGAAAGCACCTTCAAAACTCAGATTGAAGATATCAAGGACACTGTAAACATTGTTCTTGATATTGTGGACTACATCACGGAACTCAAGGGCTTTCACACATGGGGCAACATTCTCTCTGAAATCAATATTGAAGACATTATATTTTTGATGTTTACTGCTGTAATCCACTGTGGTTTGACAGTCAGCGAATTCTATAGTGGGTAAGTTGTCTACAGAGTGAATTTTCTAGTACATTAATTTTTAAAATCAACCTGTATGAGTAGAATTGGGGTGTTATTAAGCACACCAATTATTAAAATCTATTGGAAGAACTTCAAATGACAATTCCAAACAGTTGAACCTGATCTCTACTTCATGAGTTATGCGTTTACATGAAATTTATAATTTTTTTTAATTTATTTAGTATAAAGTCAAACGGTAAAAAAAAATGTTTATAAGTTTAGTTTAATATGTTCATTGATATTTGACCGCTTGACTTTATACTAACTAAATTTGAAAATTTATAAACTTTATGTGTAAACCCATCACTTGTGAATTAGAGCAGTTTCAACTATTTGGAATCGTTGTTTGAAGTTAATCCGGTAGGTTTTGAAGTTGAAAAACACTCTAGTTCTACTTCAACTTGTACTATGCAGTAGTGTTTTGATATTATTTCATCAATTCGTTATCTAAATATGTTTGATAAATAGTTCAATCCATGGTTTTCTAAATGCAAAAATAAAAAAATAATTATTTCTTAATTATGCATTTCTACCTGTATTTTTTTTGGCTAAATTTTGAGATGCTAAGCTAACTTTGTGATACCCTCTTTTACTTTCCTTAATTTCAGGTACTCTTTAAGCCTCAACGAAAGGACAGACCAGAAGATTACTAAAAAGAAAATACAAGATTACCGCCAGGAATTGACTACGAAGATGACTATCTACCGTGAGCGTGAAGGTGTGTACTCCATAATGAAAACAAATTTACGTTGAATGCCAATTCACACTGGGGTTATTTAGCTTATTTATGATTTGCTTAGCGAGCTTCTTGTTTTAATTTTCTACACATAACAATTAACCGTGCACATATAGATATATATTGTATTTTGTCAGTATTAGGGTTTCCCTTAAAAGAAAGGGTAAGCATGTACTTTGACAGTTTGTCCCTTGAAACAATTTTCGTTTTACAATCTGATGCAAATATTCAAGTCCGCAAAAATATAAAATAAGAATTCTCTACCCATTATAATTTGAATTTGTAATTTTATCACCTTTAGAAAGATGCTATGCTGAAAGTGTAGTCATAAGTTCAAGAACATTAATTTAGACCTCATCACTTGGCATATCTAATTCTTATTTCGATGACTTCTATTTTCACAGATGAAATACAAGTAACATCAAACTATCAAGAACTCTTGCGTTTGCTACGATTTCCACCAGCAAAAACCATAGATATCCTTTGCTATTTCATCAGCTCCAGCATTGAGGGAAATATCCTCTACAACCCTGGACTAAAGGAACAAACCACATTACGTTCCCTCCAGGAAAGCAAAGTGCTGATCCTCTATTCTAGTTTTGCAACTGAGACCTTCCAAGAGGTGCTGTCATTACTCAAACGACTTTACAACAATACCAACACCAAAGATGGCTACAAAATCGTGTGGGTGCCGATTGATATTCCGAAGACCACCACCGTTGATGAGTACAGTGAGATCATCTCCCAAATGTCATATTGCTATACACTTACGTACGAGGCAGTACAGAAAGTGAATTTCGGCATGGTGCACTTGCTTAAAAAGGATTGGGGATTTACCGGGAAGCCAATGTTGGTGGTTCTGGATGAGAGGGGACGAGTGGTGCGTCAAAATGCACTGTTCATGCTCCACTTGTATGGTGATAAAGCATTCCCTTTCACCACGGAGCGTGAGAACCAGCTTCTCGAAAACAAATCCATAGGAATTCGATTACTGCTTCAAGGAATTGATACAACAATATCTCAATGGGTATGTATGTACTAAAATTTTCATTCAGATAATTATATTGTCAAGATGTTGAAACTACATTATCTCAGTTGTTATGATAAAAATAGTACAATATTTACCAGCTACTACCAGTTTGTCAAAATTGCATTGAAGAACCACATTTTCAAAATAATTACAGATAAAGAGCAAGGAGCAATACGTATGCCTGTACGGTGGGCCCGACATTGAATGGTGTGAAAGTATGGGTCGAAAACTTGAGACCTTCAAGGAGGAAGGAAAAATCAAGGTAGAGACAGCATACGTTGGAAGGAACAGTCACCACAAGGAAAAAGTGGAAAAAATACTGACGTCTTTCAGAGAGGCTAATTTCGGGTACAGTATGGAGTACTCGAACTCAACAGTGTTCTGGGAGCGTCTACAGAAATTCATGTTGCATTTCAGTACACACGATTCCAGCGATGTCTCGGAACGGTTCCTCTCATGGGCATCTCCCTTGCTTACCTTGGACGAAAGCAAGGTTTCCTGGGTTGCTATCGGCAATTCCTACAATGTTCAAGTCTTCACAGGCAGCGTTTTCCTCAGTGGTCTGGATTTAATATTACAGCAATTTAACGAGTGGGAAAGTAAAGTCACCACTGATAACTTCCTTGAAGAGCTAAGTCGGTGGATGAATGAATCTAAGAAAAATCAGAGGAACAAGAAACACTGCCACAAACTCGAGATTGCCGGAAGTCCGGCATTAATCAGGGGTGACAAGCACTGCCCGACTTGTAACGAGCCAATGCAGATGATGGTGTTGTACAAATGCTGCACTACGGAAAACTCAATTTAAAGCCAATATATTTAATTAACGCTAGTGTGTGATCAATAAACTCGGTAATAGTGAATGAGTATTACCTGAGTACGTGTCTTAATTCCTTTCTGAACTCAAAACTCTTTGTTGTACCTTGTACGCCCCAATTTATTTATCATTTAGACTTTTGTTTCACCATGTTTACATTTCTGATTGTTTTTTTCCTATCACGCTTGGCGATTATAAACTGATATTTTTGTTCTCTGTTTTTCTGGCACACAATTTCACTATTAAAATATCTGAAGGGGTTGCACCTACGGCTTACCCCCGTGGACTTTAATGACACCACATTTTTTATGCATCTCAATTCCATTCGATGCTTGGCTCCCTCCCAATAAAATGAGGGACATCTCAACTCTTCTCCTGCTTCATTCTGATCCAGAATGGAGGGAGCTATGGACACCTCGGCTATCTCTATCAGTTTTAGCTAATCAATCTATAAGACTATAACTCTCTTGTTTCTGCAATACATCACAATTTTAAAACTGGCTTGATAAATAGTAAAAAAGTTCCAAAAAATGTAAAATTTGGTCTCCAAGCATATTTTATTATAAATTGAATGTTGAACGGTTTGGATCGACCGTTTGGACTTTAAAAATGTAAAAACTGAAACTTTTGTTCCACGGCTCTTAAACAAACGTTTTGATATATATATATATATATATATATATATATATTCTTAATTTTTTATGATTTCAAATTGATGATTCATAAAGCTGGATGTAGCTAAAATTGTCTCAACTGAAATAAGTCATGACCTATATAATATTTTTTCGCAAATGTAACATTAATAATATGAAAGACAGTGTTGTTTTTATTTTTAGTCCTTTTTTATTTGCACTCTTTGCATGTCCAAAAAACCTTTCATATTTGACTTTCAAATATTTTGAAACAATTTCGCCAACTGAGATTTGAAATAGTAACCTTGTTTTTTCTAAAAAACTTGTCTCAATGACTTGAACTACTTATAGTTGTTTTCTCTTTATTTAGTATTATAAATTAAAGATGTACACCTCCAAAAGATTCAGTACACACATCAACTAATTAATTCTGAAATGAGGAGGAGCACAATTTGATCATTATGTTTCTAATTGTCACTATTAACTAAGAAAACGGGCCTTTGTATTTAATTTATTTTGTTTATTGAAAATAAACAAATTGGGTTTTGTACCCATATGGACTAGGCCTGTCAGATGAAAACTTAGTAACTTACCCTAGGCCCAATTAATAGTATGACTTGATAATCCATTAATTGATGATTATGCATAGCAAATGAGGCATGGTGAGTGCAAGTTCCAAACTTTATTGGGCTTTCAATTAAAATTATATAATCCGAGCATTAAAGGTCTCCAATCTCTGTACTGTATAAGCAAGATTTCACATTTTTTTTTGGTAATCCTAAATTTCAGTTTGCTAGCTGACCAAAAAGGATTGTACTACAAATTAATATTGCTAACAACTCTGAACAAGTTTTGGTCAGAAAAAAATTAATTATTGGAAGAATTAATTTTCATATAATAGCATCATGAAAAAAGAAAAATTTATTGTCGTCTTTGGGGTTTAAAATGTTCGCCCTATTTTTTATTTTTTAAAGGCAATATATAACTTTAACAATGGGCTTTTTGTTGATGTTCGTTGGGTATAAAATAGTTGATAGTCTCGGCCGGTATTTTTTTGAGTAAAGATTGGAGGGTCAAGCCATTTAACTATTTAATAGTTTTGTTATTACAACAAAAGATTTTCTTAATTTGAGTTTCAAACTCATGACCTCTCACATAGAGACTATGTGACTTTGCCACCAGACCAATTAGTAGAGAGACGAGTGTGAGTTCCATTTCTTTTTGTTTTGGGTGCTGGAACCTAGACTAGTGAAAAAAAATTATATTCTATTACACTATCTCTGTTGATCGACACCCCAAACATACTACACGATAGGATCATGCGCTTGTGATATGAACGTAAATATAAATTAGAATTTATAAATCTTTAAAAGTAGTAGTTTAATTTGGACTCATCATTACACAAATTATTGTTTCTTCCAACGTATAGGGTGAGACGTGAAATTATACTTCACTACAAAAGACAGGCACTTTTCGCGAGGATAAAAAGTGACTTTTCGCGAAGGAGTACCGTCATAAACGTGCTTTTTTCTATTTGCGACAGTACTTTTCGCGACGAAGTCCCGTCGCAAAAAGTGCCTACTTTGTTTCGGTGCAGTATAGTGAAAGTGAGGGCTTTGAAATAGGAAAGAGGGTCGGTCATGTGAGAGAAGAAAGAGGAGAAATTGAAAGTTGAAAGAAGAAGGCGGCTAGGCGAAAGGCAGGACTTAGGAATTGATAGAGAAGGGACTTGAAAAAATCAGTGAGAGAAGCGAATTTGATGAAAAATAGGAGGGAACACGAAAAAAATTGGAGGGACGTGAAAAATTGGATTTAGGTTTGGTGCGGCTGAGAGGGAAATGAAAATATCTTACAAGAGAGTGAAAATGAGTAGGCGTCTAAATTCTCTCTGGATGCAATGGGGAACAAAAAATTTGATAAGTACGGATTTTAACAGAGCAATTTTAACTGAAAGCAGTGTCTTAAATATATTGGATGCTAATTAAATTAGATAGGTCATGTGTTGCATAAAATTAGAACTTCTCTGTTAACAAAGATGCCTCAAATGAAAACATCAGGACCATTCATTACTTATCGGACAGCTTGGAGCTTAATCTTTGCCGACTGTTCATTTCCACGCGAGCAAACGACGGTCGATCTGTAATGAAATGATTCCAAATTTGTTTTGAAATGATCATGAGAAAAAATTAAACACAATAAACATAAAAGTTATGAAACTTTGTTGTGTTAGAGCATCGATCCGACGTGAAGTGTTTATATTCCTTCGATGTTTCGATATTTCCTCGACTGGATGAATAAGTAAATATAAATAAAATTTCATCAAACTTTGATGCAAGAGACTAAATTCAGTGCTCTATAATTTCAATGGTTCTCATTAAGCAGTGGTCGATATTTTTCTGCACGCCTTCATTAACTCACAAAGCTAGAGTTTACGTTTCAAGTTCATGAACTCTAGTTTTGTGAGTTAATGAAGGCGTGCAGAAATACGTCATCCGCTGGTTGATCAAAACCGTTCAAATCAAAGAGAATTACATTCATTTAATTGTAGCAAAGTTTGGTGAAAATTTATTTTTATTTACCTATCCATCGAGTTGACGGAATATTGAAACATCGAAGGGTTATAAACATTTCATGTTGGATCAAAGCTTAGACATAATGAAAATTCAAAAATTTGATATTGGTTATGCTTAATATTTTCCCTTGATCATTTAAAAATAAGTTTGGAACAATTTCATTACAGATCGACCGTTGATGGATAACGTAAAAATGAACGGTCCGCAATTATTGACTCAATTTTAATAGGCAAAAAACGATGAAATTCTATAAAATTGACATTTATAAATATGATTTACTCATAGAAGATGTAAAAAAATAGAAAATGTTTGTTTTGAATTTTTTTCATATTATTTGCTGTACAATTATCACCTAATTTATACATTTGCAAATCAGAACCGTCCGATGGGTGATGAAGAGTCATGATTTCAAAAGAGAGGTCTCCATTTTAGAAGCTGTGGGTAGGAGTCAATATTCTCTACGGTAACATAATATTTTTGTTTAGATCCGCTCTAGTTAAATTGCAATTGATTCTTCAATATGCATGCGAAATCCGATCAGACGGCCCTGATCTAAAATGGAGAAATTATGTTACCTCTGGTGATATGAATTCTTGGGTAGGAATGTGAATGCCATACAGAGAGAGTTCTTCCTACCTGAGGACTTGGTGCTTTGTTTCAAAACCAAATAGAAACCCTCTCTCTCAACTCTCTAAGCAAACACAACCGGAGCCCTTCTCCAACACCAACCCCGATCGTTTCTTCTCCACCGCTCTCTGTCCCGATCCCAGCCCACCCTGTCAAGTCCCGTCGAAAACTTGCAAGGTCAGATTCATGAAAGGAAGAGACGTTTGCCTCCTTTCTAGTAACTCTCACACATATCATTCTTCTTCTCTTCTTTTAGGTGGATTCATAATTTATGTTCTAAAATTTGTTTGAATAATAAGCGAAGGTTCTTTTGTATCAATTGGTCTGACAAAATTAGTTCCATTTTTGAAGATCTACTATGATTATCGGGTCCAATTCTCAAAATTAGTTCCTTGTTGTACATTTTTTTAGTTTTTTAAGTTGTATACCGGTGTTTGATCATGTGCACTCAAGGTGTTCGATGAATGACATAAGTGCACAAGCTTTTAGTAAACTGATAGTTTTCTATTAAAGACATAAGAAGCAATCTGCTACCTGTTTATCTAACCTGTTTATAATTTACTTGTTTATAATCTGCTACCTGTTTATCTAACCTGTTTATATTCTACTTGTCTATAATCTGCTACCTGTTTAAATCCTTTGCCCTTTCTGATTTCTTTTGTTGAGCTTAATTTATTACAAAAGGGGTCTTAAGAGAAATTGTTGAAATAGCTGCAACCAAGTTTTTTTATTTAATATTATTTTTCTTCTCTTGAAATAGATGCAAGCAACACACCTGAGAAGAAAAATAAAATATGCAAGCCTCTTTTTGATGCCTTGCAATTCAAAAAATTCTAAGGAAAAAATCTGGTAAGTTTATTACATAATTGGAAATTTTAATAGTGGACCAAAATGATACAGGTATTGTGATCTCTCTACTTCTCTATTTGCTTACAACTAAAGCAATGATTTTGGACACTGATTTTGGGTTAAAAGGTTGATCGGTCAAAGTTATGAAAAAATTTGGCCTAAACTACATTTCCTCTATGGTACTTTCCTTCTTACATTAGCTTGAATTTTAATGCAATTAAATATGCTAGCAGTACATGTATCCTTTTGCTTATTGTTTCTTGATACAGACCAACACATATATACTGCTCAAAATCTGATTTGTTATGATAAAGTTTTATGGTCGTAGAAAATTAAGCACTCACAAAACTAAAGATATTTTTCCAATGAACTTCTCTTTTGTAGCAACAAAACTTTGATCACAACCTTGTCAGCACTAGTATTATTCCCTCTCTCGTGTCTTCAATTGATACCAAAAAGGTGCCAAACCCACTATTTGATCTGGCCGGCATCATGTATGGACAATTTGAAGTGCCCTTTTGGAAGTTCTTCATTGCAATTTTGATTGGTAAATCACTCATAAAAGCTTACATCCAGGTTTTTATATTTGTCATAGTTCTTTCCTTTGATCTATAATTAAGTGGTAGCATTTGATCATCTCTTTATCAATTTGTTAGTGCTTTAACAAGTTGAGGTTCTTCGTTCAGTAACTCTTAGATCTGGCTTCTGATATGACTTCAACAAAGTTTGCAATTATGACAAGTCTCCAACTTAGCCTTTCCACACTTTTTGTTGTTAATTATATGTCTTTATTCAGAAAAATCACTCATGCTCATATAAAATGAGAAGTATCATATAAACTGTACAGGCATAGGAAAAGGAAATTACCATCAGAAGAAAAAACACTGATTAATAGTAATAAAAAAAACCTTTCTATCAAAACTTCAAAATTAGTTATTTCCCCATCTAAATATAACTATATTATAAATATACCCTTTTCTAAATTAAATCAATTGATTAATAGTAATAAAAAAAATAAAAAGACAATTATGCCCTTACATTTAAACCTATATGAGCCATGCTACTATTGAATTGAAATGAGTTTGAGATGCTGATGAAAATGAGAGGAATTCCACCAGTGAGGGATTCTCACAATCAAAGAATTTCAAAAGTGATTCTCACCACCAAATTAAAGTCGATGAATTTTCATGCATACTCGTGGAGCTTGCACCTAACTAAAAAAGTTTTCATCTCTCAGGAAAAGAGTCTGGGACAACATAAAGTACTAAAGTTGGATTGAATGTGTATTGAAACTGGATGGGATTGATAACATTGGGTAGAGGGGATGAGGTTGTGACATAAGAGGTTGGAGAATCAACCATGATCTAGGTTTGAATCGCCGAGAGGAACAACTCGCAAGTGTAAGTCGATTTGCCGATTGCCGATTTCTTTGTTTTTTTTGTTGGTTTTTCTTGGTTTACGGTAATGGATGGATACTGGTAAGAGAAGATCGGGTACTGGTATGAATGTGTGGTTTTCTTTTTGTTTGCTTTGGTTTATTGGTATGAAAATGAGGTGAGGATCAGCTCAAATGTTGATTTGGTAATATTTGATGTAAAATGACATTACAATCAAAACATAACACGCATAAATCATGAATACAAGAGGAGTAAGCATTTTTACTCTCACTAATCAAGCAACTCACTCTGTGATTTTTAAAAATGACAGGGTCTATTATGTAAATTTTATTACGCAACTTCTCAGGACTTGATGTCAGACTTTAGTTCTGTTATATTTCAGTTTTGATATTGTTTGGTTAAATCTTGTTCTATGTCATGTTTTCATTAAACTAACTCTAGTGCATGCATACAAGGTCAATAGTGTTCATAGTAATCAAATGAAAATTAATTAAAGAATGTCTCCCATCCGATTCTGGTATTGAACATTGCGCATAGTAAAACATGAAAGGAACTGATAAATCGATACTGATTACAAGACATAAAATGAAATTAACTATATAAAGGAATTAGCATGATTATAATACCATAAACTCAAAAAATTAAAAGTATATCAGGTCCATGCTAAGTTTTCTAAATGAAAGAGACTAAAACCGGTACTAAAGGACGATTACCGATATTGGCATGGACCTTGGGCGATTTTGCTCAAATTGAGCTCAAAATATTAGAGTTAAATTGCAGAATTGCGGAATTGCTCAAATTGTATATTTATGTTTTTTTCTCTTTAAAACATTTTTTCCATTCTTCAGTAAAATTTCCCTTCTTTTAGGCATAAATTTGGATTAATGCTTCTTGTTTGCCAACTAATATTACTTCCCCTTTATATCTTTTTTTAAGCACACGGGACTGTTTTGATGAATGTTATGGATGAGAGAGAGCAAATGAAGAAGTAGAGGAAGTAGCATATGAATAATGAAGATTTTGTTATAAACTAGTCATATATGTTATGAACAGCTTTTTCTTAATGGTATAGCTATAAATATGACTTTATTGTAATATCAAACAAAATAATATGAATAGTTATGTTGATTTTAATATATGGCTTTTATTTTATGTTTAATGTGAACTTTGGAAATAAATGTTATGAATTAAATGATCTTTTTTATACACTGTTATAATTTGTATTGCTATGATTTATAATTATATTCACTATTCAAAAGGAGATAAAATATACAAAAATATCTATCCAGTAATTCAAAACTATTTGCATGGGCATGGGATCAAGTATTTGCATGGACCTTTAATAAAATATACTATTTGGCTACTTTAGACTTATTACATGGGCATGGGATCAAGTATTTGCATGGACCTTCAATAAAATATTCTATTTGGCTGATTTGGTGGGGGCTGGCTCTCTCAATATTAGTTGTGTTGGCCAATATGAGACAATTGCATAGATAAGCAGCAAGTAGTTGCATGGGTTATGTTTTGTAAGGAACAACCCATGCAGAAAGGTAAACGAAACCAGCAATCCAAATTCTTTTGCATGGGCCCTTAACACCCATGCAACTATGTTTATTACTCTTGCAATAAGTGAAAATTCTAATGGTGTGTATAACTTTCGGTAAATTTAATAATTTTTCTGAAATTATTTTTAGATTTATTTACAAAATTTGAAAATTTAAGAGGTTAATTTTGTAATAATACAAAACTAAAAAAAATAAACAAATTAGAAAGAGGCCAACATGGCAATCTGGACACGCGGCACCATGCCTGTGCCCATCCCATTTCCCACTTTAATTTTCCCGTAACACTATTTATCACTTTTCTCTCATTTTTACCATCATGTAAAATCAGGAAAAAAATGAGAAAAACCGAAAAAAAAAAATGAAGACGAGAAAGAATTGCAAACAATAATTATAAACGTCCCTATTGAGTTAATTATTGGGTTGCTCAGATTTGATGTAACTTCCTAACAAGAAGCTGGTCCCTAAGTATTGTATTTTATTGCATTGTATTTGTCGTCAACATCTTCTCCTTTTGTTATATTCTTTGAGAGAGAACTAGAAAATTGAGATATGAGAGCTAGATGAATTGATGTCATATAATTTCATTTTATAAACAGAGCAAATAGTAATATTTTTTGTAAATAATAAAAAATTTAAAGGACAAAAATAAAAATATTTGTAAAAATATTTTTCAAACTAAAAAATATTATAATTATAGAACCTTTTATATAGTGTTCATTCGAAATACTTCCAAAAACTTTGTCATAACATCGCTAATTTTTTTTTTTTTTTATGAAGAAAGGCTAAACAACATTTTAACCTACACAAACTTTATATGCACTCGATTTAATTAATATAAACAACATATATATAATCTTAATTTTTTAGGTTTGCACTAGTTTTAATGATTTCAAATTTATGTATTATAGAGGCTGGATGTAGCTCAAATTTCCTTAACTTAAATATGTCATATGAATATATATAATATTATTTTGGAAAATTAATGTAACAATAATGATAGTAAAGACAGTTTTGTTTTCTTTTGTCCTTTTCTGTTTTGCACTCTTGCATGTCCAAAAAACCTTTCATATTTGATATTCAAATATTTTGAAACAATTTCGGCCAACTGAGATTTGAAATAGTAACGTTGTTTTTTCTAAAGTTTTTGTCTAAATCACTTGACCTACTTATAGTTGATTTCTCTTTATTTAGTATTATAAATTACAGATGTACACCTCCAAAAAGTTTAGAAACAATGTGTAAAGGGAGGAGACGCTCGCGCAAAAATGAGCTCAACCATACACACACGGTCATTTAAAACACAACCATTAATTTACGCAAGGAACATATATTTATGCACAGATTTTAAATAAGAAACCATGTACGTGATTAGCCGATGTTACACGGCTTTCATGGAATTTACCGTGTATAATTATGCTCAATCTCCAATTCCAAACATTGGTTTTGTATTTGAAAATGGTGTATGATTCATTCGCGCTTTCGATCTCAACCAACCCTGCTCAAAATTAATTTCTTGAAGTGACACCCCCTCGCTATGCGCGATCTTCACCTAACCCTTCAACCCAATTTAAGTCTTGCCTCTTCATTCAAAGTACTAGAGGTTTGATCCCACGGTATATGTATGTTGATTGTTGAATATTGAATGTTGTTTTTTGTGTGTTGGCATGTTGAATATTGAATATTGTTTGTTGTAAATATTTCTTAAATTATTGATGTATAATATTGTTTGTTTGATGGCTAGCTAATATGGATGCTAGCCAATTATAAATGAAATTTAAAAAAAAAATAGAAATCATGCACTGTTCTTTAAACAAGTCGTGTACAAGGATTAACATACACGGTTTGTATTTACCAGCCATGTATGGTTTACAAAAATCATACATGGATCCCTTGATGAAAACGTATATATTGCCCTTCTTATTATACACGGTAACTACGACCGTCTATAAATCACCTGTTTTTTGTAGATTTGACACGGTTCCCTTGTATGTTAATTATATATAGACACAGATCTCCAACCGTATATATCGACCTTTTCATACACTATGCATGTGAACACGGTTGCAAATCCGAGTATCATTAGCTTTTTTAACCTTGTATAGTCACGTTTTCTGTAGTAGTGAGGCACTGAATTTCAATCCCCCAACTGAAATTGTGTCATATTTATTTGTAATTATGTCGATACCAGAAAAAGTACGGACTCACTTTTCTATGAGAAAACTACTTCTACCCGTAAACCTGTAAGGAGAGCAAGCTGACACCAATAATTGTCCCTTTGCAATAATGTTGAACTAGCCTCCTCTTGTATTGAGTGTTGACTCCAAGTTTTCTTGATACGAAGTCTAGAATAGACATGTCCTCCTCTCATTAACAGACCAACCGTCTTAACAAGGGCAAATGTTAATTAAAATATTTGTCCTGACAGTCAGGCAAGACTTAATTAAAATAGGAGAGGAGGGTAGTTCAACATCATTAATTCCAAAGGGACCACAATCTAGTTCCAGCACATTCTCCAGAACCACATACTAAAAGCAGTAGAAAGTAAGCAAAAATATATAATGAATGAAATTTAGTTCCAGAACCACATTCTCCAAAATCTAGTTAAGAAAAAATGTAGAATTTTTATTTTCTTATGCATGAAGATTATGTATGCACAATAATTAGAAGAGAGCTGGTGAAGGTCATGTTCCAGCTCCAACGTTATGGAGGAGGCCAACAGAACCAGATATCGGCAATGGAATAAATATAGATTAAATTGACTCCAAGTCTTCTTGATACCAAGTCTAGTACAAACATGTCCTGTCAACCAGTCTTATCATTAAAACGTGGCTGACAAGGACAAATGTTATAACTTCATAATAAAAACGCACATATATGCTGTGTATTGGCTGATGAGGACAAATATTACATATTGGCCCATGTATTATTTATTGATTGCAATAAGATATTAGTAGAAGATAGATCATATATATATGTTAACTGTATCCAGATTTCGTAGTATATATTTCATTTTCAGAGCAAAATAAGTTTAATATTAGATATACTTCTAGGTTTTATTGATATCTTTTTTTGAAATGCAAAAATACAAGTAATATCAAATTTTGCATATAAGCTCGCATATTTTTTTATTGGTTGCAGTAAATCATTTGTATAGGATAGCGGAAATATTTAAGGCGTGTCTTTAAACCTCACTATACATATCAAGTTGGATTTAAATTATTTTCTAAATATTCATCTCATCTATACAAGCAGAATGAGTCCAACATTGACTAAATTTTGAGATGATGTGCATAGTTTATTTGTAATGTTTTTCTTTTTACACCAGATCATTATACAATAATTTTGCAGAACAAATATATAATTGTATATAAAAAATTGTTAAATTAACTGAAAAATAAAGAGAACACAAGACTCCCAAAAAATCTCCCTTCCCACCCGATTTTATTTCTCTGTTTTTCTTGTATGAAATTACACGGCTTCTTCATGCCTATTTATCAATTCAGAAATATTTTGTAAATCATGCTAAACATGGAAACTAATCCTTAGAATTTACAAGTAATTAGAAAATTATCTATTTCCTATTTCACTAGATGCATATACCTTTGAATATCTTCTTTCCTCCTTTTGATTAGATACAGATCTGTTTCGGCTTGGTCCCCAAGTTGTTAGGATCCGAGTGTAATCTTAACAAAAATTATTGTGGATACGGGTTTTCTGAAAATAGCAAGTAAAAGTTAGATATAGGAATTCTAAAATATTTATATGTATGCACATGCAATTGCTTTCATAATTAAGAAATACAAACTATATAACACAAGCAAAAACTGTACACATAACTTTGCTTGGTTGACTAATATATATATATATATATATATATATATATATATATTTAAAGGAATTGAATATATATCTAACTATAGGATTCATTTTTAATATGTGTAGATTATTCTAACAAATAAAAATAAAATGTGAACTTTTTGCTGGTCCTGCATATAAACTTTGTAAATATTATTAAATTAGATCAAACTATTTAATATTGCTTGTTAAGTGATCTAAAAGTTTGTCGCATGTAAAAATATAATATAATTTTAATTTTTTTAGATTACAGATTTTGTTGTTTAAAATCAACGATAAAATTTCAACATATGAAGGCGTGGATCAAAATATTTTCTAAGATTTGTGTATTCTGAAATTTCAACATATTATGAAATTTACTTGACTTAATTAAGATTGTTTTATAGAAATTATTATTACACGAGGGGGAAATCTCAACCTACTGCCACCAGATGGAAGAAAAGAAAAATGAAGAGAAAATGAAGAGAAGCGATCTAGGGCGATAGACTGAAATAAATTAAGTGTGGAGGCAGTTGAGGAGCGATCTCTTCAAGAAATTAATTATTAACAAGTGTTGGTTGAGAGGCACAAATGAATCGTACACGGCTTCTACAACAAAACTGTGTTTGGAAACTGTGCAAAAGAATACACTGGTTTTTTTAGGGAAAACCGTGTATGAAGGAGTACAGTCGTACAATGTTTCTTATTAATAAATTATGTACCAATATAGGTGCGTATGGTTGAGCTCATTTTCATGCGAGTGCCCCCTCCTTATACAATCTGTTTATTTGAAATTATGTTGCATCTGTATTTGAAATGCCGTGTATGGTTAATTTTTTTGTAGTAGTGCTTGTTATATATATATATATATAATTATAATGTACAAGTAGAGAGCATAATTATGATTGAAAAATGAATAAAATCGAAACCTAGACTAATATGGTGGCACAAGGTCAAAGCTCAACAAATTAAATAAAAAAACTCGCAAAATTTGGATGCAATTTGCAACCATGTGAAACACGTCTGTGAAGCTTGAGGCTATAAATGTGGTACATAAGACCACTATCCCACCACAGCAAACACACATTCACAGAAAGAAAGAGTACTTCTTCCCACACTACCTGAATTCACTTTAGTAACATAACATTCAGTCAATGAAGCCCTTTTCCTCGAGCAATGGCACATCCAAGTTGGTATACAGTGCTAACGGGACTGAATATCAATCCCACGAAAGTCGAATGGCATATAGGGCCGTAAACGGCAGCCATATCGGCATTGGCTCACACGTACCATCCAACTCTGTCAAACAAGTTTGGGGTAACTCCACCGTCACAAATGAGCAGAGACAGGTTATCTCCACTAGCTACAATGGATCAGCATCCATCAAACTTGATGTCAATTCTCTTCTACAACTTATCGCAAACATCCTCCAGGTGAAACTTATTTACAATTCAATGTATGAATCTTAATTAAATTTATATAATTTATACCATGAAAATTAATTTAGGAAAATCAGCAAATATTATGATATTACTATTGCCTGCCCTCTGTTTTAATATGGAATTTCTATTGCATATTAACTATTAATTTAAAATATAGTTACACTGAGACTAATGTAGATTTTAGTACAAATATTAATTGTGGCTTCATAGATACATAGTTAGATTTTGACAATAATTTAGTTATTGAAGGATAATTTAAGATATTTAAAAATTGGTAGAAAAAAAAAAATCATAGTTTTAGATTTACAGTATAGGGAATTATCTTTAAACATCAACTAAGTAGAATGACTAATTATACTTTTCTCAATTTACAACTAACAAAGTGGACTATTATCTCTAAATATCAACTAACTAGGTTGAATAAAATACTTCTTTCAAGGTGAAGAAATGTCCGTTCAACTTGTCTTTTATAATATGGTTTTGCTAAAAACACCCATCACATGTCAATTACTTGAACATTTAGCAACTGGGCTTCTCTGCGGATGAGGTTTACACAATAAGAACTGTTTCCCTCTTTGGGCTTATGCTGATAATAATAGCTTCTTTGGTTGTAGGTTGAAAGAAGACAGAGAGCAATCACAGTTTGCTCTGAACAGAAAACAACTACAATGATTCCTGGTCTGAGCCAACTCATCCACAAAGTTACTGACGAGGTGCTTATTAACATTGTTTAAAAAAAAATTGATTACTATCATTATTTTTTTCATGGTTATGGAACTTGCGTATCATGTATATTATTATTACTCTTTTCTTTAGTTTGTACTTCTTACCGAGGAAAAAATGATTGGATGCAGATATGGTGTGATTGTGCAGAAAAAGGTAATGCCCATCAAAGGGCAGATTCACTGCTGGATTTACTTTCCAACTACTCACCAGATGAAATGGTAGTTCTAGTGCTGGCGGCCTTTGCGATACGTTACGGAGATGTCAGGGTAACCATGAATCAGCATAATGAAAGTAACAATATCGTCAAATCGTTGGTGCATCTGAAACAACTCACCGGCACCCTCGAGGGCGAAAGCACCTTCAAACCTCAGATTGAAGATATCAAGGACACTGTAAACATTGTTCTTGATATTGTGGACTACATCACGGAACTCAAGGGCTTTCACAACTGGGACAACATTCTCTCTGAAATCAATATTGAAGAGATTATAGTTTTGATGGTTACTGCTGTAATCCACTGTGGTTTTACAGTCAGCGAATTCTATAGTGGGTAAGTTGTCTACAGAGTGAATTTTCTAGTACATTAATTTTTAAAATTAACCTGTATGAGTAGAATTGGAGTGTTATTAAGCACACCAATTATTAAAATCTATTGGAATAACTTCAAATGACAATTCCAAACAGTTGAACCTGAACTCTACTTCATGAGTTATGCGTTTACATGAAATTTATAATTTCTTTTAATTGATTTAGTATAAAGTCAAACGGTAAACAAAAAATGTTTATAAGTTTAGTTTAATATGTTCATTGATATTTGACCTCTTGACATTATACTAGCTAAATTTGAAAATTTATAAACTTTATGTGTAAACCCATCACTTGTGAATTAGAGCAGTTTCAACTATTTGGAATCGTTGTTTGAAGTTAATCCGGTAGGTTTTGAAGTTGAAAAACACTCTAGTTCTACTTCAACTTGTACTATGCAGTAGTGTTTTTATATTATTTCATCAATTCGTTATCTAAATATGTTTGATAAATAGTTCAATCCATGGTTTTCTAAATGCAAACGTAAAAAAATAATTATTTCTTAATTATGCATTTCTACCTGTATTTTTTTTGGCTAAATTTTGAGATGCTAAGCTAACTTTGTGATACCCTCTTTTACTTTCCTTAATTTCAGGTACTCTTTAAGCCTCAACGAAAGAACAGACCGGATGATTACTAGAAAGAAAATACAAGATTACCGCCAGGAATTGACTACGAACATTACTATCTACCGTGAGCGTGAAGGTGTGTGCTCCATAATGAAAAAAAATTTACGTTGAATGCCAATTCACACTGGGGTTATTTGTTAGGTTATTTATGATTTGCTTAGCGAGCTTCCTGTTTTCATTTGGCATATCTAATTCTTATTTCGATGACTTCTATTTTCACAGCTGAAATACAAGTAACATCAAACTATCAAGAACTCTTCCGTTTGCTACGATTTCCACCAACAAAAAACATAGATATCCTTTGCTATTTCATCAGCTCCAGCATTGACGGAAATATCCTCTACAACCCTGGACTAAAGGAACAAACCACATTACGTTCCTTCCAGGAAAGCAAAGTGCTGATCCTCTATTCTAGTTTTGCAACTGAGACCTTCCAAGAGGAGCTGTCAGTACTCCAACAACTATACAACAATACCAACACCAAATTTGGCTGCAAAATTGTGTGGGTGCCGATTGATATTCCGAAGACCACCACCGATGATGAGTACAGTAAGATCATCTCCCAAATGTCATATTGCTATACACTTACGTACGAGGCAGTACAGCAAGTGAATTTGGGCTTGGTGCACTTGCTTAAAAAGGATTGGGGATTTACCGGGAAGCCAATGTTGGTGGTTCTCGATGAGAGGGGACGAGTGGTGTGTCAAAACGCACTGCTCATGCTCCACTTGTATGGTCATGAAGCATTCCCTTTCACTACGGAGCCGTGAGAACCAGCTTCTCGAAAACAAATCCATAGGAATTCATCCATTACTGCTTCAAGACGTCGTTGATACAACAATATCTCAATGGGTACGTATATACTAAAATTTTCATTCAGATAATTATATTGTCAAGATGTTGAAACTACATTATCTCAGTTGTTATGATAACAATATTACAATATTTACCAACTACTACCAGTTTGTCAAAATTGCATTGACGAACCACATTTTCAAAATAATTACAGATAAAGAGCAAGCAATACGTATGCCTGTACGGTGGGCCCGACATCAAATGGTGTGAAATTATAGGTAAAAAACTTAAGACCTTCAAGGAGGAAGGAAAAATCAAGGTAGAGACAGCATACATTGGAAGGAACAGTCACCACAAGGAAAAAGTGGAAGAAAGACTGACTGTCTTTCAGAGAGGCTAATTTGGGGTACAGTATGGAGTACTCGGACTCAACAGTGTTCTGGGAGCGTCTACAGAAATTCATGTTGCATTTCAGTACACACCATTCCAGAGATGTCTCGAAAGGGTTCCTCTCATGGGCATCTCCCTTGCTTACCTTGGACAAAAGCAAGGTTTCCTGGGTTGCTATCGGCGATGCCTACAATGTTCAAGTCTTCACAGGCAGCGTTTTCCTCAGTGGTCTGGATTTAATATTAATGAAATTTAACAAGTGGAATAGTGAAGTCACAACTGATAACTTCCTTGAAGACCTAAGTCGGTGGATGAATGAATCTAAGAAAAATCAGAGGAACGAGAAACACTGCCACAAACTCGAGATTGCCGGAAGTCCGGCATTAATCAGGGGTGACAAGCACTGCCCGACTTGTAACGAGCCAATGCAGATGATGGTGTTGTACAAATGCTGCACTACGGAAAACTCAATTTAAAGCCAATATATTTAAATAACGCTAGTGTGTGATCAATAAACTCGGTAATAGTGAATGAGTATTACCTGAGTACGTGTCTTAATTCCTTTCTGAACTCAAAACTCTTTGTTGTACCTTGTACGCCCCAATTTATTTATCATTTAGACTTTTGTTTCACCATGTTTACATTTCTGATTGTTTTTTTCCTATCACGCTTGGCGATTATAAACTGATATTTTTGTTCTCTGTTTTTCTGGCACACAATTTCACTGTTAAAATATCTAAAGGGGTCGCTGATACCACTTTAGTTGTCACACCCCGACAACGGGCCGACAACCCGCCGCGCTCATCAGCGCAAGGCGATTTCTATCATTTTACAAAATGACATATATCATATACATTACCAATGACATAACTTACTTTTCTTCGTTGCAAGTCCCGCAGTCTTCTAGTTCGAAATCATATTTCCTTGTCTCGTGTTTTGTACCTGGAACCCACAAAGTGGAAAGATGAGAGATTGAAAATCTCCCAGTGCGGTATTCAGTTCCAGTCGAGTTATCCTTAGAAACAACCAACATAAACCAAACAACACACAGAGTTCAAATATAAGAAAATAACGTGAGCAATACAAGTTCAAGAAACATCTTAAAGAACTGAAATCAATCAAAGTAGCATATAATTAAACCACTTGCTAAGAAATATGCATTTGTCTTAATGCCTTATCACAAACATTTAACTACTATTAAATATGCAATGCCCATTTTTAATGCCAAATGCACAATTTGTCAAGTAAAATTAATTATCATAACACAAACAGATCACCAATTCCAAACCATATAACTTTGATATAAATTAACATATCATATCAAATACTCAAATGCTCATGAATCTTACTTAATGCACAAATGTTCTTGTAAAGCAATTCTTTTAACATTTCTATCTTGCAATCCAGATTCGACACTTTTCTGACTACGGGTCATGCGCTACCACGAATACGGCGCCTACACAATTTCTGTTATGCGCATAACTTGAAATTGTGCGCTTACCACGAATACGGCGCCTACGTGCCTTCAGTTATGCGCTTCCACGAATCAACGGCGCCTACATAACTGGATCACGCGCTACCACGAATACGGCGCCTACACAATTTCTGTTATGCGCTTCCACGAATTAACGGCGCCTACATAACAGAAATTACGCGCTTACCACGAATACAGCGCCTACATGACCCCGGTCATGCGCTACCACGAAAAGACAGCGCCTACATGACCGGTCAAGTTTCCAAGTTCAATATTCAATCAATAAATTACCACGGTCATGCGCTACCACGAAAAGACAGCGCCTACATGACCCCGGTCATGCGCTACCACGAAAAGACAGCGCCTACAGGACCGGTCAAATATCCAATTTAATATTCAATCAAGTGCACATATGACTATATGTTATTCTTCATGAGAAATACTATGCATCAATATAATGCCAATGGTTCATTTAAATCAAACTCATGTGTTTAGTGGAATTTCTTTGTATCATGTCATGCACTAGCTTACGGAATATATGATCATGTAAACATTTGAAGCATTCATAGCATGCAATTTGAAAACCATAATAAGTACCTAACTGTAATCCGATTAACAAACATGAGGCCGACCAACCATAATAATGAGAATAGCAATCAATCAAACCAAATTATTTCTCCAATAGTGTTAAACCAAATAATTAAAATCATGACATGCTCTAGACTCAAGAATTGATACGGGAACCACCAAATACCGGCTTAAGTTCTATGTCTATAGTTTGTCACCATACCCACTGGTTTGATTAACAAATTAACGAGGCTGTTATTAAACATCTACTAATTCTAGTGCAATCCATTCATATCAATTCCAGTGCAACCTCTTTATATTTGGTCAATACTTATAAGCAAGCAATCAACAATTATAAGCAATCAAGCAACCCAAATCTAGCAATTGACCAATACTTTACTCTATAACAATCAAGCAACCCAAATCTAGTAATTGATCAATACTTACTCTATAACAATCAAGCAACCCAAATCTAGCAATTGATCAATACTTACCCAAATAATTGATCAATACTTACTCTATAACAATCAAGCAACCCAAATCAACAATTATAAGCAAGCAATCAACAATCAAGCAAACTAAATCAGCAATTATAATCTAGCAATTAACAATCAATAAAATTAGTTGGAAGGAGCTAAGAATATATAACTCGAAATCCGCACCTTTTAACGACGGCACAACGTGGTCCGAAGTCGAGTCCGCTGCTCATAATCAAGCCTGTTGAGTTATTCGAGAGCAGTCATAGAATTGCAAGCAAACAATCGATAAACTTCCTTCACCTCCGTACCTTTCTTGTCATCCTCATCGCATAGGGCTGCTGATCGACACCTCGCCTTTCTTCTATCTTTTCCCGTTCCTATGTCCACCATTTTTCCCCTTTTTTTATCTCTCTTCCCTTTTCTCTCTTAATTTCCCTTTTCTTTTCTTTTTCCTCCTCTTTTCGTTATTTCCCAAGGAATATATTGATTCTGGTTCGGATTTTCCAAGAGAGTCTGGAAGCACCGAATTAGAAGTGTTGTGTTTTCTTTTTCTTTTTTTTATATATGTGTCATCGATTAGGTAGAAAAAAATATGTATATTTATATATTCCTTACGTCTTACTTTTCAAAGAAAGAGAATTAAGGTGTTTGACCACATTATTATATTAATTAAATGAAGTATAGCTAAGGTAACTCAATTTCAGCCAAGGAATGTTTTCGAGTGAACTCGGATAGGTTAATTTAAGTACTTTTGCTCCTAGACCACCAAATCATTCATATTTTCAATTTGACCCTTTATGATTTCATGTTTCAAATTTTTAGGATGTTACAACTAAAGTTAAATTGCACTAAACCCCTTCATACTTTTAAATTCCACAAGAAATTTTGTACCATTAAAGATGTATTATTTAATCATATTAAATTGCACTAAACCCCTTCATACCTTTAAGAATAACACTTGACTTATTATGATATTATATATATTAATTTTGGTTACAAGTTGAATAGGTTATAAATTATTTCAACATTAAAAATAACCTCCATAATCACTTATGTGGTTTTATATAAGAACTAGTGTTAATTAGTTATTGGTCAGTTTCATTGACAAAAGTTAAAGGTGAGTTTCAACATAATATTACGTTATCAAAATCCCTTCGGTACGTGTTTTAATTAATGTCACATAAAATCTTCAAATATTCAAAATTGGAATGTTACAATTCCACCTACGGCTTACCCCCGTGGACTTTAATGACACCACATTTTTTATGCATCTCAATTCCATTCGATGCTTGGCTCCCTCCCAATAAAATGAGGGACATCTCAACTCTTCTCCTGCTTCATTCTGATCCAGAATGGAGGGAGCTATGGACACCTCGGCTATCTCTATCAGTTTTAGCTAATCAATCTATAAGACTATAACTCTCTTGTTTCTGCAATACATCACAATTTTAAGACTGGCTTGATAAATAGTAAAAAAGTTCCAAAAAATGTAAAATTTGGTCTCCAAGCATATTTTTTTATAGATTAAATGTTGAACGGTTTGGATCGACCGTTTGGACTTTGAAAATGTAAAAACTGAAACGTTTGTTTCACAGCTCCGGAACAAACGTTTTGATATTAGTCAACCTCTCTCTCTCTATATATATTCTTAATTTTTTTAGTATGCACAATTTTTTATGATTTCAAATTGATGATTCATAAATGCTGGATGTAACTAAAATTGTCTCAACTGAAGTAAGTCCTGACCTATATAATATTTTTTTGCAAATGTAACATTAATAATATGAAAGACAGTGTTGTTTTCTTTTCAGTCCTTTTTTATTTGCACTCTTGCATGTCCAAAAAACGTTTCATATTTGATATTCAAATCTTTTGAAACAATTTCGCCAACTGAGATTTGAAATAGTAACCTTGTTTTTTCTGAAAAACTTGTCTCAATCACTTGAACTACTTATAGTTGATTTCTCTTTATTTAATATTATAAATTAAAGATGTACACCTCCAAAAGATTCAGTACACACATCAACTAATTAAATCTGAAATGAGGAAGAACACAATTTGATCATCATGTTTCTAATTGTCACTATTCACTAAGAAAACGGGCCTTTGTATTTATTTTAGTTTGTTTATTGAAAATAAACAAATTGGGTTTTGTTCCCATATGGACTAGGCCTATCAGATGAAAACTTAGTAACTTACTCTAGGCCCAGTTAATAGTATGACTTGATCATCCATTAATTGATGATATTATGCAGAGCAAATGAGGCATGGTGCGTGCAAGTTCCAAACTTTATTGGGCTTTCAATTAAAATTATATAATCCGAGCATTAAAGGTCTCCAATCTCTGTACTATATAAGCAAGATTTCACTTTTTTTTTTTGTAATCCTAAATTTCAGTTTGCTAGCTGACCAAAAAGGATTGTACTACAAATTAATATTGCTAACAACTCTGAACAAGTTTTTGTCAGAAAAAAATTAATTATTGGAAAAATTAATTTACATATAATAGCATCATGAAAAAAGAAAAATTTATTGTTGTCTTTGGGCTTTAAAATGTTCGCCCTATTTTCTTTTTAAAGGCAATATATAACTTTAACAATGGGCTTTTTGTTGATGTTCGTTGGGTTTAAAATAGTTGACAGTCTCGGCCGGTATTTTTTTGAGTAAAATTTAGAGATCAAGCAATTCAATTATTTAATACTCTTGTTATTACAACAAAAAAATTTCTTAATTTGGGTTTCGAACCATGACCTCTCACATAGAGACTATGTGCCTTTACCACCAGATCAAAGGCTGGTCCTGTCTCGTCCGGTATTAATTTACAAATTAGTAGAGAGATGAGTGTGAGTTCCATTTCTTTTTGTTTTGGGTGCTGGAACTAGTAGAGCGAATACGAAGGTTTATATATCAGTTTATTGTGCACATATGATGACAAACTTTGAGATTTAATTCTAATTTATTTGCCAACCATTACTACAGAACTACACAAAACTAACTATTAATTAAAAATTGAATTTGCAAACGGTTAGTGAAGTCCATCGATCACTCACGGTTATAGAGTTGAATGTTTTCTCTATCCATTCTCATATAGGAAACACTTAGTAATTACTCTCTTGTCTAACGGTTAACATATCCCAAACCGTTAATGTTGATACAAACAGTAACGGTTCTATTTAGTACTTATTTATGTAATTGCTTTGTTTAATTTCTAGTTTTTTTTAAGGTTAATTTCTAGTGTTATTTGTTTGCTTTTGGAAAATTTAATCTGTGTGTATATATTTTTTTCACAAGATTTTTATAATTAATGTTATGACAAGTTTCTATTTAAATTTTCTAGCCATAAATTAACATACATAAATTAATTAATCTGATAACATGCGTTTATAAAATAAGAATGCAATTCATGAATCAATACACATGCACTTTTGAACTGGCTGGTTTAGTTGATCATGGTGCGAATGAATTTTACATGGATTTCTCTCAAAATCCGGACACAGTTTTTAAACTATTAACCGTGTATAGAGGCCTCAAGTGGTACACGATTCAGTATTAACAAATTACCGTGTACAAATTTTGATGACTTTAGTACACGGTTGGGTTTTAAATGACCGTGTGGGTATGTATGAGCTTTGTTTGACGCAAGCGCCTCCTCCCATTACACACTGTTAATGTGAAATTTTTTCGCATATGTGTATGATATGCCGTGTATAGTCGCGTTTTCTGTACTAGTGTTGGTTGGATTTAAAAATTGACAGTGTCGGTTAAGGTATGAAGGCCGAATGAATTTGAGTGGGCTCCTTGATACAGAGAAAGCCCAAACGCTATATTTTGGGTTTGGATTCAATTAAGACTGATCGTATTTATTTTGCTAATCTGATACAAAATTATTAATTAGTTAACCTTGATAAAATTTAATGAACTCAAGGTAAATTTATTTTTTTGAAATGGATATTTTTACTTCACCAATCTGCAATCCCATATGATAAGGGGAATGTGATGTGTCGCCACATTTTTGAATCACATCACCACCTCTCTGTCTAGGTTTGCGATAAGATAACGCAATCGTATTTAATTAAAACGGTCTTTTTAAGAACGGCTTCCATAAAGTGTTTGGTAAACTTACTGTATTTGTCCAATATTTATTGTTACTTGTTCTTTATATATTTTAAATATTGAATGATAATATATACTTTTTTTTTCTTTTTGAAGACATAACTCTTTCCCTGATCAGTTCAATACAACTACCAAAAACTATTTGTTTTTTAAGATCATAAATATAAATAAATTACAAACATAAAAAGAGAATTTAATTAATGAATTAACTAGTTTTTAATTATATTTTCATTTTTCATCATCATGAGTGATGCATAAATTGTTGCTCCATAAAGCAACCATTGTTTAATATATAGAGAGAGAGATTGACTAATATGCTTTCGGTAGCACTTTGGCCGAAATGCTTCCAATTCAAAATTGAATTTTCAAAGTCCAAATTAACAGTCAATCCAAACCGTTAGATATGATCTCTATATTAAAATATGCTTGGAGACCAAATTTTACATTTTTTGGAACTTTTTACTATTTATTAAGCTACTTTGAAAATTGCTGATCACATGTTCCAGAATTTGGTTGAACTTTTTTTACTGTTCACCCGGATCAACAATTTTCAAAGTGGCTAATAAATAGTAAAAAAATTCCAAAAAATGTAAAATTTGGTCTCGAAGCAGATTTTAATATAGATTCAACATCTAACGGTTTGGATCGACTGTTTGGACTTTGAAAATTCGATTTTGAATTGGAAGCATTTCAGCCGTGCTACCGAAAGCATATTAGTCAATCTCTCTCTCTATTTATAGAGATAGACTATGGTGAGTTGTGAAGTAAAACAACGTTTAAGCCACTAAGTTGAATTGGAAGTGGTTGCTGGTAAGCACACTATAATTTTATAATTTCATATTTTGTCCAAAAAATTATTGTCATTCTAACATAGGCCGCTAGATGCAAATTTCAGGGCCCGCAACAGTTGGAGGGTTGGGAATGCGCTTATTACACGATGATTTTCATGTTTGACTTTGTCGAAAGAATACAATTCCAATTCCCAAATTCGGTATGTAATTCATATTAATTGTTCCTATATAATAGCAATTGATATTTGCAACTGTCTTGCATCTACCTTTTCTTGTTACTAATTAATACCAAATTGTAATTGTAGCATGTGTCAAAGCAACCGCATTACACCAAGGAGCAAATCGACGAATCAAGACAGAGAGCAATCATAGTTTGCCCTGAACAGAAAACAACTACAATGATTCCTGGTCTGAGCCAACTCATCCACAAAGTTACTTACGAGGTGCTTTTTAACATTGTTTAAAAAAACAAAATTGATTACTATCATTATTTTTTTTCATGGTTATTGAACTTGCGTATCATGGATATTATTATTACTCTTTTCTTTAGTTTGTACTTCTTACGAGGAAAAAATGATTGGATGCAGATATGCTGTGATTGTGCAGAAAAAGGTAATGCCCAACAAAGGGCATATTCACTGATGTTGTGCACTACATCATGGAACTCAAGGGCTTTCACACATGGGACAACATTCTCTCTGTAATCAATATTGATGACATTATATTTTGGATGGTTCCTGCTGTAATCCACTGTGGTTTTACAGTCAGCGAATTCTATAGTGGGTAAGTTGTCTACAGAGTGAATTTTCTAGTACATTAATTCTTCAAATCAACCTGTATAAGTAGAATTGGGGTGTTATATATTAAGCACGCCAATTATTAAAACCTATTGGAATAACTTCAAATGACAATTCCAAACTGTTGAACCCGATCTCTACTTCATGAGTTATGCGTTTACATGAAATTTATAAAAAAAAATTAATTTATTTAGTATAAAGTCAAATGGTAAAAAAAAATGTTTATAAGTTTAGTTTAATATGTTCATCGATATTTGAGCGCTTGACTTTATACTAACTAAATTTGAAAATTTATAAACTTTATGTGTAAACCCATCACTTGTGAATTAGAGCAGTTTCAACTGTTTGGAATCGTTGTTTGATGTTAATCCGGTAGGTTTTGAAGTTGAAAAACACACTAGTTCTACTTCAACTTGTACTATGCAGTAGTGTTTTGAAATTATTTCATCAATTCGTTATCCAAATATGTTTCATAAATAGTTCAATCCATGGTTTCCTAAATGCAAAAATAAAAAAATAATTATTTCTTAATTATGTATTTCTACCTGTATTTTTTTTGGCTAAATTTTGAGATGCAAAGCTAACTTTGCGATATCCTCTTTTACTTTCCTTAATTTCAAGTAACATTACCATGGTTGTGAAAATCGGAATTGGAATCGGAAGAATCGGCTGAATCGTATCGGAAACTCGGATTTTTTTGGCAGAAGATTGTTTTGTACTTCAAAAATAATTTGCTAGAAAATTATGTTAAAACGAAAGTTACACTAAAATAATTCACTATTATAACCATTCTCCAAATTTTTCAATCTACGGTAATTAACTAGTTAAATATTAATAACACTCATAAAAATTAAATTCGGATGAATAACAATCAAATTTGTATGTAATCACTTATAAATTAAAATATATCTAATTTTAAAATAAAATTAGACTATTCCATAAGATAATAGAAAAATAATATTCACAAAAGAGAAATAAAATATATAATTTTTATTCTACATTTTTATAACAATCAAACTTCTAGCATTATAATGGGACTTTTGATAAAAAAAATTACACCGACAAATTAATAATTGAAAAATGTACAATAAAATTTGGTATTTTACACAGGTATTTAATTGACGAGGAATATATATTCTAGCATAATATTTCAAGTCAAATGAATGATTCAAAAAGTTAGCCACTTAAAGAGGTCCGCGTGGAACTCTCTTAATGGGTGCTATATGAAGGCACGGATCGAGGCCTAGATGTGTTTCTTGTGCGTAATCTTAGCCGTTGATCTAGCTTGGAAGAATGGCCGGTGGCTCTTAGTGAAAAGAAAAACTTGAGAACCTTTACTAGCCTACACGCTAGCTGTAGTATTGGAATTAAGTTGAAACTGCTTAATAAATGTCATGATTTTTGGTTCTCTGATCCCGGTTTATGCAAACCTATTAATGCATTGATATCTAGAAACAAGAAATTTATACACCGTTTTTTTTTATGATACTTGTCGATTAATCTTTCTCCTTCAAAGGTCAAACGTTAGTCTTTCTTCAGAAAAAACGAAAATGGCGTGAACTTCTTCTCCGAAAAAAAAAAACACAGCTTGGAACTTTTCGACACGGCTGAACTCCTGACTCGGACCAAAACTCCGCTGACTCGGCCATAACTCGGTCTAACTCGGCTTAACTCGGTCTGACTCGGCTTGAAAATCGGCTAACTCAGCCGAGTCAAGCACTGTTCAACCGAGTTTTGCTGAAAACCTGGCACGGGCGCGATAACCCAACTCGGATCGGACACGACCCGAGTTGACTCGGCTGAGTTGACTCGGAATCGGCTGAGTTTCCATGAACATTACTATCTACCGTAAGCGTGAAGGTGTGTGCTCCATAATGAAAACAAATTTACGTTGAATGCCAATTCACACTGGGGTTATTTGTTAGGTTATTTATGATTTGCTTAGCGAGCTTCCTGTTTTCATTTTCTACACATAACAATTAACCGTGCACATATAGATATAAATTGTATTTTGTCAGTATTAGGGTTTCTCTTAAAAGAAAAGGTAAGCATGTACTTTGACAGTTTGTCCCTTAAAACAATTTTCGTTTTACAATCTGATGCAAATCAAGTCCGCAAAAATATAAAATAAGAATTCTCTACCCATTATAATTTGAATTTATAATTTTATCACCTTTAGAAAGATGCTATGCTGAAAGTGTAGTCATAATTTCAAGAACATTAATTTATACCTCATCACTCGGCATATCTAATTCTTATTTCGATGACTTCTATTTTCACAGCTGAAATACAAGTAACATCAAACTATCAAGAACTCTTGCGTTTGCTACGATTTCCACCAGCAAAAACCATAGATATCCTTTGCTATTTCATCAGCTCCAGCATTGAGGGAAATATCCTCTACAACCCTGGACTAAAGGAACAAACCACATTACGTTCCTTCCAGGAAAGCAAAGTGCTGATCCTCTATTCTAGTTTTGCAACTGAGACCTTCCAAGAGGAGCTGTCATTACTCCAACAACTATACAACAATACCAACACCAAATTTGGCTGCAAAATCGTGTGGGTGCCGATTGATATTCCGAAGACCACCACCGTTGATGAGTACAGTGAGATCATCTCCCAAATGTCATATTGCTATACACTTACGTACGAGGCAGTACAGAAAGTGAATTTCGGCATGGTGCACTTGCTTAAAAAGGATTGGGGATTTACCGGGAAGCCAATGTTGGTGGTTCTGAATGAGAGGGGACGAGTGGTGCGTCAAAACGCACTGTTCATGCTCCACTTGTATGGTGATAAAGCATTCCCTTTCACCACGGAGCGTGAGAACCAGCTTCTCGAAAACAAATCCATAGGAATTCGATTACTGCTTCAAGGAATTGATACAACAATATCTCAATGGGTACGTATGTACTAAAATTTTCATTCAGATAATTATATTGTTAAGATGTTGAAACTACATTATCTCAGTTGTTATGATAAAAATATTACAATATTTACCAGCTACTACCAGTTTGTCAAAATTGCATTGACGAACCACATTTTCAAAATAATTACAGATAAAGAGCAAGGAGCAATACGTATGCCTGTACGGTGGGCCCGACATCGAATGGTGTGAAAGTATGGGTCGAAAACTTGAGACCTTCAAGGAGGAAGGAAAAATCAAGGTAGAGACAGCATACGTTGGAAGGAACAGTCACCACAAGGAAAAATAAAGCCCATTTTCTAGAAATCCTTCACCAATCATAATCTTGGTTATCCGATCCTGAAAAATCACATTGTTTGATAAAAATATGAGTTCACAATTTAACTCATTTGTGATTTTGCTAATGGATAATAGATTTGATGAACAATCTTTTAAATACAAGACGTTTTGAATTATTTTTGAGAATATAGTTATTGAGCCCTCTCCAAGGATTTCCATTTTATCACCATTTGCAACCGTAACAAATTTTTTGGTTTTATAATCTTTGAAATTGGTCAATAAATTTCTATTCCCAGTCATATGATCTGTTGCGCCTGAATCCAATATCCATCTAAAATTATTTGAAAATGATAAATTTGTAACACAGATCATACCAGAGTTCTTCTGTTTTTCTTCTTTCTGGTTGAGCAACACCGTAAGTTGCTGGAGCAACTGCCGCATGGGATCTTGAGAGGAAGACGAGGCGCCTCTTTCACTTAAAGGATCGGACGGTCCAGATGCAACCTGCCCTTCTGCTAAAAAACCCCGATCCCTTTCTATCGCCTTCGCCTCTGTCTCGTTCCCAGCCGGTTTTCTCCCCCTTTCGATCTCCGGCTCCCGGTTTCTTGTGCCACTTGGGTCGGAGGTTTGGGTGAAGAAACCAGCACTGGTCCTTGCGATGCCCTTCTCTTTTGCAGTGCTCGCATTTGGTTCCGGCTTGGTCTCCTCTCGCCTCCGACCGATAGTTAGGGTTAGGCCTCGCCATTGCTGTGAAGGCTTTGGTCTCGGTATTTTCAGTGGGTTGCGATGCCATCACGGCCCTTCTTGTTTCTTCTCTGTCTATCATAGCCGCCACCTCATCTGAGGAAGGTAGCTCGGCTAGTAACAGTATTTGTGACCGCACAGCCTCGTAGCTGGAATCGAGGCTTGCTAGAAATTGAAATATGGCATCTTGTTCTTCTCGTTTTTGGATTTCAGTGAGATCGGTGGTGGGAGGCCGATAAACCCTAAGTTCATCTCTTTTCTTTTGAAGGTAACCATACAATTCCATTGATGATTGACCTTGTTGTTGTTTGGCTTGTTGATAGTCTCTTTGAATTTGGTAAATTTGAGAGTAATTTTTTCGGTGGCCATATAATTGCTCGGCTCTCTCCTAAATTTCTAAGGCACTATCTTTGTAAGAGAGTAAATCGGATACCTTTGGCTCCATGGTTGCGAGGAGCCAAGTGATGACAGTGTGATCGCTTGTTCGCCATTTGGCTAACTCCTTTTTTTGTGCTTCGGTTGGTGGTTCTGATAGTTTTGGAATTGTATGCACTTGAACTACTTATAGTTGTTTTCTCTTTATTTAGTATTATAAATTAAAGATGTACACCTCCAAAAGATTCAGTACACACATCAACTAATTAATTCTGAAATGAGGAGGAGCACAATTTGATCATTATGTTTCTAATTGTCACTATTAACTAAGAAAACGGGCCTTTGTATTTAATTTATTTTGTTTATTGAAAATAAACAAATTGGGTTTTGTACCCATATGGACTAGGCCTGTCAGATGAAAACTTAGTAACTTACTCTAGGCCCAATTAATAGTATGACTTGATAATCCATTAATTGATGATTATGCATAGCAAATGAGGCATGGTGAGTGCAAGTTCCAAACTTTATTGGGCTTTCAATTAAAATTATATAATCCGAGCATTAAAGGTCTCCAATCTCTGTACTGTATAAGCAAGATTTCACATTTTTTTTGGTAATCCTAAATTTCAGTTTGCTAGCTGACCAAAAAGGATTGTACTACAAATTAATATTGCTAACAACTCTGAACAAGTTTTGGTCAGAAAAAAATTAATTATTGGAAGAATTAATTTTCATATAATAGCATCATGAAAAAAGAAAAAATTTATTGTTGTCTTTGGGGTTTAAAATGTTCGCCCTATTTTTTATTTTTTAAAGGCAATATATAACTTTAACAATGGGCTTTTTGTTGATGTTCGTTGGGTATAAAATAGTTGATAGTCTCGGCCGGTATTTTTTTGAGTAAAGATTGGAGGGTCAAGCCATTTAACTATTTAATAGTTTTGTTATTACAACAAAAGATTTTCTTAATTTGAGTTTCAAACTCATGACCTCTCACATAGAGACTATGTGACTTTGCCACCAGACCAATTAGTAGAGAGACGAGTGTGAGTTCCATTTCTTTTTGTTTTGGGTGCTGGAACCTAGACTAGTGAAAATTCTTTATATTCTATTACACTATCTCTGTTGATCGACACCCCAATCATACTACACGGTAGGATCATGCGCTTGTGATATGAACGTAAATAGAAATTAGAATTTATAAATCTTTAAAAGTAGTAGTTTAATTTGGACTCATCATTACACAAATTATTGTTTCTTCCAACGTATAGGGTGAGACGTGAAATTATACTTCACTACAAAAGACAGGCACTTTTCGCGAGGATAAAAAGTGACTTTTCGCGACGGAGTACCGTCATAAACGTGCTTTTTCTATTTGCGACAGTACTTTTCGCGACGAAGTCCCGTCGCGAAAAGTGCCTACTTTGTTTCGGTGCAGTATAGTGAAAGTGAGGGCTTTGAGCAAGGTTGTGCCGGACTTGATAAAGCTTGCCACGATTACATCATTGGGTCGAGGCTTGAAAGCCTCCTCCTTCGCCATAATGCCGGGAAGATAATTCTCTGATTGCCAAAAACCTTTGTATTTTCGCATCACGCATGCTTGCCATTATTCTTCCTTTGGGAGCGTATGGATTATATCTTTGTATTTACAATCCACTTCTTCAATATTTTGTACCAAATTAAAGGGTGGACGAGACCTTAGTATTATTGACTCTTCTTCTTCCTTCTCCTTGAGAGAATTGGAATTGGTGCTAAGTGATGGATCGGCCATGGGGATAAGAGAAGCTGTCATTTTTAGTCTGATCGATTCAAATGAATTTGCTTTACAATAGCACGAACCCACTCATACATTTATGTACAACTGTATTAATTTATTTTTCAAGAAATTTTATAGAAGAACAATAGACACCAAGCGGAGAGAACAAAGAAGATCTGATGGGCATCGGATCTACTTAATTTCACTACCAGAATTTTCACATGTTGCAAGGGTAATAAACATAGTTGCTTGGGTGTTAAGGGCTCATGCAAATAATATTGAGAGAGCTAGCCTCCACCAAATCAGCCAGATAGTATATTTTGTTTAGGTCCATGCAAATACTTGATCCCATGCCCATGCAATAAGTCTAAAGTAGCTAAATAGTATATTTTATTAAAGGTCCATGCAAATACTTGATCCCATGCCCATGCAATAAGTCTAAACTAGCCAAATAGTATATTTTATTAAAGGTCCATTCAAATACTTGATCCCATGCCCATGCAATAAGTCTAAAGTAGCCAAATAGTATATTTTATTAAAGGTCCATGCAAATAGTTGATCACATGCCCATACAAATCGATGGGAATAAAGAGATGATTGCTTATGGTTTGATGAACATTGCTGGTTCTTTTACTTCTTGTAAAAATCTGAACTAAATTTCCAGATTTTGTTTGAAATTGACACAATTTAGGTCAAAACCAAAATTAAGGGCTCAGCCACAGTTATGGAGAGAAAGAGATAGATAGATAGATAGATACCAGTAATCGTGCAAAGAAGAGAGGAATACGTGCGAGAGAGAGACAGAAAGGGATCGAGAGAACCAGCAACTCAGTCCGGTGAGGTGCCTCGCCGTGCCTTGCCTTGCGTTGCCTAGTGCCTTGCGTTGCCTGGAACCTAGCTCGGCGGATGGCTTTCAATCGATGGAGCTACGTCTTGGCACTGGAACCCTAGCTCTGAAACCTGTCCAGCGCTGGATTTCGATCAGAACCATTGAAATAGGAAAGAGGGTCGGTCATGTGAGAGAAGAAAGAGGAGAAATTGAAAGTTGAAAGAAGAAGGCGGCTAGGCGAAAGGCAGGACTTAGGAACTGATAGAGAAGGGACTTGAAAAAATCAGTGAGAGAAGCGAATTTGATGAAAAATAGGAGGGAACACGAAAAAAATTGGAGGGACGTGAAAAATTGGATTTAGGTTTGGTGCGGCTGAGAGGGAAATGAAAATATCTTACAAGAGAGTGAAAATGAGTAGGCGTCTAAATTCTCTCTGGATGCAATGGGGAACAAAAAATTTGATAAGTACGGATTTTAACAGAGCAATTTTAACTGAAAGCAGTGTCTTAAATATATTGGATGCTAATTAAATTAGATAGGTCATGTGTTGCATAAAATTAGAACTTCTCTGTTAACAAAGATGCCTCAAATGAAAACATCAGGACCATTCATTACTTATCGGACAGCTTGGAGCTTAATATTTGCCGACTGTTCATTTCCACGCGAGCAAACGACGGTCGATCTGTAATGAAATGATTCCAAATTTGTTTTGAAATGATCATGAGAAAAAATTAAACACAATAAACATAAAAGTTATGAAACTTTGTTGTGTTAGAGCATCGATCCGACGTGAAGTGTTTATATTCCTTCGATGTTTCGATATTTCCTCGACTGGATGAATAAGTAAATATAAATAAAATTTCATCAAACTTTGATGCAAGAGACTAAATTCAGTGCTCTATAATTTCAATGGTTCTCATTAAGCAGTGGTCGATATTTTTCTGCACGCCTTCATTAACTCACAAAGCTAGAGTTTACGTTTCAAGTTCATGAACTCTAGTTTTGTGAGTTAATGAAGGCGTGCAGAAATACGTCATCCGCTGGTTGATCAAAACCGTTCAAATCAAAGAGAATTACATTCATTTAATTGTAGCAAAGTTTGGTGAAAATTTATTTTTATTTACCTATCCATCGAGTTGACGGAATATTGAAACATCGAAGGGTTATAAACATTTCATGTTGGATCAAAGCTTAGACATAATGAAAATTCAAAAATTTGATATTGGTTATGCTTAATATTTTCCCTTGATCATTTAAAAATAAGTTTGGAACAATTTCATTACAGATCGACCGTTGATGGATAACGTAAAAATGAACGGTCCGCAATTATTGACTCAATTTTAATAGGCAAAAAACGATGAAATTCTATAAAATTGACATTTATAAATATGATTTACTCATAGAAGATGTAAAAAAATAGAAAATGTTTGTTTTGAATTTTTTTCATATTATTTGCTGTACAATTATCACCTAATTTATACATTTGCAAATCAGAACCGTCCGATGGGTGATGAAGAGTCATGATTTCAAAAGAGAGGTCTCCATTTTAGAAGCTGTGGGTAGGAGTCAATATTCTCTACGGTAACATAATATTTTTGTTTAGATCCGCTCTAGTTAAATTGCAATTGATTCTTCAATATGCATGCGAAATCCGATCAGACGGCCCTGATCTAAAATGGAGAAATTATGTTACCTCTGGTGATATGAATTCTTGGGTAGGAATGTGAATGCCATACAGAGAGAGTTCTTCCTACCTGAGGACTTGGTGCTTTGTTTCAAAACCAAATAGAAACCCTCTCTCTCAACTCTCTAAGCAAACACAACCGGAGCCCTTCTCCAACACCAACCCCGATCGTTTCTTCTCCAGCGCTCTCTGTCCCGATCCCAGCCCACCCTGTCAAGTCCCGTCGAAAACTTGCAAGGTCAGATTCATGAAAGGAAGAGATGTTTGCCTCCTTTCTAGTAACTCTCACACATATCATTCTTCTTCTCTTCTTTTAGGTGGATTCATAATTTATGTTCTAAAATTTGTTTGAATAATAAGCGAAGGTTCTTTTGTATCAATTGGTCTGACAAAATTAGTTCCATTTTTGAAGATCTACTATGATTATCGGGTCCAATTCTCAAAATTAGTTCCTTGTTGTACATTTTTTTAGTTTTTTAAGTTGTATACCGGTGTTTGATCATGTGCACTCAAGGTGTTCGATGAATGACATAAGTGCACAAGCTTTTAGTAAACTGATAGTTTTCTATTAAAGACATAAGAAGCAATCTGCTACCTGTTTATCTAACCTGTTTATAATTTACTTGTTTATAATCTGCTACCTGTTTATCTAACCTGTTTATATTCTACTTGTTTATAATCTGCTACCTGTTTAAATCCTTTGCCCTTTCTGATTTCTTTTGTTGAGCTTAATTTATTACAAAAGGGGTCTTAAGAGAAATTGTTGAAATAGCTGCAACCAAGTTTTTTTATTAAATATTCTTTTTCTTCTCTTGAAATAGATGCAAGCAACACAACTGAGAAAAAGAAAGAGAAGAATGTTACCATAGCAGTGATATGTGTAATTTTGGGATTGCTAATTCTGGCCTCTTTTTGATACCTTGCAATCCAAAGAATTCTAAGGAAAAAATCTGGTAAGTTTATTAAATAATTGGAAATTTTAATAGTGGATCAAAACGATGCAGGTGCTGTGATCTCTCTACTTCTCTATTTGCTTACAAATGCAATGATTTTGGATTAAAAGGTTGATCGGTAAAAGTGGTGAAGAAAATTGGCCTAAATTAAATTTCCACTATGGTACTTTCCTTCTTTCATTAGCCTGAATTTTAATGCAAATATGCTAGCAGTACATGTATCCTTTTGTTAATTGTTTCTTGATATAGACCAACACATATATACTGCTCAAAATCTGATTTGTTATGATAAAGTTTTATGGTCGTAGAAAATTAAGCACTCACAAAACTAAAGATATTTTTCCAATGAACTTCTCTTTTGTAGCAACAAAACTTTGATCACAACCTTGTCAGCACTAGTATTATTCCCTCTCTCGTGTCTTCAATTGATACCAAAAAGGTGCCAAACCCACTATTTGATCTGGCCGGCATCATGTATGGACAATTTGAAGTGCCCTTTTGGAAGTTCTTCATTGCAATTTTGATTGGTAAATCACTCATAAAAGCTTACATCCAGGTTTTTATATTTGTCATAGTTCTTTCCTTTGATCTATAATTAAGTGGTAGCATTTGATCATCTCTTTATCAATTTGTTAGTGCTTTAACAAGTTGAGGTTCTTCGTTCAGTAACTCTTAGATCTGGCTTCTGATATGACTTCAACAAAGTTTGCAATTATGACAAGTCTCCAACTTAGCCTTTCCACATTTTTTGTTGTTAATTATATGTCTTTATTCAGAAAAATCACTCATGCTCATATAAAATGAGAAGTATCATATAAACTGTACAGGCATAGGAAAAGGAAATTACCATCAGAAGAAAAAACACTGATTAATAGTAATAAAAAAAACCTTTCTATCAAAACTTCAAAATTAGTTATTTCCCCATCTAAATATAACTATATTATAAATATACCCTTTTCTAAATTAAATCAATTGATTAATAGTAATAAAAAAATAAAAAGACAATTATGCCCTTACATTTAAACCTATATGAGCCATGCTACTATTGAATTGAAATGAGTTTGAGATGCTGATGAAAATGAGAGGAATTCCACCAGTGAGGGATTCTCACAATCAAAGAATTTCAAAAGTGATTCTCACCACCAAAGTCGATGAATTTTCATGCATACTCGTGGAGCTTGCACCTAACTAAAAAAGTTTTCATCTCTCAGGAAAAGAGTCTGGGACAACATAAAGTACTAAAGTTGGATTGAATGTGTATTGAAACTGGATGGGATTGATAACATTGGGTAGAGGGGATGAGGTTGTGACATAAGAGGTTGGAGAATCAACCATGATCTAGGTTTGAATCGCCGAGAGGAACAACTCGCAAGTGTAAGTCGATTTGCCGATTGCCGATTTCTTTGTTTTTTTTGTTGGTTTTTCTTGGTTTACGGTAATGGATGGATACTGGTAAGAGAAGATCGGGTACTGGTATGAATGTGTGGTTTTCTTTTTGTTTGCTTTGGTTTACTGGTATGAAAATGAGGTGAGGATCAGCTCAAATGTTGATTTGGTAATATTTGATGTAAAATGACATTACAATCAAAACATAACACGCATAAATCATGAATACAAGAGGAGTAAGCATTTTTACTCTCACTAATCAAGCAACTCACTCTGTGATTTTTAAAAATGACAGGGTCTATTATGTAAATTTTATTACGCAACTTCTCAGGACTTGATGTCAGACTTTAGTTCTGTTATATTTCAGTTTTGATATTGTTTGGTTAAATCTTGTTGTATGTCATGTTTTCATTAAACTAACTCTAGTGCATGCATACAAGGCCAATAGTGTTCATAGTAATCAAATGAAAATTAATTAAAGAATGTCTCCCATCCGATTCTGGTATTGAACATTGCGCATAGTAAAACATGAAAGGAACTGATAAATCGATACTGATTACAAGACATAAAATGAAATTAACTATATAAAGGAATTAGCATGATTATAATACCATAAACTCAAAAAATTAAAAGTATATCAGGTCCATGCTAAGTTTTCAGAATGAAAGAGACTAAAACCGGTACTAAAGGACGATTACTGATATTGGCATGGACCTTGGGCGATTTTGCTCAAATTGAGCTCAAAATATTAGAGTTAAATTGCAGAATTGCGGAATTGCTCAAATTGTATATTTATGTTTTTTTCTCTTTAAAACATTTTTTCCATTCTTCAGTAAAATTTCCCTTCTTTTAGGCATAAATTTGGATTAATGCTTCTTGTTTGCCAACTAATATTACTTCCCCTTTATATCTTTTTTTAAGCACACGGGACTGTTTTGATGAATGTTATGGATGAGAGAGAGCAAATGAAGAAGTAGAGGAAGTAGCATATGAATAATGAAGATTTTGTTATAAACTAGTCATATATGTTATGAACAGCTTTTTCTTAATGGTATAGCTATAAATATGACTTTATTGTAATATCAAACAAAATAATATGAATAGTTATGTTGATTTTAATATATGGCTTTTATTTTATGTTTAATGTGAACTTTGGAAATAAATGTTATGAATTAAATGATCTTTTTTATACACTGTTATAATTTGTATTGCTATGATTTATAATTATATTCACTATTCAAAAGGAGATAAAATATACAAAAATATCTATCCAGTAATTCAAAACTATTTGCATGGGCATGGGATCAAGTATTTGCATGGACCTTTAATAAAATATACTATTTGGCTACTTTAGACTTATTACATGGGCATGGGATCAAGTATTTGCATGGACCTTCAATAAAATATTCTATTTGGCTGATTTGGTGGGGGCTGGCTCTCTCAATATTAGTTGCGTTGGCCAATATGAGACAATTGCATAGATAAGCAGCAAGTAGTTGCATGGGTTATGTTTTGTAAGGAACAACCCATGCAAAAAGGTAAACGAAACCAGCAATCCAAATTCTTTTGCATGGGCCCTTAACACCCATGCAACTATGTTTATTACTCTTGCAATAAGTGAAAATTCTAATGGTGTGTATAACTTTTGGTAAATTTAATAATTTTTCTGAAATTATTTTTAGATTTATTTACGAAATTTGAAAATTTAAGAGGTTAATTTTGTAATAATACAAAACTTAAAAAAATAAACAAATTAGAAAGAGGCCAACATGGCAATCTGGACACGCGGCACCATGCCTGTGCCCATCCCATTTCCCACTTTAATTTTCCCGTAACACTATTTATCACTTTTCTCTCATTTTTACCATCATGTAAAATCAGGAAAAAAATGAGAAAAACCGAAAAAAAAAAATGAAGACGAGAAAGAATTGCAAATTAACAATAATTATAAACGTCCCTATTGAGTTAATTAATTATTGGGTTGCTCAGATTTGATGTAACTTCCTAACAAGAAGCTGGTCCCTAAGTATTGTATTTTATTGCATTGTATTTGACGTCAACATCTTCTCCTTTTGTTATATTCTTTGAGAGAGAACTAGAAAATTGAGATATGAGAGCTAGATGAATTGATGTCATATAATTTCATTTTATAAACAGAGCAAATAGTAATATTTTTTGTAAATAATAAAAAATTTAAAGGACAAAAATAAAAATATTTGTAAAAATATTTTTCAAACTAAAAAATATTATAATTATAGAACCTTTTATATAGTGTTCATTCGAAATACTTCCAAAAACTTTGTCATAACATCGCTAATTTTTTTTTTTTTTATGAAGAAAGGCTAACCAACATTTTAACCTACACAAACTTTATATGCACTCGATTTAATTAATATAAAAAACATATATATAATCTTAATTTTTTAGGTTTGCACTAGTTTTAATGATTTCAAATTTATGTATTATAGAGGCTGGATGTAGCTCAAATTTCCTTAACTTAAATATGTCATATGAATATATATAATATTATTTTGGAAAATTAATGTAACAATAATGATAGTAAAGACAGTTTTGTTTTCTTTTGTCCTTTTCTGTTTTGCACTCTTGCATGTCCAAAAAACCTTTCATATTTGATATTCAAATATTTTGAAACAATTTCGGCCAACTGAGATTTGAAATAGTAACGTTGTTTTTTCTAAAGTTTTTGTCTAAATCACTTGACCTACTTATAGTTGATTTCTCTTTATTTAGTATTATAAATTACAGATGTACACCTCCAAAAAGTTTAGAAACAATGTGTAAAGGGAGGAGACGCTCGCGCAAAAATGAGCTCAACCATACACACACGGTCATTTAAAACACAACCATTAATTTACGCAAGGAACATATATTTATGCACAGATTTTAAATAAGAAACCATGTACGTGATTAGCCGGTGTTACACGGCTTTCATGGAATTTACCGTGTATAATTATGCTCAATCTCCAATTCCAAACATTGGTTTTGTATTTGAAAATGGTGTATGATTCATTCGCGCTTTCGATCTCAACCAACCCTGCTCAAAATTAATTTCTTGAAGTGACACCCCCTCGCTATGCGCGATCTTCACCTAACCCTTCAACCCAATTTAAGTCTTGCCTCTTCATTCAAAGTACTAGAGGTTTGATCCCACGGTATATGTATGTTGATTGTTGATTGTTGAATATTGAATGTTGTTTTTTGTGTGTTGGCATGTTGAATATTGAATATTGTTTGTTGTAAATATTTCTTAAATTATTGATGTATAATATTGTTTGTTTGATGGCTAGCTAATATGGATGCTAGCCAATTATAAATGAAATTTAAAAAAAAATAGAAATCATGCACTGTTCTTTAAACAAGTCGTGTACAAGGATTAACATACACGGTTTGTATTTACCAGCCATGTATGGTTTACAAAAATCATATATGGATCCCTTGATGACAACGTATATATTGCTCTTCTTATTATACACGGTAACTACGACCGTCTATAAATCACCTGTTTTTTGTAGATTTGACACGGTTCCCTTGTATGTTAATTATATATAGACACAGATCTCCAACCGTATATATCGACCTTTTCATACACTATGCATGTGAACACGGTTGCAAATCCGAGTATCATTAGCTTTTTTAACCTTGTATAGTCACGTTTTCTGTAGTAGTGAGGCACTGAATTTCAATCCCCCAACTGAAATTGTGTCATATTTATTTGTAATTATGTCGATACCAGAAAAAGTACGGACTCACTTTTCTATGAGAAAACTACTTCTACCCGTAAACCTGTAAGGAGAGCAAGCTGACACCAATAATTGTCCCTTTGCAATAATGTTGAACTACCCTCCTCTTGTATTGAGTGTTGACTCCAAGTTTTCTTGATACGAAGTCTAGAATAGACATGTCCTCCTCTCATTAACAGACCAACCGTCTTAACAAGGGCAAATGTTAATTAAAATATTTGTCCTGACAGTCAGGCAAGACTTAATTAAAATAGGAGAGGAGGGTAGTTCAACATCATTAATTCCAAAGGGACCACAATCTAGTTCCAGCACATTCTCCAGAACCACATACTAAAAGCAGTAGAAAGTAAGCAAAAATATATAATGAATGAATTAATTTAGTTCCAGAACCACATTCTCCAAAATCTAGTTAAGAAAAAATGTAGAATTTTTATTTTCTTATGCATGAAGATTATGTATGCACAATAATTAGAAGAGAGCTGGTGAAGGTCATGTTCCAGCTCCAACGTTATGGAGGAGGCCAACAGAACCAGATATCGGCAATGGAATAAATATAGATTAAATTGACTCCAAGTCTTCTTGATACCAAGTCTAGTACAAACATGTCCTGTCAACCAGTCTTATCATTAAAACGTGGCTGACAAGGACAAATGTTATAACTTCATAATAAAAACGCACATATATGCTGTGTATTGGCTGATGAGGACAAATATTACATATTGGCCCATGTATTATTTATTGATTGCAATAAGATATTAGTAGAAGATAGATCATATATATATGTTAACTGTATCCAGATTTCGTAGTATATATTTCATTTTCAGAGCAAAATAAGTTTAATATTAGATATACTTCTAGGTTTTATTGATATCTTTTTTTGAAATGCAAAAATACAAGTAATATCAAATTTTGCATATAAGCTCGCATATTTTTTTATTGGTTGCAGTAAATCATTTGTATAGGATAGCGGAAATATTTAAGGCGTGTCTTTAAACCTCACTATACATATCAAGTTGGATTTAAATTATTTTCTAAATATTCATCTCATCTATACAAGCAGAATGAGTCCAACATTGACTAAATTTTGAGATGATGTGCATAGTTTATTTGTAATGTTTTTCTTTTTACACCAGATCATTATACAATAATTTTGCAGAACAAATATATAATTGTATATAAAAAATTGTTAAATTAACTGAAAAATAAAGAGAACACAAGACTCCCAAGAAATCTCCCTTCCCACCCGATTTTATTTCTCTGTTTTTCTTGTATGAAATTACACGGCTTCTTCATGCCTATTTATCAATTCAGAAATATTTTGTAAATCATGCTAAACATGGAAACCAATCCTTAGAATTTACAAGTAATTAGAAAATTATCTATTTCCTATTTCACTAGATGCATATACCTTTGAATATCTTCTTTCCTCCTTTTGATTAGATACAGATCTGTTTCGGCTTGGTCCCCAAGTTGTTAGGATCCGAGTGTAATCTTAACAAAAATTATTGTGGATACGGGTTTTCTGAAAATAGCAAGTAAAAGTTAGATATAGGAATTCTAAAATATTTATATGTATGCACATGCAATTGCTTTCATAATTAAGAAATACAAACTATATAACACAAGCAAAAACTGTACACATAACTTTGCTTGGTTGACTAATATATATATATATATATATTTAAAGGAATTGAATATATATCTAACTATAGGATTCATTTTTAATATGTGTAGATTATTCTAACAATTAAAAATAAAATGTGAACTTTTTGCTGGTCCTGCATATAAACTTTGTAAATATTATTAGAGTGAGGCTATGGTGCTATGCATAGCACGGATGGCTAGTGTACTACGGCTCAATATGGTACTTTTTAAAATCCTAACGGTCGATCCGACCGTTCAATGTGATAACCATATGAATATGTACTTGCAAACTAAATTTTATATTTTTTCGAATTTTTTTACTATTTTTTCAGATAGGTAGAAAAATCAGTGTTTTTTGAAAATTCTGGACCATCAAAATTCTACCTATCTGAAAAAATAGTAAAAAAATTCGAAAAAATATAAAATTTAGTTTGCAAGTACATATTCATATGGATATCACATTGAACGGTCGGATCGACCGTTAGAATTTTAAAAAGTACCATATTGAGCCGTAGTACACTAGCCATTGGTGCTATGCATAGCACCATAGCCTCACTCATATTATTAAATTAGATCAAACTATTTAATATTGCTTGTTAAGTGATCTAAAAGTTTGTCGCATGTAAAAATATAATATAATTTTAATTTTTTTAGATTACAGATTTTGTTGTTTAAAATCAACGAAAAAATTTCAACATATGCAGGCGTGGATCAAAATATTTTCTAAGATTTGTGTATTCTGAAATTTCGACATATTATGAAATTTACTTGACTTAATTAAGATTGTTTTATAGAAATTATTATTACACGAGGGGGAAATCTCAACCTACTGCCACCAGATGGAAGAAAAGAAAAATGAAGAGAAAATGAAGAGAAGCGATCTAGGGCGATACACTACAAAAGACAGGCACTTTTCGCGAGGATAAAAAGTGACTTTTCGCTACGCTAAACCGTCATAAATGTGCTTTTCTTTTTGCGACGGTACTTTTCGCGACGAAGTCCCGTCGCAAAAAGTGCCTATTTTGTTGTTGTGATAGACTGAAATAAATTAAGTGTGGAGGCAGTTGAGGAGCGATCTCTTCAAGAAATTAATTATTAACAAGTGTTGGTTGAGAGGCACAAATGAATCGTACACGGCTTCTACAACAAAACTGTGTTTGGAAACTGTGCAAAAGAATACACTGGTTTTTTTAGGGAAAACCGTGTATGAAGGAGTACAGTCGTACAATGTTTCTTATTAATAAATTATGTACCAATATAGGTGCGTATGGTTGAGCTCATTTTCATGCGAGTGCCCCCTCCTTGTACAATCTGTTTATTTGAAATTATGTTGCATCTGTATTTGAAATGCCGTGTATGGTTAATTTTTTTGTAGTAGTGCTTGTTATATATATATATATATAATTATAATGTACAAGTAGAGAGCATAATTATGATTGAAAAATGAATAAAATCGAAACCTAGACTAATATGGTGGCACAAGGTCAAAGCTCAACAAATTAAATAAAAAAACTCGCAAAATTTGGATGCAATTTGCAACCATGTGAAACACGTCTGTGAAGCTTGAGGCTATAAATGTGGTACATAAGACCACTATCCCACCACAGCAAACACACATTCACAGAAAGAAAGAGTACTTCTTCCCACACTACCTGAATTCACTTTAGTAACATAACATTCAGTCAATGAAGCCCTTTTCCTCGAGCAATGGCACATCCAAGTTGGTACACAGTGCTAACGGGACTGAATATCAATCCCACGAAAGTCGAATGGCATATAGGGCCGTAAACGGCAGCCATATCGGCATTGGCTCACACGTACCATCCAACTCTGTCAAACAAGTTTTGGGTAACTCCACCGTCACAAATGAGCAGAGACAGGTTATCTCCACTAGCTACAATGGATCAGCATCCATCAAACTTGATGTCAATTCTCTTCTACAACTTATCGCAAACATCCTCCAGGTGAAACTTATTTACAATTCAATGTATGAATCTTAATTAAATTTATATAATTTATACCATGAAAATTAATTTAGGAAAATCAGCAAATATTATGATATTACTATTGCCTGCCCTCTGTTTTAATATGGAATTTCTATTGCATATTAACTATTAATTTAAAATATAGTTACACTGAGACTAATGTAGATTTTAGTACAAATATTAATTGTGGCTTCATAGATACATAGTTAGATTTTGACAATAATTTAGTTATTGAAGGATAATTTAAGATATTTAAAAATTGGTAGAAAAAAAAAATCATAGTTTTAGATTTACAGTATAGGGAATTATCTTTAAACATCAACTAAGTAGAATGACTAATTATACTTTTCTCAATTTACAACTAACAAAGTGGACTATTATCTCTAAATATCAACTAACTAGGTTGAATAAAATACTTCTTTCAAGGTGAAGAAATGTCCGTTCAACTTGTCTTTTATAATATGGTTTTGCTAAAAACACCCATCACATGTCAATTACTTGAACACTTAGCAACTGGGCTTCTCTGCGGATGAGGTTTACACAATAAGAACTGTTTCCCTCTTTGGGCTTATGCTGATAATAATAGCTTCTTTGGTTGTAGGTTGAAAGAAGACAGAGATCAATCACAGTTTGCTCTGAACAGAAAACAACTACAATGATTCCTGGTCTGAGCCAACTAATCCACAAAGTTACTGACGAGGTGCTTATTAACATTGTTTAAAAAAAAATTGATTACTATCATTATTTTTTTCATGGTTATGGAACTTGCGTATCATGTATATTATTATTACTCTTTTCTTTAGTTTGTACTTCTTACCGAGGAAAAAATGATTGGATGCAGATATGGTGTGATTGTGCAGAAAAAGGTAATGCCCATCAAAGGGCATGTTCACTGCTGGATTTACTTTCCAACTACTCACCAGATGAAATGGTAGTTCTAGTGCTCGCAGCCTTTGCGATACGTTACGGAGATGTCAGGGTAACCATGAATCAGCATAATGAAAGTAACAATATGGTCAAATCGTTGGTGCATCTGAAACAACTCACCGGCACCCTCGAGGGCGAAAGCACCTTCAAACCTCAGATTGAAGATATCAAGGACACTGTAAACATTGTTCTTGATATTGTGGACTACATCACGGAACTCAAGGGCTTTCACAACTGGGACAACATTCTCTCTGAAATCAATATTGAAGAGATTATAGTTTTGATGGTTACTGCTGTAATCCACTGTGGTTTTACAGTCAGCGAATTCTATAGTGGGTAAGTTGTCTACAGAGTGAATTTTCTAGTACATTAATTTTTAAAATTAACCTGTATGAGTAGAATTGGAGTGTTATTAAGCACACCAATTATTAAAATCTATTGGAATAACTTCAAATGACAATTCCAAACAGTTGAACCTGAACTCTACTTCATGAGTTATGCGTTTACATGAAATTTATAATTTCTTTTAATTGATTTAGTATAAAGTCAAACGGTAAACAAAAAATGTTTATAAGTTTAGTTTAATATGTTCATTGATATTTGACCTCTTGACATTATACTAACTAAATTTGAAAATTTATAAACTTTATGTGTAAACCCATCACTTGTGAATTAGAGCAGTTTCAACTATTTGGAATCGTTGTTTGAAGTTAATCCGGTAGGTTTTGAAGTTGAAAAACACTCTAGTTCTACTTCAACTTGTACTATGCAGTAGTGTTTTGATATTATTTCATCAATTCGCTATCTAAATATGTTTGATAAATAGTTCAATCCATGGTTTTCTAAATGCAAACGTAAAAAAATAATTATTTCTTAATTATGCATTTCTACCTGTATTTTTTTTGGCTAAATTTTGAGATGCTAAGCTAACTTTGTGATACCCTCTTTTACTTTCCTTAATTTCAGGTACTCTTTAAGCCTCAACGAAAGAACAGACCGGATGATTACTAGAAAGAAAATACAAGATTACCGCCAGGAATTGACTACGAACATTACTATCTACCGTGAGCGTGAAGGTGTGTGCTCCATAATGAAAACAAATTTACGTTGAATGCCAATTCACACTGGGGTTATTTAGCTTATTTATGATTTGCTTAGCGAGCTTCCTGTTTTCATTTTCTACACATAATAATTAACCGTGCACATATAGATATATATTGTATTTTGTCAGTATTAGGGTTTCCCTTAAAAGAAAGGGTAAGCATGTACTTTGACAGTTTGTCCCTTAAAACAATTTTCGTTTTACAATCTGATGCAAATATTCAAGTCCGCAAAAATATAAAATAAGAATTCTCTACCCATTATAATTTGAATTTGTAATTTTATCACCTTTAGAAAGATGCTATGCTGAAAGTGTAGTCATAAGTTCAAGAACATTAATTTATACCTCATCACTTGGCATATCTAATTCTTATTTCGATGACTTCTATTTTCACAGCTGAAATACAAGTAACATCAAACTATCAAGAACTCTTCCGTTTGCTACGATTTCCACCAACAAAAAACATAGATATCCTTTGCTATTTCATCAGCTCCAGCATTGACGGAAATATCCTCTACAACCCTGGACTAAAGGAACAAACCACATTACGTTCCTTCCAGGAAAGCAAAGTGCTGATCCTCTATTCTAGTTTTGCATCTGTGACCTTCCAAGAGGAGTCAGTACTCCAACAACTTTACAACAATACCAACACCAAATTTGGCTGCAAAATTGTGTGGGTGCCGATTGATATTCCGAAGACCACCACCGATGATGAGTACAGTAAGATCATCTCCCAAATGTCATATTGCTATACACTTACGTACGAGGCAGTACAGCAAGTGAATTTGGGCTTGGTGCACTTGCTTAAAAAGGATTGGGGATTTACCGGGAAGCCAATGTTGGTGGTTCTCGATGAGAGGGGACGAGTGGTGTGTCAAAACGCACTGCTCATGCTCCACTTGTATGGTCATGAAGCATTCCCTTTCACTACGGAGCACGAGAACCAGCTTCTCGAAAACAAATCCATAGGAATTCATCAATTACTGCTTCAAGACGTCGTTGATACAACAATATCTCAATGGGTACGTATGTACTAAAATTTTCATTCAGATAATTATATTGTCAAGATGTTGAAACTACATTATCTCAGTTGTTATGATAACAATATTACAATATTTACCAACTACTACCAGTTTGTCAAAATTGCATTGACGAACCACATTTTCAAAATAATTACAGATAAAGAGCAAGCAATACGTATGCCTGTACGGTGGGCCCGACATCAAATGGTGTGAAATTATAGGTAAAAAACTTAAGACCTTCAAGGAGGAAGGAAAAATCAAGGTAGAGACAGCATACATTGGAAGGAACAGTCACCACAAGGAAAAAGTGGAAGAAAGACTGACGTCTTTCAGAGAGGCTAATTTGGGGTACAGTATGGAGTACTCGGACTCAACAGTGTTCTGGGAGCGTCTACAGAAATTCATGTTGCATTTCAGTACACACCATTCCAGAGATGTCTCGAAAGGGTTCCTCTCATGGGCATCTCCCTTGCTTACCTTGGACAAAAGCAAGGTTTCCTGGGTTGCTATCGGCGATGCCTACAATGTTCAAGTCTTCACAGGCAGCGTTTTCCTCAGTGGTCTGGATTTAATATTAATGCAATTTAACAAGTGGAATAGTGAAGTCACCACTGATAACTTCCTTGAAGACCTAAGTCGGTGGATGAATGAATCTAAGAAAAATCAGAGGAACGAGAAACACTGCCACAAACTCGAGATTGCCGGAAGTCCGGCATTAATCAGGGGTGACAAGCACTGCCCGACTTGTAACGAGCCAATGCAGATGATGGTGTTGTACAAATGCTGCACTACGGAAAACTCAATTTAAAGCCAATATATTTAAATAACGCTAGTGTGTGATCAATAAACTCGGTAATAGTGAATGAGTATTACCTGAGTACGTGTCTTAATTCCTTTCTGAACTCAAAACTCTTTGTTGTACCTTGTACGCCCCAATTTATTTATCATTTAGACTTTTGTTTCACCATGTTTACATTTCTGATTGTTTTTTTCCTATCACGCTTGGCGATTATAAACTGATATTTTTGTTCTCTGTTTTTCTGGCACACAATTTCACTGTTAAAATATCTAAAGGGGTCGCTGATACCACTTTAGTTGTCACACCCCGACAACGGGCCGACAACCCGCCGCGCTCATCAGCGCAAGGCGATTTCTATCATTTTACAAAATGACATATATCATATACATTACCAATGACATAACTTACTTTTCTTCGTTGCAAGTCCCGCAGTCTTCTAGTTCGAAATCATATTTCCTTGTCTCGTGTTTTGTACCTGGAACCCACAAAGTGGAAAGATGAGAGATTGAAAATCTCCCAGTGCGGTATTCAGTTCCAGTCGAGTTATCCTTAGAAACAACCAACATAAACCAAACAACACACAGAGTTCAAATATAAGAAAATAACGTGAGCAATACAAGTTCAAGAAACATCTTAAAGAACTGAAATCAATCAAAGTAGCATATAATTAAACCACTTGCTAAGAAATATGCATTTGTCTTAATGCCTTATCACAAACATTTAACTACTATTAAATATGCAATGCCCATTTTTAATGCCAAATGCACAATTTGTCAAGTAAAATTAATTATCATAACACAAACAGATCACCAATTCCAAACCATATAACTTTGATATAAATTAACATATCATATCAAATACTCAAATGCTCATGAATCTTACTTAATGCACAAATGTTCTTGTAAAGCAATTCTTTTAACATTTCTATCTTGCAATCCAGATTCGACACTTTTCTGACTACGGGTCATGCGCTACCACGAATACGGCGCCTACACAATTTCTGTTATGCGCATAACTTGAAATTGTGCGCTTACCACGAATACGGCGCCTACGTGCCTTCAGTTATGCGCTTCCACGAATCAACGGCGCCTACATAACTGGATCACGCGCTACCACGAATACGGCGCCTACACAATTTCTGTTATGCGCTTCCACGAATTAACGGCGCCTACATAACAGAAATTACGCGCTTACCACGAATACAGCGCCTACATGACCCCGGTCATGCGCTACCACGAAAAGACAGCGCCTACATGACCGGTCAAGTTTCCAAGTTCAATATTCAATCAATAAATTACCACGGTCATGCGCTACCACGAAAAGACAGCGCCTACATGACCCCGGTCATGCGCTACCACGAAAAGACAGCGCCTACAGGACCGGTCAAATATCCAATTTAATATTCAATCAAGTGCACATATGACTATATGTTATTCTTCATGAGAAATACTATGCATCAATATAATGCCAATGGTTCATTTAAATCAAACTCATGTGTTTAGTGGAATTTCTTTGTATCATGTCATGCACTAGCTTACGGAATATATGATCATGTAAACATTTGAAGCATTCATAGCATGCAATTTGAAAACCATAATAAGTACCTAACTGTAATCCGATTAACAAACATGAGGCCGACCAACCATAATAATGAGAATAGCAATCAATCAAACCAAATTATTTCTCCAATAGTGTTAAACCAAATAATTAAAATCATGACATGCTCTAGACTCAAGAATTGATACGGGAACCACCAAATACCGGCTTAAGTTCTATGTCTATAGTTTGTCACCATACCCACTGGTTTGATTAACAAATTAACGAGGCTGTTATTAAACATCTACTAATTCTAGTGCAATCCATTCATATCAATTCCAGTGCAACCTCTTTATATTTGGTCAATACTTATAAGCAAGCAATCAACAATTATAAGCAATCAAGCAACCCAAATCTAGCAATTGACCAATACTTTACTCTATAACAATCAAGCAACCCAAATCTAGTAATTGATCAATACTTACTCTATAACAATCAAGCAACCCAAATCTAGCAATTGATCAATACTTACCCAAATAATTGATCAATACTTACTCTATAACAATCAAGCAACCCAAATCAACAATTATAAGCAAGCAATCAACAATCAAGCAAACTAAATCAGCAATTATAATCTAGCAATTAACAATCAATAAAATTAGTTGGAAGGAGCTAAGAATATATAACTCGAAATCCGCACCTTTTAACGACGGCACAACGTGGTCCGAAGTCGAGTCCGCTGCTCATAATCAAGCCTGTTGAGTTATTCGAGAGCAGTCATAGAATTGCAAGCAAACAATCGATAAACTTCCTTCACCTCCGTACCTTTCTTGTCATCCTCATCGCATAGGGCTGCTGATCGACACCTCGCCTTTCTTCTATCTTTTCCCGTTCCTATGTCCACCATTTTTCCCCTTTTTTTTATCTCTCTTCCCTTTTCTCTCTTAATTTCCCTTTTCTTTTCTTTTTCCTCCTCTTTTCGTTATTTCCCAAGGAATATATTGATTCTGGTTCGGATTTTCCAAGAGAGTCTGGAAGCACCGAATTAGAAGTGTTGTGTTTTCTTTTTCTTTTTTTTATATATGTGTCATCGATTAGGTAGAAAAAAATATGTATATTTATATATTCCTTACGTCTTACTTTTCAAAGAAAGAGAATTAAGGTGTTTGACCACATTATTATATTAATTAAATGGAGTACAGCTAAGGTAACTCAATTTCAGCCAAGGAATGTTTTAGAGTGAACTCGGATAGGTTAATTTAAGTACTTTTGCTCCTAGACCACCAAATCATTCATATTTTCAATTTGACCCTTTATGATTTCATGTTTCAAATTTTTAGGATGTTACAACTAAAGTTAAATTGCACTAAACCCCTTCATACTTTTAAATTCCACAAGAAATTTTGTACCATTAAAGATGTATTATTTAATCATATTAAATTGCACTAAACCCCTTCATACCTTTAAGAATAACACTTGACTTATTAAGATATTATATATATTAATTTTGGTTACAAGTTGAATAGGTTATAAATTATTTCAACATTAAAAATAACCTCCATAATCACTTATGTGGTTTTATATAAGAACTAGTGTTAATTAGTTATTGGTCAGTTTCATTGACAAAAGTTAAAGGTGAGTTTCAACATAATATTACGTTATCAAAATCCCTTCGGTACGTGTTTTAATTAATGTCACATAAAATCTTCAAATATTCAAAATTGGAATGTTACAATTCCACCTACGGCTTACCCCCGTGGACTTTAATGACACCACATTTTTTATGCATCTCAATTCCATTCGATGCTTGGCTCCCTCCCAATAAAATGAGGGACATCTCAACTCTTCTCCTGCTTCATTCTGATCCAGAATGGAGGGAGCTATGGACACCTCGGCTATCTCTATCAGTTTTAGCTAATCAATCTATAAGACTATAACTCTCTTGTTTCTGCAATACATCACAATTTTAAGACTGGCTTGATAAATAGTAAAAAAGTTTCAAAAAATGTAAAATTTGGTCTCCAAGCATATTTTTTTATAGATTAAATGTTGAACGGTTTGGATCGACCGTTTGGACTTTGAAAATGTAAAAACTGAAACGTTTGTTTCACAGCTCCGGAACAAACGTTTTGATATTAGTCAACCTCTCTCTCTCTATATATATTCTTAATTTTTTTAGTATGCACAATTTTTTATGATTTCAAATTGATGATTCATAAATGCTGGATGTAACTAAAATTGTCTCAACTGAAGTAAGTCCTGACCTATATAATATTTTTTTGCAAATGTAACATTAATAATATGAAAGACAGTGTTGTTTTCTTTTCAGTCCTTTTTTATTTGCACTCTTGCATGTCCAAAAAACGTTTCATATTTGATATTCAAATCTTTTGAAACAATTTCGCCAACTGAGATTTGAAATAGTAACCTTGTTTTTTCTGAAAAACTTGTCTCAATCACTTGAACTACTTATAGTTGATTTCTCTTTATTTAATATTATAAATTAAAGATGTACACCTCCAAAAGATTCAGTACACACATCAACTAATTAAATCTGAAATGAGGAAGAACACAATTTGATCATCATGTTTCTAATTGTCACTATTCACTAAGAAAACGGGCCTTTGTATTTATTTTAGTTTGTTTATTGAAAATAAACAAATTGGGTTTTGTTCCCATATGGACTAGGCCTATCAGATGAAAACTTAGTAACTTACTCTAGGCCCAGTTAATAGTATGACTTGATCATCCATTAATTGATGATATTATGCAGAGCAAATGAGGCATGGTGCGTGCAAGTTCCAAACTTTATTGGGCTTTCAATTAAAATTATATAATCCGAGCATTAAAGGTCTCCAATCTCTGTACTATATAAGCAAGATTTCACTTTTTTTTTTTGTAATCCTAAATTTCAGTTTGCTAGCTGACCAAAAAGGATTGTACTACAAATTAATATTGCTAACAACTCTGAACAAGTTTTTGTCAGAAAAAAATTAATTATTGGAAAAATTAATTTACATATAATAGCATCATGAAAAAAGAAAAATTTATTGTTGTCTTTGGGCTTTAAAATGTTCGCCCTATTTTCTTTTTAAAGGCAATATATAACTTTAACAATGGGCTTTTTGTTGATGTTCGTTGGGTTTAAAATAGTTGACAGTCTCGGCCGGTATTTTTTTGAGTAAAATTTAGAGATCAAGCAATTCAATTATTTAATACTCTTGTTATTACAACAAAAAAATTTCTTAATTTGGGTTTCGAACCATGACCTCTCACATAGAGACTATGTGCCTTTACCACCAGATCAAAGGCTGGTCCTGTCTCGTCCGGTATTAATTTACAAATTAGTAGAGAGATGAGTGTGAGTTCCATTTCTTTTTGTTTTGGGTGCTGGAACTAGTAGAGCGAATACGAAGGTTTATATATCAGTTTATTGTGCACATATGATGACAAACTTTGAGATTTAATTCTAATTTATTTGCCAACCATTACTACAGAACTACACAAAACTAACTATTAATTAAAAATTGAATTTGCAAACGGTTAGTGAAGTCCATCGATCACTCACGGTTATAGAGTTGAATGTTTTCTCTATCCATTCTCATATAGGAAACACTTAGTAATTACTCTCTTGTCTAACGGTTAACATATCCCAAACCGTTAATGTTGATACAAACAGTAACGGTTCTATTTAGTACTTATTTATGTAATTGCTTTGTTTAATTTCTAGTTTTTTTTAAGGTTAATTTCTAGTGTTATTTGTTTGTTTTTGGAAAATTTAATCTGTGTGTATATATTTTTTTCACAAGATTTTTATAATTAATGTTATGACAAGTATCTATTTAAATTTTCTAGCCATAAATTAACATACATAAATTAATTAATCTGATAACATGCGTTTATAAAATAAGAATGCAATTCATGAATCAATACACATGCACTTTTGAACTGGCTGGTTTAGTTGATCATGGTGCAAAAGAATTTTACACGGATTTCTCTCAAAATCCGAACACAGTTTTTAAACTATTAACCGTGTATATAGAGGCCTCAAGTCATACACGATTCAGTATTAACAAATTACCATGTACAAATTTTCATGACTTTAGTACACGGTTGGGTTTTAAATGACCGTGTGAGTACGTATGAGTTTTGTTTCACGCAAGCACCTCCTCCCATTACACACTGTTAATGTGAATTTTTTTTCGCATATGTGTATGATATGCCATGCATAGTCGCGTTTTCTGTACTAGTGTTGGTTGGATTTAAAAATTGACAGTGTCGGTTAAGGTATGAAGGCCGAATGAATTTGAGTGGGCTCCTTGATACAGAGAAAGCCCAAACGCTATATTTTGGGTTTGGATTCAATTAAGACTGATCGTATTTATTTTGCTAATCTGATACAAAATTATTAATTAGTTAACCTTGATAAAATTTAATGAACTCAAGGTAAATTTTTTTTTTTGAAATGGATATTTTTACTTCACCAATCTGCAATCCCATATGATAAGGGGAATGTGATGTGTCGCCACATTTTTGAATCACATCACCACCTCTCTGTCTAGGTTTGCGATAAGATAACGCAATCGTATTTAATTAAAACGGTCTTTTTAAGAACGGCTTCCATAAAGTGTTTGGTAAACTTACTGTATTTGTCCAATATTTATTGTTACTTGTTCTTTATATATTTTAAATATTGAATGATAATATATACTTTTTTTTTTCTTTTTGAAGACATAACTCTTTCCCTGATCAGTTCAATACAACTACCAAAAACTATTTGTTTTTTAAGATCATAAATATAAATAAATTACAAACATAAAAAGAGAATTTAATTAATGAATTAACTAGTTTTTAATTATATTTTCATTTTTCATCATCATGAGTGATGCATAAATTGTTGCTCCATAAAGCAACCATTGTTTAATATATAGAGAGAGAGATTGACTAATATGCTTTCGGTAGCACTTTGGCCGAAATGCTTCCAATTCAAAATTGAATTTTCAAAGTCCAAATTAACAGTCAATCCAAACCGTTAGATATGATCTCTATATTAAAATATGCTTGGAGACCAAATTTTACATTTTTTGGAACTTTTTACTATTTATTAAGCTACTTTGAAAATTGCTGATCACATGTTCCAGAATTTGGTTGAACTTTTTTTACTGTTCACCCGGATCAACAATTTTCAAAGTGGCTAATAAATAGTAAAAAAATTCCAAAAAATGTAAAATTTGGTCTCGAAGCAGATTTTAATATAGATTCAACATCTAACGGTTTGGATCGACTGTTTGGACTTTGAAAATTCGATTTTGAATTGGAAGCATTTCAGCCGTGCTACCGAAAGCATATTAGTCAATCTCTCTCTCTATTTATAGAGATAGACTATGGTGAGTTGTGAAGTAAAACAACGTTTAAGCCACTAAGTTGAATTGGAAGTGGTTGCTGGTAAGCACACTATAATTTTATAATTTCATATTTTGTCCAAAAAATTATTGTCATTCTAACATAGGCCGCTAGATGCAAATTTCAGGGCCCGCAACAGTTGGAGGGTTGGGAATGCGCTTATTACACGATGATTTTCATGTTTGACTTTGTCGAAAGAATACAATTCCAATTCCCAAATTCGGTATGTAATTCATATTAATTGTTCCTATATAATAGCAATTGATATTTGCAACTGTCTTGCATCTACCTTTTCTTGTTACTAATTAATACCAAATTGTAATTGTAGCATGTGTCAAAGCAACCGCATTACACCAAGGAGCAAATCGACGAATCAAGACAGAGAGCAATCATAGTTTGCCCTGAACAGAAAACAACTACAATGATTCCTGGTCTGAGCCAACTCATCCACAAAGTTACTTACGAGGTGCTTTTTAACATTGTTTAAAAAAACAAAATTGATTACTATCATTATTTTTTTTCATGGTTATTGAACTTGCGTATCATGGATATTATTATTACTCTTTTCTTTAGTTTGTACTTCTTACGAGGAAAAAATGATTGGATGCAGATATGCTGTGATTGTGCAGAAAAAGGTAATGCCCAACAAAGGGCATATTCACTGATGTTGTGCACTACATCATGGAACTCAAGGGCTTTCACACATGGGACAACATTCTCTCTGTAATCAATATTGATGACATTATATTTTGGATGGTTCCTGCTGTAATCCACTGTGGTTTTACAGTCAGCGAATTCTATAGTGGGTAAGTTGTCTACAGAGTGAATTTTCTAGTACATTAATTCTTCAAATCAACCTGTATAAGTAGAATTGGGGTGTTATATATTAAGCACGCCAATTATTAAAACCTATTGGAATAACTTCAAATGACAATTCCAAACCGTTGAACCCGATCTCTACTTCATGAGTTATGCGTTTACATGAAATTTATAAAAAAAAATTAATTTATTTAGTATAAAGTCAAATGGTAAAAAAAAATGTTTATAAGTTTAGTTTAATATGTTCATCGATATTTGAGCGCTTGACTTTATACTAACTAAATTTGAAAATTTATAAACTTTATGTGTAAACCCATCACTTGTGAATTAGAGCAGTTTCAACTGTTTGGAATCGTTGTTTGATGTTAATCCGGTAGGTTTTGAAGTTGAAAAACACACTAGTTCTACTTCAACTTGTACTATGCAGTAGTGTTTTGAAATTATTTCATCAATTCGTTATCCAAATATGTTTGATAAATAGTTCAATCCATGGTTTCCTAAATGCAAAAATAAAAAAATAATTATTTCTTAATTATGTATTTCTACCTGTATTTTTTTTGGCTAAATTTTGAGATGCAAAGCTAACTTTGCGATATCCTCTTTTACTTTCCTTAATTTCAAGTAACATTACCATGGTTGTGAAAATCGGAATTGGAATCGGAAGAATCGGCTGAATCGTATCGGAAACTCGGATTTTTTTGGCAGAAGATTGTTTTGTACTTCAAAAATAATTTGCTAGAAAATTATGTTAAAACGAAAGTTACACTAAAATAATTCACTATTATAACCATTCTCCAAATTTTTCAATCTACGGTAATTAACTAGTTAAATATTAATAACACTCATAAAAATTAAATTCGGATGAATAACAATCAAATTTGTATGTAATCACTTATAAATTAAAATATATCTAATTTTAAAATAAAATTAGACTATTCCATAAGATAATAGAAAAATAATATTCACAAAAGAGAAATAAAATATATAATTTTTATTCTACATTTTTATAACAATCAAACTTCTAGCATTATAATGGGACTTTTGATAAAAAAAATTACACCGACAAATTAATAATTGAAAAATGTACAATAAAATTTGGTATTTTACACAGGTATTTAATTGACGAGGAATATATATTCTAGCATAATATTTCAAGTCAAATGAATGATTCAAAAAGTTAGCCACTTAAAGAGGTCCGCGTGGAACTCTCTTAATGGGTGCTATATGAAGGCACGGATCGAGGCCTAGATGTGTTTCTTGTGCGTAATCTTAGCCGTTGATCTAGCTTGGAAGAATGGCCGGTGGCTCTTAGTGAAAAGAAAAACTTGAGAACCTTTACTAGCCTACACGCTAGCTGTAGTATTGGAATTAAGTTGAAACTGCTTAATAAATGTCATGATTTTTGGTTCTCTGATCCCGGTTTATGCAAACCTATTAATGCATTGATATCTAGAAACAAGAAATTTATACACCGTTTTTTTTTATGATACTTGTCGATTAATCTTTCTCCTTCAAAGGTCAAACGTTAGTCTTTCTTCAGAAAAAACGAAAATGGCGTGAACTTCTTCTCCGAAAAAAAAAAACACAGCTTGGAACTTTTCGACACGGCTGAAGTCCTGACTCGGACCAAAACTCCGCTGACTCGGCCATAACTCGGTCTAACTCGGCTTAACTCGGTCTGACTCGGCTTGAAAATCGGCTAACTCAGCCGAGTCAAGCACTGTTCAACCGAGTTTTGCTGAAAACCTGGCACGGGCGCGATAACCCAACTCGGATCGGACACGACCGAGTCCGAGTTGACTCGGAATCGGCTGAGTTTCCATGAACATTACTATCTACCGTAAGCGTGAAGGTGTGTGCTCCATAATGAAAACAAATTTACGTTGAATGCCAATTCACACTGGGGTTATTTGTTAGGTTATTTATGATTTGCTTAGCGAGCTTCCTGTTTTCATTTTCTACACATAACAATTAACCGTGCACATATAGATATAAATTGTATTTTGTCAGTATTAGGGTTTCTCTTAAAAGAAAAGGTAAGCATGTACTTTGACAGTTTGTCCCTTAAAACAATTTTCGTTTTACAATCTGATGCAAATCAAGTCCGCAAAAATATAAAATAAGAATTCTCTACCCATTATAATTTGAATTTATAATTTTATCACCTTTAGAAAGATGCTATGCTGAAAGTGTAGTCATAATTTCAAGAACATTAATTTATACCTCATCACTTGGCATATCTAATTCTTATTTCGATGACTTCTATTTTCACAGCTGAAATACAAGTAACATCAAACTATCAAGAACTCTTGCGTTTGCTACGATTTCCACCAGCAAAAACCATAGATATCCTTTGCTATTTCATCAGCTCCAGCATTGAGGGAAATATCCTCTACAACCCTGGACTAAAGGAACAAACCACATTACGTTCCTTCCAGGAAAGCAAAGTGCTGATCCTCTATTCTAGTTTTGCAACTGAGACCTTCCAAGAGGAGCTGTCATTACTCCAACAACTATACAACAATACCAACACCAAATTTGGCTGCAAAATCGTGTGGGTGCCGATTGATATTCCGAAGACCACCACCGTTGATGAGTACAGTGAGATCATCTCCCAAATGTCATATTGCTATACACTTACGTACGAGGCAGTACAGAAAGTGAATTTCGGCATGGTGCACTTGCTTAAAAAGGATTGGGGATTTACCGGGAAGCCAATGTTGGTGGTTCTGAATGTGAGGGGACGAGTGGTGCGTCAAAACGCACTGTTCATGCTCCACTTGTATGGTGATAAAGCATTCCCTTTCACCACGGAGCGTGAGAACCAGCTTCTCGAAAACAAATCCATAGGAATTCGATTACTGCTTCAAGGAATTGATACAACAATATCTCAATGGGTACGTATGTACTAAAATTTTCATTCAGATAATTATATTGTTAAGATGTTGAAACTACATTATCTCAGTTGTTATGATAAAAATATTACAATATTTACCAGCTACTACCAGTTTGTCAAAATTGCATTGACGAACCACATTTTCAAAATAATTACAGATAAAGAGCAAGGAGCAATATGTATGCCTGTAAGGTGGGCCCGACATCGAATGGTGTGAAAGTATGGGTCGAAAACTTGAGACCTTCAAGGAGGAAGGAAAAATCAAGGTAGAGACAGCATACGTTGGAAGGAACAGTCACCACAAGGAAAAATAAAGCCCATTTTCTAGAAATCCTTCACCAATCATAATCTTGGTTATCCGATCCTGAAAAATCACATTGTTTGATAAAAATATGAGTTCACAATTTAACTCATTTGTGATTTTGCTAATGGATAATAGATTTGATGAACAATCTTTTAAATACAAGACGTTTTGAATTATTTTTGAGAATATAGTTATTGAGCCCTCTCCAAGGATTTCCATTTTATCACCATTTGCAACCGTAACAAATTTTTTGGTTTTATAATCTTTGAAATTGGTCAATAAATTTCTATTCCCAGTCATATGATCTGTTGCGCCTGAATCCAATATCCATCTAAAATTATTTGAAAATGATAAATTTGTAACACAGATCATACCAGAGTTCTTCTGTTTTTCTTCTTTCTGGTTGAGCAACACCGTAAGTTGCTGGAGCAACTGCCGCATGGGATCTTGAGAGGAAGACGAGGCGCCTCTTTCACTTAAAGGATCGGACGGTCCAGATGCAACCTGCCCTTCTGCTAAAAAACCCCGATCCCTTTCTATCGCCTTCGCCTCTGTCTCGTTCCCAGCCGGTTTTCTCCCCCTTTCGATCTCCGGCTCCCGGTTTCTTGTGCCACTTGGGTCGGAGGTTTGGGTGAAGAAACCAGCACTGGTCCTTGCGATGCCCTTCTCTTTTGCAGTGCTCGCATTTGGTTCCGGCTTGGTCTCCTCTCGCCTCCGACCGATAGTTAGGGTTAGGCCTCGCCATTGCTGTGAAGGCTTTGGTCTCGGTATTTTCAGTGGGTTGCGATGCCATCACGGCCCTTCTTGTTTCTTCTCTGTCTATCATAGCCGCCACCTCATCTGAGGAAGGTAGCTCGGCTAGTAACAGTATTTGTGACCGCACAGCCTCGTAGCTGGAATCGAGGCTTGCTAGAAATTGAAATATGGCATCTTGTTCTTCTCGTTTTTGGATTTCAGTGAGATCGGTGGTGGGAGGCCGATAAACCCTAAGTTCATCTCTTTTCTTTTGAAGGTAACCATACAATTCCATTGATGATTGACCTTGTTGTTGTTTGGCTTGTTGATAGTCTCTTTGAATTTGGTAAATTTGAGAGTAATTTTTTCGGTGGCCATATAATTGCTCGGCTCTCTCCTAAATTTCTAAGGCACTATCTTTGTAAGAGAGTAAATCGGATACCTTTGGCTCCATGGTTGCGAGGAGCCAAGTGATGACAGTGTGATCGCTTGTTCGCCATTTGGCTAACTCCTTTTTTTGTGCTTCGGTTGGTGGTTCTGATAGTTTTGGAATTGTATGCACTTGAACTACTTATAGTTGTTTTCTCTTTATTTAGTATTATAAATTAAAGATGTACACCTCCAAAAGATTCAGTACACACATCAACTAATTAATTCTGAAATGAGGAGGAGCACAATTTGATCATTATGTTTCTAATTGTCACTATTAACTAAGAAAACGGGCCTTTGTATTTAATTTATTTTGTTTATTGAAAATAAACAAATTGGGTTTTGTACCCATATGGACTAGGCCTGTCAGATGAAAACTTAGTAACTTACTCTAGGCCCAATTAATAGTATGACTTGATAATCCATTAATTGATGATTATGCATAGCAAATGAGGCATGGTGAGTGCAAGTTCCAAACTTTATTGGGCTTTCAATTAAAATTATATAATCCGAGCATTAAAGGTCTCCAATCTCTGTACTGTATAAGCAAGATTTCACATTTTTTTTTGGTAATCCTAAATTTCAGTTTGCTAGCTGACCAAAAAGGATTGTACTACAAATTAATATTGCTAACAACTCTGAACAAGTTTTGGTCAGAAAAAAATTAATTATTGGAAGAATTAATTTTCATATAATAGCATCATGAAAAAAGAAAAAATTTATTGTTGTCTTTGGGGTTTAAAATGTTCGCCCTATTTTTTATTTTTAAAGGCAATATATAACTTTAACAATGGGCTTTTTGTTGATGTTCGTTGGGTATAAAATAGTTGATAGTCTCGGCCGGTATTTTTTTGAGTAAAGATTGGAGGGTCAAGCCATTTAACTATTTAATAGTTTTGTTATTACAACAAAAGATTTTCTTAATTTGAGTTTCAAACTCATGACCTCTCACATAGAGACTATGTGACTTTGCCACCAGACCAATTAGTAGAGAGACGAGTGTGAGTTCCATTTCTTTTTGTTTTGGGTGCTGGAACCTAGACTAGTGAAAATTCTTTATATTCTATTACACTATCTCTGTTGATCGACACCCCAATCATACTACACGGTAGGATCATGCGCTTGTGATATGAACGTAAATAGAAATTAGAATTTATAAATCTTTAAAAGTAGTAGTTTAATTTGGACTCATCATTACACAAATTATTGTTTCTTCCAACGTATAGGGTGAGACGTGAAATTATACTTCACTACAAAAGACAGGCACTTTTCGCGAGGATAAAAAGTGACTTTTCGCGACGGAGTACCGTCATAAACGTGCTTTTTCTATTTGCGACAGTACTTTTCGCGACGAAGTCCCGTCGCGAAAAGTGCCTACTTTGTTTCGGTGCAGTATAGTGAAAGTGAGGGCTTTGAGCAAGGTTGTGCCGGACTTGATAAAGCTTGCCACGATTACATCATTAGGTCGAGGCTTGAAAGCCTCCTCCTTCGCCATAATGCTGGGAAGATAATTCTCTGATTGCCAAAAACCTTTGTATTTTCGCATCACGCATGCTTGCCATTATTCTTCCTTTGGGAGCGTATGGATTATATCTTTGTATTTACAATCCACTTCTTCAATATTTTGTACCAAATTAAAGGGTGGACGAGACCTTAGTATTATTGACTCTTCTTCTTCCTTCTCCTTGAGAGAATTGGAATTGGTGCTAAGTGATGGATCGGCCATGGGGATAAGAGAAGCTGTCATTTTTAGTCTGATCGATTCAAATGAATTTGCTTTACAATAGCACGAACCCACTCATACATTTATGTACAACTGTATTAATTTATTTTTCAAGAAATTTTATAGAAGAACAATAGACACCAAGCGGAGAGAACAAAGAAGATCTGATGGGCATCGGATCTACTTAATTTCACTACCAGAATTTTCACATGTTGCAAGGGTAATAAACATAGTTGCTTGGGTGTTAAGGGCTCATGCAAATAATATTGAGAGAGCTAGCCTCCACCAAATCAGCCAGATAGTATATTTTGTTTAGGTCCATGCAAATACTTGATCCCATGCCCATGCAATAAGTCTAAAGTAGCTAAATAGTATATTTTATTAAAGGTCCATGCAAATACTTGATCCCATGCCCATGCAATAAGTCTAAACTAGCCAAATAGTATATTTTATTAAAGGTCCATTCAAATACTTGATCCCATGCCCATGCAATAAGTCTAAAGTAGCCAAATAGTATATTTTATTAAAGGTCCATGCAAATAGTTGATCACATGCCCATACAAATCGATGGGAATAAAGAGATGATTGCTTATGGTTTGATGAACATTGCTGGTTCTTTTACTTCTTGTAAAAATCTGAACTAAATTTCCAGATTTTGTTTGAAATTGACACAATTTAGGTCAAAACCAAAATTAAGGGCTCAGCCACAGTTATGGAGAGAAAGAGATAGATAGATAGATAGATACCAGTAATCGTGCAAAGAAGAGAGGAATACGTGCGAGAGAGAGACATAAAGGGATCGAGAGAACCAGCAACTCAGTCCGGTGAGGTGCCTCGCCGTGCCTTGCCTTGCGTTGCCTAGTGCCTTGCGTTGCCTGGAACCTAGCTCGGCGGATGGCTTTCAATCGATGGAGCTACGTCTTGGCACTGGAACCCTAGCTCTGAAACCTGTCCAGCGCTGGATTTCGATCAGAACCATTGAAATAGGAAAGAGGGTCGGTCATGTGAGAGAAGAAAGAGGAGAAATTGAAAGTTGAAAGAAGAAGGCGGCTAGGCGAAAGGCAGGACTTAGGAACTGATAGAGAAGGGACTTGAAAAAATCAGTGAGAGAAGCGAATTTGATGAAAAATAGGAGGGAACACGAAAAAAATTGGAGGGACGTGAAAAATTGGATTTAGGTTTGGTGCGGCTGAGAGGGAAATGAAAATATCTTACAAGAGAGTGAAAATGAGTAGGCGTCTAAATTCTCTCTGGATGCAATGGGGAACAAAAAATTTGATAAGTACGGATTTTAACAGAGCAATTTTAACTGAAAGCAGTGTCTTAAATATATTGGATGCTAATTAAATTAGATAGGTCATGTGTTGCATAAAATTAGAACTTCTCTGTTAACAAAGATGCCTCAAATGAAAACATCAGGACCATTCATTACTTATCGGACAGCTTGGAGCTTAATATTTGCCGACTGTTCATTTCCACGCGAGCAAACGACGGTCGATCTGTAATGAAATGATTCCAAATTTGTTTTGAAATGATCATGAGAAAAAATTAAACACAATAAACATAAAAGTTATGAAACTTTGTTGTGTTAGAGCATCGATCTGACGTGAAGTGTTTATATTCCTTCGATGTTTCGATATTTCCTCGACTGGATGAATAAGTAAATATAAATAAAATTTCATCAAACTTTGATGCAAGAGACTAAATTCAGTGCCCTATAATTTCAATGGTTCTCATTAAGCAGTGGTCGATATTTTTCTGCACGCCTTCATTAACTCACAAAGCTAGAGTTTACGTTTCAAGTTCATGAACTCTAGTTTTGTGAGTTAATGAAGGCGTGCAGAAATACGTCATCCGCTGGTTGATCAAAACCGTTCAAATCAAAGAGAATTACATTCATTTAATTGTAGCAAAGTTTGGTGAAAATTTATTTTTATTTACCTATCCATCGAGTTGACGGAATATTGAAACATCGAAGGGTTATAAACATTTCATGTTGGATCAAAGCTTAGACATAATGAAAATTCAAAAATTTGATATTGGTTATGCTTAATATTTTCCCTTGATCATTTAAAAATAAGTTTGGAACAATTTCATTACAGATCGACCGTTGTTGGATAACGTAAAAATGAACGGTCCGCAATTATTGACTCAATTTTAATAGGCAAAAAACGATGAAATTCTATAAAATTGACATTTATAAATATGATTTACTCATAGAAGATGTAAAAAAATAGAAAATGTTTGTTTTGAATTTTTTTCATATTATTTGCTGTACAATTATCACCTAATTTATACATTTGCAAATCAGAACCGTCCGATGGGTGATGAAGAGTCATGATTTCAAAAGAGAGGTCTCCATTTTAGAAGCTGTGGGTAGGAGTCAATATTCTCTACGGTAACATAATATTTTTGTTTAGATGCGCTCTAGTTAAATTGCAATTGATTCTTCAATATGCATGCGAAATCCGATCAGACGGCCCTGATCTAAAATGGAGAAATTATGTTACCTCTGGTGATATGAATTCTTGGGTAGGAATGTGAATGCCATACAGAGAGAGTTCTTCCTACCTGAGGACTTGGTGCTTTGTTTCAAAACCAAATAGAAACCCTCTCTCTCAACTCTCTAAGCAAACACAACCGGAGCCCTTCTCCAACACCAACCCCGATCGTTTCTTCTCCAGCGCTCTCTGTCCCGATCCCAGCCCACCCTGTCAAGTCCCGTCGAAAACTTGCAAGGTCAGATTCATGAAAGGAAGAGATGTTTGCCTCCTTTCTAGTAACTCTCACACATATCATTCTTCTTCTCTTCTTTTAGGTGGATTCATAATTTATGTTCTAAAATTTGTTTGAATAATAAGCGAAGGTTCTTTTGTATCAATTGGTCTGACAAAATTAGTTCCATTTTTGAAGGTCTACTATGATTATCGGGTCCAATTCTCAAAATTAGTTCCTTGTTGTACATTTTTTTAGTTTTTTAAGTTGTATACCGGTGTTTGATCATGTGCACTCAAGGTGTTCGATGAATGACATAAGTGCACAAGCTTTTAGTAAACTGATAGTTTTCTATTAAAGACATAAGAAGCAATCTGCTACCTGTTTATCTAACCTGTTTATAATTTACTTGTTTATAATCTGCTACCTGTTTATCTAACCTGTTTATATTCTACTTGTTTATAATCTGCTACCTGTTTAAATCCTTTGCCCTTTCTGATTTCTTTTGTTGAGCTTAATTTATTACAAAAGGGGTCTTAAGAGAAATTGTTGAAATAGCTGCAACCAAGTTTTTTTATTAAATATTCTTTTTCTTCTCTTGAAATAGATGCAAGCAACACAACTGAGAAAAAGAAAGAGAAGAATGTTACCATAGCAGTGATATGTGTAATTTTGGGATTGCTAATTCTGGCCTCTTTTTGATACCTTGCAATCCAAAGAATTCTAAGGAAAAAATCTGGTAAGTTTATTAAATAATTGGAAATTTTAATAGTGGATCAAAACGATGCAGGTGCTGTGATCTCTCTACTTCTCTATTTGCTTACAAATGCAATGATTTTGGATTAAAAGGTTGATCGGTAAAAGTGGTGAAGAAAATTGGCCTAAATTAAATTTCCACTATGGTACTTTCCTTCTTTCATTAGCCTGAATTTTAATGCAAATATGCTAGCAGTACATGTATCCTTTTGTTAATTGTTTCTTGATATAGACCAACACATATATACTGCTCAAAATCTGATTTGTTATGATAAAGTTTTATGGTCGTAGAAAATTAAGCACTCACAAAACTAAAGATATTTTTCCAATGAACTTCTCTTTTGTAGCAACAAAACTTTGATCACAACCTTGTCAGCACTAGTATTATTCCCTCTCTCGTGTCTTCAATTGATACCAAAAAGGTGCCAAACCCACTATTTGATCTGGCCGGCATCATGTATGGACAATTTGAAGTGCCCTTTTGGAAGTTCTTCATTGCAATTTTGATTGGTAAATCACTCATAAAAGCTTACATCCAGGTTTTTATATTTGTCATAGTTCTTTCCTTTGATCTATAATTAAGTGGTAGCATTTGATCATCTCTTTATCAATTTGTTAGTGCTTTAACAAGTTGAGGTTCTTCGTTCAGTAACTCTTAGATCTGGCTTCTGATATGACTTCAACAAAGTTTGCAATTATGACAAGTCTCCAACTTAGCCTTTCCACACTTTTTGTTGTTAATTATATGTCTTTATTCAGAAAAATCACTCATGCTCATATAAAATGAGAAGTATCATATAAACTGTACAGGCATAGGAAAAGGAAATTACCATCAGAAGAAAAAAATCACTGATTAATAGTAATAAAGAAAACCTTTCTATCAAAACTTCAAAATTAGTTATTTCCCCATCTAAATATAACTATATTATAAATATACCCTTTTCTAAATTAAATCAATTGATTAATAGTAATAAAAAAATAAAAAGACAATTATGCCCTTACATTTAAACCTATATGAGCCATGCTACTATTGAATTGAAATGAGTTTGAGATGCTGATGAAAATGAGAGGAATTCCACCAGTGAGGGATTCTCACAATCAAAGAATTTCAAAAGTGATTCTCACCACCAAAGTCGATGAATTTTCATGCATACTCGTGGAGCTTGCACCTAACTAAAAAAGTTTTCATCTCTCAGGAAAAGAGTCTGGGACAACATAAAGTACTAAAGTTGGATTGAATGTGTATTGAAACTGGATGGGATTGATAACATTGGGTAGAGGGGATGAGGTTGTGACATAAGAGGTTGGAGAATCAACCATGATCTAGGTTTGAATCGCCGAGAGGAACAACTCGCAAGTGTAAGTCGATTTGCCGATTGCCGATTTCTTTGTTTTTTTTGTTGGTTTTTCTTGGTTTACGGTAATGGATGGATACTGGTAAGAGAAGATCGGGTACTGGTATGAATGTGTGGTTTTCTTTTTGTTTGCTTTGGTTTACTGGTATGAAAATGAGGTGAGGATCAGCTCAAATGTTGATTTGGTAATATTTGATGTAAAATGACATTACAATCAAAACATAACACGCATAAATCATGAATACAAGAGGAGTAAGCATTTTTACTCTCACTAATCAAGCAACTCACTCTGTGATTTTTAAAAATGACAGGGTCTATTATGTAAATTTTATTACGCAACTTCTCAGGACTTGATGTCAGACTTTAGTTCTGTTATATTTCAGTTTTGATATTGTTTGGTTAAATCTTGTTCTATGTCATGTTTTCATTAAACTAACTCTAGTGCATGCATACAAGGCCAATAGTGTTCATAGTAATCAAATGAAAATTAATTAAAGAATGTCTCCCATCCGATTCTGGTATTGAACATTGCGCATAGTAAAACATGAAAGGAACTGATAAATCAATACTGATTACAAGACATAAAATGAAATTAACTATATAAAGGAATTAGCATGATTATAATACCATAAACTCAAAAAATTAAAAGTATATCAGGTCCATGCTAAGTTTTCAGAATGAAAGAGACTAAAACCGGTACTAAAGGACGATTACTGATATTGGCATGGACCTTGGGCGATTTTGCTCAAATTGAGCTCAAAATATTAGAGTTAAATTGCAGAATTGCGGAATTGCTCAAATTGTATATTTATGTTTTTTTCTCTTTAAAACATTTTTTCCATTCTTCAGTAAAATTTCCCTTCTTTTAGGCATAAATTTGGATTAATGCTTCTTGTTTGCCAACTAATATTACTTCCCCTTTATATCTTTTTTTAAGCACACGGGACTGTTTTGATGAATGTTATGGATGAGAGAGAGCAAATGAAGAAGTAGAGGAAGTAGCATATGAATAATGAAGATTTTGTTATAAACTAGTCATATATGTTATGAACAGCTTTTTCTTAATGGTATAGCTATAAATATGACTTTATTGTAATATCAAACAAAATAATATGAATAGTTATGTTGATTTTAATATATGGCTTTTATTTTATGTTTAATGTGAACTTTGGAAATAAATGTTATGAATTAAATGATCTTTTTTATACACTGTTATAATTTGTATTGCTATGATTTATAATTATATTCACTATTCAAAAGGAGATAAAATATACAAAAATATCTATCCAGTAATTCAAAACTATTTGCATGGGCATGAGATCAAGTATTTGCATGGACCTTTAATAAAATATACTATTTGGCTACTTTAGACTTATTACATGGGCATGGGATCAAGTATTTGCATGGACATTCAATAAAATATTCTATTTGACTGATTTGGTGGGGGCTGGCTCTCTCAATATTAGTTGCGTTGGCCAATATGAGACAATTGCATAGATAAGCAGCAAGTAGTTGCATGGGTTATGTTTTGTAAGGAACAACCCATGCAAAAAGGTAAACGAAACCAGCAATCCAAATTCTTTTGCATGGGCCCTTAACACCCATGCAACTATGTTTATTACTCTTGCAATAAGTGAAAATTCTAATGGTGTGTATAACTTTCGGTAAATTTAATAATTTTTCTGAAATTATTTTTAGATTTATTTACAAAATTTGAAAATTTAAGAGGTTAATTTTGTAATAATACAAAACTAAAAAAAATAAACAAATTAGAAAGAGGCCAACATGGCAATCTGGACACGCGGCACCATGCCTGTGCCCATCCCATTTCCCACTTTAATTTTCCCGTAACACTATTTATCACTTTTCTCTCATTTTTACCATCATGTAAAATCAGGAAAAAAATGAGAAAAACCGAAAAAAAAAAATGAAGACGAGAAAGAATTGCAAACAATAATTATAAACGTCCCTATTGAGTTAATTATTGGGTTGCTCAGATTTGATGCAACTTCCTAACAAGAAGCTGGTCCCTAAGTATTGTATTTTATTGCATTGTATTTGACGTCAACATCTTCTCCTTTTGTTATATTCTTTGAGAGAGAACTAGAAAATTGAGATATGAGAGCTAGATGAATTGATGTCATATAATTTCATTTTATAAACAGAGCAAATAGTAATATTTTTTGTAAATAATAAAAAATTTAAAGGACAAAAATAAAAATATTTGTAAAAATATTTTTCAAACTAAAAAATATTATAATTATAGAACCTTTTATATAGTGTTCATTCGAAATACTTCCAAAAACTTTGTCATAACATCGCTAATTTTTTTTTTTTTTTTTATGAAGAAAGGCTAAACAACATTTTAACCTACACAAACTTTATATGCACTCGATTTAATTAACATAAACAACATATATATAATCTTAATTTTTTAGGTTTGCACTAGTTTTAATGATTTCAAATTTATGTATTATAGAGGCTGGATGTAGCTCAAATTTCCTTAACTTAAATATGTCATATGAATATATATAATATTATTTTGGAAAATTAATGTAACAATAATGATAGTAAAGACAGTTTTGTTTTCTTTTGTCCTTTTCTGTTTTGCACTCTTGCATGTCCAAAAAACCTTTCATATTTGATATTCAAATATTTTGAAACAATTTCGGCCAACTGAGATTTGAAATAGTAACGTTGTTTTTTCTAAAGTTTTTGTCTAAATCACTTGACCTACTTATAGTTGATTTCTCTTTATTTAGTATTATAAATTACAGATGTACACCTCCAAAAAGTTTAGAAACAATGTGTAAAGGGAGGAGACGCTCGCGCAAAAATGAGCTCAACCATACACACACGGTCATTTAAAACACAACCATTAATTTACGCAAGGAACATATATTTATGCACAGATTTTAAATAAGAAACCATGTACGTGATTAGCCGATGTTACACCACTACTACAAAAAAGCTTATTCTACACTGCACATTGTACACGGTTTTTCTAATTTTATATAAAAACCGTGTGTCAAATATGAAATTGTGAAAGGGTTAAAAATATTGAGGAATTATACACGGACACTTAGTTATAAATCAGTGTAGAATTGTTTGAGAGAGCTACACGGTTTATTAGGGCGAAAAAAGCCACGTGGAACGAAACCGTGTGGAAAAGATTGAGAGAGCTACACGGATATTATACAAAAATCCGTGTATGAATTGCTACACGGATATTTGATTAAATAACCGTGTACAAATATTAAGAGAGCTACACGGTTTTTAGTAACATATCCGTGTACAAATATTAAGAGAGCTACACGGTTTTCTTATCAAATATCCGTGTATAAAGTGTTATTGTACACGGCTTTTTTAATAAATAACCGTGTTTAAATTGTGACAGAGCTACACGGATTTCTAAGTATAAATCCGTGTAGAAAATCTGCGTAGGGTTTTATCCAATATAAAAGGGCCCTTCTCTTCCAGAGACTTCTAGCTCCAGCTGCGCCGTTTTGATCAAGTAATTAATACGCCCTCTGTCTGTGTTGAACTGAGATCTGATTTCCGCAAATTAAAGGCTAGCATAGCTGGAAGCTGTCATCTTTGAAGTTTTTATTTTCTCCTCTCTAAATTTCGAAGGTTAGTATATACATATTTTCCTTTTTCCTCTCTAATTTTCTGTTTAGTAATTATTATTGCTTATTTACTTAGGTGTGTAATATATGCATGCATGCTTGATTTAATTAGTAATTAGGTAATGTAAATATATAATTAGTGTATTGTTGTCCAATAACCGACCTATAAATGATTTTTAGGTCCATGCCCGTTCAAAATTAATCCAATAGGGATTAATTTTGGACAGTCCCCGTTTTGGGACTGCTCTTTGAATATTGTGTCTCATTTAGGATGTGAACACATATTAGTGGGTTTTAATTAGTATTTGAGGAAAGTTCGACGGTATTTTCCCTTATTGCTCCTACGAGTATGTGGTTCGTACGCATACTTGGGGAGTTAAGGGGAATGCTGCCGAATTTTTCTCAAATACTAATTAAAACTCGCTAATATGTGTTCACATATGAGACACAATATTCAAAGAGTGGGTTAGGATTGTAAACCGGCCCTTTGTAAGCCCAAAATTTGGTACAATATATGTTGACCATGCTTGATTAATTGATCAAATCATTTTTATAATTTAATTTCCAGATGGATCGAAGTTGGATGTACGAATTGCGACGTGACAGTGAAGAATATTTGGTTCGCGTTGATGAGTTTATAAAATTTGCTGAGATGTATAGAGTGAAGAAAAAAGAAAAAGACATTTTGTGTCCTTGTAGAGATTGTAAAAATATTTTAAGATTTGTGGACTCCGAAGAAATTAGAGGTCATTTAATTTGTCGGGGATTTAAGAAGAGATATACATGTTGGATCATGCACGGTGAGAAATTTGGTGAAAGTAGTAGTACCAATAAAGATTTTAATCGTTGTGAATTGAATGATGAGAATGTAGAAATTTCTGATAATTTTGAACTTGATTGGAACGAGAATTACGAGGATGCCGAAATTTTTGATAATATTGAACCCGGAACCGACGATGATGAGATGGAGATGAATTCTGGTGAAAATGTAGAACACGAGTTTATTGAACATCTGGAGGAAATGTTTCGTGACGCGGAAGATGAAATTAGTGATAAAAATTATGATAAATTCCAAAATTTGTCTAATGATTCCAAAAAGCAGTTGTATCCCGGGTGTACCAAATTTACGAAACTGTCAGCTGTGTTGAAATTATTAAACTTAAAGGCAGACAATGGTTGGAGCGATAAGAGTTTCACGTCCTTATTACAGCTTTTACAAGAAATGCTCCCAGATAACAACGAGTTACCCGGTACAATATATCAGGCGAAAAAATTGATATGTCCAATGGGGTTGAAGATCGAAAGAATACATGCATGTCCGAACGACTGTGTATTGTACCGTAACGAGTACGAGACCATGCATGTCTGTCCTAAATGCGGTGTTTCACGGTATAAACGTAAGGACCAGGACAGTACTGATGATTGCGACGATGACAAAAAGGGCCGGCCTCCGGCTAAGGTGTTGTGGTATTTGCCGATAATACCGAGATTCAAACGGTTGTTTGCGAATTCCAAGGATGCGAAATTATTGCGTTGGCATGAAGAAGAGCGCAAAAAAGACGGTAAACTAAGGCACCCGGCCGATTCTCCTCAGTGGAGGAACATTGATAGACACTTCAAAGAATTTGGTTCCGAAATGAGAAACCTTAGGATTGTGGTGAGCACAGATGGAATGAGTCCGTTTGGAAGCTTGAGCAGTCGGCACAGTACTTGGCCAGTTCTTATAGCCATCTATAATCTTCCTCCTTGGTTGTGCATGAAACGCAAATATATAATGATGTCATTACTAATCCAAGGACCCAGGCAACCCGGAAATGACATAGATGTGTATCTCGCACCATTAATTGAGGACCTCCAGAAATTATGGCGTGATGGCGTCCCGGTCTGGGATGCGTACAGCAAAGAGGTATTTCAAATGCGGGCCATGGTGTTTTGCACAGTAAATGATTTTCCCGCGTACGGGAATTTATCGGGTTACACTTGTAAAGGAGCAAAAGCGTGCCCTATCTGTGAAGATGACACGCAGGTGCTGAGGCTGAAAAATTGTCAGAAGAATGTTTTCATGGGGCATCGTAGGTTTCTTCCTGTTAATCACCCATACCGTAAGAAGAAGAGTGCATTCAACGGGAAAATTGAGCTTGGAGTGGCCCGTCGTCCATTAGACGGGAAAAGTGTCTTCAATCGGGTAAAAAACCTTGATGTTATTTTTGGAAAATGTGCCGAAGCACCACCGAAGAATATTTGGAAAAAAAGGTCCATATTTTGGGATCTACCGTACTGGGAATTTTTAGAAGTGAGACATTGCATAGATGTCATGCATGTTGAAAAAAATGTCTGCGACAGTTTGATCGGTTTACTGTTGAACATTAAGGGAAAGACTAAAGATGGTATTAAAGTTCGGAAAGACATGGTTGAAATGGGAATACGACCCGAGCTTGCACCGCAGGAGAAAGGGAAGCGCACGTACCTACCCCCCGCACTGTGCACAATGTCGAAGAAAGAGAAAACAAGCTTTTGTGAATGCCTTCATAGTATTAAAGTTCCATCGGTGTATTCCTCGAATATTAAGAAGCTGGTGTCGAAGAAGGACCTGAAATTGCTTGGTCTGAAATCCCACGACTGTCATGTTTTACTGACACATATGATTCCGGTTGCAATTCGGGGAATTTTACCAAAGGAGGTTCGGGAAACCATTACGAAGTTCTGTTCTTTCTTCAATGCAATCAATTCCAAAGTGATAGACCCTCTAAAATTGGACTCTTTGCAAAAGGAGATCGTCGTTACTCTTTGCCAACTTGAGATGTATTTTCCGCCATCTTTTTTCGATGTTATGGTTCACCTTGCTGTTCATCTTGTGAGAGAAATTCAGATCTGTGGTCCCGTGTTCCTGCGGTATATGTATCCGTTCGAGAGATACATGGGCATCTTGAAAAAGTACGTGAGGAACCGACATCGGCCTGAAGGTAGCATTATAGAAGGATATTCCACAGAAGAGGTGATTGAGTTTTGCACCAACTACATGGCCGGTGTGGATCCAATTGGCGTTCCGAAGTCGCGATACGAGGGAAGGCTCCAAGGAGTCGGGACAATTGGGTTGAGAGCCGTAGTTGCTGATATAAATGATCTACATAAGGCACATTTTATTGTACTACAGCACATGACAGATGTTGCTCCCTACATAGATGAGCACATGACAATCCTTAAACAACAGAACTACACGAGAAGTCAGAAGTGGCTTACTAACGAGCATAATCGTTCTTTTATATGATGGCTGAAAGAAAGAGTGAAGTCACACCCCGTACCTGAAATTGTTAAACTGCTGGGCGAAGGACCCCAAATTGTTGTCAAAACATTCCAAGGATACGAAATTAACGGTTATACTTTTTACACTAAACAGCAAAGTGAGAAGAGTACAATGCAAAATAGTGGGGTGACGTTGGTGGCGACGTCTCAAGAATTCAGTAGATCTGGGGATGGCCGGGCTGTAATAGCATCGAGGTCATATTATGGAGTCATTGAAGAAATTTGGGAGCTCGTTTACAATCCTCGCCTGAGCATTCCCTTGTTTCGGTGTCAATGGGTCGAAGACCGGGGTGTTAAAGTTGATAACGACGGGTTCACACTCGTTGATTTTAACAAATTTGGGTATGTTGATGATCCGTTTATACTCGCCAAGCAAGCCACCCAAGTCTTTTATGTCACTGACCCGAGTGATGATAGGTGGAGCGTCGTCCTATCTGGAAAAAGAAGGATTGTCGGGGTAGAAAATGTCGTTGATGAAGAAGAGTATGACCAGTTCGACGAAATACCTCCATTTTGTGCCGACATGGACCCTGAGGTAGCAACAATTGAAGAAAACGATGGAGCGAACTACATGCGATCCGACCACAATGAAGGAATATGGGCCGAGAGTACTGTTGAAAAGGAGAAAAAAAAAAGAAAAAGGAAAAAAAAAACCCGGTGTGTAATATTTATTTTTTGTTTAAAATTTAAACTTGTAATATTTCCTTTTTAGAAACAACTTTGTAATAATTAAACATTTGTAGTTCAAATATCAAATATTAGATTCCTCTAGTTCAAATATTAGTTCATTTTTTTAATAATATTAAAAAAATTCTAGTTCAAATATTAGTATTAGTTTTTAAAATATTAGTGAATTCTGAAATAATGAAATAAAAAATAAAATATTAGTATTAGTTTTTAAATATTAGTATGAATATTAAATATTACGAATAAAATATTTGTAGTTCAAAAATAAAATATTTGTAGCTCTCTGGTTCAAATGTTAGTTCATTTTTTATAATAATGGTACAAAATTTCTATTTCAAATATTAGTATTAGTTTTCAAAATATTAGTTAAGATATTATATAATAAAAATAAAATATAAAATATTAGTATTAGTTTTTAATTACTAGTACAAATATTAAATGTCTATAGTTCAAATTTTAATAATAATAAAAAACCGGGTATTAGTTATTATTAGTATAAGTTTTAAATATTAGACGTGATACTATATATTTTAGATAATTTATTATTAGTTTAAATAATATAAAAAATAAAAAGAAACATAATTTAATATGTTTGAACTTTTTGTACACGGACTTTTAGTTAATAGTCCGTTTATAAATAGTCATTGTACACGGATTTTCGATAAAACCGTGTATAAAGGTTCGGAGAGCTACACGGACTTTTACTTAATAGTCCGTGTATAAAGGTTCGGAGAGCTACACGGACTTTTACTTAATAGCCCGTGTACGTTGCTTTTGTACACGTATTTTTAATTAAATGACCGTGTATGATTCTTATAAGACGAAATTCAAAATTAAACGACCTTGAAAAGCCTTTTGTACATGGAATTCGAGAAGTTGCCTTAATTATCTTTTTAATTAAGAAGACGAAAAGACTTCAAAATTCAATATAATCTGATGAGAAACTCCCCCTTTTCGATTACTTTTCTCTGAGAATTTGGAAGCTAAGAAATGGCAGCTTCGGTGCCACCGGAAGAAGACGCAAATGTGCCATGGCCATTGCCCCCCGAAGATGCTCCCGAAGTCCCTCCCGGCTATGAAATGCCTCCTCCCAACTACAGGAGGACATGGCCATGGCCGCCCTCAAATGTGCCACGACGAAGCCCAAGGGAGCACCCACCACCAAAGCCCTACAAAAGGAGGGGCAATCCCTGTATCAGGCCAAAGAGACCCTGGATTAAAAGGAGGGGGTCAGGCCAGTGAAGGAGTGTTTAATTTAATTTAGCTTTTTTTTTCGTTTTGTTTTGATGTAATATATTTTTGTTCTTAATTTAATCAGCATTTTGTTTTCTTTCCGTTTAACTATTTTGTTAAATACTTCATGCTATCTAAATAAATACTGTTATAGATATGAATTAGCAGTACAAAACAACCAACAAATAATTAATTCATGGATAATCACTAAAAAGTAAATTATTTAAAATTAACTTAAATAATCTGTCTAAATAATATCATTAAAATTTAAACTTGTAATATTTCCTTTTTAGAAACAACTTTGTAATATATAATTAAACATTTGTAGTTCAAATATCAAATATTAGATTCCTCTAGTTCAAATATTAGTTCATTTTTTTAATAATATTAAAAAAATTCTAGTTCAAATATTAGTATTAGTTTTTAAAATATTAGTGAAATCTGAAATAATGAAATAAAAAATAAAAAGAAACATAATTTAATATGTTTCAACTTTTTGTACACGGACTTTTAGTTAATAGTCCGTTTATAAATAGTCATTGTACACGGATTTTACGATAAAACCGTGTATAAAGGTTCGGAGAGCTACACGGACTTTTACGTAATAGTCCGTGTAGAAAGACTAATTATACACGGACTTTTACTAAATAGTCCGTGTAGAAAGACTAATTATACACGGACTTTTACTAAATAGTCTGTGTAGAAAAACCGGGGAGTTGTACACGGACTTTTACTAAATGTCCGTGTAGAAAGAGGTGTACCATGTTTTTCAAAAGCTCTCTTCCAATTTCTTTCTGAAAACGAGCCGCTTCAAAATCCTTCTCTTCTCTTTCAAAATCCTTTTCACTACTCCGCCTCTATCACCCTCCCTCTTAGCCGCCTCTGTCACCCTCTCCGCCGCCTCTGTCACCGCCTCTTCTGCCTTGCTGTGCTCATTGTCGCCGTCTCTGTCACCCTCTCCGCCGCCTCTGTCAGCGCCTCTTCTGCCTTGCTGTGCTCATTGTCGCCGCCTCTACTGTGCTCATTGTGCTGTGCTCATTGTCGCCGCCTGCTGTTCTCACTACTGATTTGTAAGTTTTTTTTGCTTATTTTGCTGTGTTGTGCTGCCTTTGTTGTGCTGCTTTGCTGTGCTGTGACTATTAAATTTTCTGCTTTGCTTTGCTGTGCTGTGCCTATAGTTCAAAACCTATTAAATTTCTGGTGGATATAGTTAATTGTGCTGGTGCCACTTTACTATCCCTAAGACAAAAAAAAAATCGGCTTGCACCTATTTGAAGTAGTGACCTATTTAATTTCTGCAGTAGTGACATATTTGTTAATTTATGTAGTGACCTATTTGATTTATTTTTTTATCTCAACATTATTTGAGGACCTATGTGCAAAGTAGTGAAATGTACTCTAAACGGCCAAAATGACCTCTGCTGGTAAATTGATCAGTGCAGATCAATGCCGTGACCAAAACAAGATTATAACTTGACCAACAGACAGAGGACTCCAAAACACACAAGATGGACACAAATTTCATATTTTTATGATTTTGTTTCCATTTTATATGATTTTTTAAAGTTCACATTTTCATTTTGAGAAAATCTGATGTTTAAAGGTGCAGAATTTTCATTTTGAGAGGCTGAACTTTGGAAAATCATATAAAATCGAATTAAAATCAGAAAAATATGAAATTAAGGTCCATTTTGTGTGTTTTGAAGTCCTCCATTTTACTGTGGTGTTTGTTTTGCACATAGGTCCATTACTTAAGGTGCATAACTTAATGTGCATATATGAGTAAACTAATTCTCTCCATTTGGTGTTTATATAATATTTCTTTTAATATTTCTTTGTATGGCAAAACCATGTCGGATGAGGGTGAGCACATAGATGCGATGGCAGAAGATGATCAGCAAGCTACTGCCTCATCAGAAAGAAGGAAAAGAGGTCCGACAATGTGCACAAGCACGTCTGAGAAGAAGCAGTTGGAAATCCGGTTCACGGACGACGGGCGTGCGGAAGGTCCAAATCGAATGGCGTACTCAAATTGGTGTTGCAATTTGGTGAAGCGAAAGGCAAGTATCCTTGTAGAGAGTTGGAATAAGTTTGATAAAGAGGAGAAGAACGACTGGTGGAACATGGTGAAGGTAAAGCACCGAACAACTCTTTACTTTATTTTCATTGTTGTACATGAAATTAAATGCAGTTAATTTGGTGTCACTCAGGCTCAGTGGAACATCGAGAGCGATACCCCAAAGGTCAAGACTCTGAGGATCATGAACGAAGGTTGGAAGCAATTCAAGAGCACGCTGAAGACAGAGTTCATGGACGAAGGGAGAAGTCCGGTAGGGTACTATCCTTGGGTAACACAAGAGGTGTGGGAGGAGTTTCAAGCTTTGAAGTCCACAGAAGAGTTCAAGGTATGTAACATTATCCAAAGTAGTTTATGTTTTTTCTCGATTTTCAATTATTTTTCTAAAACTAATTGATTTTCTTGCACATGTGAAGGCAAAAAGTAAAGAAGGCAAGAGGATCGCTGGCATGAACAAGTATCCGCACCATTTAGGGTCAGCTGGTTACGAGGGTAAGTCGGCAGAGTGGAAGACAGCACTGGAGCAAAACAGAAATTCAGACTCACCCGTGGTCCAGATCCAAAATCCTAGGGGCCAATGTTGGTTCATGGGTAGATCTGAGTTAACCGCTGACGGGAGGATAGTACTCCCAGAGAAATTGCAGCCCGTGGCTCAGAGAATGGTAAGAGTCCTTTGTTATAACTTTGTGTCATTCAAACGAAATTATAACTTCGAATGTACATCACTTGATCTTTTGCTCTAACTAATTTTTTTATTAACAGTTGGAGGTGGAGCAGGAGGTCAGTTCGGGTGCCCGGTCGGTCGAACGACAAAATGATTCCTTGGCCACAGCGCTCGGGAATCCAGAACACACGGGCCGGGTAAGGGGTGTAGGGGCCTACAGGGGCTGGAAGGAGGTGTTCCGAGTTGAGGGTGAAAAATCTCGAAGAAAACCTCGTGCCAGAGTTGATAAAGACGAGATAGTTGCGCAGGTACGCGCGGAGGTCAGCAGAGAGTACGACTCCAAGATGGCTGCGTACGACGCAAAGATGGCTGAGATGGAATCAAGGTTGTTGAACCGGTTTTCATCTCTTGCGCAGCAATCCGAGCAACCACCTCCTATTTCGTCGGGAGTTCGGCGAAGTAGCCAAGCATCCGGGACTTGGGCCTTAGATGATTTGGAAAATCTAAAGGTAATCACTACTGTTTTGTAGTCTAAAGGTAATTCATACCTGTTTGTAGCATTGTTAGACAACATCGCACCATTAAAAAGTAACAACTTTTTGATAATTGCAGGACCCCAGAGCATGCGACCTCGTCCTGTGGCAGGGTAGTTCTCCTCTGACCGTTGCCACGGGCGTTGTACTTCCAGGAGTCTCGATTGTACACCATGCTCAGCTCTTGCCCGACTATGCATGTGTGCAGGTTGACTCAGTCGTGGAGGGATGGGGGCGCATACCTCTTCCTGCCCCTACCGTCGCTCAGTTCGTTCTTGATGATGTTCGCAAGTCATTTGTCCAATGGCCCAGGAGTCAGATTGTTTTGCATCAGGTAATATCTAAATAATTCATTTCTTTTGTTACATTCAAATCATTCTTTTTCAAATAATTGAAGAAGATATGTTAATTTTAATGCAGACACGAGGAGATGATGACATCGGTGCACAGGAGTTGATGTCACCGGTACGGACTGTTGTGGCTTGCGACGTTGGGGCTGACGCGCCAGGATCACCAGACCGTCCTTTGGTCACCGAAGAAGAATACAGCCGTTTGCCCGGTGATTTGCGCCTTCTCCACGACCGCTTGATGTCGACACCCGAAAGCATGAGGGATATCTTCATCCCCGTCCCACCTGGGATGTTTTTACATGCCGGCGGCATGATCACTATGTCGTTCAAAGACTTCAGGGACATTCTCCACCACTCGTCATCCGATAAATGGCTCGATGTGTCGTTCATCTCCATTTTCCTCATGTTAGTGACTCGAAATTATTTTCATTATTGTATACAACTCAAATATAATTCTAATGTAAAATTTTGAGTTTTCAGGAAGCTAATCCGAAATTGTGATGAGATGGTAGAAAGGAAGAACTTGTGCGTATTTCTGGACCCCGAGATGGTGAGTGCTACAATGCTGAGACGTTCTTCGAAGGAGGGTATCGAGTACATTTGTTCAGCGCTGCATCATGCTCAGGAGGCGGAGAAGAAATACATTCTCTTGCCGTACCACCAGATGTTAATTCTAACCTTAGCTTATGTATTGTTCATATTAGCAAACACTCGTGTTACTATTATATGCTAAAGTACTTTAATTTTTATCCTCCCACAGCAAGCACTGGTGTCTGATAATAATTGTGCCTTACCTAAATACGTGCATAATTGTTGATTCTTGTAAGCCCGGAGGAAATATCCCGGCTAACAAGTGCAAAGACATATTCCCTTATGTCAACAAGTAAGCAATAATAATTTAATTGGTTTTAATTTTTTTCAATTATATCAAATTATAAAATTGCTATAAACATTCACTCAATTTTGTAAGGGCTTTTGCGAAATATGTTAAAGAGGGAGGATCGCATAACAAGAGCAAGAAAACCAAGTTGTGTTGGAAGTGGCTGCTGGTGAGCACACTATAAATTTATAATTTCATATATATTGTCGAAAAAAATATTATCATTCTAACATATGCCGCTAAATGCAAATTTCAGGGCCCGCAACAGTTGGAGGGTTGGGAATGCGCTTACTACACGATGATTTTCATGTTTGACTTTGTCGAAAGAATACAATTCCAATTCCCAAACTCGGTATGTAATTCATATTAATTGTTCCTATATAATAGCAATTGATATTTGCGACTGTATTTCATCTACCTTTTCTTGTTACTAACTAATACCAAATTGTAATTGTAGAATTTGCCAAAGCAACCGCATTACACCAAGGAGCAGATCGACGATATCAGGTGTGTGTGGGCAAGGTGGTTTGTATCAGAATTTTGCAATGCTCAACATGGATTTCCATAATTTTGTATAATTTGGTGTATGTGAATATTGTATAATTTATTGCATATGAATTTCTGGCTAATCTGGAAAATATGGATTTATTGGTAATCTGGAAAATATGAATTTTTTGGTAATCTGGAAAATATGGATTTCTTGTTATATGAAATCTGGAAAATATGGGAAATATGGAATAGTTCTCTGTAACAAAACTGGCTAGCAAAACTGGAGGCTAGCCGAAAAACAAAAAATACAAAAAAAAAAAAAATGGTCTTCATACACGGACATTTAACTAAAGTCCGTGTATGAAAGAGGAGAGCTACACGGACATTTAGTTAAATGTCCGTGTATAAAGAGGAGAGCTACACGGACATTTTACTAAATGTCCGTGTAGAAAGGGTCAAGCTACACGGGTTTTTATTTAAAAGTCCGTGTACGAAAAGAATCGTACACGGTTGTTTAGGTAATATCCGTGTAGCTCTGTATCATGGAGAGCGACACATTCTGGGCTTTTTACACGGCTGTTTGTGTAGTTATCCGTGTATAATAGTTGAGATTGTACACGGACAAATGTCCGTGTGTAGTTATTGACCTATTTATACACCCTCGATTTAAACACGGTAGGAAATCCGTGTAGCTCTTCCATTTTTGTCCGTGTATAATCTCCTTTTTTGTAGTAGTGCACGGCTTTCATGGAATTTACCGTGTATAATTATGCTCAATCTCCAATTCCAAACATTGGTTTTGTATTTGAAAATGGTGTATGATTCATTCGCGCTTTCGATCTCAACCAACCCTGCTCAAAATTAATTTCTTGAAGTGACACCCCCTCGCTATGCGCGATCTTCACCTAACCCTTCAACCCAATTTAAGTCTTGCCTCTTCATTCAAAGTACTAGAGGTTTGATCCCACGGTATATGTATGTTGATTGTTGATTGTTGAATATTGAATGTTGTTTTTTGTGTGTTGGCATGTTGAATATTGAATATTGTTTGTTGTAAATATTTCTTAAATTATTGATGTATAATATTGTTTGTTTGATGGCTAGCTAATATGGATGCTAGCCAATTATAAATGAAATTTAAAAAAAAATAGAAATCATGCACTGTTCTTTAAACAAGTCGTGTACAAGGATTAACATACACGGTTTGTATTTACCAGCCATGTATGGTTTATAAAAATCATACATGGATCCCATGATGAAAACGTATATATTGCCCTTCTTATTATACACGGTAACTACGACCGTCTATAAATCACCTGTTTTTTGTAGATTTGACACGGTTCCCTTGTATGTTAATTATATATAGACACAGATCTCCAACCGTATATATCGACCTTTTCATACACTATGCATGTGAACACGGTTGCCAATCCGAGTATCATTAGCTTTTTTAACCTTGTATAGTCACGTTTTCTTTAGTAGTGAGGCACTGAATTTCAATCCCCCAACTGAAATTGTGTCATATTTATTTGTAATTATGTCGATACCAGAAAAAGTACGGACTCACTTTTCTATGAGAAAACTACTTCTACCCGTAAACCTGTAAGGAGAGCAAGCTGACACCAATAATTGTCCCTTTGCAATAATGTTGAACTACCCTCCTCTTGTATTGAGTGTTGACTCCAAGTTTTCTTGATACGAAGTCTAGAATAGACATGTCCTCCTCTCATTAACAGACCAACCGTCTTAACAAGGGCAAATGTTAATTAAAATATTTGTCCTGACAGTCAGGCAAGACTTAATTAAAATAGGAGAGGAGGGTAGTTCAACTTCATTAATTCCAAAGGGACCACAATCTAGTTCCAGCACATTCTCCAGAACCACATACTAAAAGCAGTAGAAAGTAAGCAAAAATATATAATGAATGAAATTTAGTTCCAGAACCACATTCTCCAAAATCTAGTTAAGAAAAAATGTAGAATTTTTATTTTCTTATGCATGAAGATTATGTATGCACAATAATTAGAAGAGAGCTGGTGAAGGTCATGTTCCAGCTCCAACGTTATGGAGGAGGCCAACAGAACCAGATATCGGCAATGGAATAAATATAGATTAAATTGACTCCAAGTCTTCTTGATACCAAGTCTAGTACAAACATGTCCTGTCAACCAGTCTTATCATTAAAACGTGGCTGACAAGGACAAATGTTATAACTTCATAATAAAAACGCACATATATGCTGTGTATTGGCTGATGAGGACAAATATTACATATTGGCCCATGTATTATTTATTGATTGCAATAAGATATTAGTAGAAGATAGATCATATATATATGTTAACTGTATCCAGATTTCGTAGTATATATTTCATTTTCAGAGCAAAATAAGTTTAATATTAGATATACTTCTAGGTTTTATTGATATCTTTTTTTTAAATGCAAAAATACAAGTAATATCAAATTTTGCATATAAGCTCGCATATTTTTTTATTGGTTGCAGTAAATCATTTGTATAGGATAGCGGAAATATTTAAGGCGTGTCTTTAAACCTCACTATACATATCAAGTTGGATTTAAATTATTTTCTAAATATTCATCTCATTTATACAAGCAGAATGAGTCCAACATTGACTAAATTTTGAGATGATGTGCATAGTTTATTTGTAATGTTTTTCTTTTTACACCAGATCATTATACAATAATTTTGCAGAACAAATATATAATTGTATATAAAAAATTGTTAAATTAACTGAAAAATAAAGAGAACACAAGACTCCCAAGAAATCTCCCTTCCCACCCGATTTTATTTCTCTGTTTTTCTTGTATGAAATTACACGGCTTCTTCATGCCTATTTATCAATTCAGAAATATTTTGTAAATCATGCTAAACATGGAAACCAATCCTTAGAATTTACAAGTAATTAGAAAATTATCTATTTCCTATTTCACTAGATGCATATACCTTTGAATATCTTCTTTCCTCCTTTTGATTAGATACAGATCTGTTTCGGCTTGGTCCCCAAGTTGTTAGGATCCGAGTGTAATCTTAACAAAAATTATTGTGGATACGGGTTTTCTGAAAATAGCAAGTAAAAGTTAGATATAGGAATTCTAAAATATTTATATGTATGCACATGCAATTGCTTTCATAATTAAGAAATACAAACTATATAACACAAGCAAAAACTGTACACGTAACTTTGCTTGGTTGACTAATATATATATATATATATATATATATATATATATATATATATATATATATATATATATATTTAAAGGAATTGAATATATATCTAACTATAGGATTCATTTTTAATATGTGTAGATTATTCTAACAATTAAAAATAAAATGTGAACTTTTTGCTGGTCCTGCATATAAACTTTGTAAATATTATTAAATTAGATCAAACTATTTAATATTGCTTGTTAAGTGATCTAAAAGTTTGTCGCATGTAAAAATATAATATAATTTTAATTTTTTTAGATTACAGATTTTGTTGTTTAAAATCAACGAAAAAATTTCAACATATGCAGGCGTGGATCAAAATATTTTCTAAGATTTGTGTATTCTGAAATTTCAACATATTATGAAATTTACTTGACTTAATTAAGATTGTTTTATAGAAATTATTATTACACGAGGGGGAAATCTCAACCTACTGCCACCAGATGGAAGAAAAGAAAAATGAAGAGAAAATGAAGAGAAGCGATCTAGGGCGATATATAGACTGAAATAAATTAAGTGTGGAGGCAGTTGAGGAGCGATCTCTTCAAGAAATTAATTATTAACAAGTGTTGGTTAAGAGGCACAAATGAATCGTACACGGCTTCTACAACAAAACTGTGTCTGGAAACTGTGCAAAAGAATACACTGGTTTTTTTAGGGAAAACCGTGTATGAAGGAGTACAGTCGTACAATGTTTCTTATTAATAAATTATGTACCAATATAGGTGCGTATGGTTGAGCTCATTTTCTTGCGAGTGCCCCCTCCTTGTACAATCTGTTTATTTGAAATTATGTTGCATCTGTATTTGAAATGCCGTGTATGGTTAATTTTTTTGTAGTAGTGCTTGTTATATATATATATATAATTATAATGTACAAGTAGAGAGCATAATTATGATTGAAAAATGAATAAAATCGAAACCTAGACTAATATGGTGGCACAAGGTCAAAGCTCAACAAATTAAATAAAAAAACTCGCAAAATTTGGATGCAATTTGCAACCATGTGAAACACGTCTGTGAAGCTTGAGGCTATAAATGTGGTACATAAGACCACTATCCCACCACAGCAAACACACATTCACAGAAAGAAAGAGTACTTCTTCCCACACTACCTGAATTCACTTTAGTAACATAACATTCAGTCAATGAAGCCCTTTTCCTCGAGCAATGGCACATCCAAGTTGGTACACAGTGCTAACGGGACTGAATATCAATCCCACGAAAGTCGAATGGCATATAGGGCCGTAAACGGCAGCCATATCGGCATTGGCTCACACGTACCATCCAACTCTGTCAAACAAGTTTTGGGTAACTCCACCGTCACAAATGAGCAGAGACAGGTTATCTCCACTAGCTACAATGGATCAGCATCCATCAAACTTGATGTCAATTCTCTTCTACAACTTATCGCAAACATCCTCCAGGTGAAACTTATTTACAATTCAATGTATGAATCTTAATTAAATTTATATAATTTATACCATGAAAATTAATTTAGGAAAATCAGCAAATATTATGATATTACTATTGCCTGCCCTCTGTTTTAATATGGAATTTCTATTGCATATTAACTATTAATTTAAAATATAGTTACACTGAGACTAATGTAGATTTTAGTACAAATATTAATTGTGGCTTCATAGATACATAGTTAGATTTTGACAATAATTTAGTTATTGAAGGATAATTTAAGATATTTAAAAATTGGTAGAAAAAAAAATCATAGTTTTAGATTTACAGTATAGGGAATTATCTTTAAACATCAACTAAGTAGAATGACTAATTATACTTTTCTCAATTTACAACTAACAAAGTGGACTATTATCTCTAAATATCAACTAACTAGGTTGAATAAAATACTTCTTTCAAGGTGAAGAAATGTCCGTTCAACTTGTCTTTTATAATATGGTTTTGCTAAAAACACCCATCACATGTCAATTACTTGAACACATAGCAACTGGGCTTCTCTGCGGATGAGGTTTACACAATAAGAACTGTTTCCCTCTTTGGGCTTATGCTGATAATAATAGCTTCTTTGGTTGTAGGTTGAAAGAAGACAGAGATCAATCACAGTTTGCTCTGAACAGAAAACAACTACAATGATTCCTGGTCTGAGCCAACTAATCCACAAAGTTACTGACGAGGTGCTTATTAACATTGTTTAAAAAAAAATTGATTACTATCATTATTTTTTTCATGGTTATGGAACTTGCGTATCATGTATATTATTATTACTCTTTTCTTTAGTTTGTACTTCTTACCGAGGAAAAAATGATTGGATGCAGATATGGTGTGATTGTGCAGAAAAAGGTAATGCCCATCAAAGGGCATGTTCACTGCTGGATTTACTTTCCAACTACTCACCAGATGAAATGGTAGTTCTAGTGCTCGCAGCCTTTGCGATACGTTACGGAGATGTCAGGGTAACCATGAATCAGCATAATGAAAGTAACAATATGGTCAAATCGTTGGTGCATCTGAAACAACTCACCGGCACCCTCGAGGGCGAAAGCACCTTCAAACCTCAGATTGAAGATATCAAGGACACTGTAAACATTGTTCTTGATATTGTGGACTACATCACGGAACTCAAGGGCTTTCACAACTGGGACAACATTCTCTCTGAAATCAATATTGAAGAGATTATAGTTTTGATGGTTACTGCTGTAATCCACTGTGGTTTTACAGTCAGCGAATTCTATAGTGGGTAAGTTGTCTACAGAGTGAATTTTCTAGTACATTAATTTTTAAAATCAACCTGTATGAGTAGAATTGGGGTGTTATTAAGCACACCAATTATTAAAATCTATTGGAAGAACTTCAAATGACAATTCCAAACAGTTGAACCTGATCTCTACTTCATGAGTTATGCGTTTACATGAAATTTATAATTTTTTTTAATTTATTTAGTATAAAGTCAAACGGTAAAAAAAAATGTTTATAAGTTTAGTTTAATATGTTCATTGATATTTGACCGCTTGACTTTATACTAACTAAATTTGAAAATTTATAAACTTTATGTGTAAACCCATCACTTGTGAATTAGAGCAGTTTCAACTATTTGGAATCGTTGTTTGAAGTTAATCCGGTAGGTTTTGAAGTTGAAAAACACTCTAGTTCTACTTCAACTTGTACTATGCAGTAGTGTTTTGATATTATTTCAACAATTCGTTATCTAAATATGTTTGATAAATAGTTCAATCCATGGTTTTCTAAATGCAAAAATAAAAAAATAATTATTTCTTAATTATGCATTTCTACCTGTATTTTTTTTGGCTAAATTTTGAGATGCTAAGCTAACTTTGTGATACCCTCTTTTACTTTCCTTAATTTCAGGTACTCTTTAAGCCTCAACGAAAGGACAGACCAGAAGATTACTAAAAAGAAAATACAAGATTACCGCCAGGAATTGACTACGAAGATGACTATCTACCGTGAGCGTGAAGGTGTGTGCTCCATAATGAAAACAAATTTACGTTGAATGCCAATTCACACTGGGGTTATTTAGCTTATTTATGATTTGCTTAGCGAGCTTCCTGTTTTCATTTTCTACACATAACAATTAACCGTGCACATATAGATATATATTGTATTGGCAAATTCTTCTATGGACATAAGGACCTATTTGTAAAATGAACATATTTTCATTTTCAAAGTTCAAACAGTCGATCCGACCGTTCAACATTATCTCCATATTAAAATGTACTTGGAGGTCAAATTTTACATTTTTTTGAATTTTTTTACTATTTATTAAGTATTTTACAAAATTCAATGGTCTGAATTTGACTAGTTTTTGTAAAATACTTAATAAATAGTAAAAAAATTCAAAAAAATGTAAAATTTGACCTCCAAGTACATTTTAATATGGAGATAATGTTGAACTGTCGGATCGACTATTTGAACTTTAAAAATAAAAATATGTTCATTTTACAAATAGGTCCTTATGTCCATAGAAGCATCTCTTTATTGTATTTTGTCAGTATTAGGGTTTCCCTTAAAAGAAAGGGTAAGCATGTACTTTGACAGTTTGTCCCTTAAAACAATTTTCGTTTTACAATCTGATGCAAATCAAGTCCGCAAAAATATAAAATAAGAATTCTCTACCCATTATAATTTGAATTTGTAATTTTATCACCTTTAGAAAGCTGCTATGCTGAAAGTGTAGTCATAAGTTCAAGAACATTAATTTATACCTCATCACTTGGCATATCTAATTCTTATTTCGATGACTTCTATTTTCACAGCTGAAATACAAGTAACATCAAACTATCAAGAACTCTTGCGTTTGCTACGATTTCCACCAGCAAAAACCATAGATATCCTTTGCTATTTCATCAGCTCCAGCATTGAGGGAAATATCCTCTACAACCCTGGACTAAAGGAACAAACCACATTACGTTCCTTCCAGGAAAGCAAAGTGCTGATCCTCTATTCTAGTTTTGCAACTGAGACCTTCCAAGAGGAGCTGTCATTACTCCAACAACTATACAACAATACCAACACCAAATTTGGCTGCAAAATCGTGTGGGTGCCGATTGATATTCCGAAGACCACCACCGTTGATGAGTACAGTGAGATCATCTCCCAAATGTCATATTGCTATACACTTACGTACGAGGCAGTACAGAAAGTGAATTTCGGCATGGTGCACTTGCTTAAAAAGGATTGGGGATTTACCGGGAAGCCAATGTTGGTGGTTCTGGATGAGAGGGGACGAGTGGTGCGTCAAAACGCACTGTTCATGCTCCACTTGTATGGTGATAAAGCATTCCCTTTCACCACGGAGCGTGAGAACCAGCTTCTCGAAAACAAATCCATAGGAATTCGATTACTGCTTCAAGGAATTGATACAACAATATCTCAATGGGTACGTATGTACTAAAATTTTCATTCAGATAATTATATTGTCAAGATGTTGAAACTACATTATCTCAGTTGTTATGATAAAAATATTACAATATTTACCAGCTACTACCAGTTTGTCAAAATTGCATTGACGAACCACATTTTCAAAATAATTACAGATAAAGAGCAAGGAGCAATATGTATGCCTGTACGGTGGGCCCGACATCGAATGGTGTGAAAGTATGGGTCGAAAACTTGAGACCTTCAAGGAGGAAGGAAAAATCAAGGTAGAGACAGCATACGTTGGAAGGAACAGTCACCACAAGGAAAAAGTGGAAAAAATACTGATGTCTTTCAGAGAGGCTAATTTCGGGTACAGTATGGAGTACTCGCACTCAACAGTGTTCTGGGAGCGTCTACAGAAATTATGTTGCATTTCAGTACACACGATTCCAGCAATGTCTCGGAAGGGTTCCTCTCATGGGCATCTCCCTTGCTTACCTTGGACAAAAGCAAGGTTTCCTGGGTTGCTATCGGCAATGCCTACAATGTTCAAGTCTTCACAGGCAGAGTTTTCCTCAGTGGTCTGGATTTAATATTACAGAAATTTAACGAGTGGGAAAGTAAAGTCACCACTGATAACTTCCTTGAAGAGCTAAGTCGGTGGATGAATGAATCTAAGAAAAATCAGAGGAACAAGAAACACTGCCACAAACTCGAGATTGCCGGAAGTCCGGCATTAATCAGGGGTGACAAGCACTGCCCGACTTGTAATGAGCGAATGCAGATGATGGTGTTGTACAAATGCTGCACTACGGAAAACTCAATTTAAAGCCAATATATTTAATTAACGCTAGTGTGTGATCAATAAACTCGGTAGTAGTGAATGAGTATTACCTGAGTACGTGTCTTAATTCCTTTCTGAACTCAGAACTCTTTGTTGTACCTTGTACTCCCCAATTTATTTATCATTTAGACTTTTGTTTCACCGTGTTTACATTCTGATTGTTTTTTTCCTATCACGCTTGGCGATTATAAACTGATATTTTTGTTCTCTGTTTTTCTGGCACACAATTTCACTGTTAAAATATCTGAAGGTGTCGCACCTACGGCTTTACCCCGTGGACTTTAATGACACCACATTTTTTATGCATCTCAATTCCATTCGATGCTTGGCTCCCTCCCAATAAAATGAGGGACATCTCAACTCTTCTCCTGCTTCATTCTGATGCAGAATGGAGGGAGCTATGGACACCTCGGCTATCTCTATCAGTTTTAGCTAATCAATCTATAAGACTATAACTCTCTTGTTTCGGCAATACATCACAATTTTAAAACTGGTTTAATAAATAGTAAAAAAGTTCCAAAAAATGTAAAATTTGGTCTCCAAGCATATTTTATTATAGATTGAATGTTGAACGGTTTGGATCAACCGTTTGGACTTTGAAAATGTAAAAACTGAAACGTTTGTTTCACAGCTCTGAAACAAACGTTTTGATATTAGCCAACCTCTCTCTCTATATATATATATTCTTAATTTTTTTTTAGTATGCAGAATTTTTTATGATTTCAAATTGATGATTCATAAAAGCTGGATGTAGCTAAAATTGTCTCAACTGAAATAAGTCATGACCTATATAATATTTTTTCGCAAATGTAACATTAATAATATGAAAGACAGTGCTGTTTTCTTTTGAGTCCTTTTTTATTTGCACTCTTGCATGTCCAAAAAACCTTTCATATTTGATATTCAAATCTTTTGAAACAATTTCGCCAACTGAGATTTGAAATAGTAACTTTGTTTTTTCTAAAAAACTTGTCTCAATCACTTCAACTACTTATAATTGATTTCTCTTTATTTAGTATTATAAATTAAAGATGTACACCTCCAAAAGATTCAGTACACACATCAACTAATTAAATCTGAAATGAGGAGGAACACAATTTTATCATCATGTTTCTAATTGTCACTATTAACTTAAGAAAACGGGCCTTTGTATTTATTTTATTTTGTTTATTGAAAATATACAAATTGGGTTTTGTACCCATATGGACTAGGCCTGTCAGATGAAAACTTAGTAACTTACTCTAGGCCCAGTTAATAGTATGACTTGATAATCCATTAATTGATGATTATGCAGAGCAAATGAGGCATGGTGCGTGCAAGTTCCAAACTTTATTGGGCTTTCAATTAAAATCAAGGTTCTAAATAGCGTTTATAGCGTCGTAGCGGGAAGGCTAAAAAAAAAGCTATAGCGAATAGCGTCGCTATAGCGGAAGCTATTCCAAATAGCATTTTTTTTTACATTTCGTATATTCAATATTTGTACTAAATATCAACATTATCTAAAGTCTCATAGAACAATAAATAACACCAAAGTAATTAAGAAATTATAATATTCATATTGAACCCGTACAAAGTCCAAATTGCGGTTCAAAATATCCATAGTAATATCATAAACTATCGATTTTTCCTATTAAAAATATCTTAAGCATCATGATTCATGACATAATCTTTTTTTTTTTCTATTCAAATTTTAATTTCGGTTTGGACTTTTTTTTCTATTCAAATTTCAATTTTTATTCCCAATTTCAAATTGATTTATCTGTAGCAAGTAGCAACAAATTCAATTTCGGTTTGAGATTTTTTTTATCTTTATTTAAAACTCATATAAATTGCTTAAAAAAAAAAAACTCATATTGTATAGCGCAAATAGCGCAAATAGCGGACCGCTATAGCGCTGTAGCGGCCGCTATAGCTGCCGTAGCGCAAATAGCGCATTTTGATGTCATAGCGTAGCGTTTGAGGTCCAAAAACGCTATAGCGGCGCTATTTAGAACACTGATTAAAATTATATAATCCGAGCATTAAAGGTCTCCAATCTATGTACTATATAAGCAAGATTTCACATTTTTTTTTTGTAATCCTAAATTTCAGTTTGCTAGCTGACCAAAAAGGATTGTACTACAAATTAATATTGCTAACAACTCTGAACAAGTTTTTGTCAGAAAAAATTAATTATTGGAAAAATTAATTTACATATAATAGCATCATGAAAAAAGAAAAATTTATTGTTGTCTTTGGGCTTTAAAATGTTCGCCCTATTTTCTTTTTAAAGGCAATATATAACTTTAACAATGGGCTTTTTGTTGATGTTCGTTGGGTTTAAAATAGTTGACAGTCTCGGCCGGTATTTTTTTGAGTAAAGGTTAAAGATCAAGCCATTCAACTATTTAATACTCGTGTTATTACAACAAAAAATTTCCTTAATTTGGGTTTCGAACCATGACCTCTCACATAGAGACTATGTGCCTTTACCACCAGATCAAAGGCTGGTTCTGTCTCATCCGGTATTAATTTACAAATTAGTAGAGAGACGAGTGTGAGTTCCATTTCTTTTTGTTTTGGGTGCTGGAACTAGTACAGCGAATAAGAAGGTTTATATATCAGTTTATTGTGCACATATGATGACAAACTTTGAGATTTAATTCTAATTTATTTGCCAACCATTACTACAGAACTACACAAAACTAACTATTAAAAATTGAATTTGCAAACGGTTAGTGAAGTCCATCGATCACTCACCGTTATAGAGTTGAATGTCTTCTCTATCCATTCTCATATGGGAAACAGTTAGTAATTACTCTCTTGTCTAACGGTTAACATATCCCAAACCGTTAATGTTGATACAAACAGTAACGGTTCTATTTAGTACTTATTTATGTAATTGCTTTGTTTAATTTCTAGTGTTTTTTTAAGGTTAATTTCTAGTGTTATTTGCTTGTTTTTGGAAAATTTAATCTGTGTGTATATATTTTTTTCACAAGATTTTTGTAATTAATGTTATGACAAGATTCTATATAAATTTTCTAGCCATAAATTAACATACATAAATTAATTAATCTGATAACATGCATTTATAAATAAGAATGCAATTCATGAATCAATACACATGCACATTTTGAACTGGTTCAGTTGATCATGGTGCGAATGAATTTTACACAGATTTCCCTCAAAATCTGGACACAGTTTTTAAACTATTAACCGTGTATAGAGGCCTCAAGTTGTACACGATTCAGTATTAACAAATTACCGTGTACAAATTTTGATGACTTTAGTACACGGTTGGGTTTTAAATAACCGTGTGGGTATGTATGAGCTTTGTTTCGCACAAGCGCCTCCTCCCATTACACTGTTAATGTGAAAAAAAATTCGCATGTGTATGATATGTCGTGTATAGTCGTGTTTTCTGTACTAGTGTTGGTTGGTTTTAAAAATTGACAGTGTCGGTTAAGGTATGAAGGCCGAATGAATTTGAGTGGGCTCCTTGATACAGAGAAAGCCCAAACGCTAAATTTTGGGTTTGGATTCAATTAAGATTGATCGTATTTATTTTGCTAATCTGATACAAAATTATTAATTAGTTCACCTTGATAAAATTTAATGAACTCAAGGTAAATTTATTTATTTGAAATGGATATTTTCACTTCACCAATCTTCAATCCCATATGATAAGGGGAATGTGATGTGTCGCCACATTTTTGAATCACATCACCACCTCTCTCTAGGCTTGCGATAAGATAACGCAATCGTATTTAATTAAAACGGTCTTTTTAAGAACGGCTTCCATAAAGTATTTTGTAAACTTACTGTATTTGTCCAATATTTATTGTTACTTGTTCTTTATATATTTTAAATACTGAATGATAATATATACTTTTTTCTTTTCTTTTGAAGACATTACTCTTTCCCTGATCAGTTCAATACAAGTACCAAAAACTATTTGTTTTTTAAGATCATAAATATAAATAAATTACAAACATAAAAAGAGAATTTAATTAATGAATTAACGAGTTTTTAAGTATATTTTCATTTTCATCATCATGAGTGATGCATAAAGCAAACATTGTTTAATATATATAGATTTTTGGCATAAAGCAACCATTGTTTTATTTGGAGTTCGGTTCGGAAACGTCAAAAAAAGAATAAAACGCGAATTATTCGCGAATTAATCCCGTATATTGTTACTATGATAGTGACAAATGAATATTTTGGATTCGGTTCGGCGGAGTTAAAAGTTTGTGATTCGGGAATAATTCGGATATAATTCGGTAATGATTCAGTACCACACAAAAAAACCAAAAAAAAATTCTCATTTTTTTCACGAATAATTCGTGATTCGCATTTTATTTGCGTTTTATTCACGAATAAAATTTATAATAAGTTTTTTTGCATGTTATTCGGTGTTCGGTTCAGAAACATAAAAAAAACGACTTATACACAAATTATTCGCGTATTATGTTATTATAGGCACACTATTGAAGGATGATGGTGTTTTCAATTTATATATTCTTATAATAATATAGATGCTTATTCAATTTTTTTTAAATAAAGTGCATTTCGTGATATTCCTACGTGACATTAGTAGTGACTATTAAGATTGAATTAATAAGAATGTTTACAACAATAATTCCTACATTATTACATTAATTTCTATGTAATAACGTTAATTTCTCTATTTACACCTGACCTTTCCTTTACACAATATCACATCCATAATTGCGTCTTCTCTTGCTCTATTTGCTACTTACTAAGCCGGCAGCTTTGCATCTCTTAAAATTACTTTGTTTCTCTGCCTCCATAATAACCATAGTACCGACATCACCCTTGTGACCCAAATTCGCTTCTGCATGCCTGATGCAGTGTGCAATTGCCTTCAAGACTCCCTAGTAGTGTGTACCGTTTCCTCAACTCTGATAAAGTTAGAGAATCATCCCCGAACTTGTTGAGCATTTGAACATTGAAAGAACAAGTGTTGCGATGTTTCCAGATCACAATCATCACATAGTATATTATATTCATGAGCATTACTAGAATAAATTATTGTACTTCTCTAATAAAATTCACTACACCAGACAATTACACAGTAATAGTTGCAAATGAACAGAATAAGCTTGTTAATAGCGAGAATTTCTTTATGTAGAAATTAATAAAAAAAGAGAGAGTGAAACAGAAAGAATACATTAGGTTTTTAATTGATAGAAAGATCGATATATATGATTTCTACCGATTCTAAAAATAGAAAAAAGTTTGGATCAGTAGAATTCTACCAATCCAAAGCAGTTCTTCTTTTTTTTTTCCTTTTAATTTTCTCTAGTAAAATATAAAAATTTACGAAAATAGATAGAGTATCTTAATATTTAGATATAATAGATATATTCCATCTACTTTTTGAAAAACTTATTATATTTTACTAGAGATCTAATAGAAGAATTCCCTCCATCTATGTATCAAATTAAAAAAAAGTAACTAAGTTTGGATCGGTAGAATTCCTACCAATCTAAACTTTTTCATTTTTAAAATAAGTAGAAATCCTACCAATCTTTCTATCAATGAAATACCTAATGTACATTTTCTCTTTCTGTTCTCTCTACTTTTTTTTATTGATTTTTACAAAAAAAAATTCCGTCAATAGCGCCAAAATTTCAAGTTTTACAGCCAATTAGGCAAAATCAAATCTTGATGGAGTGGGTCCCACATAGACGTGCGCCAAAAAAAAAAAAGTTAATATTTTGGTACAATTTGACTCATTATAAATATATTTTTTTATCAATAAGATCGTTAGTAGATATTTAAAGTCACTAACTTTAGAAACAAAATTATAATTTTTTACTGTAATATTATAAAACATTTGCTATTGTAGTAATCTTAATTGCTAAATTAACATTTGTAAAAAGAAATCCGACAAGTCTTAGCTGAAAATTCATTCGGCCTTCATACCTTTAGCCGAAACTATCAACTTTCTCAACCACGAGTAGTTTGAATTACAAGAAGCATCTAACACAACGGAAACTAAAATACATCTTTTTATTTAAAATTGTCCAAATAAATATTGAAGTATCACTACTAGAATCGTAACTTATTGCATGCCCTGGAAAATGGCTTGTTGCAAGGAGATACCCTTGCAACAAGCCCGAAAACACTTGTTGCATGCGCTTACCCTTGCAACTATGCCCTTGCAACAACTTCCCTCACAACTGCTAAGTAATTGCAAGGACTCCCTTGCAACAGACTTGTTGCAAGCCTATGCCCTTGCAACAAGGGCGCATGCAACTACTTTTAGAGTTGACCCCGTTTGTGGCATTTGCAAGGGGAGGCAGCATGGGCCCCATCTGGTTATTTGTAAGGGAGTTTTAGTGGTTCCCACCTGACTATATGCAAGGCAAGGAAATATGGGTCCCACCTGACTATATGCAAGGCAAGGAAATATGGGTCCCACCTGACTATATGCAAGGCAAGGAAATATGGGTCCCACCTGACTATATGCAAGGCAAGATTATTAACTTATTACATGGGTGATTGTTGACATGTTTTGAATTTAGTTCATACTATTTGCATGGAGATACCAACGTATATAATAACAGGAAATGGCTGGAAATTAGCATGCTCCAATTCTACAATCCTCCCTCCCTTCCCTGTACCAATCTGGTACCAGCCCAGTGATTTTTCACAATTCCCAGTTTCCCATTCATCAACATTCACATAAAACACATTGAAACATAAGTATAAAGCAACTAGTAATCATTGACCAACATAGTATAGTCATCTTACATTGAGTTAGCAACATCATTGATAATAAAAGAGTTAACTTCTAAATATATCCAAAATGTGCCTACCTATCAAGCATTAACAAAATAAACTCGTCCCCTATGAGTTAGCAAAATATACCCACAGTATAACCAAAATACTTTACCCTAAATATCGACAACCCCACTAGACATCCCCGGTTCATGTCGAAGTTGGTTTTGCCCACCAATTGGACATTGCGGCATCATTACCTGCAATATCTTGGGCATCTTGAGAAGTCAGCAGTGCTTGGAATGACACTTCTGGATTTGGTTGTTGGTTCTGTAAACCAGATTGTAATGTTAGAGCATATTCTTTTATAAAAATTAATTATGTTGTACAAGCCTGTCAGAAGTAACTTATTATTGATCATTATTAGTATACAGTGTTATTTGAGCTGGTTTTGGTACATTTAAGGAGTATATAGAAGGGTCCCTGTCAGTTCAATTTTGATACCAGTGGCAGTACTGGGTCGGTACCAACAAAACAGCACCTTAAAAATCAATCATTTGCATCTTACATCTTACCATTACCTTGAAAAATACTCAATGGTACCGTTACCCATTAATGTGGTACCCATTAGTGTGGAACATCTAATTCTTTCAATTTGCAGCCATAGATGTTCTTTTCATAAGAATTGTAATATTCAACCAACATTGTAAATGTACTAACCGGATTGAATTCCATTTGCGGACTTGAAGGTAGTTCCTGAGATGGTTGAGAGGGGGTACCTTGAACCTAAGAATTATAATTGGAAGTGCAATGTTAGATTTTGGAGAGCACAACATGGCTGGTTCAGACTTGTAACAGCTACATCCCATAAATTTTTTTTTTTAAATGTTACCTGCAAAGAACCCATATTCCCTGCTGTACCAACTTGTGGTAGTTCAGGACTGCTAGCTGGTTCCTAAGAAAAAATGTATATGTGAGAATCCATGAACACAAGAACCCTATTATTTTAAAAGCCTAAAATAACCCAGATTTTGCTCAAACTAACCTGTGTAATAGGCAGCTGTAACCCCTGCATTTTGTATAATTGGGAGAACATGTACGCATTTTGGGCTTGATCTCTTAACCTTTCGGTGCGTTCCTCAACGATACGGCAATCACGTTCTTGCACGATCGCTTCTACTTCTGCCCTAGTGAAGATCTCCTGTACCCCAGTATTTGTCAACCCAGATGCATAAGATGTTGCATGGTTCTGCCTTTCTCGGGTAGTTGCTGTTTTCACCGTTTGTTCTAGCAAGCTTCCAAATCCTAAGACACGACCATGGCTTGGTCCACCAAGGGCTGTCAGAAATAATGTGCTGTCGTCCAATTCTCCATTGGCCTGATCAGCCCTCATTGCCTTAACCTTCCTCTATTAGAATATGGAAAAGTTGAGAAATATCATTAAAGCGAAAAATGAGAATTGAATTGGAAAAATGAGAAATATGGCCCTCATATAGGGTTACCAGTAGCATATAAGGTTATATTAGCACTTGAGATGCACATGCAGTCTATAGATGTCTTAATAATTTTTGACAAAATTTTATTGAATATATAGTAGATAGAATAGAGCCAGTGACGTGCATTGGTCTAAGACATGCACTTTCTTTTATGATGCACTTCTTTGCAACATAATTATTTTTTATTCTATACCACATTGGGATAGTATATATGCAGAAAATGAAGTGAAAATAAATAGGGAAAAGAGCTTCTAATATCAAATCCAGAAGCCTTAAAAAAAAACGAAACGAAAAGAAGTAATATTAGAGTTATTCACTTATTCATGAATATTCTCTTTATATTTCAACTTCATGTCCAATGTCAGATGCAAAGTCAGTACACATGGGTCTAACCTGTTTTAGGTACCAGTAATGGGTCTAACCAAATTTAGGTTGGTACTCATTGCCAACTACAGTACCATTAGAAAAAAGAGAAGAATGGTAAATTTGTACTTACAAAAACTTGCTCTTTTGTCTTGTTGGTAAATTTCAAGGAGTTGATATCTAACTCGCGAACCTGCCCGCTTGTCCCGTCTGCGGTTGGATTCATTCCCCCATTACCATCACTGTTTTCAACAATTTCAGTCACACACCCCTCATCAGTACTTAATTGGGCCATAAACGGTGATACGCCATTTTCTCTTTCACAGTGAATATGGATGTAAAGTTCCTCCATAGTTGGCTTTCTCCCGTTTAACAAAGTTGTCTCCACATAAAAAGCAACAATGAAAATTAAAGGTTAGATGAAAGCTTAATGCCGGAAATAGTTATAATATTTGAACCTTAGTATTTGGAAGTATACCAGTTTCGCAAAATGTTGGTGAGCACTAGCTGATCCAGCATAGTGGGAGATTGAATTTGGAGACTTTTTACGGTTTACTTGGTTTTGTTTACTGATCTCTTGCCACTCATCGGAGAAGAAGATATCACAGAGACCTCGCCAATTTACCGGGGATATGCACCATTTAGGCACATCGGCTTTCCATGCGACAATGTCCCAATCATGTAATTTTACGCGATTCCTCCTTGCCTTACCTAGCTCCTCACAGTACCTTTTAGCTGCAATTGCCTCGAGTACTTCACGACAACGGTCAGGATCTTCATTTATTGCATACCTATATCTCTCCTACATTTAAGAAAAGAAGGGAGTTGACATCTAATTATAACATAAGAATAATGGAACAAGATGGAAATGCAATGGTTCACTGTTATGTACAAGACTAGAGTTTCATCAAGAATAATGGAACAAGACAGATTGAGTATGCCGCTTTTGATTTGACTAAGAAAGCTTGTGATTAGGTGAATCAATAGAACCCATTGGTATTCATCTTTTTGCCTCTTTCCTTTTTATTCTGATTTAAAGATTTGGAACTCGTTAAACAATCTCAAGTGCATAACTATAATTTATGTAGTGATTGAGATGAAAAGAAAATAAGTTTCTGATATTGTTCAGGGTCTGTTTTGTAAGTTTCTGGTTTTCTGTACAGTTCTGGAACAATTCTGCATCATTTAAGGGTCTTCTCTGTTAATTTCTAGCATTCTATACTACCTTGAATGGATTCTGGTAAATGCCAGGGTCTAAAGTGCAAAAATACATTTCTGACAGGTTTTGAGGACTGAACTGTGACAGAAAATAAGTTAGTTTAGAAAACAGTCACTGGACAGGGACCTTTTAGTGACAGGATGTAGAAACTTGTAAGAAGAGCCCTCTTCTCATGAGTATTTCATGAAAATACTAGATTAAAATGTATAAAGTATTTGTAAAAGTGTGGAATAGTAATTTCAGTTGGAGCATATATTGTTTGAAACTTATTTGATACTTTTCAGGTATATATAGTTATTAATAATAGAATTTGAAGTGAAGTGGTCAAGAGGCATAATTATTATTGGATAATTATTGTACTTTAAAATGGAGAATAAGCCTTAATACAATCTAACAATCTAACAAGACAGAAATGCAAAATTCTAATACGATTTAACAATTTTATGTTATAATTCACACTTATAATAAATGTTACCAGAAAATCCCTCTCCAGGCTTTTCTTCGTATCATCATCGAAGGCGTGATAAGATCTTAACGGTGCAGGCATTAGTCTAAGGGCAAGCTTAGTGATTGTTGATGTTACCAGCCTTGGTCTTTTTGCACAACTGAACTCGTGTTGGCCAACTGGCCATACAAACGGTCGTTCCTCAGGGTTAGCTTTCACCGGTCTCATCCTTGCAAGTCCTCGTCCCTTTTTCATTGGAGGTTCGGGTGGTGTGATTTCCCCTTCAGGTGCAGCATTCAAATTGCCACCAGCAGTTAGTGTTTCATCTGCACTACGTTTCCTCTTGGACCATTTGGTAGCTGTTGCTCTTGTGACTCGAGTTTTTTTGCGGGGAGGCATTTCCTTTCGCTAACAAGATAACAAATATGATGTTATTTACAAATTAGAAGAAGGTACCAACAGATATTACACAAATTACCTTTATAAATTATAAATAATTTAGAAGAACATACTGATATATTGACTAAAAGTTCACCATTATATATGTTCATAAATAATAAACATCCAAAATTAAAAAAGGTACCATCAGAACATCTACAAATTATCTTTATCTAATTTGACAGTAAGATATCATACAAGTTTTTTTTTATCTAAATTTAGGGTTGGACCATTTTAATCTAAATTTAAGGCACATGCATAGATTTTTATAACTAAGTTGTGATTTTTATCTAACTTACAGATATTATAACTGATAGAAAAAACTAGCAAAAGCACATGCACAGATTTTGCCTAAATTCTGAAATTCACAAATTACCTTCAAATTCAAACAAAAAAAAAGCCCAAAATCACTTGATTTCTCTATTTCTTAAATCCTGACATTCTAAGATCAATCGGGAAATGAGAGGGCCGGATAAAGGAGATGATGTACCTATTGCCTTCCTCTGAGTAAACGAAAGCCTGGAGTGATATTGAGTTAGTACTTAGATATTTTTGGCGAAATGTTTGTGGTAGATGAGAGACATTGAGAGGGAGATAGAAGCCGCCGGGTAAATGAGTTTCTCTCTCTTAAATCGATAAAGTAGGGTATAAATAATTGGCGATGTGTTTGGTGAAGTATGGTGATCCTCTAAGATATCTCATATTTTGCTTGATTTCGTGTCATGATCCTATCAAAGCTTTGAGCGTTGAGATTCTTGCACGGCGCATATGAACGGTTGAGGTTTTCAATTTGGATAATCAAAACATTTTCGATATCCCAGAGGATGTAAATTGACGATGAGTTTTAGCGGGCGCCCAAAATCAGATCTGATAAAATGGGGGGAAGGAAAATTTCGTCTGAGCGCCCAAAATATAACTTAGAAACAGAGCAGTTATAGCTTCATGCAATAAAGTGACATCATTGAATTCTCATTCCATATATGAGTCGTGCGCTGCAATTAGTCAATGTAGCTCTTTAAATATTCGCCCAAACCTAACTATACATAATAGACATATATTAGATGGCAGTGAAATAATTTGTGTTAAAGTAAAAGACTTTGTGATAAATTTGAAAATAAAAATATTATGAATCTTGTTTTGAAATTCAATAATATTATAAATTTTTTTGTCTGTTTAATTTGTATTTGTAGATGCAATTAAAATATTATCCACCCAATTCATTGAAGTATTATTTGTAATGTATATGACTATATACCTAATTAGTAAGGTTTTACTGGTGTAAAAATAAGAATGACCTGTAAAATAATAATAATAATTAAATTTAGACAATAATACATGCTAATGTTCTACTTATAATTGCATAATTAAATGAAATTTAGCACATTAAATTATGTTGTCTTACATGCATATTGCATATATGGATCACATACTCTATGTATGACTATGCAACATAAACCCTCGTAACACGTTGTAGTGAAGATGCAATGAAATAAACTGTGCAGTGGTTGATCGGAACCGTTGAAATTGAAGACCACTACATTTATTGTCTAGCGGGTAAGTTTCATCAAGTAAAGTTTTTGTTTACTCCTCCATCCACTTGACTGACTAATGAAGTATCAAACGGCTACAAAAAATTTGTGGTGGATCGAAACCAAGACATACGATTATTAACTATGTATGTATTGGTTGTGTTTACTATCATTTGATGATCATTTCAAAACAAATTTTGAGTCATTACGTCGTAGATCTACCGTCCAAATTTAATATAAAAATCAACGGTCATAAAATATTTTATATATTAGAAGGGGCAAAAAATGATGAAAGTTTTCAAAATTGATGTTACAAAGTATGATTTGGCCATATCTGAATTTAAGAAAAATTATTAATTTTTTTTTAAAAAATTTCATACTAGTTCCTGTATAGATCAGTAACTAATTACCCCATCTGTAGAATCCATGCCCTCTGATTGATGATCAATGGTCGTGAGATATCCATCTGGAAAGAATCGGAGCAGAGTGTGACAATACTCTCATTTAATTTAAAAATTCATGTTGAAATCCTACCCTAGATGCCACTAAGTGTTCTTTAAGATTCACGCATTTAGCTGATGAGACCGCTCCGATCTAATTTGTGAATACGATGTTACCTGAGGCTACAGCCTTCACGGGTAGGTCTCCCAATTTAATGGTACAGAAGTTAATCTAAGGTAACATAATATTTACCTTTAGATCTGTCCGTCTTTGATGAACCTATATATTGAGATTAGCGCCAAATCCTGATCAAATGGGTAAGATATAACTTCAGATTTGTCTGTACCTTAGATTGCATGTTGTAATAGAGACATCTCTCCACTTTATATATTTTTTCTGTTATTAAAAGAAATAACAGGCACCTATTATTATGATCATAACCCTTAAAATTATACAAACTCAATCTAAACGAATGGAGGACTCCTTATGCGCAATCTCATTCAAGATAGACGGTTGGAATATGAATAACAGTTCCTATTATTTCATTGAAAAAACACTGGACTTATATCCCTTCCCACGAGAGAACAAATGAACTCAGGACTTAGCAAATTTTTTGAAGTCCATTCCAAAAGGTTTCTCCTCCACCTAGCCGACGGTTGCTCTCCACTCTCTACCAACTAACCGACCGTGTCTCTCCTTGCCACCAGTCCCCACCACGCTACGATCTAAGTCGCCGTCCACGTTGCTGTTCGCTCTGCCTATCGGAATCATCAATAGTGGTTAGTTCTCTCCACCCCCGATCTGTAGGGTTTTGCTAATTTTGTGATGAAGTTGTTAACTGCTACTTGTAGAAAAAATGATTTTGATTCGGGAATTTGTTAAATTAGGATTGTGTTAATGTAGGGTTTTGTTATTCTAGGGTTTGATTAATGGTAAAATGGTACTGATTTACCAGTTATGAAATGGTACTGATTTACTTGTTAGATTAATGGTAAAATGGTACTGCTTTAATGCGATTAATTAGTTGTTCTCTTTGTAAGATGGTACTGATTTACTTGTTAGAATATTGCAAAAAATGGTACTGATTTTCCATGATAAATTCTGATTTTCCATGGTACTGATTATTGCAAATGGTACTGATTTTCCATGGTAAAATGGTACTGATTTTCCATGGTATGATTATTGCAAAAAATGGTACTGATTTACTTGTTAGATTAATGGTAAAATGGTACTGCTTTAATGCGATTAGTTTGTTCTCTTTGTAAGATGGTACTGATTTACTTGTTAGAATATTGCAAAAAATGGTACTGATTTTCATGATAAATTCTGATTTTTCATGGTACTGATTATTGCAAAATGGTACCTGATTTTCCATGGTAAAATGGTACTGATTTTCCATGGTACTGATTATTGCAAAAAATGGTACTGATTTACTTGTTAGATTATTGCATCCATGATAAATTCTGTTCTCTTTAGCAGTTATGCTTGTTTAAGGGTAGGTTCAAATATCTACATTTATTATTCACTTCAAGTAGTTTGAAATGGAGAATACAATTCTTCACTTAAATACTCATTGCAGCACTGACTAATATACCTTTATGTACCCTTGTCATAGAATTTATCATGGATGACAATGATGATGTCTCGCGTATCGAGGTTAGGGGCTCGGCGAAAATCGGCGAGGCTCAATAAAGAACAGAACAACGCGGATTCGCCAC